>CM021731.1:4922794-5221682 GCA_011075105.1 Heteronetta atricapilla | reverse complement strand
TTTTTTTTTTTTTTTTTTTTTTTTTTTTTCCTAACAAGTGATCATACTGAAGGACATTCACACTACTTAAATTAAAGCACTTCAATTAAACTAGAAATCAGAAACATAATCATCCTTATGGTCAATAGTCCATTTGGTGATTGAACTTGTTCCCTAGAACACCCAGGTAGCCTACTGAAAAAAATCTGTCACATCAAGGAAACTAAAAGGAAATATTCTGAAATATAAACATTTATCATTTCAGAATATTATCAGGGTAGCCAGCATGGAATAGTCATACACAGATTCATCTCACCAATCTTTTCACATTTAAATGAGTTATGCAAGTTCAGCAGTAATTGTAGTGGTCTCCTTCTATCCACAATGGATAGAGGTTTTAGGAGAGTGAGTCAGATCTGAATTGGGCTAACTCAATTTTCCAGCTGACCCAACAATCAGATATGTTTAAATAAAGCAGGAATACATCAAGATTTGTATTCCACAAACATAAACCTGTAATAGGCAAAACGTCTTTCTGCAGTTTGCATTGTTCTAATTCTAATTTAAAGACTCAGTCTTCATGCTGCTAAACCAGAACAAATCTAACAGACAAGTTGTTCTGGCATTATGTTTCCCACTGTGAAGAATACAGGAAGTTTATAATGAAGAAGGCCTAATAGACTCAGTAAAAACAATAAAGAAAATTATCTTCTTGACTTGGTACTGAAAACTGAGTTGGCCTTACTATTTTTGTCCTCAAACGTACAGTAAAACATTTGGAAGGATTGAAAGTTAGGAAGGTGTGGAAGGATTTTTTTGTTTGTTTGTTTTGGTTTATTTTATGTTTTGTTATGCTTTGCATTTATTTATTTATTTATTTATTTATTTTTCTTTCTTGCTGAAAAAAAATATTGTGCAATTCAATTTCTAAATCATGAATGGGATGACAAGAAAATTTTCCTAGGGTGAACTTTGCTTTCCAGTGTCTCTTGGAAACAAGCAATCCCAGACTCCAGTAAGGGAGTTATCTCAGCCCTCAGCGGCTGTCATTTGCCCTGTCCAGCTGTTCTTTGGTCTTCAGCTAGTTCTGAGACCAATTTTAAGGCAGCTTAGTAAGTTTGTGACTGTTTTGATTTGTGCTGCAATCACTTTTTTTTTGAGAGCTCATGGGAAGAATATTTGCATGCATCTTGCTGCAGAGAGTACCAGTTCCAAGATAAAATTTTGCTGGAGAATCAGGCAATACACAAATGCCTACCTACAACAAAATGTGCATAAACTGTGCTTGTGCTCTCACTGGAGCTCATCAGCACAGTCCAGCTGCTTTTTGTTTACAGTGAGGGCAATGTTTTCCCTTACTGGAATAAGTATGGCCAGTCTTTTGCAACAAACATGAGAAGTCCCAAGAGCTCTTTCAACAAATATTTAGAAAGTTATGGCATGATAAAGAGTAAAGCTAAAACTAAACAATGAATCGAGGTTGGATTTCAGCTCAGCTCTTAAGTTCAAGGCTGATGTTTTGATTTCTGCTTTTGGTGCATCTTTAACAAAAACTGCTCTGTTTTGATGATTGAGCTGAGAAAACAATTAGCCTTACTATCATATTAATCTTTCAAATTAATATATTAATCATATTAATCATATTAATCTTTCATATTAATCTTTCAATGTACAAGTAATGAAAATCTTAAGTGAACTCAAGTGAACTCATTATTCATGCATTAACACTAATGTGTTTGTTTAGCAAATAACCTGTTTCCAATTTTTTTTTTTTTTTTCAAAATATGGAATGGTGAATGTTAATACTGTATACACATTCTATATTTTGTGCCATACTACTTACCAGTTATTAGAAGGGGGAAAAAAACTGAAAAGAGAAGTACAAAGAATGAAATAAGTACAGAAATTATGACAGTTTTCTTCTTCCTCCCCCAATCCTTTGCTCTTTTCCCTTTGACTTTTCCTCATTTTTCCATTAAATTTTTGAAAAGTCTGGAAAATAAAAAATTATAAGTCTACATCTCTCCAGTTTTATAACCTTTTCATTAGAGCATAGGGAAACTAATATTTTTAAATGAGAAGTAAAATAAAATAAAATAAAATAAATCTATAAACTATATCAATTCATAACTGAAAACTATCACCTGACAAATTTCAGTTAACTTTCACACTCATTGGTTTCAGACCACTGGAATATCTGAGTAAAACAAATATGTAAGAGTTATAAAGTTGTACAAATTTACTTTTGTCTTCAGGTGTTGCCTGGTATTGGGGCAGTCATTTGGGAACTTCTTAACTTCTTAGTTCTGAAATAAATCACTACTTTTTGTTTGTTTGTTTGTTTAATTATGTTAAATTTTTAAATTAAATTTCTGTTGGAATCACCTCACCACTGTTTTTGTTAAGGACAGACTGTTAAAGAAATGGTACAAATCATGCCCTCCAAAAGGTGCAGGAATATCTACAAAGGAGAGGGAAGAATCTTTCAAGGTTTCTTTGTTATTTTGTGACTCTCTTCACTCAGAGAACTTCAGTCATTTTTCTGTGATAAATGGGGCATACCATTAATCAATTTCTGCAATCACAAAGGACTAGATCACAACCTTGTCAAACCTTAGGATTTCATTCTGAACATCATGATTTTCATTTATTTATTTATTTTTCTACATAAGCTCCTGCATCTCTTTCATTTCAAAAGAACTAAGCTTTATGGCCCTCTACAATACAGGGAGAAGTTGGAAAATGTGATTTTTTTTTTAGTCTCAGCAATCCTAAAATCATAGAATCATAAAATATCTCAAGTTGGAAGGAACCCATAAGGATCTTCAAGTCCACTTCCTGAGTCCACACAGGACTTCCTACTTTTAACAAATCAAAAGAAAAATTAAAATATCCCATACAGGTTATGTTTAGTCCACATTTCAGTCTTTAGGGACCAGCTGTACTCCTGGCTTAGCAATAGAGAGTTTGTGAAATACATTAAATTGTGAATAATTCAAGAAGGATAAGATATATGTCATTAAGTCCACATTAATTTAAATGAAAACTCTTTAATACAATTCTGAAAATATATATAATTTTCAGTTACAATAAAAGGAGAAAGACATCCCGAAGGTGTGTTTCATTTATGTCCAATTAGAATATGTCTTTCCAAGCAAAGATTTTCTTCCCTGTACTGTAAAGTATGTCCAGAGTTACCACTTGGAGATAAGTCTTTTGGGATTTGTCCTATCTTCATTTTAACCCTGCAGAGTGTGCTCAGATTTTTTGCTTGCCTTTCAAAAGATAAATCCAACATGACCAAAAATCTGTATTCTTTAAGATACAGATTGTCTAAATAAATAAATAAATAAATAAATAAATAAATAAATGTGATCCAAGAAAACAACTCATGTAAATGTGTATATGTTAGGTTATTATCCTGTATTTCATTGGAGACTAGATCACCAAATCATAATTAATTTCAGAGACTATTGAGTTTCTAAACAGTCAGCTCCTAATAAGAGGTAGAAGCATTGATATTTTTGTTAACCAAATCCATAGAAGCTTATTAGGACTGCAAAATCTCTGCCAGTATTCACTGTTTATTTTAATGATTGAAATCAATGGAAAAAACTACAAAAGGGATGTTGTAAGCTAGACATGGATATCTTTCCCTTACTCAGGGAGAAATAGATTTCTCAAGCACCTGGATTATACCACAAACTCTCACACACTATAAAGTGACCATGCGTCATATTAAATTAATTCTCAAGCTGTGTCTTGTCCAGAAGATATAGATTACCTAATTCTCCTTTAGGATTTGATCAATGATATACTGAATTTATCATGGAGCATTAAAGGAAAGTCTCCTGTGATGGGAGGCTGAAACTAGACATCTGTCTTGAGGTCTTTATCTTCTTTTTCTCTTGTTAATGCATTTATTGAAACAGAAAAGTATTGAGAATGGAGATTTCACCTTTTAAAATATGTTTGTCTTTCCAAATTGAGTAAAGGTACAAATTTTAGAAATGATAAAGCACCTGTAACAATTACTAAAGCTGAAGGAAACTGTAGGTGTTCAGCATTTGTTTTACATTTTACTTCCACTTAAGTTTCTACAGTGTAAATGCTAGCTCAGGCATTCAGATGAAGGCTTTCAAAAGAATCCTTCTTTTATGTGTGAATACAACACCATTGCAGAAGTAAGATCTGTGCTTCTAAATCTTTGGCTGGCTTACCTTAAAATAAATAAATAAATTTTAAATAATAAAGAAATCTCTACTTTTGAAAATATTTTGGCTTCAGAAATAATGAAGGATAACATATTTTATTTGATTACTTACTATTAATCAAATAAAGGTGATGATTGGCCTTGGAAACATGGGGAAGGAAAGGAGGAGGTTTCTAAAAGTAATATGGGAAAATCAGAGAAAAAAGAGAAGACTTTCACAGCTTCAGCAAGGAGTCCGCATACCATTTTGCTAGGTGACAGAGGGGAGAAGTGAGATTAAAGTGTGGCTAGCATAAGGAAAACAGAAACTGAGTTGCCAGTGAAAGGTGTCACAATGAGAGACCAGCAAATCCAAATGTCAGTGCCATTTCTGAGTTGCAACAGAGAATTCTCCCAGTCATGTTCAGTGCTCCCGAGCCCTGCATAAAAGTCACTATACTTCATGGTTAATTTATACCAGATATAGTCAACCACTATTGCTAAAGCCTTTTTTATAATTTAGCCTACAGCAACATGTTAGAATTCATGCCCCCAGCATTGTTTTAATCAGGAGTATCTTAATTTTCTGTTGTGTCAACATAATGAAAGTGTTACAGATTTGCCTTTAATACTACAAATATACTCAAAAAATAATAATAATTATTTAACTGGAAGGGTTTATGTTCATTTTGGGTGTTAAAAATTATTAGGAACCTAGAAATTGAGAGAGAAAGAATAGTACCTTATTATATATATGTCTATATATATATATTAATATAGACAATTTATTTTTCCAAGATCTGGAACCTAGGAAAGCTTAATTAAAGTCAGTAGAACTTATCTTCTTAAGAAAAGGAAAACTTAAGGGAGGAAAAAATGTGACAATAATTTGAAACTAAAAGCTCTCTAACTGGAACTAGAGGTAGCTAACTTAAAAGCTTCTGTGATGAATAGAGTTGAGTATATGATGGTGTTGGAGAAAGGTGTTGAAGGCACACTGGAGAGATAACCACTACAAATCAATGCATAGTAATACCAAGACACAATAGCTGTGACCCAGATTTTTCAAATGAGAAGGGAGTTAGGCATAGATATTCTGTTGAAATTCAATTTCAGTAGAGTCTATCTTCTTTTTATTAGGGTTCTGCTAAGTTATTGCTTTTTCTCTTTTCTCTCTTTCTCTTTTTTTTTTTATAGAAAAATCATGTTTGAGTTGAGATATATGGGGGGGGGACTTTGTTGTTTATAGTAAAAATAAAAGGCATGACTCATGAGAAACACATTTTTTATTTTTATTTTTTAAACGAAGTCTTGAATCAGAAGTGGGAAAGTAGCTGAGTGCTCTCCTCACTTAATTTATGAGCTCAGAGCTTTAGATATTTCTGTTCATTTTCCTTCTTCACTGACCTGAATAACTCTGTCCATCCACTTAGGAAAACAGCCTGCCCATGCAGCCATGCAGTACAATGTGCTGAAGTCACCTGTTCAAAAATCTATTGTTGCTTGGTCCACTTGTAGAAATATCATTTTTGATGAACCGCAAGAAAACAAAAACAAACAAAACAAGAACATATAAATAAACAAGAAAGCAAAACAAAACAAAACAAGCAGACCTCCATCATGATGCTGGTTGGTCTTTCCATGAAGAACTAAGACATACATCACAGTTCTCATTCTAATTCATATTTAACTACTTTATGTAGAGCAGAGTGGTATCAGTACTGAAACAGCAGCCTCCCTGGACAAAATAAAAGTACATAACAGAAAACATAGTTCATATGAGGAAGATGAATACTTAGTCACAGATCCTTTGGGACAGAGTCATCCATCAGGAGCAGATAAGTATGCACTCTGCATTGTACATTTTAAGAAAACTCCTTGTTTTATAGATCAGGAGAGCAGAGATTTGGGAAGCAGGAGCAAAAGGGAGAGTCCTAGACACCCTAGAATGAAGATTCTGATCATGTGAGGTTTGGGGAACTCAAATCAATAAAGAAGCTCTGCCAGTCCTGCACTGGCTCTGTCCAAGGGTCTCCTGGTCTGGTGAAAGGTGTTCCTGCCCATGGCAGAGGGATTGGAATTAGATGTTCTTTAAGGCCCCTTCTAACCCAAATCATTCTGTGATTCTAAGTGTCTCCACAAGACACACATAAAAAATAGACTAAGTTTCATCCAGTATTAACTTTCTAGGTAAGACTGTTAAACTACAAACAAGGAGACAGGAAGCATTGGTCTAGCATAAGAGGATCTGGTCCAGTGCAGACTATTGCCATTTTTTTTCAAGAGAAACTTTGGAAAGAAAGACTAGGGAGACACCTTATTTATATTATGTAACAAGGAGTGACAATCAAGTGCGAAAAGAAAGGAAGCACGGCAATAGTCCTTACTACATGAGAAATCAAGCTTTCTCTGATAATAGATATACAGGATAACCCTGACTTCTAAATTCACAGATTTTTTGTTGCTACATGTTGACTGTCGCACTGAGATGCATGGCAAATGAAATCTGAATGCAGTACATCTAGGAGAACAGAAGTCTTCCTTCTGCACACCTACTGTTTAGCAAAGGCAGTAATTGTCATTTTTTTCTGAAAATATCAAATGGAAGAAATGTGCCTAAGGTAAGACAATTTGTTCAGATTAATTTATCTCTTTACAAAGAATGGAGCTAAAGTAGCTTGGATTTTATATTGATTTAGAGTCCACTATAGACTTACAGATCCATAAAACCACTTCTTATTGCCAAGCTGATCCTGAGATACTTCAGATATGTTACTTTGAGAAATTTCAATACCTGTATTGACATAATGAAATGCGAAAGTCCCAGAACACTTTACCTGCAGGTGTCTACACATCTGCTAAGTGTCTAAGGTTCTGGTATAGTTAAGGGAAATGTAATTAAGACAGTCAATGGGTTCTAGAACTACGCTAATTTGCTTAAATGAATGTATCTATTGCCATTTGAGATTCCCTTGTGTATCCCACTTGGCTCACAGTTGCATTTTCAGTAGGTCTTGTGTGTCCTACAGGACCTGTGTCATTTGTCCAAGTGATGCAACTGTCTCAAATGCTCTATGTCTTCTTGTCTGAGAGCAGAAACATCTGTATTGCTCCGATTATCAGCTCACCCTAAAGTAGTTACCTAGGGAGACATTCAGTTGCTTAAATGCAGAGTCTTTTGTCATTTTAGATTCTGAAAAATATCTTGCTTGGCCTCTAGCTGTTGCTTCACAATGGTGTTGTCTCCCATAAATCCTATGTTTTATGTGTCAGTCCAGTAGGAATGCCTTAGGCATTTCAAAAAGCCCCAGTTATTTAAGCTTCAGAAAGTGTGAAAAGTTTAATTTTACCCTTAATATCTGGTCAGCCAAATAGTTTTCTGGACAAAATGTCTGTTGAGTGTAACTCTCAGGAAATTAAATACTCAGTTCAAATGTAAGCACTTTAATCTTAAATGGGATCCCACCCCTAGGAGTAACAGATGAATCATTAGGAGTGTGTATTACCCTTGAGCATAATGGCTACCAGAAAGAGAAAAAAAAAAAAAAAAAAAAATCTTGTCATTCAGCTTTCCAGCAAAGATTTGTTTGTAACAGCTTGATCTCACTGAAGATTATAACATCTTAAGAGTAAAGACAAAGTCCAAAATAAATACAGACCAGAGTGAATTTCCCAGCAACAAGACTGAAGGTCCTATTGCTCCTGTTGCAGATCAAGGGAATCTTGTAGCCAAATTTTCATCAGAGGTCATTCCTGGTGATAGGAAACCAGTCTCTGGCAGTAAACTATTAACAATTCTACATATCTGTAACTTTTCTTAGAGCAGATATCCTAAATAATAAATAAAGATACATGTGTCAAACAGCAGATGGATAAGAAAAATTTGCTCATCATATATCTGCGATGAAAAGCCTGTTTGTTTTTTTGCAATGCAAATTACATTTATATATCAAAAAAGCCTTAAATTAAACTAATGAACTAATTCTCCCTCCTGAACCAGTAATACTGATCACATCTACAGTATCCAATGCATTATTTTCAGATGGGCATTTTCCCTGTTCTTTCAAATATACTCAGCAAATACTGAAGAAACTATTTCTGAATCTATCAATAGTTCTATCCAGCCATGAATCAGTGTCGAATGTCCCATTACAAATGAAGCTGGTAGAAGAGCTAGTCAAAATCAAATATAACCTTGTAAATAAAAGCCAGCATTTCGAGTTCAGGTCAGGACATGGTGCTGGAAGCATTTTCTGACCCTGATACATGTGTTCCTTATGTCAGTGGATAGAGGACAAAAAAGTATACTGCCCCATTCAGAAATTTTGATCTTGAGACATCATTGCCTCACATGAGAAATTAGGGTCAGCAATTTTATTTTCCTAGCATAACATTTGTTATAGTCTATCTAAAATTGCATTCTGCAAGAAACATTACGGTTCTGGGGACTACTCAACTTATATAATGAACCTGTTCATAGACCAT
Source organism: Heteronetta atricapilla (assembly GCA_011075105.1). Classification (NCBI taxonomy): domain Eukaryota; kingdom Metazoa; phylum Chordata; class Aves; order Anseriformes; family Anatidae; genus Heteronetta; species Heteronetta atricapilla. The sequence continues at coordinate 5,213,026 of CM021731.1, read as the reverse complement.
TACAAAGAACTTCACAATACTTAAAGAACTTAAAAAATAAAGAACAAGAAAAAGGTATCTTTCTTTAATCTTACCTTTCTGAAAATAGTATTTAAAATTTAATAGAAGAAGAAAACCGAAAAGTTACAAAAATAAGACACTGCTGCACATTCTCTTCTCTGTAGGAGATGAGAAGACAAAAGCATTCTGATATTGAAAATAAATAAATAAATGAATGAAAGTAATCAGATAAAGACTTGTTTGGAATAGAGTAGATTCTATTTGGGGTTGGACTGAAATATGAAAGAGTTTGAATTTGAAGGGATGTTGTGGTCTTGGAACAAATGAGGAAAGAGAACAATATTGGAAGAAGAATGCAAGTATCTTTCAAAGGGAGCTTTGTAATATTTGGAAGAATAAAAGAATCATTCAATACTTAACCAAAATGAATTGACATTCCAGTCCTTTTGAGGTTTGTCTATCTCTAGCCTTAGTTATTGTGAAATTCCTTGACAACAGTAATAAAGCATTTACACTGAGTCTTGACTTGTGCCCACCTGAAACATCCTTCTTCTATTGACTTAGAAAGCTTTGGGGGCAAAAATTGTGTGAAGCAATGAGCCTATTCAATATTAGACAAAAGAAAAAAGCATACAATACTAGAGACATATTTTTCCTTTGCCTATAAAATGTTTCAAGTGAAAACTGCTTCTTTCAACACTGCAGACCTTGTGGGAAATGACCTGTACACTGGATAAGTTGACAGGCACAGTAGGAGATTTCATTACACCTCAGAATTTGACTGGCACAACCAGCTCTCTCTGTCTCTCTGTAACCCCTGGCAAGTGCTTGGAATTGAATCTATAAACGTTAATCGATATTTCGGGCCTATTAAATAAAGGAAGGCATTGTGGAAATCAAAGCACTAATGACTAGCGTGGTGCTATACAATGACTTCTAGGCCATCAAAAATCTTGTAGGGAGCAAAAGAGCAAATATTTTAATAAAACAATTACCTCTACAGTTCAAACCCGCAGAAGAATGTTACATCTCCAACCCTATCACATTAACTTAATTTTCATTTCAAACAGGTCAGTGAACAGGAGCAACTCAATAGACATTTAATGAGTCTTTAAAAACCTATCCTAAATCTTTGAGAAAGTAAAGGACGACCATGTGTTTTGAAGATCTGCAAGCATATCCATTTCTTAAAAATGAAACAGAGTGGAACTGTACCCAGAGCATAAAGGAGTCTAGTTTCACCACTGATTACAGTGGATACAGGCACTGAGGGAGACTCATGGGTGGGACTGATTTAACAGAGTTGTAGACAGCCACAACATAGGAAGCTGTGGTTGAGCGAGTCACCTGAGGTTCAGTGTGGAAAGAGAGAAGAAATTCTGGAGTACAATTTATGTCATGATAAAGCCAATGCCTAATATAGGTCAAAAGATTTGTACCTGTCCTGTAGTCTCTGAAGTCATTACAAAGTGAGTGACAAGTAGCCAAAGCAACTGAGATAGAAATCCAAAATTAGATGAGATTGTTCATTGCATACCCACATATCTGGTGGTGCATGGGCATAATTTCTTCTCCCCTTTGAAAAACAAAAATTCAACTGTCCAAACACAAAGGGGCAACTTGCTGCAGTATGATGTAACAGTTCATTTTTACCTCAATAGATGTGGAAGCTGGATGCTGCTAAGCACAAGATACTGCTTGTCTATTTGTATCAGTTTGGCAAGATTAGCCTGCCTCTGAGAGAAAAAAGAGTTCCAGGTAAGAGTATTTGCTTTTGAGTTGGAGTTGAAGAAGCCTTTGGACTATGCTGTTAATCATATTGTCTGAACTTTTGGTAGACCTGTGTGGAGCCAGGAGTTGGACTCAATTGATGATCCTTGTGGGTCCCTTCCAACTTGGGATATTCTATGACTGTATAAGAATTTCAGAAGTACTGGGTATATGACCAAACACCAAGTCAAGATATAAGTCCTTCAGTTGCTATTGAGCATACTGTCTCCAGTGATGCTAAATTTCTATTTTTCTGCAAGGTGAGCACCATGAAACATTGAAATCAAGCAGAGAAATTTTCAAATTCTTTCAGAATTAGATTTTAAAAATGTTGATGCTGGAAGTTTTAAAATGGTAAAATGTTAGTCTGCCATGTGCATCCCATTCTGAAAAATGAAGATAAGAGAAAGTGGTTTTTTTTGTTTGTTTGTTTGTTTTTTCTTCTTTGCCTTCTTGTATTGTGTTGAAATGAAATATATGAAAAAGGAAGACTGCTGCTCATGTGTTTTGATAGAATAAAAAATGCAAAGAAACTGGTGACTTGCTGGACATCTTGTGTACCTTCTGGATACCTCTGCTATGTTGTCTCTGATAATCATTCCATTGTAAGTTCAATAAGAATTTCCTTGCTTGACTATACAGAACAACATGACAAAGTGCCAAATTACTCACAGGTCCTATTTATATAGTGATAGAGAGAGGGTCATTCACAGTTGCTAGTCACAACATGGAACTCATAAGATGTTGCTCTGAACACCTGGCCCAGTAACTCCACCTGAAATGATATTTATCCTCTGCCCTTCTGCGACACTACAAATCTGTCCTTGAAGGAATGTTATAGGTGTGGAATCGACAGCTCTTTGCAAGGACAGGCATGTTACTGCAAATCTGTGCATTTATGGAAGATCTTCAGACCTCCTGCCTCTGAGCCTACACACAGACAAAGGAACAGAAAAAAGGTAGAGTACCACGCTCCTCCCTGTCATATACTCACCCTCCAACACTCTTGGTGAAACATAAGTCCTAATCCTTTTCTTTCATTTCATTCTCATGTTGTCTTTCCCTTGATAAATAAAGCACCTGTTACTTACAGCTCTCATCAGCCTGCTCTCAATCCAATGAGACTGCAGAAAGTTTGCCTGCAAACTCCCACTCCTTCTCTCAGTTTTATTTTCTGGGAATGCCTTGTGAAACTATTCATGCTCTATCACCACCTCTTGCTTCCTCACCTTCTTTCCCCTCTCCTTAGCTGAAGCTTGTCATCTTCTCTCATGTCATTCCCACTGGGTTGTGTAAGATGCAAAAAGCAGCAAAAGTACATTTAATTTACCAGTGTTTTAACATGGACCTTCCCCCATCATGTTTCAACTACTTTCATTGTAATTTGAGGGTGCCTTATATTCTCACAGTGATGGTGCAAGTTCTCCTCGTGGTGCTTTGGATTTACCTTTGGACCTAGATGAAAGACATGAAGACTGGAAAAGGTAGCTTTAATCTCTAGTAACCATGAAAAGAGTTTGAGGCTCTACAATCAGAGCAGATATGCAAGCTAAAATATTAAGAGAATACTCCTTCAAGATTACAGGGTGACTGATGGTGTCTTATGTGAAGCAGCTTCATGGGAATCAACATAAAGTGCTCTCTAAGGAAATCAATTGAAAAAAAGTGTCATGAAAGGTGACTGATAAGTACATAAACTGTACAGTAGCAAATCATGGACTTTGGGGACCAACCTGGAACCTGGTGAAAATGTGAGTGAACTTCAAATGTATTAGAGACTGATATTCTGTGTGTGCAGTCCAGAACTTACAGGTTGGTTGTGATTAAAATCTTGCTTACAGACAATCCCCAAACCCAGAAAAAATATTGATAATAGTACATTAGTGTACTATTAGTGTATTGATAAAAGTACATTAGTGTTATACCCTTAGCACACAACAGCTAGGTTCATCTACAAAACTGTCCTAATCCTGACTCAGCTGTCCTTGCCTGCTTGATGTTCCTCTCTCTGTCTCTTTCTCCCCTTCTCTCCAGGCCTTGATACAGAAGCAGATTTTTCTGTCCAAGTGAGGTAGAAGTACCTGATCTAAGCAATATGCACTGCAAAAAAGAAAAAAAAGAAAAAGAAAAAAAAAAACCTAGATGAAGAACCATTTTTCTATACTGCACCATGCATAAGCATGACTCTGCCATGTCATAGTTAAGGAAACTGAGTTGCACAGTACCTGCAGGTACTGAAGTATCATTCATCTTCAAGCACGTGGAAGAAAAACAGGCTTGTAAAATGGGTGGGGTGACATGTAGAACATAAATGGTTTCAAATTTGGTGGGATGAACTGGATCTCTTTACATATATTTCTCCTGGATTTCAAGGGTGTACAGTATTTCTTCTCTCTTTGTGATTCAGACAGTTGAATTTTTAAAATAGATATTCTCCTCCTTTCCTCCTTTCCATGTATGGCTGTACTACAGGAATCAATGATATTGGGAAGGTGTATGCAATACTTTACTAGACGTTTTTTTTTTTTTTTTTTTTTTTTTTTTTTTTTTTTTTTTTTTTTGAGATGGAGGAATCTCCCTCCTTTTCTTCCAAAGCCACCTGGACAGCTGTAGCTGGCCCTATTTGAGCAGGGGGGTTGGATCAGACGACTGCCAGAGATCCCTTCCAACCTCAACCAGTCTATGATTCTGTGATTTTATGATCCATACAAAGATCAAAAATGACAAATTTTGTGCTGAAATTTGAAATAAACACAACAGTACATCTTCTCTGGAAACATTGCACTGTTTAAACATTGTACAGCTACAATGTAGGACGAGGGGGAATGGGCTTAAGTTGCACCAGGGGAGTTTTAGGTTGGATCTTAGGAAGAACTTCTTTACCGAAAGGGTTGTTAGACATTGGAAAGGGCTGCCCAGGGAAGTGGTTGAGTCACCATCCCTGGAAGTCTTTAAAAGACGTTTAGATGTAGAGCTTAGGGATATGGTTTAGTGGGGACTGTTAGTGTTAGGTCAGAGGTTGGACTTGATGATCTTGAGGTCTCTTCCAACCTAGAAATTCTGTGATTCTGTGAAACACTTCATATTTCTTAGGCCTGTCCAGCATAACTTCAGCCAGTACAGAAATCTTCTGTTTACCTAAACTCATCCCAGTATCACATATCTGGTAATCTGACCTCAGGGGTCTTATTTCTGGTTGATATCAGTGACTCCAAGTTTAAACTCAAATGTTTGTGAAAACAGATGTCCAGTTAACTATTGCAGACATCTTTTCAATATTGCAATCAATGGTCTCGTTAAAAATGAATGGTAGTCTAATAAGGTGATTGCATAAAAGACATATTTAAAATTAATATAACTTCCTACTGTCTTCAGAAGGATGATCTATAAAAAGGCAGGCTTGAAGGAACAGAGAGGCAAATTTAGGCAGTAAAATACATGTTTTAGCAAGGAATATGGAGAGATTTTTCAAACCCTGGGAACTCACAGAATCAGTTTCATAAGACACATTCCAAGAATATAGACAAAGATTTATTGGTCAAATTTGTCCTCAATTTCATCACGCATAGACACACACAAATCAAAAGGATAGTTTATTTCTTTGTTTTTATATTATTATTACTATTTTTATGCACATCTAGTAACATTCTAAGTGTGCTGATCAATTTTTTAGCTCATCTTCATAGGCCTTAAGCAGACCAAGAAATCTTCCCACCCTTTTTAGCAGTCTAAATCACTAAATCACATTGGTGACCAAAATTTTAGCAGGAAATGAATCAACTAATTGATACTCAGAGTGCCTCCTGTTTCCAGGCTCTCCAAATAACATTTCTGGCAGCTCTGTTCTGTCCCCAGGCCTTTCTCTGTTATTTGGTTTAACCTTCGACAAACATGGAAACATACCTCATAATAGTTACAGCCTCTCAAATCATAATAGGAATGATAATTAAGGGTAGGACCCCAGCCTATTGATAAACACTGGAGGGCAGTGAGATTTAAAGTAAGTGCCAAGCAGCCAACTGTAAGATATTTTTTATCAGTACTTCTATACAAACATTAGGGCGAGTAATAACAACAGGATACAATGATACAGATGCAAAAGATCCATTTAAAACACAGTATCAGAAATATGGGAGTTAGAATTGTTGCATGTAATCTGCTTTAAATTGTTGAATATTGGGACTGGGACAAGGAGTTTATGGATTAAAGCAGGTTATTAGGAAGTATTTCATCATTATAAGCATAAGCATCCTTCTTTTAGGAAGACTTTTATTATTATTATTATTTTTTCTTCAGAAAGCTATTGAGTGAAACTCATATAATGACACCAACTGTCAAACTTATCATGTCTCAATTATATTAACACCTTCTTTTGAAGTTTCTGAATGTAAAATGCAATTTACTATAAAAAGTTTCAACACCTACTGAAAAGAATTAAAGAACAGAGAAATGCTGCATTTCAGCACAAGCTTTAGAGAGTTCAGGTGGCTTTTCTGTTGCTGCTTAGAAATCTTGTTTGCTGGGGAAATTGGTAGTGTACTCTTCTAGCATAATGATGAAAAGAATAATAATAATAATAATCACTATTTATTTGAGAGATTTGCAAATTTCCAAGTGTGAAGTGGAGGATGATCAGAGATCAGCAAATCAGGTTAGGCAGCACAAAACCAGCCTCAACCTGAATTTAGTAACAAAACGTGTTTACATGTGGCTCAAATTCAAAGTCACTTGATGAACTCTGATTCTCCTCTTTCTTTTTACCCTGTAGAGCTAAAGAAAATCTGTTCAAATGAAAAGTAAAGCCATCATTGCAAAACCTGCACATGAGGGACAAAATACTATTGGTATTTTTTGCTGATTTTTGAAACTTAAACTCTTTTGAGTAGGTTTATGTCACCATTTCACTGGAACAAATATGTAAGATCTTGTAAACACATCAGACTTTGGTGTTTCCATTGTAATGTTACTATATCATTGAACAACATAGTTGAAATGATAACACTCATGCGATGTAGTTATTGGGGATTCATTTTAGGAAAGAAAAAAATTATCAGTGTTTTAGTTTCATACCACTATAACTGATACCAAATACAGTAATATTGAAACATTTACTTGTTTCAGTAAAGAATCAGGGCCCTTTCTGAAATAAGCTTCTGAGCACAAAATTAATATTTACAGTAGGTCATAAATTACTATTTAGAGTGATAGGAAAACTTTCAAAATTTCTTTTCTTTAGGTTTGTTATATTTCACAAGCTTAACTTATCCCAAATGAATGTGTTCCTCTGGCTGCAGCAGCCACTCTTTTTCTCATAGGCAAAGCTTTTTTTTTTTTTTTTTTTTCCCCTCCATTTCTAGATTCTGATATATTTATTTATTTTTTTTGACAAGGAAATATTTTTTTTTTTTTTTTTTTTTTTTTTTTTTCAGGGAGCTGGAAATGAATAGTATTATATTATAAAGGCTCCTTTCAGTGTCATTCCAAACAGGACACCCAAAACAGCACATAGATATTCAAAACCCAGAGACTTTTTGGAAATCTTATCAATAAGCTTTCAGTACCAAACTGCACAAAACTAGTTTTAGAGAGCTGTTCTGCAATTGCTTCTACCTGGAATCATGATTCTGCAACTGAAATGGAAGCTCTTTGAATACTATTCTTCTCCTCCCTAGGTGCAAACAAGCTATTTATGTATGACTGAATGAGTGTTTTCCTGTTCTTCTATCTTTACTATTATTACTATTATTATTATTATTTATGGTTAAGTTATAAATAACTCTTGTAATAAAGCCTGAGGCTTCTGAGCTCCAGTTAAGGCTGAATGCACTTTGTGAGAAGCAGAACATCTTGGGACAAAATGTCTAAACTGGTAAAAACAAAGACAAATGGATTATGTAATCTGAACACAAACAGGCCTCTTCCCCCCCTTCGGATCACTGTCCATTGAATTCCGCATCATGCAAAAAGCACAGCATGCATTCAAACAAAGCTCTAATGTGTCACTGTCATTACCTTGTGCTGCATTTTTTACTACTGCGATGTAAGATTTCTTTGGGGAAAATTTCACAGCTGAGAGAGATCTTGTTTTATTATGAACAAAAGTAATGTGATTTTTGTTTCTAAAGAACAAAGATAATAGAACTAAGAGACTGACATTTTCCCCTCCAATTATGTCCATGATTTTTCTTTTCTTTTCTTTTTTTTTTTCTTTTTTACTTTTTTTTTTTTTTTTCCCTAGAGTTCTTCAAAAGAGGAAATCAAGATAAAAACTGCTGAACAGATAAAGGTAAAGTCTGCCTTTATATAAAGCCACAATTTGACTCTCAAGGAGGGTGTCCAGTTCTTAACAAATAGTGGATAACCTTGTGCTCTCAATGTAATCCTGTTGGGGGGAAGTCATGAAGTAATTCATACTGAAAAGAGAGCAAAACAAAAATGTTTAAAAGTTGACTTTGCTTGTAAATAAGATTCCATGGTTTTTAAAATAAAAACCTAAATAAAAAATTTTTATTTTTTCCTTTCCTAAATAAAAAATTCTGGCCATGTTTACATAAGTTTGCATCCTAATTCAGCAAGTAAAAGTGTATTTAGACATTGAAATAAATGATAGACCATTTCTTAAGTTGTATGAGTACCTATGACTTGTAAAAAAAGCATAAAACACTATTTATTATTTCTGAATGCATGAGGAATATATAAATTCTCTTCCTCCTCCCTCACCCCCTCTTAAGTCTTGACACCAAAAGTTAATAGATAATTCAAAAATGGTTAAAATCTAATGATGACCACATAACTTGGGGAATACAATAGATAGAGGCGGCATTACGAGTAGACAGTGAACAGGAATGGCAAGAACTAATGCCATTTCCAATGGAGTTACTGCCAGCTCTCATAATTACCAGATTTGTTGCCTCTCCCCTAAATCTGCATTGCAGTGGTATTTTAGTTTGGAGACACCCATGTCCCTACATAGCTGTGCCTGAATTTTGATATCCATGAAAATTTGAATAGAAAAAAAAATCACAGTAAATTTCAGGGCATGCAGTTCTGGAAAGCATGTATGAGGAATAGGAGGTATAGGCAGCTACCCTCTGTTGTTGTAAACATGTGACAGATAGACTGTAAAGAAAAGTAATCTACAAAGATGATAATTTTTAAGAATAGAATTATAACAGACTCCTTCAATAACAAACGTAATGGACCTGGTTACTCCCCTAGAGTGCCTGCCATGTGTGGTTGACTTGTATATATTCCAGAAAGACGGTCAGGACATAGGCTATTTAGCAGCACAGTCAGAGTGAACTGAGGTATAGCACAAACTTCAGCTGCCAGCGAGGTATTTTGAGAGATCTTCCAAGAAAAAATATCCAGGAGGAAAGGCTAAGATCTATCTGGGGTGTACCTTTACTTCACAGTTATTACCTGTCCGTGATATGGGGATAGTTTTAAATTGGCTTCTGAGCTTTATATTTTCCCAGTTTTGCTGAATCTGAGCCAGCTAGGCTACAAAGATCTATTTAACCTATAATCACAATAACAATAAACTGCATTGCTGTGATAATACTGTGCTATATGTGCTTTGCAAAACACTCTAGTCACAGGTGAATTAGTGTTGGGCTTTTCTTTTTCCTGGCTGGGATGGTTGAGCTGTTTGTAGGGAAGCCATGCTAGTGTTTTCTGGGCATTTTTTTTTCTTTTTTTTTTTTTCTTTTTTTCAAGGAAATGAAAGACAGAATTCTGACAGCACATGCTCAAAACACTGTGCAGACGTTAATTAACAAGTGAGAGATGATGAACAAGTGGTGAAAAGTTTCGACGCTTCTGTCTCGCCTTGAAAACCTGAGCAGAATGGCCCATGCTTCTATGGACCAGCCAACTATAAATGCCAACTGGGAACAGCATGACAGGATTCAGACTCAAAGCCTGCAGTCAAACTGTCAGCAGCATCTAATTAGCAGAGTTCTAGATCAAGAATAAAATGTGTTTGACTCTTTATAAATATGATGTGTAAAAATGTTACATAATGACATACTGCTGCTCTACATCCCCCTTAATGTTTTGACAAGGGGCGTCAAGTGGTGAAAAACTGCAGAGTGCCAAAGTATTTCAGCGACTGCATGCTAGGGGCTGAATTCTCCATTTCAATTTCTTAAGCACCAAGATTCAGAAATGGGCTAGGCTCTGGGGATAAGTGAAGAGGTTGTTCAGTTTAATGAGCTATTAGGATAAGTTTCAGTGTTTTTGGTTTTGTTTATGTTTTTTTTTTTTTTTTTTTTTTTTTTTTTTCAGAAATTGGAATATGTATAGCATGTTAAAGAGTAGATGGCAGGAACAGAAAATGTAGTCTGCTGGCAGACGCAGCTGAAGTCTATCCATGGAGGACTCGAGTTCAGAGCTGCTTCCTGAGGACACCTTCTGTATTCCTAGGCAAGTTTAAAGGAAAATTCCCACTGTCAGGTATTAAATGTGTGCTTCACACTTTGTGGGTACTTGGCATGGGATCTGGAGGTCATCTGTTTTGCAGACATTCATGAGTAGTGTACGGGACTATTCCTTCAATAAAGGTATAAGATGATGGAAGCCCATCTGTTAGTGGGCTTGTTTGCTAGTCCCATGAAAAAATAAGCTTTGAATAACTCACTTGTAAATGGGAAGCTGAATCTGCCCCAGCTAATTTTGAGCACTTATTAGAATTAGAATCACAGATTCCTTATGCTTTACTGTTACATGATACAGAGAGGAAACCAGTTGATGTCCGTGTTGTTCTGCAAAGATTCTGTTTATTTCCTCTGACTATGGGTCAAATATGTAGTTAGTAGGTTGTTGAGCTAGGTACCAGAGATATGCAACTAAAATAAGTGAGGTAAATCCAGGTCAAACACTGTCTTCCCTTCTCCTTCTCTAAGATGGGAATAATATAATCTCTTTGTCTAACAGAAGTGTTATGCATAAAAATTCAATAATCTTTGTGAAACCAATGGATGTTACAAAAGACAAGCTGTGTGGAAGGAAATGCTAGGAGGAAATCAATCATTCTGTCTTCAGAACAAAGTCTGAATATTGTACAGTAAATAAAGCTTGAGAACACTGAACAAAATGGAAAAACAAAGTATTGCCTGGCTGTTCATTAAATGCTGAATGTCCAGCCTCTTCTTTAATGAGATTGGGACCTTGCAGTAAAGCAATTATGTATATAAAATAAAAGGCAGGAGGGGCAAGTAAAGAATCCCCCTCACCCAACCCCTCACCCACCCCAGTGTTTAAACAATTGGCTTTTCAATCATGAATTTAGTTAAAAGATTTTTTTGTATGATTATTTGTATATGCAAGCTATATGTTTACTTTTCCTCTGATTATACTTACCAGATATGAAATGCTTTCTGGTGATTTGCTGGAAAATATAACCAATACAAGAATATTTATAAATTAGTAAGTTAGATATTACAGAGGCATACCAGCCATGAGATGCAGGTGGTTATGTATATGGAATATAAATGCCAGATAATGTACTACAAGAGTGCAGAGTGACTAACAAAAATTACCTAACTGTTACAAACAGGTCTCCACAGCTATAAAGCAAAGATCTGAATCTTATCTCATTTACATGAGCTTTATGCTTAGGGAGCTCCTAATTTACACAGATGTCAGAGAAAAGAGAATCAGCCCAATTATAGTCTGAATTTATTGTGCCATCACATCAGCCAATTTAGTTATTTCAGTGATGACCACATCATTAACATCTTTTCAGGACAGCAATAACTGAGTCATTTTTATTGCTGTAATTAATATTGATGGCAATGAAACAAGCAGTATATGTACTTGACTCATATGTAATGCAGATAAGTATTGCAAATGCAAGTAACTTCCCAATCATTTTTTCTTGTTATTGTTAGTTATACAAGATCATACTTGCCATAGCTATTTCAGTAATTAATGCAGAAATATCTAAAAACAATCAAAATTATCCTCAAAATAAATTTCAGCCCTAACATGAAAACTTTTCACAAGTCACAGACAAGTAACCTTGTCATCTGCCTTAGGGAAAAAAAACGAAAAACTGTTAGAAATTCAGTGTTCCTTAAGGAATATTTTGATAGACTAACAGAAAAATGAAAAATGAACTACATCCTGAACAGTCATTTTGGATAATCCCCAAAGAAGAAAAAATATATATATATATTCACCCGCAAATTATTATCTAACAGAAGAACGGAAGAAATAAAAGGTATACTTTTGTGTTACTCTAAAAGTATAGGACATTGGAAGAAGTCTTAAGTGTTGATAATTAACTTTTACAACATAAATCATAGATCATCTGTACCTTAATTCTTTTGTATTCGCAGAAAAGAGACTTTTAAAGATATATTGTAAAGTTTATTATTTAACTCACAAATTTGAAGTACATTTTTAATTTCATTATTTAAAATAAGATAAACATATCTGTGATTTAGAGACCAAAGAAGTCTTTCAGGTAGGTTGTCATTCAAGTTTCCACAATGTTACAGAATTGACCAAAGCAGGCTAGAAGGGAAGACAACAATTTATTTGTCAGAATTAAATTGCACATATTACTCACCAACACATGTGTATATTCGTAAATACATGCAAGTTCTTAATTTATTCAGAAGACTTACTGATCTACCTGATCTCCGAAGAATGTTATTTATACATTTTTTTTTTAATTACTTTAAATTATTTTCCATTCAAATCCACTAGCTCATTCTCTTTTTATTTTTATTTTGCAGTGTCTGGTAGAAGTGTTAACTAGCTAATATCACTGGCAGTTATCTCCCATGTAAAAATACTATAGAAAATTTCACAGTCTATTTTAAAAAAAAAAAAATTTAAAATGTGTTTTCTCAGTTGAAGAAGATGGACATGGCTCCCTCGAGTCGGTTAGCTCCATCATTTTGTATCTTTCAGGACTCAGAAACTTAGATTTTACAAGAGGTTCTCCATAGAAGAGGATATTTTTAACCACAAAGGGCTAACACCTAATAAATAGAAGAATCATACTCTTCTAGTGAACTAACTCTATAAACCCTGAAAGGTTCTTATAATTTCCTTATACATTCTTATTTCCCTTTCATATGTCAGCTAGATATTTTAAAGTGGAAACACATGTATATTGGAGAAGAAAACCCTTAAACTTCCCTGCTTTCTCTGTTTTCCTTTCCTTTCAAATAAACACTTTGTAAATAAATAAATAAGTAAATTGGAACTACAACTCTCTAGCAAAAGAGTAGGCATTAACACCAATAATTTAACCAGCACTGAGATATTAATCTGGATTTTGGAGAGGAAAGCGAATCTACCATTTAAAGTAAAATTCCAATATGTCTGGAAATCTACTTTCAGCATTTATAGGAAAATTCCAGTATGGCTTTTGCATTTAAAAATAATTTCTGCAGTTTTCCAGACTTTTCTTTATATTATGCTGGACCACCTTTTTGCAACAGAGGAGAAGTTATTCATGTAACTTTCCAGTGGAACAGAAACCATCTGGATTTTGCATAAAATTTGTTAGGATGCCCACAAAACAAAGAGTATTGTAATTTTAGTTTCATGTAAAACTTTTTCCCCATATCTGGAGTGACTGAGACTCTCAAATGATCTCTGTTCTCTGAAAATCCTGTCCTGTTTTGTTATTGTTGTTTTACTTACTGATTTGGATTTTTTTTTTAATTCAGTCTTTAAGGTGATGCAAACAGAACTGTACAAAAAATACAAACAAAACACAGCAATTTAATATTAGAAGGCAATAAAATAATCAGTCTTTAAACCCTTAAGCTAGACAGGGAAAAAAAGTAGACATTTCCAGAAAGATAATTAAAATTGATAAAGATTATGCAGAAAAAAATACAAAAGGAATATTTTTTTTATATGTCATGTTTCAGCATACACTTTTTTTTTCCCAGCTAGGGCTGGGCTACATTTTACATCCTTTTGAATTAGCTGTCTACTTTCCTAAGTGGTTCAGGAAGGCATAATGCTTTAAAATGTACATAATGTTTTATCTATATGTGATTTAAATAAAATTATGACCATTACAAATTATCTGGCTGCTATATTAGGGTTTTATGTTTGTCATAAATTTTTAACACTTAAGAAAATGAATCAAAATGTATCTCCCCTATGGTCATTATATAATAACTCTACATTGTCTATCATACTTAGGTATCCTATTTTAAAACTTTGTGAAGAGAAGGGATGTAATTAGGTTGATGGATATTTTTGATAGGGGAATTGTAATGTATTTTACAATGATAATGCAGAAGAATGAGATTCCATCTAGTAATTCTGCTGACTTTTGTTACACAGGCATTATACAAATACAGTTTGGGGAAGTGAAATGAAGGGAATCTTTTGAAGGGAAAATAAATAAATAAATAAAAGAATGAATGATCAATATGTTGGAAAGAGTTAGAACATATCAGATGTCTTAAACACTTTCCCAAGCTGGGGTAAAGAGAAACATAAGGAGATCCTGGGGAAAAAAAACAAACAAAACAAAAAAAAACCACGCTGAAAACGTGTATATGAGTTATTTGAAGGAATATGATTAGAGGGCAGTGTGAGTTTCACTACCTTTTTATTATTCCCTCATCTCCATAGATTAGGCAACACTGAAACAAGGTGGAATTCTATTAATCTAATGTTGTTGCCTAAATGTTTCAATGGCTCTCAAATATCCCACCTGTAAAACTGGAAAATAGTTGGAAAACTTCATAATTTTTGCCACATAGTTAAAATGTAATCTTGACTCAAGGCCATCAACCTTTATTTTATTTTTTATTTTTGGTGGGTTTTTATTGGTGATTTTTTCAGTGATAAAGTTTATCACTGAATAATTGTGCCTTTTCTGTAGAAATCTGTACAATTGTTCTAAGCAACTCTACAGTGATTATTTTTTTTCAATTGTATTTTTTTTCTAATTTTAATATATTTTTTATAATTGATGGTGGATGAACAATTTTGAAGTGATTGCTTAAATGTTTTTTTCTAAGACAAATTTCAAATATAATTAATTCATTGTAGCTAATATGCAATTATGATTTTTATATTCAAAGTTGAAGTCACCAGAATGATTCCTATTAGTTTCTCAGGAAGTTAAGGACTCCAGTGAAGAAACACTACCATGAGCTGGGGGAGTGTAACTGGGAGGAAGGAATCTAGCTATTTTCACTCTAGAGACACTGTTCCTTTCAAATCATCAGGCCTAAATATTAATTAACAAGTGAAGTAATAAAAGGAATGAAAAAACATCAAAAATATCTTTCTTAAACAATAGTTCACATGATGAATTCTCATGGCCTGTAAGTATCACTTGCATTCTGTATGAGAGCAGTTGTGAACTCACTCCAATTAGGGACTCTTTTAGGGATATTTCCTTGAACTTGGGTAAATGAATGCTGTACTTAATTGAAAGAGAGCTTAAGCCTACCCTTAGCAGGAAGCTGGAGGTTCAGTGTTAAGGTGGAAATTTACTGTAAACCAGAGTTCCTCTCAACAAAGGGTGCCTGTAGGTATGGCCAAGCCAGAAAAATAAGACACTGATAAATGCAACCATGTAACACATAATGGACTACCCAAAACTCAGCAGTTTGTATTAGGCCTCCAAATTTTTGCAGTCCATGGAGAGTGGCAATCTAATGCAAAGCATATAAAAGCACATATTAATTATGGCCTTTATCAAACATGTGGAGGTCCTCATGGAGGTCCTATTTCAATCCTCTTTATCAGACAAGCTGGTAGTTTCATACTGATGGTTATGAATGATCCTAGGAACACTTCTTAGCAAAATAAAAACTACAGTTTGTGGCCAGGAATGTCAGAGTTTAAAATCTGCTGAAATATTGATGAAATTCTGGCACTTAGAGTCTGACTAACCAAAGAAACAGAGTTTATACCACTAAACTGCTACCTGTATTGTTCTAATAATTTTAAGACTCTCTGGTTAATTTGGCAGGTTAGTGAGGGCTCAAATAATGAAATTCCATGGAGAATAGATATCAAAGAAGCCAAACAGATAGCCAAAGTCCAAATTCAGTGGTTATCATTTTGTTTCCAACCATTCTAATTACTGAGGAGTCAGTAGTGCCATCAAGACCGAAATAGACCTTGCTGGGAGGAGGCACTTGAGGCACTTGAGGACCTGGGGGTACTGTAGCAAAGATGTTATATTTCATTGTCTCCACCATATTATAATGTGGAAAAGTGGAGAGAGGCAGGACACCAAACTGTAGAGAATGTACAAAGAACAGCTTGTTTTACATTGAGAGAGATATTGAGAAAAAAAAGGAAAGAAAGAAAAAAAAAAGAAGAAGAAAAAGAAGAAGAGGAAGAAGAAGAAGAAAGCTTGGTCTTTGTATTGCAGGATTATTAGCAATGAACTAAAATACATAGTCCTAATTTTATTTTCAGTTCAGTAGATTTGCTTAGTTTGCTTCTAATTTGCAACAGAAAAACTAACATTTGAGTCAGAGCTTCTCTGGGATCATAAAAAACAGCACTTTTTTTCCCCTGCATTTTTCATATTCAGTAAATTGCAATTATGACCCTTGACTATGTTATAATGAAGTATACGCGCTTCTCCAGAACAACCCTAAGAGTGGAAAAATACTGAGCTTTAATTTGCATATATTTCCTTTGAGATTTAGAGTTACTTTGGGATTTTTTTTTACCCTTCCCTTATCGAACCTTTATACATAAATATGTACAATTTAATGCTTAAACAAAGCCAACATTTAATAATTTGAAAGCACTCACTCATTCTTTTAATGATAAACAGCTTATATAAACATAATTATTTAATTTGGATACAATTTGAAAGCAAAAAAAAAAATAAAAATAAATAAAGTTGGACTGTGTCCTATAAATTCAGAATGCAAGTTTCTTTCAGCTACACTTTGGCATATTTGCTCACTGACTTTGAACCTGAGAAGCTAGATTGCAGTTTTGAGCCTTTGGGGAGCTTATCTGTATTTGAAAATATTTTATTGTTTCTAGCAATAACAGCAGAAACATAATGGCACTTAGGTCTTCTATACCAAAGAGCACTGCAGATTGTTGTAGATACCTGAACTATTTACTCCTCACTATGAATCCAGGAAACATTTCTGACAGTTTATTATTTGACATCATTTCTTCTTACATACAG
This sequence comes from Heteronetta atricapilla, assembly GCA_011075105.1. NCBI lineage: Eukaryota > Metazoa > Chordata > Aves > Anseriformes > Anatidae > Heteronetta > Heteronetta atricapilla. The sequence goes on along the minus strand of CM021731.1, from coordinate 5,196,096 downwards.
AAAAATTGGGGAAAACATATGAAGGTAGTTTTTTCACTGAAATAATCAATTATGAAAAAAGAATAGAAAAAGAAAGAATGGAAAAAAAATAAATAAATAAACTCCAAAGTGAGTAATACTCAACAATGTTACTCTTCCTCTCATTATCCATTTTCAGTGCCAAGATTCAGAAACATTAAAAACATGTCCTTTCAACCCAAAGGAAGTGAAATATAATCAAACAGATAAAAACACATGTTCTTAATAATTTAATGAAATATATATATATATATATTTATATTTGTCTTATTCATTCAAGAAGGAGGAATTTAAGTCACTTGTCCATTTCTTGAATTTTGATTAATTTCTCTTTTCCTGGGGATCGCAATATTCCTCTTTGCATAAGGTTGTGCTGACATAGTCTGTGGCAACAGCAGGGATGACTATGACCATTGCCTCACACACATTTTTATTCCAAAGAAATTTTCACTGGAAAATAGATGAATGGATAATTAACAAAAAAATGAAAAAGACACTCCCAACAACATTAGGCTCTGATTCCTCCCATAGATTATTATTATTATTATTTTAATTAGGTCTTGCTGCGTGTTTCTTGCCTGCATCAAGTTAAAACAGAGAAGGTTTGCAATTCAGCACTGCAGGCGTAAACCATAAGCTGTACTAAGCTGTGAATGTACTTGTGATTAAGCACTAAATTGGATGCTCTGGTAACCTAGGTTTGACTCACAGGTCTGTCACCGATTTTCAGTCATTCACTGGATCATTTGGTGCTCAGGTCATCTGTGTAGAATAAATGAATCCAGATAAATATTTCCATCTTTGAAAATCTGCTGGCATTTATGTTTTCACTACATAATTTCTAGCAAACCTGGTAGTCTCTTTACTGTCCCCAAAGCTGCCACCAACTTGGCAGGGCACAGTGAGTCATTGCCAGGCCTGCCCAAGACACAGTTTTTCTCCATCTCACATCCTTTGTTAGCCTAATGTGATGAGTATATTCAGAAGGTGCCTAACACAGCAGAAAACATTGATCTTCAGCCATTTTTTCTGCAAAACCTTAGCAAGAGAAGGAGAAAGAGGAGGCGTTATCTGCTTTTATGGAGGGTTCAGAAAGGTGTGCAAGACTTTTAAAGGTAGAGCACAGTGGTGAGACAAAATTTTGTGGGGCACCATCTTGGAGTGATGATTCTTCCATTCCTTCTCCAGGGCTTGTTAATGCAATTATTATCCTTACAGCAAAATGAAGACAGATATGGGACCAGGAAGAAAGCTGAACGACCCACAGCTAATTCTTCTGTAGGTATTCTTTCTCTGAATATTCTTTTCATTATGTTCATTACCTTTCTTTCTCAAGTTCCTAGAACCCGACAGATAAGGCACCCTTACAACAAAATGTGGGACCAGATTTGGTCAGGCTGAGTGGTGTGGTTTAACCTGGCAGGCAGCTAAGCACTACACAGCCATTCACTGCCCTCCAATCCACCTCCACTCCCCCCACCCCTCCCACCCCAGTGTGATGGGGGGGTGGATGGAATCAAAAAAAAAAGAAAGGCAAAAAAAAATATGAGAACTCATAGGCTGAGATAAAGACAGTTTAATAAGACAGGGGAAAAAAATAAAGATCAATAAAAATAAAAATATATAAAAATAAAACCCACTACCACCACCAACAAAAAAAGCATAAATGATGCATGAGTCAATTGCTCACCACCCACTGACTGATGCCCAGCCAGTCCCCAAGCACCAGCAGCCCCCCTAGCCAACTCTTCCCTGTTTTATTGTTCAGCATGATGCCACATAATATGGTATACCTCTTTGGTCAGTCTGGGCCATCTGTCCTAGCTGCCTCCCCTCCCAGCTCCTGGTACACCCCAGTCTCCTAACTGGCAGGGCAGCACAAGAAGCTCTGGCTCTGTGTAAGCACTGCTTTGAAACAACTCAAAGACTGGTTTGTTAACCACATTATTCTCATCCTAAATCCAAAACACAGCACCATGCTAGATACTAGGAAAAAAAAAAATCACAGCTGAAAACAGGAAAATTAAGAAGGTAGCTAAAAATTATGGCTGGGACTATGAAAACTACTAGGCCAAAGATCTTGTGGGACACTGCTGTGAGAAGAGCAATATGAAGGCCTTAAACTATTTCACATACTTCTGCATTTAGTGAAATACATAGGGATTTCAGTTTGTTTTAACTTTGCTTTAACTTTTTTCTTAATTATTTCTTTTTCAGTGGTTTTATATAGGTTGGAGTACTGTGAAGATGCAGAAAGTTTTCCTCCACTGAGGGAATGTTTTCAGTACCCTGCCATTATTATCCACAATGAGTCATAGAAAAAAACTTGTCTTACCCCTGCTTCATAACAACTTTAATGCTGAAGAAGAGACTTGTTGAAAATACCTAATTAAAGGGAGCAGAAAAGGGCAATGAATGGATTATCCCTGTAGTTTTATGAAGTCAAAAATAATCAGTTCCAAATTGGGAAGTTCTCTTTTGTATAATTTGATAATTATAGTGGCAACTTACATGAGCTTGTCCCTGGCATCAACTTTGTCTGCTGTTTTATCACTTATACTTTATCATTGGCTTTTCCTTTCTATACCAAACAGTCAGGGACATATCTTATTTGGAAGATGTTCAGCATAAGCTGGTAAGAGGAAAGCACAAAAGTGTTCAGAGATAATGAATAGAGAATACAGAGTATTTAGGCATTGTTTAGGCCCTATGGTGTCCAAATGACGGTTTCAGGCTCTTCACTTTGTTATTATTATTATTATTATTATTATTATTATTGGTGTGGTTTTACTAAAAAACTCAGCCCAAATGACAAAAAATTAAGCCAAAGAAGCTATGCTGTTCTGTTGCATCTGCAAGTGCATAAATACACATGCAAAAACTTAACCTTTTTCTTTAAGTTTTTAAACTTTAGTTTTTTTAATTCTTCTAACATTTGATCAAGTTTGTTCCCCTTCCTATGGAGATGTCCATCTTCAGATCCCTATCCTCTAATCATAGGCTTTAACATTCTGACTCCAAAAGCACCTCCCACTCTGTTCATGTTCAATGCAATAACTAATGCATCCATCTCATGAGTACCAGGCTTATCACAACTTGGATTTTTTTTTCTGCATTTGGAACAGGAAGTCTAAATTTTCACTTTGCCCAAGTTCTTGCAATCAAAGCTGGATGGAGAAGTGAGAACTGAGGTTAGAAACGGACAAGTCACCTCTAGCCCTCTGGTTTTCACTGTCTGCACACAAAAGCTTAATCTCAGATGAGGGAAGGATATCCCTGAAGAAAGCTTACAGTTCATTTTACATGTCGCTTCGAAGTGTTTTATATACTACTCATCTTTGCTGTGACATCTTGGAAATTTCTGAGTTATGGCCAAGTGAGGTTTAATTTGACAGACCCAAATGATTCAAACAGAACCATTATGGTCAAACTAAACATTTTGATTCTCATCAAACAGCTAGTCAGGATTGTATACATTAAGCTGTAGAAGTGTCTTTTGAAGAGGTGTAGTTGGGTGTTGTCAGTATTGATAAGTCAAAATCTTTTAATGTATCTCTTAATTTTTTACAGTTCTGTGGATAGTATGTAGATCCACAATATGTTGGCCAAACCAAGTTGTGTCACTGGAGAAAATTATAAATATTTTGAAAATTAGTGATTGTATATCAGATGCATTAGTCTGATTCTAAAACAGTTCTGTAATATGGATTAAAATCAATGGCTGAAAGCAATTTAACTCTCATTTTCAAAATGTGCACACCAAATGAGATGCTTTTCCCACACACATAGCCAGGTTAAACAGGAGCAAATATGTATGAGATTAATGTTATTTTTATTATTGTAAAATGTGGAGGTCTTGTGAGATCAAGACCCCTTTCTGTACATAACATGAGAGTCTCTACCCCAGAGAATTTACAGATTAAGCAGACAAGAGTTACAAAAGGAAAAAAAAAAAAAAAAAAAAAAAAAAAGTATTATGAAGCTGGGAAAACAGCTGCATTCAGGGTGTGGGATGACCTTTGCATGGTTCACGGTTGTCTGGCAGGCAAGCTGGGAACGCAATTCCAAGGCTCTTAAATTTTGAAACTGGAACATAAATATTAGTATTATTACAGTACCAGTGGTGTAGTATAGTTGTTTGCACACATGGTGATAGGGACTTTCCTAAGAAATTCACAGGGGGGAATTTTGGTCCTGAAGGTTGAAAGCCTATATTCACTTGAGCTCAATCACTCCTTCATCAGTCCTCCTTCACAGTCATTCTGTGAGGAGCAGATGGAAAGACTGTGAGTTTTTGTTTTCCAAAAACTTAATTATCTACTCTGTAAGTTCAAATGGTAAGAAGTTTTCAATTAATCATTCTTGTTTTTGTTGTTTAAATCATTGTTTTTGTTTGTTTGTTTGTTTGTTTTAAAAAAAATCTAATCATATCTAATCAGATACGATATCAGATATTATCTTTTAACTTGTGTTTGTCACATATTCAGCTATGAGCTATTTCTGTGTTCATGTTTTTCAGACTTTGAGTCCAGAAAATAGTTATATACATATAAGCCCAATTTAGATTTAAGGAATTAAAGTTTTATGAAAGATATGAAAATATTGCTGATATTGTCATATAATAGGGAAAAATGGTACTGTTGAAGGGATCATACACACCAAGATGCTTACATATTGAGGTGGACATTTGCGTATGTGAGCTAGATGTTTCAGCTTTCCTACAGCCATATATGTAATACAGTCAGCATAGACTAGAAAAATATGTAGCCATCATTGTAAATGTCTACTTTGGGCTGAAGTTCATTTCTAGACTTTGTCTGATATATTCATTAGAACTCCATTACAGTAGGAGGTTAGACCCCTAGCAAGTGTATACACATATAAATATATGAACACATCAAAATAAATATGTAAATTCTCACATGCACAAATATGGGTAACAGGAAATTGATAACAAGAGAGGTGTTCAGAGGTGATTATGACAGCCTAAATCATTAGCAATGTCAAAATATAAGTAGTTTCTACCAGTGCTTCAGATTTCTAATGCCACTTAGGAATGACTGTAGCAAGGAAGAATATGTTGTGTTTAATCTGGTTTGAGCTTTATCATCAGCAAGCTTAATTAAGATCCAGTGACAAAACCTCTCACTGGAAGAAATACAGCAGTCAGAAAGCACACAGTTTGGCACTTCTGAATGGATGTGTCAATCTGGCATCTTCCTATGCATAACAGAAACACATTTATGCTGGAGATAACTGTCTGGTAATGAAAATGGAGCCCAATATGCTTTTAAGGTTATTTTCTGCAGTCAAAACATATTTGTTTTATTAATATTTGTAAAGAATTATGAAAGATTTACAAAAATGATGCTAAAATAGTTGTGCATTTTGTGTGGATTAATGATTAATTTTAATCTTCCTGGCTCTTATCAATCAAACTTCACTTTAAACATGCATTTAGGTGATTAATTAATTACCATAATCTCAGCAACCATGCATCATTTTGCTACACATTGATCTGATCAATTTTATGCTTTGAAGTAAATTACAACTATTCTATTACAACTATTCTCAAATAACACTTTTAACACATATTAAAAACAAGGTACTAACACTATTCTAATTTTTAGTTCTACACATTAATTAAATCTGTTCAACTCAAATTTAAATGTCTCTCTATGATTAAAGATGAATTCTTTCCAGATACTTGTTTTACAGAAGGAAGGGGAATTGGAGTGGAAATTAGGGGAATTTAGGAAAAGAGGGTCTGATGGATAGTAATAATTAAATTCACCATATTTATTCAGTGGATTTAAATGAGAAAGTGTTGTACTGTACTATATAGACTTGAACTGGTGTGATGGATTCCTGTATATTGCAGGGGAAAGGTTTGATCTGGAGATGCTGCACAGAGAGAAAGCGCAGGCAGAATCTGCAGAATAATGACACCAGTGGATGAATTCACCAAGCAGAAAAAATGTGCCTGCTTATGAGTGAGAGTGCAGATGCAGCTCCTTTCTCACAGTTAATGTTGCTGTTACCCAGTGTTTCCATCTCTGCAGTTGACTGAGCAGATATGCTACCAAATTTCCTTCCTGGTACCTGAGTGCTTTCCATATGAGCTCTGCTGTGTCCTCAGTCTCTGTGAATGAATATACTCTGAAAAACATTCACACTGGCTGGTCTTAAGGCTGCCCACTCCCTCCTGCATATTTCTGCACTTTTTTTTGTTTGTTTGTTTGTTTTGTTTTCTAATGCCTGGGCCTGAGCTTTCAACAGAGGTTAAACACAGAATAATAGACAGATTTCCACATAAAACTGAAAAAAAAAATAAAATTACAAGTGTGAGTCCACCTTGACCCTACATTTGAAATCAGAAGAATCCTGAAGCCAGGAAATCTTGGAGAATACACCTCAGTCAAGGAACTAAAATAGTGGCTGATTTTATATGGGTTACAGCTCCAGCACTGGTTTCCTATAAATAACTCACAGATGTCATTTGAATTACAGTCTTCTGCAAATAAGGGGGCTGCAGGCATACCCAGAAGCCTGTTAACAAGGAGATGACAAGCTTCAGGCAACTAATTTCTTTAGCTCATCACCAGCAAGACACTAGCAGTCCTACAGCTAATCTGACCACCAATTGACTGAAAATTGAATCTAAACCAGGAGAGTTATTTCACTGACTTCAAAGGCCCGTCCATTTCCAAAAAGAAACCTTAACCCTCTATCTGTTCAGCCAGCTGTTATGCAAGAGAGCCAAGAGCTTTTGTGAATTTTCTTAGCACATTTTTCTTAGCACCTGATGTCTGTAGAGAACAGTCTAAGGATACAAAGCTAATTGCTTTTCCAAATGCAATGCAGACAGCCACAGATAATTAAAATAATCTTCAAAAACCAAAGCAAAACCAACATCAGACCTTGTCCTCCAATTTTATGAAGTGCGGTAAGAGAAAAAGACCAAGGATGCATGTGATATTGTCTCTAGCAAGTTACACTGACATAGGATATTTAACTGTGTCATGCAGGATTCATATTCAACAAAAGCATGTGCTCTTTTTTTTTTTTTTTTTTTTTTTTTCTTCAAGAAAAAAAAATAACTGAAACATTATCCTGAAGCTATGAATCTTAAGAGCTGAGCAAATATTTCTTCTAACAAAGATGTTTTAGGGACCCTGTGGAGACAAAATCTGAGGATGTGGGGCAGGGCCTAATGGGCAAGAAAGTTGTCTGTTTTCATACACTGCTGGAGAAAAGTCAAGCCTGCAATTTCAGCCCTGTTTCTTGGCAGGCTCTATTGCCCACCCCAATGAGTTTTCTCTCCACCAGAGCGCTTTGTCCATAGGATCTGCCTATACACTAGAAGGACACAGGTGAACTGTGGAGCACGGTTGTGTGGATATTCCACATTGACATCTAGGAGCATCCATTTGGCCTTAGGACTAAGAAAATACTCAGGAGATATGATGCTTTGCACATATTCCCAGTTCTGGCTTTGTGTTGAATGCAGTTCAGCCAATAAGAAAGAGGTCAAACCATGCAGAGACTTTTTGGTATGCCAAGGATGTTGTGAGTTGGCAAAGTTAGGGCCAGTAATTTTAGTGAAAGCAAATACGAAACACTTTAAGACAGTTTTTTTGTTGTTGTTGTTGTTTGTTTGATTGTTTTTGGTTTTGGACAGCTTGAAGAAATCATTCGTTTCAGATGTCTTCACAATCTGTAAACACTATAATGTGGACACCATTTTACATAGGTTTCCAGCCTAAGCAACACTGGAAAATAGACTGTTCTGTATGGGATCTGGGAACCCTCATTCTGCCAAAACATCTATTTTACTCTTCCAAGTAGGTGCAGCAAGTGTTGCCCTTTTAATTCTGAAATGTGACATATATCACCAAACAGTGGTGAAGTCACCATGCCTGGGGATGTTGAAGGAAAGTTTGGACACAGTGCTTAGGGATATGATTTAGTAGGTGTTACTGGTAGTAGGGGGATGGTCGGACCAGATGATCTTGGATGTCTTTTTCAGCCATAACAGAATGGATGTCAGATATGCAATATAGCTTGTAATGGATGTGTACATGACATGGATGTGGCTTCAGAATTGGTTCTCAAAAGGTATGAGGGCTGACCTGCTGGAGAGCAGAGAGGGACTCAGGAGTTCAGGTGGACAGCAGGCTAACCATGAGTCTGCAAAGTGCCCCTGTGGCCAAGAAGGCCAACAGTATATTCATAAGAGTGTTGCCAGCAGGTCAAGGGAGGTGGTCCTCCTCCTCTACTCAGCCCTGGCATTGTGTCCAGTTCTGGACTCCCCAGTAGAAGAGGGATATAGAACTACTAGAACAAGTCCAGAGGAGGGCTGCTAAGATGATGAGATGACAGGAGCACCTATTGTGCGAGGACAGGCTGAGAGAGCTGGACCTGTTTAGCCCGGAAAAGAGGAGACTGAAGGGAGACCTCATTAATGTGTATAAATATCTGAGGGGAGGGTGTCAAGAGGATGGAGCTTATGGTATATATGGTATTATGGCTCTTATCAGTTGTGTCCAGTGACAGGATGAGAGGCAATGGGCACAAACTGAAACACAGGAAGTTGTGACTGAATAGAAGAGGGCACTTCTTTACTGTGAGGGTGACAGAGCACTGGGACAGGTTGCCCAGAGAAGGTGTGGAGCCTCCTTCTCTGGAGATATTCACAACCTGGCTGGATGTCATTCTTTGCAATGTGCTCTAGGTGATCCTGCTCTGCAGGGGGTTGGACTAGATGATCTTCTCAGGTCCCTTCCTACCTCAGCCATTCTGTTACTCTGTGATTCTTTGATTCTGTGGTATCATCAGGGTACCAGAAAGAAGAGCAGAGAGCACCAAGAGATAGATGTTCAGAACAGTTATTTATACCCTGTTTATATCACTTTTGTATGAAAGTCATTTGGATCACTCAGGGCAGAGGGTACAGTCCTGCTCTATTATGGTATTTTAAAGTGATAATAAACTCGTGCCCACAGTATTTGTTATTGAAAATATTACCTGATTTGAAACTCATGAAGACAAATATTGCAAGTTAGTTTTTACGTATGGATTTAGGAATTTCTTTCAGCATAATCCCATTGTTCTGGAAATTGCATCTTTTTGTGATGATTTAATGTGTTCCTCATTTTCTACTGTAAGTATCATATTGGAAATGTTGGCCAGCAATATACCAAGTTTAATATAAACACCTAAGTGGTCCACCTGAAAGCAATTGGACTTTTTGAAAAATTTATGCTTATGTGCTTTTCTGACCCTGAACCATGAAAACTTTAGAACTACTTACGCATACAAGCATTTGCAGGATCTTTCTCTTAGTTCACATCTTCCTAACTCCAGCTTCCTTACAAAAAACAGCTTATTGGCTATGCTACTTTCCTACTACTGCACTATCCTGAAAGCTCGGGGAAATTATGCTACAAACTCATTGAATTCCTTTGTTGCTTTCAGTGACCACATAAGCCCTGCTCTCTATTCATAGTGAGGAGCTAAAATGGTAAACATTCTGCTTCAAAGAAATAAAGATATGTAAACACATTCATTCCCCATCACGAGGCTTAGCCTGTGAACCCAAAGAACATTTCTATATCAATAGAATTGCACAAATGTATGCTTTTCTTTCCAACAGTAAAAACTTAGGTTCTATCATTTTCATCATTCTCAAATACACAGAGATATTCTGTACAATGCATTTGACACACTGCACTGTTCAGAGCCCCATTGTTAGTTTCCATTCTGAGTAACTGCAGCATTTTAGAAAAATGGAAGAACACTACAGAAACTGCAAAATGTTTTGAAACAATGGGTATGGTCAAAAGACTTTGATAAAATAAAACATAAAACCTTATATTTAGCAAATGTTTCACTTACTGGTAGAAAAGTCTCTCCCAGAGCAATAAGAAAGCAAGAATCTTTCTTGTAGGCTTCAATGGAATAAAGAAAAGAAAAGCTTCCTTCAGGATTTTAAAGTTTCTAATAAGAAGTGTTTGAATGTCTATTGTAATTTGAACTAATGTCTTATTGTCTAAATAAAACAGACTCCACAAGAACCTCTTCATCTATTACAGATTTTTCAAGCATTGAAGGTGATTTTTTTAATCCCCTCTTGGCTGTATCTGTTGTCCTTCCTTTAATATTAACATTGACACTTCTCTATTAATTCATTAGGGGCTTGTGACACAGGATACAAAGACTCCATAATTACTATTCTTGCAATTCCACTTGAAGGTTTCCACCAAGGCTGAAACTTCTAGTTCTAGACACTGTACAGACACAGGGAAAAAGCAATCTGTGTCCTGGAGAGTATTGTATTTGAAAGGACAAAAATGAGGAAGCCAACAAAGAAAGAGCAAAGACTTAAATAGATTTGTCCAAGATCATACAACAGGCTTTTATTTTATTCTTTTTTTTTTTCTTTTTTTTTTTTCCTTTTTTTTTAAAAAGGGGGTAGAACTGAAGTCAAATCCATGTCTGTTGACTTTCAATTAGCTTCTCATCTACCTCTTCATAATCCCATGTAATTAACCTTCAGCAATTTCAAAGTGTTTGTGCTCTCAGGTCACATTCATCTTAGTAGCTTTAAATGTGGTGCCTTTAAAGGTGGTGCCTTATGGTATGACCAGTGAGGGTTGGAGACACTGTAGAAGGAAAACAAAGTCAAAGAAGTATTGGACTATGACAAAACCCAGTGTATTATTATCTTATGGAGAATAAAGTCTGATGGGTAAAATAAATCTTATAATTAAATAAATAATAAACTACATATTTAACAAAATATTCAGGGTTTTATTCATTTCATAGAGTCACAGAATGGTTTGGTTTGGAAGGGATTTCAAAGGCTGTCTAGTTTCAACCCAAATGTCCAGTTCCACCCTCCCACCACCCCAGGCTGACCAAAGGCCCATCCAGCCTGGCCTTGAACACTGCCAGGGATGGGGTATCCACAGCTTGTACGGGCTGTGGACTGCCTGTGCCAGTGCCTCAGCACCCTTTCTCTGAATGAAGAACATTCTCCTAACCTCTAATCTAAATCTCCCCTCTTTTAGACTAAAACCATTCTCCCTTGTCCTATTATTATCTGCCTAAGTAAAAAATCCTTCTCCATCTTTTTCATAAGCCCCCTTTAAGTATTGAAAGGTTGCAATGACGTCTCCCCAGAACCTTGACTTCAGGCTGAACTTCCCCAACTCCCTCAGCCTTTCTTCATAGCAGAGGTGCTTCAACACTGATAATTCTTATGACCTCCTTTGGACTCTAACATATCCATATCCTTCTTGTGCTGAGGGCCCCATATGTGGATGCAGCGATCCAACTGGGGCCTCACAAGGGCTGAGTAGAAAGGTACAAATCCCTCCTGCTGGCCACTCATCTGTTGATGCAGCCCAGGATGCAGTTGGCTTTCTGGGCTGCAAGCATTGGCTTTTTGGCCTGCAAAGAAGAGAGCTGTAATTTAGGGATAAACTAGTTTCAAGACTGTTTTAGGATGAACTCTAAATAAGCTTAGAATTTCAAGAGTATGATATTAGGACTATGAGTTTGCTTTTGTTCAACTATATCTTAAAAATAACATTAAACACTGTGCTCACTGTGCCCACTGTTGCTGAGCAGATGGGCTGCAGGTGGTAGGTGGGTTTGTAGAGATCCCTGAATTCAGACTCTTTTATCTAGCTGTTTGCCAAATAAGCTCAAGATGACACTTGTCATCTCAGTGATTGAACAGTTAATATTATCTGCTTACAGACAGGATCTTGCAGCTACAGACTCTCATGACCTCACTTCTCCCCCAGTCTGTTAGGTTAAAGATGCTTGGAAAGTGCAGTGTAGCCATGAAAAATGGCTAGCCTTGAAGAAAGGAGCAAGGTGCTTACCTTGTGTGAGAGCATTCAAAGCTAGATTTACCAAATGTTATTCACTCAGATAAGCTGTTCTGGGATATTTGATCATTCTCTGGCTCAGCGAATGACTGCCTTCTTCCACTCCCTTTTTCCTTGTGATATGGGAATGAAGTTCAAGTCTGCAAGGATGAAATAACATTTTCTCCTCTTTTGCTATATTCCTCTTTTGCAGTGATCTGGGCAGCTTTTTTCTCTCTCTCTCTCTTGTTTTTTTTTTTTTTTTTTTTTTTTTTTTTGTTCAGTTCTAGGATTTAATTCATACAGATGGCACACCATAATCAGTCTGAGGTTGGTTAGATGTAAGATGCATATAGTTTAATGGTCAGATTTATGTTGAGATAACATGTTTTGCTGCCAAGGCAACTGATAATCTAGGAATAAGAAGAATGGAAAAAGATTTTAAATAATAGACAATGTTAACAATGTGAAACCAATCACCTGGATGCTGAGAGTTGTGTCAAGAAGTCATATCCTTTGATGTGTATTATCCTCACATTACCTTTTCTTCTTTTTGTTTAGGGTTTGGCTTTGGATCCTTGTTCAGGTGTTGATTTTGACTGGGCATAATGAGGAATGGAAGAGAATGGTACAAATACTTCATGCAAATGAGAACTGGCAGGGTTGTCTACCTCTGGTGCTTTGGCCCATGTTTAACCAGCTTTCCAGTTGGGTGTGTATAAACACTGAGCACAATAGCCGAGATGAAAAAAAAAAAAAAGAAAGAAAGAAAGAAACAGCAGAGATGCTATCATGAAAAAGATTTCTTCACAGTAAAATGTTTTACTGGTTTGCACAGGGCAAAAATATACAAATAAGAGATGCAGTGAAGAAAAGTGAAAGGTACAAAATGGTGTAGCTCTGAAGACTTCTTAATCTTACAGAAGACTGTGAATTATTATAGTGAGTTGTAACATCTTCTTAAAGCCAGTGAGACTCTATGAGCAAGTAGTAAGTAGAAAAGAGATTTCAGGAGAAAAGCTGATAAGAAACTGCCAATTTGAGAGGCAAATACTTGCTTCAAATCTGGAAGATAGTATTTTAAAGAATAGCTGGTGTCTACAACCCTGAAGAGAACCAGAGACAACCATCACCTTGTCTGATGCTGATTCTTCCAGTCCCTGGAAAGGAAGGACCATAGACATGACTTTCACAATGGGAAGAGAAAAAAAAAAAAAAAAAAAAAAAAAAAAAAAGAGAAAAATACCATGAGAGATCAAGACGACAAGAAGATGAGGAAGATCTATGATGATGATAGAGAAGTCAGATGCAGGGAATTTGCAGAGAGGGCAAAGAATAAAAAACTAGGAGGCCAAAGCAATTTAACATCATTAGTGTGAAAACTGATTTGGTGTTGAAACTATGTGCTGAATCCCTGTAGTAATTCCTTTTTGACTTGAAAATTTGAAGTAATAAAGAACATAGTAATTATTCCCAAGGTGCCATACAGATTTCAGGTGGTCCCAAATGTTCTTCATCCAGTGAGTTCCCACTAAATCATTATTCAGGTCCAACTCCTACCACATCATTCCCTTACCAGCTCAATGGCTCAGGTGCAGAGTACATTAACTGTGTGTGGAAGGCAATAGCCAATAACAGCACTTTCACGTGTGAGAAAACATGTTATATTGGTGAAGATAAAGCTGGAGGTGCAGAATGGGTCTGTGGAATGAAATCCTCACAATTAGCATGCACCTCATTACTGGAATTGGAATGCAGGGTCTTTGGCTTTATATTGGCTTTCCTCCACATGAAGGATGGAGTCAACTTTCTAAAATAGCAGTCCTACTAAGTGATATTCATTGCAGCATCCACCAATGACATCTACCTGAAGAAGGCCTGGTGAACAAATAGCATCAAACAGATGCATTTCCTAACAAACTAAGGGTATGACTACAGATATCACTACAGACATTTTGAATTGAGGCAGGACCTTCACCACTGAATAATCTCTCTAAAATTCAAAGTGGTCTTCATAGTTTCTTAATATCCTCTTCAGCCATTTTTCTTCCCGTTCTGTTCTGTGATGCCTTTTCTGGTCTTAACGCTTCAAAGGTCTCAGGGCTGTCGTCCCAGTCCAACAAAATATTTGAGCATATATTCTTCACAAATATTGCATAAATTTGTGATCTGATGATGCTGACTGATGGTACCCAATCTCTGAAAGTACTAAGGTTATTGTCTCTTCAGCATCTCTGCTTGAACTAGTTCCACCATGTGGAATAATTCCATCAATAAACCTACTAGTCCTTCCAAATCATTGCAGTGATGCAACGAACAACAAAATAAATCAATTGGATTAACTAGACTAGTATTTGCATTGGTTACCAAGAGAAGGAAAATAAATATATAATTTCTGCTTGGCATATTTTTTTTGCTCTCCATCCCACATACTAATTTCTGCAGTCTTTTGCAACATGATATTATTGCATATGGTTTAATTTGGGGAATGGTAAATCATTTCTTTTGCAGGTCCAAATGTAATGTTACTTTTCAGAAAATAAAATAAAACAAAATAAAAATAATAAAAATAAAAATTCCTCTCAAGAGAAATGGGTCTGGAATCTTTCATAGAACTCAGCATGAGTAATACAAGACTTCATTTTGAACACAAGGAACTAATATTCATAGCAGCCTGGCCAGATTGCAAACAGATGTTGGTAGAAAGTGAATCTATTATTAAATTAATTTGCCTTTTCACCCCCAAGAGACTATAGAGCATCAATTAGATATGTTTAATAAAAATCAAGTTTGCCAAAAATTTCAGCACTCAAGCACATGCAATATAATTTTGACAGAACCATCTTTTTGTCACACTCCTAAGAGTCCAGTACTCAGAGATGCTAGCCACAGCTCATTGTAGTGGCAAAATCATTCAGAGTGGGTCCACATGAACTTTGTAGGGAGAAAGCAGATGAACTTTCCAAGCTGGTGATGGCCAATACACGTCCATGTGCTTTCAGTTTATGGGCAGTCCCAATGACTAGTCAGTGTGGTTTGTAATATCCAGCAATAGGGAAAGCTGTGCAGGAAAAAGTGCAGAAAAAGATTTGTCTGAAATCATGGATTAGAAATGGCACATTGCACTGCTGAGCATTTCTGGGTGTTAGGGAAAAAATCTCTTCCGGTGACAAACTAAGCTGCAATAAATCACTTTTATCGTTCTTTAAGAGAAAGTGGAAGAAACCAGAGAAAATTTACAGGTTTTTAAGAAGTGATTTTATGTCTACTGGTATCTGACTTTCAGCTTATTGCAACATTCTTATTGCAGATATCCAAGGAATGATAAAAGAAAATGTAAATAGCATGTTCAGTGAATAACTAACTCATAGAGTTAAATGAGAAGCTATCAAGTCATGGTGCATAAGCCCACACATTTATCCAGAACAAACTTGGTACAACTTGAGTAGCAGACGAAAGCAGAGACCTGTCCTCACGAAGCATCTGTTACTGTATTATATCCACCAGTGCTCTGCTTGGGTCATTGAGCATCTTAATAAAAAAACAGTAAAGTTGAGAATTCCCTGAAAACTCTATATTGCCTGACATTCTGGGATAGCAAGTACAGAGTAGGTCTTTTGCTTGAGATACACATAAATTTGCTCCTAACAAGCAAAACTCAGACTGGAGTGATACTTGCCTTTTGAAGTGTTATTTCAGATAAAAACTTAAGTATGTGTTTAATGGAAGTACATGCTTAAACTGGGAAGTAACAAATGGGGATGACAACTCATTTACATTTTCACTCAGCTGGACTTTTCAAATCTATTTTGCTGATCTTTCAGACTGTGCTAGTTTACAAAGAACCAAGTATATAGCTACCATAACTGAGGGCAACTGTTATGCCTTCTTTACTTTTTTATTTGTAAGCTGTTTTGTCTGGACTCCCTTTAAGATTTAGAAATTCATTTTGAATTGAATTCTTGGAAATCGATACAATGATTCCAAAGGACTGTATATACCAATAGCAATGCTGTGGTGATGAAAAAAAATAATAAAAAGAAATCATTTAAAATGTTTTTGGCTAGAAATAGGACAAAAGTGTATTCTGACAAGTAATAAGATCACATTTGGGCTGTCAGGAAGTATTTTTATTTTAATGAAGTGATGACTGGGGGCCAAACTCATTATTTCCATCTTTTGTAAAAGTTTGAGCAAAAGCAGTAAGGAAGAAACTCTTTTCCCTTCCATTGCTTCCTGCCAAACAGTGAAGGATGAGAGCTGAGGCCCCATACTGGCTCTCTCCAACCTTCCCATTTGCTCCAAGAGCTTGGGCTGTCAGCCTCACTATGCAATATCTGTGAGCTGGAAGCAAGCTCTAGGATTGAAATCTTTCTGACGCTCCCATATCCTCCTCGCCTAGCCAGAACACACAGGGCTTTGGAACACTGCTTGAGAAGGTTTTTCCCAGCCAGCCGTGAGTATGCTTGGCCCCATTAAGGCTAAATTAACATGACACCAGCCAGCTGGTGTGGCTTTTGCATCTCTCTTTTGCATCTAAATACCCAGAATGCTTTTCCAGTGGTTTATTATTAGTAGTAGTAGTAGTAGTAGTTTTTAATTTCTAATTGCTGTAATTCTGGGAACAAAGTTGAATCTTTAAGCATCCAACTTTTCCTGGATTTAGCTGTTTTTAATTGTGGCTTCCTGCTCCCAGGAACAGTAAGTACAGCCTGTAGGAAGTTGCAGTTTGACTTGCACTCAGCTGGAGCGAGTCACTGCTGTCTGGATGCTGTTTCTTACACAGATGCCATCCTGGCAGCCCAGAAATATTTTAGGCAGTATTTATTATGATAATAATGAGCAACAATGGGCAGTTCACAAGTCTGGGAGAGTTCATAATATTTTGAAAACACAAACTTCTTCTCACTGCTATTGATTACTGCTGTTTATCAACTAAATGTCTAAGTCTTTAAATCTGAATAATCCTCAGAGTATGTTAGAGGAAGAAACAATAATAAAAACTTCCTATTCTCTTCAGAAACATAGGTTTTTATTTTAATAATGTAATGAACCTAGAAAGACTTATGTTACTATTAGAGTATAAAATAAACCAAATGGAACCATTTGTAATCAGGATTTTATCTGAGTAATGTGCTTGCTGTATCACCCACTGCCTATAAGATTGTGTTCCATTATACTACAGCAGTAATAGGAAAGAAACTAAACTATTTGCATCAACAATAATGCAACCAATTTTCAAGACTTGCATGTCAAAAATCCATTATTCCAGACATGATTACCTGGAACTGCCGATAACAATTGTCACCAATTACATTTTTTTTTTTTCACTGTAGCAAGATTTTTATTTCTTTTTCCCCATCCCATCTTTTCCCATCTTTTCTTACTTTTTTTTTTTTTCTTTTTTTTTTTTCTCTCTTCAAGGGTGTGGGGTAATGTCTCCATTACTTAGATTAGAACATCACATTTAGTACAAGCAGCAGATGTTAATATAGAAAGACAGAACATCTCAATTTTCACACTGTTAATTCAGCTTACTGAGCCAATTTCACAATTCTCACATTCCTTAGTCCTAAGAGAAAATGCTAATTTAGATTGTTAAAACTGACACAGGTTAGGGTATAAAGGGTAATTAGCATAAGATCCTACACAAAGTGTTTTTAGCACAATTAATCAACACCCACCTATGCATACACTTTTTTAGTCAGAAGTGTACTGAATAGTTCTGAAAAAAAAAAAAACCTCTAAAATATTCTGTACTAGTTTAAAAAAAATAGAATTTGGCTGGAAGCATTTTCCACTGAAAGCACCTAATGTGCAGTTAAAACAGAGATTTTATTTTACACTGGGGAATTATTAAAAGCTCATAAAAGCATTCCGCAAAAAATACATTTATGATCCTTAAGATTATAAGGGGATCTTCTAAAATGCAGAAACACGTCAAAAGGCATTAGATATTTTGGGGTTTTTCCACTTTCTCTTCCTCTATATTTTCATCAGAAAACTTATTCAGAGTTATATAAAAAAATATCATTCTGCTTTGCACTTCATTTCATTAACACACATACTGTTCAAGTAAATTAGGTTTTCATTAGTACAGACTGATTTAATATTCCTTGAAAATGCTACTTTGGATGGGAAAATTCAATAATATTTTAGAATAGCTAATCTAGGAGTAAATCCTACTTAAAATCTACATTGCAGTTGCAGCTAATATGAATTATTTTAAGTGATACAAAATGATCTGATGAACTGCCCTGGAAGGAATTCCTAAAACTAATAAAGAGAATAAAGAGATTAGGTGCATTAGTTTAATAAAGAATGGAATTCTACATCTTGGGCAATCTTCTTGCTGATCATTAAACACAGACTGGTTGAAATTGGCAGGGACCTCTGGAGACCACCCAGTCCAACCTGCCTCCTCAAGACGTGCCACCCAGAGCAGGCTGCCCAGGACCATGTCCAGGTGGTTTTTAAAGAACTCCAAAGAGCAGACTCTACAAATCTGGGCAACTTGTGCCACTGCTATTGTGCAGAAACCTGCACAATAAAGAAGTGTTTTCTGGTGTCCACACAGAACCTCTTGTTTGTGCCCATAGCCTATTGTTCAGGCACTGTGCACTATGTAAAAGAGCCTGACTCTGTATTTGCACCCTCCCTTCAGGTGCTTATAGACATTGATAAGATCCCCCTGAGCCTCTTCTCCAGGCTGAACAGTCTCAGCTCCCTTGGGCTCTCCTCATAGCAGAGGTACTCCAGTCCCTTGATCACCTTGGTGCCCCTTCACTGGAGTATTTCCAAGTATGTCCAGGTGTCTCTTGTACTGGGGAGCCCAGAACTGGACACAATATTCCAGGTGTGGCCTCACCAGTGCGGAGTAGAGGGGAATCACGAAATGAGATTCCATTAAAAAGTGTGTTTTCTAAGTCAGATAAGCTTAGAAATAAAAATTCCATCTGCCAAGGACAAAAAGTGCTAGGCATTTTAATGCTATAGCAGAGAAGTCAAGTAATTATTGTCTCTAATTGGCACTTCCACAAGAAATAGCAATTTTTACTGTACCTGCAACCAAGTGGCAGTTAAAAAGGTGAGAAATTATTTCCTGCCTTGGGAAAAAAAAAAAAAAAAAAAAAAAAAGGAAAGAGATAGAGATCTTAGTTTTGTAAAGGGAAAGCCTGATAGTGCACCTTAAGGTATGAATCAACAAATCTGAATCAACATAAGCACATGCTGAATTTTAAGCATGTGTGTTTTCACACTTGCTTAAATGTTTATTTTGATGTTTATAACTGGCATATGTAAATGCTTTACTGTTTTAGTGTGTTCAGTAAAGGTGGTCACTACATTGTGTGTGGGATTCAGCTTCAAGTTTTAACAATTAATTTTGGTTCTGCAGGAGCCTCTGTGGGAGCTAGAACTTGCTACTCCTTCTCCGTACAGGGTAGACCCAGGTCATTATTCTGCTCTCAAGTGATATTGTAGGTAATGCAGGTAATCTTAACATCCATCTCCTGATCATGAGGAGCCTGAGTCTTCCTGAGGCTTATGTCATATCTTCCAGCCCTAGGGAGATCAAGGCATTTAAGTTTCAGTAGATGCCTACTTTAGCAACTAAATGAAGTCCTTCACCAGTACTGTCAGAAGGGTTTGAATCAGTTGTCTTTATTTTGATATATGCTGCTAGTAAAGATACCACAGTGTCCCATTTGAGTAACGGCTGCCACTCCAGAAGACATAAGTTCCTGTATGTCATGTGTCCTTGTAAGCACCATGCAAATGTCTTAAATACACTCAAAGTTCTAAAATAATGCTAAATGTTTTCATGGGGAGATAAACTGAGCTCAATGGAGAGTAAGCTATTATGGTGGTCCCTGTAGTACTGTCCTACGCTTGCTGACTGAAAAGCTTTAAAGTATCCATGGACAAGAAGTCAGAAACCAAATCTGCTTGTGAACACATACATACTACACACTTTATCTAAATCTGGAACTGCATCCTATTCTTAGAGATAAATTAATTTACCTATGCATAGACATCTGGTACCATTTGACATGCCTATCCAAGCCTTCTGTATAGATCTGACAAATATGATGCAGGACCTAGGGGAGACCTGTGACCTTTTGGAATAATAACAGCATAATAAGAAGATGCTTACGTCCAGATGACTGGATTGAATTTAATACTATATTAACAGGCTTACAGAGAAGTATCCACTAATGCATTTTTTTTGTTAAATAAGACCTGAGCAACCAGTAATAATAATATTACTTGCATTAATGATGTGAAATCAGGGAAGGATTCAAGGAGGAAAAAATATACAATTTAACTTTAGAAAAGAAGAATTTAACTGCAAAACTAAGTAACAGTGGAGGTAGCTATGTCTAAAAACAAAATTCTAATGCACAGGCAACTAAGCTGATTAATTAATTTATCAGTGCAGTATGATGAAATATTCATGTTTGTTCGATACCTAGTAAAAAGCTATAAAACACTGTTGACTTTTGCAGGATTTTGACATCCACACTTGGAGCTATATACTTTTCATTCACAATTATCACAGAGCAACTCATTGTATAAAGTATTATCATTACTAGATTGCAAATGCAGAGGACAGATTCATTGACAGAGATGAAGTTACTGGCCTAAGGTCAAAGACTCACAAGAAATGAAAGAAAGAAAAAAAATCTGTCTTCCTCCAGAGCTGTAGGAAATCTGTGTTCACACTGAGAGAGAAAAGCAAGCAAACAAACAAGCAACAACAACAACAACAAAAAAACAACACAACAAAGAACCAAACCAACACAAAACAAAACAAAACAAGCAAATAACAAATCAAACAACCCAAAGCAAATCAATTTTAACCAAACAAAATCTTGTTACCACCAACCCAACTGAAGTTCTTATTTATTTTAAAATAATTGTTCACCTTTAATCACATTTAAATGAAGATTTTACTTAAAGATACAGTGAAGTGAAATTGCCTTACTTTACTTTCTGTTTGGAAATGAATAGACAGATAATAGAATCCTATACAGTGTTCAAATGAAGCTAGATATGCTGTGGCCAGACTAAAACACATCTTCTTGTATAATGAAGCCAGCCTTCCCTGTACCAGAGGTACTCGTCCTTTAGAGTCTGACTTCATATCTATATCTATACAAATAAATTGAATTGTTAAATTTAACAGTGCATAGTCCACAAGGTTTTCCAGCATCCTGGTTCCATGTTTCTACCAACTTGAGAAGTCCTTATGAGCAAGCTGTAGACTGGGAAGTTTCTTGTAATAAAAGGTTCATGCCTCTCATACCTCATGCCTCTGGGGGTACATCATCTTTTCTGAGCACTCTGGAATTCATTCCTTGTCATGGGCTAGAAGCACATCTAATCATTGGATCCAATCTCACAAGGTGAGAATGTCAAGAGAAAGATGATGGCCAGGAATGTGTTAACACCTCTAAAAATTTTCAAGCATAATTCAAACTTTGGAGGAATTTAGGTATAGACCATAATTGTCTGTGCATAGAGGACATAGAGAGACTGTGCTTTGCCCAGAACTTCCACAAGCATAAGATTTATGACAGACAAATTAACTGTACTGGCTATGAAAATAAATTATAGTACTAAAGTATAATCCACCTTTTCTGCTTTTTGTAGGCTAAGTTAGATTTTCATTAGATCAAAGGTTTGGAGCTGATGGTCACCACCAAACAGAAATAAACATAAACATTGTAGATAGAGTGGAAGCTTTTTTTTTTTTTTTTTTTTTTTTTTTTTTTTTAACTGCCATATGACTGCCTTATTTGTTATAAGGAATTATTATTGACCATAGCAAGCAGAACTTCAGAATGGACATTGTCCAAAAAGATCATGATAGAAAAGACAGATTCTTTACACTGGAACCATTTAAGGATATCACTATGAGGTCTACGATGAAAGAAAGAACAAACCATCAAACTAATTTACACACCCAAACTGTTAGTATGACAAATAAGACAAAGGGAGGAAATCCCCACTCTCTAAGGGACAGATTTATCTCACATCAGATATAGGTGGCCCACACATAGAGGTTAGAACTAAATTTACTTTAGTCTTCATGCACATTTAATCCTTGGCCTATGCTGAGACTCAGAATGACAAGTGTCTTTTTTTTTCTTTTTTTTTTTTGGGTGTTGTTGGTGCCTTCCCCCCCCCCCCCCTTTTTTTTTCTTAGTGAACAGTAAATTAAAGAAAAATAAATCTTTGAAGAAGGAATAGAAAATCTCTAGAAATTGATAAAAATATAGTAATGATTTTCAACCAGAAAGAAAATGAAAAATGGAGGATGTCTTTTGAGAATGTCATAGTACTTTATCTCATTATTTAAAAACATATGTTATTACTTTCAGCAGAACTAACTCTCTACACATTTTGGAATAGTATCTTGTACTCAAACAAATCATCTATACTTAAAGAAAAAAAGTCAAATGATAACATCAACTAACTTTTGAAAGAAAATAAAAATATATAGATAGTTTTATTGGCATAACAATTGAATAAAGCAGAAAACTTTTCTTTTTTTTAATGTAAGAGTTTTCCTGTTTGAAATTTCCCCACTTTTTTTTTTTTTTTTTTTTTTTTTTTTTTTTCCTTGGGTATGTGTTTGTGTGTAGTTTGGCTACAAAATAGAAAAAAAAGAGTTATTCACCCAACTCTAGTGCCAACAAGTATGTCAATTAGTGTTAAGTATTGTAGGTTTTTTATTCAACCATATGTCCACTTTGGCTAGGATGGAGGCCAGCTGCTAATTTTATACAAGACATAACCAGCTGCTGGGTAGTGAATCTTAATGTTTGCTTGCCTAAGATCAATTCTAAACATTAACAGTCAGAATTCTTTCTTTAATGATAATTGCAGGTCAGCAATGTCTACAGTAGTGATCATTTAAGATGAAAACACTTTTGTAGAACTGCTTTGATGAATGCTTTTCTTTTCACTTTCTTCAACATGGCTGATAAAGGAAGCAAATATCCACGAGCAAATATCCACAAGTACATGAGAAACACATACTTTTCCTAAGACTCTTTACAATCAACTCCCTGAATCCTTCTGTTTCCAATCAGACTATGAATGAAGGCACTCATATGCCTTGAATTGATCCTCATATCTGCTGGTCCTTTTCTGGGAGAAAGACCTGGCAACAGAGGAGTCCCTAAGGGGATGCAGTATCCAGAGTATTAAGCCATTAGGTAGATAAATATGCTTCTGAGCCACCTGCCTGGTAATCTTGTACAAACATTGCCACATGTGGTATGCATACCATGTGTTGTCTTGCAAAACTCATAATAAATCTATTTATACTTGTTTATGTAGACTATGAAACTTTAATTGTCTACTTTTAATGGAGGACTATCCTAGGACTAATTTCAAATTCTCTATATTTAAAGGTATTTATAAAAATGTCCCATTTCTGCAGAAAGGTTAATGCTGAAGTAAAGTAACTAGCTATATAATGTTTTTTTGACTTGTATGTCTCATAAGTAAGCGATAAACAAATGTAAAATAGCCTTGTTACTATTTTTTTTTTTTTTTTTTTTTTTTAAGACCAAGAGGTACTGGTCTGGAACGGAGCAGTACCTCTTTTAGAACTACACTGATGTGCTAATTTCTCAGAAGTATAGAGT
Organism: Heteronetta atricapilla; assembly: GCA_011075105.1. Lineage (NCBI taxonomy): Eukaryota > Metazoa > Chordata > Aves > Anseriformes > Anatidae > Heteronetta > Heteronetta atricapilla. The sequence continues at coordinate 5,172,539 of CM021731.1, read as the reverse complement.
AGGTACTTGTCTCTGTGAGGAATATATAGAATGATAACCTGGTTGTACTTCACCATATGTTCAGCCTCATGCAAAAGTCAAATCAACTGCCTTTTTCTAAATTACTTCCTCTCTTGATATATGGACCTTATTTATAGCCTCCCTTTGTGCAACCATAACACTATCACATAGGGCTTAGGTTCTGAAAACCGTAGCAATTGCCTGAAAATTGATTTGATGTCTTTTGCCCATCCCTCCCTCAGGTCCCTCAAGACATTTTAATATGAGCCATGACATTATGATGGATGAAATCTGGCATTTTACTGTAGCAATGCTACTCCCATGTGGAAAATAACAGCTTGTTCAAAGCCCATCTTCCAGCCAGATTTAGGATATACAGTAAGCCACATCTTCAATCTCCCCCTTCTCTTTACTCTTTCACAGCATCCTTTGCAAACAGTTTAGTTTTGTACATCAAGCTGCTTCAGTACCAGATTCTTGATAATCCTAACCCCTCTGTGAAGCTTGCACACAAACTACAGTTGCATACCCTTACAACCCCAAAAAGCTACTTCATGAACAATATGTGCAACAAATTCACTGACAATTATCTGAACATAAACAAAACAAAACAAAAAACAGTAAAAAACACTATTATTCAGAATTCACCATAAATCATTTCTGACTATATCAAGTTCTTAGTGAACTGTAAGTGTATTAACACCAGTTTACATACAGACACTTTGGCACAGAACTATTCTGTCTTTCCTGTTGAACCTTAACTAGCCTGAACAGGAAGCAAATGTTATTTAAAGTTGTTGCTCAAATATTTAAGAAGCTATCCAAGATGGCCAGCAAAGCACCCAATGTTGACTGACTACCAAATATCCTCCTCTGGGCTTCTGAAACACTTTGTCACACCTCAGGCATTTTCGATAAAAGAAAACTCACCCAAATGTTGTCATGTCAATCAATTAAAGACTCAAGCAATAGGGTAGTTCTCATAGCTGTTCATGTGTTTAATTTACCCAGCTTAATTCCAGGAAATTAAAAAAAAATAATAATAAAATATTTTGGCTTTTTGCATTCTGAAAAGTGAACTTATTTTAGATATTTAGAACAGTGAATTATATTTTTCTAACTTCTTTTTTCTTTTTTTTCCCCCTAATTCTACCTTAAATATATAAAAGTCTGGAGTAGTCATCTCTTTCTGAAGATCAGAGAGGATGGTCCATTTGACATATCATACAAATAGCTGAACCTTAAAGGTCCTTCACTGATAATATCAGAAACAGAGGAATGGTAAATATTGAAGATGATCACATCTCTAAAACTAAACTAATTCAAAGAGCTCTACCAACTAAAGCTGACTTCAAACAACAGATCTGGAATGACCCTCAGTATGAAACAGGTGCTACAACTCAGGAATAAGCTACAAAGCATTGTCTGACCATTGTACTTTCTACATCTTTTGTTGGTTTGAACTATTCACAGTCATTAATGTTTATTAAGGAGTGCTGTTTTCCTTTTTTGCGAATAGAAATTCACTGGAAATCCATTAACAACTCGTTTTAAACTATCAATACACAAACAATACAGGTAGGTATCAAGGAAGCTTTATATATATATCTATGTAGATTTGGTGCTTAGCTGACCAAAGGCATCTAAAATATCTTTCATCTTTCTCTTTCTCTTTCTCTTTCTCTTTCTCTTTCTCTTTCTCTTTCTCCTCTTTTAGTTTCTTTTTTTTTTCTTCTTTTTTTCTTTTTTCTTTTTTCTTCTTTCATTTTCTTTTTTCCTTTCCTTTTCTCTTTACTTTTTCTTCTTTTCTTTTCATTTTCTTTTTATCCCCCTACCTTCTTCAAATGCCTTTGACAACCCGAGAAAGTCTTGCAGCTGAATGCAGTATTAATTATATTTCATAGCAAACCTTTTATTCATTTGGGGACAATCTGTGAAACAGAAATCTGTGACTGAAGTTGCTGCCAAGCCAATTACAGAAAAATAACTCAAATATGTCTCAACAGATTGCAATTTTTCCTATTGTTACATTATTTTCTCTTTAGATCAAAAGCTTATATTCACTTAAATTAGACCTGCATCTAAATATTCCATAACTTTTACACATGGTATATGTATAAGTATATATAGATAGTATACAGTGGGTGGTATGAAAAAAACAAATTATATTTTTCTAACAATAGATCTTATTAATCTGTTCCCACTTATTTTTTAGCAATCATCCACAAATACACTCTCAGTATTATAGATTTATAGATCATAGGTTCAGAAAGGAAAATTACAGTATAACTTCTTTCCTAAATACAGGAAAACATTTTTTTTTTTTTTCTCAGTCATTTTTGCATCAAGCAACTCTTTCACAATATCAAAAAAATGTGACTTAATATCACATTCAGTAGTGGTAAATCCATTGTTTTTCCAGGCAAATTTTTCTTGTAATTTAGTATCTATTTTTGTCAAAAGGAAATTGATACTAGACTTGTTTACCAGGTTGCCTACTCTTAAAACAAATCTACCAACCCAACCCAACCAATATGGGAGATTACCCAGACAAAAAAAAATCCCCCCCACCCCCCCACCCCCCAAAAGTATATATATTTTTTTTAAAAAAAATCATCATCATATGAGAATTTCTATGGATTAAATGGAATACATCCTACAGTGCTTGGTGTGAGCAAAACTGATACAAGATGCTTGATGAATTTGTTCAGTTTCAAGTTATCTAATGAATATTTTATACAAATATATGTCAACCTATTGTTTGCTTATGATGTACTTGATGCCACAGGCTATTTATAAACAATTGCATAGCAAATCAAAAGAGTTAAGCCACACTGTTATTTCAGTTTTCAAAACAAAACAAAACTTCAGTAGTGGGAATAGACAAGTTTCTGGTCTGTCTCATGTTAAATATGGATTTGCATTATTATGTGTAAGGTTATTTTTAGTAAGGTCCATGCATAAGTAAGTCAGTAGTCAATCTAACACTTGTGGACTTCACACAGTATTGTCTGAATTCTCTTCAATCTGATGCTTTCTAATTGGAGTTTTGTTTGTATTTTTCAACTTGCTCTTTGTTGCTGAACTTATTCAACCTTAACAAACTGAAAAGGAACTGGTCAGAATTAGCAAGCAACAGATTTCTTCATGGACAGATTGTAATAACACTCCAAATAATCATCCTGATTAAACTGTCAGATGTGCTTATTGGTTATTAAATGCGTACCTGTGCTAATTGCATATTCCAAACTTGTAGAACCTTCCACAGCAGCCTGGAATTTCTCTAACAAGATATTCTCTTTAACAAGCCTACCAAGACTAAAGAAGAATGGTTTGGATTTGGGCTTGTTTTGTATTCTAGCAAAGAATTATGTCACATGAGAACATTAATCCAGCTTCTGCATAAATTCATGTAGAGCTGAAGGCACATTTTTCTAATGTATTCTTATTTTTAGAAGTGCTGGACATCCATAAATGACTGACATCACTGAAGCCAGAGATGAAAATTACATCTTGGTGTCTCTGCAAAGTCCAGATAGAAGTGACAATAAGTTCCACTATTAATAAAGCAACACCCCAACCCAACCTCCTCCTTCCCCCCAATAAACACTTATTTTTAGAATTTTCTATATTGAAGAATCTCACAGTTCTTCCTTTGTTAAAAAAAAAAAAAAAAAAAAAAAAGAGGGAAATAAGAGAGAAATAAGAGTGTTTTGGAGCATTTTTTATTCCCCCGCTGGATTCTTTTTTTTTTTTTTTTTTTTTTTTTTTTCTGTTTTCTGTGACTTTGGACAAAGCAAAACATCCAAAATAGATAGCTGACTGACTATTAATGCATAGCAATATTGGTGGATACATTCTCAGTATTTTAATATCGAGTTGTAAAAATGGTAAGTTGCTATTCTACATAGTTTGTTTTAAGTCTTTTAAAAGTGTCTGTAAAGGATTTAAGATTTGAATTTATACTTATTGGGTTGTATGTTATGAACTTGCCAATGACTGAGATACAATTTCCAAAATGCCTTGTCAGAATAATTTGAAAGAAGAAGGACTAATATTAAGACACTTCTAATGTGATGTCCTGTTCAATTTTGGTTATACAGTTTATCTTGTAGGGCCTCAGCTTTTTCACCTGTATTCTGAAGGGTTTACCTAACATCCTCAGATGTTTTAGGACCTGAGAATTTCATGTGTATTTTACTTTGAGGTGCTCCTTTTCAAAATTAATCTCAGAGAAATTGATGTAGCACTGTGATCCCACATCTTTCTAGTTGAAACCCCTTTAACACCAAGTGCACTACCTGAAGAAGAACTTTCTCCAGGTCCCCCCATCATATTTCATGCAGGAACCATATATAACAGAAACTTGGAATCATAGTATGATTTGGGTTGGAAAGGACCTCAAAGATCATCTAGTTTCAACCCTGTATATGTATATGTATATGTATATGTATATGTACATGTATATGTACATGTACATGTACATATATATACATTGCTCTGGACACAGTCTGAGCCTAAAGCAATGCCCAATAGGACATGAAACAATACTTAATGTGTACTCATCCTGGAAGCTCTGAGTTACACAGATTTTGTGCAAGGGAGCTCTCATACAGAATCATGGAGGAGACTATGACTATATTTGTTCACATTTTGTGGGCTGTGAATGCTACTTTTGACTGAAGTATTGACAGCACCACATCATTCTGTTACCCCCCACTTCCCACTTCAGCCACTTGTCATGTTTTTGTTTTTACAGTTTGGATTATTTGTAGTAGGGTGTAGAAATGGTACTATGTCTCAATGACTACACAGGGGCTTAGGTGGGAGGTCTTCAAGGAACTCTACCATTAAAAAAGTTACATAAAATACTTCATCATCAGCTCATCTTGGGCAGAATGTTTGGAAAGCATGATTCTGAAGGTGGGAGAACTTAAAAAAAAAAAAAAGAAAGAAAAAAAGAAAAAAAAAGAAAAAGAAAAAAAAAGAAAAAGAAAGAAAAAGAAAAAGAAAAAGAAAAAGAAAAAGAAAAAGAAAAAGAAAAAAAAAGAAAAAGAAAAAGAAAAAGAAAAAGAAAAAGAAAAAGAAAAAGAAAAAGAAAAAGAGAAAGAAAAAGAAAAAGAGAAAGAAAAAGAAAGAGAAAGAGAAAGAGAAAAAGAAAAAGAAAAAGAAAAAGAAAAAGAAAAAGAAAAAGAAAAAGAAAAAGAAAAAGAAAAAGAAAAAGAAAAAGAAAAAGAAAAAGAAAAAGAAAAAGAAAAAGAAAAGGAAAAGAAACTGATGGTCTGCTAAAAGGAGTTGCCTCATCAACAAGTTAACTCATCAAGTTAACTCTCATTATATTAAAAGGTAATTTAGTAATTGCCACGTGGTCTGAGAGACTGAGCCACTTAGAGAACTTGTTATAAAAACTCTTGCAAACCCTTGGATGTTGCAACCCAGCATCTGTGTCCTAAACCTGCCAAGTATAACCTCTGAATGGTCACCAGGCTATTGGCTCCAACACTAAAACATATTGAGGAGGAGTGGAAGAGGAGAACGCAATCCAGAAATGGGAGAAAACAGTGCCAAGAAAGTGTCATGTCAGACATATAGGAGCCAATTACCTTTGTAATTACATTTTACCAATAAATGCCAACATTGTGTCCAGACTCCTGTAAGCTCTGCTTGCTTCAGTGACAGTTTACAAGTGTAGTTAATGAGTTAATGTGAAGATACAAACTCTCATTGAAAGGGGATGACTATATTACATGAAGGAGAAAAAAAAGTAAGTCATGTATGTAAGATGAAATCTTCCAGCTTTTGCCAGATATCAGAAAATCATTGATACCTCTAAATCTAAGAGAAGTAGATATGGAGCATCTACCACAATCAGTCCTTTATTAACAGCTATCTATAGAAGCCACATTAGGTGGAAATGAATCTCACCAACAGAAAGAGGTTTCTATTTCAAACTGACTTAATTAATGATATCCTTGATACATACAGATGGTTTAGTCTGTACAAATATAATTATATCATTCTTATCGGGAAAACAAACAACCTTAAATAAAATGCAGCTAGAAATAGTTCAGATCTTTTAGTTTAAACACCTATCACATATGTAACTTTAATGTAAAATGTCAAAAGTAAAATATATAGTAAAATTTGCAGATGCCGTACAAATTGCTAGAACACACAGAAAAATATAAAGTTATACAAGACAATAATAATGGTAGTAGAAAACTATTTCTGATTCTAAAAGCCAAACCCAGGGGCTAAGATTTTCAGTGAACTACAGGTTTGAATACATTATTCATCTAAGATACTTACGTGACCTCCATTAACATACTACCCAAATGACTCTGTCTTGTCATATACTTATCTTAATAACAAAGACAGATTTTATTGCTACTATGACCGTTGTTTATTTCTTTTAGATACAGGAACTGTGTTATAGAAATCTTAGCTCTTTTGCCCAGTATAGCAGAAGACGAAATTTAAATATTAGCCCTGAATTTGTCATTTGTAATCAGAGCACCTTTTTTGTTCTGAGGTGCCCTCATGGTCTAGTTTAGGTGTTTTCCAGCCATTCTTCACTCTTCTGCTTTTACCCTCAGTGTTTCAAATGGACAGAAAAGAGAGTCATCCCAAATCATAAAGCACTTCTGAAATAATTAATCAGGGTTATTTTCGCCGAGATCTATAAATTGACTGATTCTGACTGGAAGGCAGAAAAGATACTGGAAAAAAAATGAAGAATCTAAATACTAAGGAAATTGTGATAGCTTTACCCACTCCATTAAAAGCAGTCATATAAAATATTTCTACTATATCTTGCTAAATGTAAATCTTATTTAATTATTCCACATGTTCAGTGAAGAGGGAAAGAGACAATTTAAATATATATATATATATATCACATGGTCTTATTATTTATTTTCAGCATATTTCTAATAACCTTTCAGTCAAAAATATTTTAAGCTACAATCCCAGACACTTAACCTGTAAGAACTTAAGTTTTCAAGTATATATTTGATTTTATTGGGTCTGTATTGGATGCTGTTGCTCTCACCAAGAAAATGTGCTAATTGTTGACATGCAGGTCCGTGCTAGGATAGCCTCAGCCTCTGTGTTCCTGTTTGTGATAAGGAAGACATATGATGTAGTAGAAGATAAATTACATGACTATTCAGGAGAGCAATGTCTTGGAACTCCAGAGATTAGATTTCACTTTGCCACTTATCTATGTGGCCCTTAGAAGTTCCATGTTTTAGATCCAGTTACATGTGTCTGTAACTAAGATAGCTATTAGATGAATTAAGTGGGAAGTACACTTTTGTTATATTTTGGTTTTGATTAAGCTATATTAGAAATTTGCTCTAATTATTAAGCTTTTCAATATTTGAAAATTAATTTCTTCCCCAATTCTGCTAACAACTGTATGGTCACTAACAGTTGAGACGAAGTTACAGTATTGGTACCTTTCTGTATGTGGAATTAAATTTGCATACATAATCATATTGAAGTAGTGTTGAGAATAGGCCTTGCTCACTGAATAGCACTTATTTTGTGAGTCATGATTTACTTAGTTTGTCGGATTGACTCTCAGGCATTTAATTCCTTGAAAATTTGTTTTAATGTGCACACTTACAAATATGGTACAAAACTGGTCAAGTGGCCTTAAAGATTTTTCTTTTCTTTTATTATCCTACATGATGGTATTGCCTGAGGAAATTTCTAGTACTCGGAGTTTAATAAATCCACATATTTGGGGTTTGATTCTCAAGATGTTTTAGTTTCCAACATTCCTATTGGCTTAGTATTATCCTGAATTTTATGCTCTGCAATTTCATAGCTTTAATAATTTCTTAATTTGAATAATTTCATACTTTATGGCCAGAAGGTACTATTAGTCAGCTAGCCTGTCTTCCTGCACATCACAGCCTATTATGTTTCATGTGCATGTGGTATCTTAAGCCCAAAGAATTTAGTTAAACTGAAGCCTTTCAGTCTTCAGAAGACAGTCATGTGATACAGGAAGAGAACAGGGGAGAAAAATATATAACAATAGTGTCCAGATGACTGCAACACATGGACTGGATTACCCAATACTTCAGAAAAGAAGAAAAAGGAACCCAGAATGTGGTGTGATAATTATACAGTAGATGGACTAAACTTTCTGCATAACAACAAACTAGTTGAAATCTTAATTTTAGTAAGTTGAAATAATTTCCTGAGCTTAGATTGACAGGCAATGTATATAAATCTTGGACAAACTCATGAATATGTTACCTCCAAGCAGTTTCAGAAAGAAGTACACCAATCCAAAAATTCACTTCTCTTCAACTTTCCCAGATGCAAAATGGGGATAAAACAAGTGATTTCATTTATAAAGCTCCTTTCTAAGTAAGAGCTTTTGATTTTGATTATTGATACTATCATATAAAACTACTCAAAAGCCATGACATCTCAGCTCCAAACAGCTGAGCTTGAAAAAGTCTGTTCAACAAACATTTTGGCATAGCATTTGAAATTTCAACATAAGCTGTAATTAAAAGACATAAAAGCCTCTCACATATCTGAGGTTTCGTTTTGATGGTTCCACAGGAGTGATTTAGAATAATTTTATTTTATGGTCTGTATAATAAATAAAGCCAATCTCAAAAACTCAAAACAAAACCATGTGAGGTAAGTACATTATAAATCTGGAGAATCTAGTCTCCAAAAGCAATGGAATTTTCATGGCTTTAATGTGTGATTAAATTATTTTTAGCTGAAGGAAAAAATAATCATACAAGATAAATATCAAGCTGCATAAGTAATATACTAAAGAGTGCCCCATTCCGTTCATATGCCATAAAACATAAAAACTACAGCCTCTGTTCTTACAGCAGATGACACAAGCAGGGGAGAGGATTGCTAAAATGTTTGGCATCCTTGGAAGTTTTAATGCCTCCATCTTCCAGTGATAATGCTTAAAACTGCACACATTGCAAATTATCCCTAGAGGGGTATTAACACTAGAGTGCTAAGGGTAATAGTGAATGTATAAACCTATTCCAAAATAAAATGGCATCTTCCAACATGGTTTTAATTTAGTGAATGAAATCTTCCAGGCTTTAATATGACAATGATAAAGGATACTAATGTGCAGCCATATTTTTAAATCCAATCAATTTAAGTATTCAACAAGCTATTGTCACCTGCTCAAAGAAGAAAATTCATCATATTATCCTTACCCAACATAATCAATAATTGTGCCGTGTATCTTGCTAACTGGTGTTTCTTCTGAAATATTCTAAATTGTAACACAGTGCTTTTTTCTTTGTGTATATCCTTATAATAATTTCTACTCTCATATGAACACTTACACAACTGCATCATTCAAGGATCTAGACTACTCTCTTCTTGCCTGTATAGAGTTCTGGATGAATGCATAGGGAATCTGGGGAGTACAAAGAATGTGGAAATGTAATCTTATAAAGAATATAACATTTGATATCTCTATTGCTAAGTGTCTGGGATAATTGAACATTGTTCAAGAGCTCCAAATTTCTGATTTCCAGCAAGACAAAGAAATATTTTAACATATCAGCTAAATGTTAATTGTGAGGTGGGTAATAGCTGTGTCTGAGGGCACAGTTTTGCCCTTTCCAGTCCTTTGTGAATGAATGAAAGAGAAATGGGCTAAGTGTAGGTGCCAAGGGAGTAAAAAGGCAGCAGAATGGTCGAGTTTTTTAGTGTGGCTAGTAGAGTTCAACAAAATATTTTTGACAATTTTTATATTTACCAAAAACTTTGCAAACATGCGAAGTGCTTTTTTAGAAGTGTTCAAACGGTTCTGAATATCGTTTTGAAACATATTAATGATGGGGGTTGTGTCATCTATGTGAAGGAGAAGGTGCTTGTGAGAAGGCAGGGTACATACTTCCAACAAATAACTCAGAATTGTGTGATACCTTGGAATAGAAACCATATTGTCAAGAATTCCATGACAGTAATTTCACAGGTAATCCAAGATTATTTTCTCTCCTGTGGAAATTTCTCCCCTCTTTAAAATAGTTCAGTGGACACAGATCAGAGACTGAAACAATCATTTGCCCACAGATCACAGGTGGGTGACCTATCTAGAAAGAGCAAGGACTTGCTGTTACTCTTAAGCAACAGTAGTTTCTAGAAAGGATTAGCGTTTTAATATTAGTTATGCTATCATCTGACCAAAATGTAAAGACTATCTTTTTTTTTTTTTTTTTTTTGTAAATTAGTCAAATCAAGATTGCTGTTATGAATCAGGCAGAAATGGGCAAGAAATTAAAGTCATGGTACCTACATGGTACCTGGGTGATTGGAATGTGAATCAACACATCCATTTTATTAGAGGTATCTTTTAAGTTTTTAGCTTTAAAGAAAACATTTGTTATTTAAAAATAACTCAGAAAACAGTGCAATGTTTCATATAATCCAAAATAAAGCATGATGATAAACAAAATAACAACAGCCATTTTGTCAATCTGAAAAAAAATTGTTATGATTTGGCCAAGAAAGCAGAACAAAAATGAGGAATGCCAAGGAAGCAGAACAAAAATGAGGAATGCAGCTTTAAACAGGAAACCTTAGCAATTTACAATGATAATACTTGTGCTGGTAACACAAATTGTATGCACACATCTTCCGGATCTGTTCTTAAAGTCAGAATCTAGATCAATCTTTTCTTAGCTACTTGTTAAGGACACGTATACTTTGGGTAAATATCACTCACGGTTCAAAGACCTTTGATATTTAGTCTATACGCTGTATGTGTAAATCCTGGGGATGAAAACTTATGCAATCAGCCTCTGTTAGGAAATGCGGAGTTAGAAACTGAAAACTAACCAACAAGTGGAACCTAATCTAAGCATTGCTGAATCTTCCTATGGTGTGTCTACCCAGCTTCCTTTCTTCAATAGTGACACATTGGTTGCTGGATTGGTCTTAACTAAGTTTCTAAAGCATATTAAATTTTCTGAGTCTAGGGTGGAAATCATCTGGACAAATATTTAAATGTCTGTATTGTAATGCAGTTAGCTAAAACAGGTAATAAGAATCATTGTCTAAATTTCTCTTCACTAATTTTGGTGAAGATGACTAGATCAGATGGAGACATTTGCATTGCAGATGTCTAAAGTAATATACGACATTCCCAGTCTTCTTCATCACTTGTAATTACATGTCAGCCATTTAATTTTGGACATTTTTGATAACTATTTTAAGCCACCCTATGGCCCTAGAAGGTAATGGAAATTTTCAAAAGTATGTGGAGAAATAAACTTTCCTAGGACAAAAATGACTGAGAAGGATTGTGGTTAGTTTCCACCTAAAATTAACATTCTGAATGAGTAAACTACATAAAGGGTTGTACTTTCAGGTGAATTAAAAAAAAAAAAAAAAGAAAAAAAAAAGGCAAACAAGCAAACTTGACTACAGAGTTTCAGTATGTTTTCTATTTTTTTTCTTTTGCACTATTTTAATAAAAAATCACAACAGTTTAGTGAAATGAAAGGACAAAAGGACAAAATACTAATTCAAAAGAATTAAAATGATAACAATAAAAATCAGTAGAAACTATTTACTACATTTTAATTAGAGAAGGGCTGTAAGTAAAGATAATAGCTTCTGTTAAACTAATTAGATGAAATGTAGACATTTTTGAACACACAAGTGAAGTAGTGTATTTTAATGCTGAAGCCAAACTGAAAAAAATTGGTTATCTTAATTCGATAAATATCAGGTCATATCCCTATAAAAAACAATAGATACCATTAGATAGGAAGGATATTTGCAGAACAGGAAGCTATTCTTTGGCAATGGGGGAAATATTACAATGCACCACAAAATCAATATCCTGATTGAAGCCTGTTTTCTGATAAGCATCACAAATTTCAGTTCCCAGTTTCAGCTTTGGGAGGTTTTTGTAAATTTATTTTGATGTCCAAGATTGAGTAGTAACTGTTTAGTGGGAAAAGGAGTGTTCCTGACTGGGGGTGTTTTTGTTCATTATTTATCACCTCATGGTTCATTCTTGTTCCTTCATTTCATGAGTGGGATATCTGGTGAATTTCATGAAGTATATTAAGTTCTGTGAAAAGACAAGTGAAATATCAAGTGTTTTATGAGCCCACTGTGAGAATATTTACTGTGGTTACAGTGGAGATGACCTGGTAAGGTTTAAATTTCTTCTTCAGTTATGATCTGAATCCGTTAGTCACACTTCTGTCCTACAGGGAATTTTCTTTTCCTGATGGGTTTAGGGATTTGTAGACTGCATGAATGGTTTAAGAGTTCTGAGCAGATATGATCTTCCAATATAAGTTTAATGTAAAATTAAATAAGTTATTTAATCACATTGTTCATCTATTTCCCACACATATTCCAGGGAAGGATGGCTTGTAACATGTTATGACTACATGTGGAAATAATTCTTGTTATGTATTTGAATGCTTCTTTCAAAATAATCTGTTCCCTTGGAAAAGTGCCTTGCTGGATAAGAGTCCTCTTTAGGACTCTTATCTTATTTAGGTAGGGATCATGAGTGTTCTCCTCAGAGCAAATATAGAGGTGTCCAAGGGAATGGATTCATAACATAACTGTTTTTATGTATTTTGGATTGTTAGTGTCTTCATGGAAACAGATGTGCTGATTTGGAGGTTTTCCATAGATTATAGCTGGCAGGTTGTTGATTTTGATTTTGTCTCTAGTGTCTAAAACCTGAAGATTATGTTGAAGGAGTCCAAACAAAATATAATCCAGTGATGTTTGTTACTGAAATAGTGATGGAAATGAACAAGAAAATCTAGATATCTCATACAGATGATAAACACACTGATTTTATATATTATGTACAACAAAAACTTTATACTACAATTGTTAAAAAAATCTTTTAATCTACATTTACGTCCATTTAGATGTCTTCTTTCAGATTAGAAATATAAACTGTGGTTAGAAAGCTTATATGAAGATCACCATTAAAAACAAACAGAAATAAAGATAGAAAAGCAGAAGACAACCATGAAGTACAAAACTTAAAACAATAATAATAATAATAATAATTAAAAAAAATCTGTGATTGCTCACAATAACATTTTTTATCATTTCTATTTCATCATTTTTCTATGCAATGTAATTTATTCTCAGTTCATAATGTCAAAAGTGATGCTCTGGCCCAATTTTAAATGTTACTCCCTAGTGGGGCAGACTCATTGTAAATAGTGGAGTAAACAGTACAAACATCTGGCCAACTGGGAAAATACATCTAATACGTCTACTTGAATGAATCCAAGTAATTAACCCACATTGATGTACTGACCTCTTCTCTGTATGAGGCTTTCCCTTTTCCCTATTTTTATGCTTTTATGTGTGTGTTAAGTGGTGTGAGATCCGAATGGATATATTTAAACATCAGGCAGAGGAATTCAACAGTGATTGAATGAACTGACCTGATTATCAGAGGCTGCGTTAGTGAAACAGGTTGGCTACAACAATTCTTATACACTCTTTGAAGAATTCAACTTTAGATTAAGTTTGTTACCCACCTCCAGACATATGGATAAATCATGTACAAATGTAAATATATATATATATTTTAAAAAGATCAATCATAAGAGGGAAAAAAATGTAGCAAATGAAAATCTGAATGCTGAAGAGAAAAATTAAGTGATTTGCTTTCCCACCTTTACTAGATAAGGAGTTGGTGATACTTCTTAATTAAGAGTTCTGTTTCCTTCTTTTTCAGCTACCTTAGTAAATTCAGATTATAAACTCACTTGGTAGAAGAATAGGGATATTCTGAGTGCTCAGGATCCCAGACAGTTTAGCAGCCCTGTCAAAGGCACTGGCTCAGACCTCTTCAGAGACGTGAGCGAGCTGACCCTGATGTCTTAGAGACAGGGTTAAATGTACTAACTCTTAAGCTACTGAGTAAATGGTAGATGATGCTGTTGCCTCAGTGACTGCTTTCTTTTTTTCTTCTTCTTCTTCTTTTTTTTTTTTTTTTTTTTTTTTTCTTGTTTCTTTGTTTCTGTCGTACAAGTGCCTGTAGCAGAGCTTTTCATTTGGGGTTTAGGAAAATAACTTTTCTTATTTTAGCAGTAAATCTTTCCCCTTCATTCCCTCCCGCCAAGTTCTACACCTAACTCAATTTTCTGTTGTTATTTTTCTATTGGTACTACCACTTTTTTCCCTACTTTGAGAGCAAACTCTGCAAAATCAATTTTTCAATCAGCCTGATTCAAGAATGCAGGTTGATATTGGGGTTTCACCAAACATCGGGCTCTCAATATGTCAGGCCAACCTAGGTGCACACTCAGAAAAGATCTCTCCTCTATGACTACACCTGCTTGTGCATCCTTTATTGCTAGTGCAACAAGGGTGACAACACGTGGAAAGCCTGGTCCTTGCAGCAGACATGCAGTCAGCTGTCTGTCAATTTTACCTACTGGTAACTCCTCACAGAGGCCTGAGTTTGCCATAATTCACAAAAACAAGGACAAACAGTGCTGTTGTTGTTGTTATTGTTATTGGTGGTGTGCTTTTTCTTGTTTGTTTGCTTTGTTTTGTTTCATAAACCAAATCAGAAAACAGGCTGACAGAGGGCATGTTTTGCCTTCCTATTTGCACACACACGTAAAATTCACTGTCAAACAGAACTGGACAAGGAGAAACAAAAAATAAAATAATCACTCTCATTTTATACATTGCATAAGACAATTTAGTGATCTCAGACTTCAATGTTAAACTTGGTTTGCAAGCCATTACGAAGACAATATTCACACACACATACACACCCTGTAAGAACAGTATATCTAATTAAAAGCAAGAACAGAGTTTTCTTTCTGCATTGACATCTTCCAGAAGTGGCTTAAATAAATCAGTCGGCTACTTGATTTTGGCTAACTTTGTGTCCCTCCAGATGATAACATGCAGGGGGACTGTGTACAAAATTTCTTTGTTCATTATTAGTTTTGCATGGTTGGACTCAAACTGAGGTCCCAGTCCAAGAAACCATCCTCTTTTTTTTTTTTTTTTTTTAGAAAAAAAAGGGGGGGAATCGGTACAAAATACGCCTTAGCACCTTAGGCACTGCAAAGATCACCAGCCAATGTGCTGAGGAATAGCATAGCAACCATCACTAGGGAGAATGTCAAAACTCTGAGACATGCAGACAAGAAAAAAAAAAAAAAAAAGGCAACTGGGGGAAGTTTGAGCTTCCTTTAGATCTCTGAAAAATTATTTAATTGCCAATTTGGGCAGATATATATAATATATATATATATATGCTTATATATATATATATATCAGGCAGTTATATATAAAATATATAAAGTAAACTAAAATATGTTTCAGATGGAGGATGCATACTTTTCAAAGAGAGAAGGTGAAAATGGGTTTTTAGTATAATGTAGAGTATAATGTAGATTATAATGTAAAGAATAAGTTGGTTGTATTCAATAATGCACTTATTTAGGGTAAAATCTTTTATGTATTGTGGGTCTTTTTTTTTTCTTTTTTTTTTTTTTTTTTCATTTAAGATCTCCAAAGATCAGATCAAGAGCTCTTTCAAAGATCAAGTTCTCCTTTCAGTCCTTGCTTGGGGGATACATTGAGAAATTCAACTTTAACTTCTAAAATTATTTTTAAACAAGTACCAAATCCTTGCTGTCACAGAGTCACCCAGATAAAGTGGCCTACATGAACAGCACAGATGCAAAAATACAAAGACATACCTCAACTGCTTAACTATACAACCAGTCTTGCTTTTCTTTTCTTTTACTCATGAGTTGTATACTTGGCTGCACTGAAGGTTTTTGTTTGTTTGTTTGTTTTCCTAACCTCTCCCATCTATTTCTGGTCTGCCCATAACTCTATATTTTGACTCACTCAGAAGTGGAAGATAGGACTTGGCAATGTTGTAGACAAAAAAAGGAACTCATATATTGATGATTAGTATTTTGTAAGTCACAAGGTTTTGTTCAGTTCAGAATAGAGAAAACATGTAAAATATGTACATATATATATATATATAAAGAAAAAAACAGGTAAAATATGTTTCTTAACAATTACTAAATATGTTTGTGTTGTTCTTGTTGGTTTTGTTCGTTTGCTTGTTTTTAAAAAAATAAAAATGTGGATTAGACTAGTAAGCATATTAGCAAGAAAGCAACCTTACTGTGCTTGAGCTGTTCAAAATTATGCAAGTTAATTTTCTCTCTTGTGTTACAGTTCTGATGCATGGATACTCCCAGGAAGTTAAAGGAGAATATGTTTGGAACAGACCATTCTGCATAAGGTCACTGGCTAATTCATTGCAAATGGGAATCATTGAGAAAAATTCTGTGAGTCCATTTAACAAGAAACTCAATAATTTTACAGCCATTAGCATTTCAAACTAAGTCTGTAAGGGTGGTAATCAAACATCACACTTCAAGGCATAAACTAACTGCCCAGCAGGTCAGAAAATTGTGTGTTGCTCCTATGGTCCATAAATGGTTAGGTGTCCTATGAGTTTTCACCTTTTTTCCTGAAACAAGGGAAAATTGAATACCGAGTGAGCCTCTATTTGCTTGGATGTAGCAATGAAGAAATCCAGCATTGTAAGTGGTTAAATAAATGTTGCATTAACGTAGACCTCATTTTCCTGGGTAATTCCATTATTGAACATACAACATCTTTCCACTGTATCATATTTCTAAGTATCTTAAATGAGAACTGTGCCAGAAAGAAATTAAAAGACATAAGAAGAGCTGAGATATATAATGTCTGGGTTGTAGGCTGACAAAAATTTAGCCATACAGGTGGCTCTTTTTCACTTTATTACCCTCATTGATTAAAATCAGAGATGGGTTTTGACCCCAGCCCTTCACAATGAAACTGTTGTAATGGTTAACTGGGAAAAGAGAAGGAAATGTCATGAAGGATCCCCATCTCAATACAGAAATGTATATTAGTAGTTGTATCCAATTTATGTCTCTTAAAGGGGCACAGAAAGAACAAAAGAAAGCAGAAAGCACCTTGTAGAAACACAAAGATGCCTCTATTTCATTGTTTGCCTACAGGGCTGCCCTGAATCCTTGATCCCATTCCATCATAATACAAGCAGCAATCATTTTTCCTTCAAAGTACAAAGGTTGGCCACTTATGGAAAAGAAAATGAAAAGGTAAAAAAAAAAAAAAAAAAAAAAAAAAAGAAAAAAATGGCCTTCCTAGCTTGGGAAGGTCTTTACTAGGAAAAACCACCATTCAGGGGAGCATTGCAAGGACACACTTAAGTAGTGGTTATCAGGAGCTGGGAGGGTCTGAGAGAGAAAGGTCAAGTCTATACATATCCTAAGCATTTGCTACTTGCTGTTTCCAGGCAAAGGTTACCCAGCTAAATGAACCTTATGTCTAACCCCATGCGGTATTTTTTGTGTTCTTATCTGAACTCCTGTCATGCTGAGCAGAGCAGCTCGCACCTGACATTTTTCCCTTTACGGCCTTTTAAGCTTCTAAGTCTGATTGGTATAGATAGAGTCCTTAAGGAGTGGGAAGATGCAGGGCAAGGGGAAAAATGGGGCAGGCATTTGTAAGGCAGGAAAAGGATCTCCCTTCCTCCCAGACTTTTAGCCATCTGTGTGGCTGATTCTCTCCTTCCCTCCCCTCAGTGACTAAAATCGAGGGTGACAATCTGACCCTCAGTAATCAGGATCAGTGGTTTTGGTGGCAGCCCATGAAAAAAAAAAATCCCTCTTTGTTAATGAAACATTTAAATCTAAGATTTTAATCACACATCAGGACACTCAAAGTTAAGGTTGCCACAGCAACCTTACAATAAAGCTTTTCACATAACATTTAGTGAAACGCACACTTCAATTAAAAATTGTCTCAATTACCTGACAGCTTTTCATCCCCTCCCCCCAGTTCTGTTTTCATCCTCCCCCCCCCCCCAAGTTCTGTTCTCTCCTCCACCCTCTCCAAATTTTTGTTCAAATGAGGGGAAGAACAAGAGCCATGATGGCAGAGCTGAGCACTGTGCTGCTGCATAAAGGGGCTGGGGCCAGTACAATGCACTGTGCTGGGTGGCCTTCATTTTGGGGGGAGTGTCTAAAATCATAATGAATTGGCAGAACCAAAAGCTTTCCTGAAGTTTAGGTAGAAACAAAACAAAACAAAACAAAGCAATAGTAATAATAATAGTAGTAATAATAAAACAAACAAGCAAAAAAGATCTAAAAAAAAAAAAAACATGGCCAATTCTTTGCTAATATGAAGACATTTTCAGTAATGAACTTCTAACAGAAAAGTGGGGGTGTTCTGGGGACATTAAATGTGAAAAGGTGCTAGGGGAGATGGCTTTGTGGGTCAGAAGTGTTGGTCACAGATGACATTGAGTGGTGCCAAGGTTCACTGACCAACAGCGACACGAGTCAGCAGATCAATCTCAAAAGAAAAAGGTAATATTTATACTTTGCAAACTGCATAATGATATTATGGTGCTTAAGTTTTATAGGTCAAGTGTTTTGTGTTCCTCAATGAGAAATTAGTATAGTAGTGTCTCATTAACATCACAAACTGATTTTGCCTTGTGCTATCTGCAAAGTGAGTGTCACTTCGTGTGACAGTGTCTCTCTTGTTTTCACAGTACCTCCCTGTCTGCATGCTGCCCACGATGACTTGTCTTGTGATGAACTGTTGTAGTCCCATGCCAGAAATGGTAGGTTAGCACCTGGTTCAGTCCTGATGTTGTTAGAGCAGCACGACATGGTGAGTGCTGGGCTGCTCGACAGCCCTTCAGCACTCATCTTTTTCCCCCTCCATTTTTCAGTCTGAGGTCAAAGCCTCCTGCTCTGTGAGCAGGAACAGCGGTGCCAGAGCAGCCCTTTATAAGACTGCAAGAGAAGCCGATTTGATGTGGACTCATGGGGAAGGAGCCAGCAGAAATGAGAAGAGGCAGCCAAAGGTCGCTCTGGCCTGCCAGCTGTAAAAACAATACAAGTGACACAACTATAAAATCCAGGGCTTGGAAGCAACCTCCTCCAGCTCCTAATGGTGTACTTACCACTCCCCACTCCTGTCTTCTTGCATAGTGCCAACGTGGAAGATGTAAAGCAGCCAGCAGGAAGTATAAGGCAGGGAGCAAGGGTTGCACAGAGGGATGGGAAGCTCTGCCTGGCAAAGGCCAGCGATGATGGGGGGGCAGCCACTGCAGGCCATTGAGACTGAGCTTTTTAAGTACATTTCAGCATAGCATGTTTGCTCCTAAGAAATCTAATATCCTTTGGGTCAGTGCAGGCCAACTGTTAGATATAAAGAATTCATAGCACTTGCAATCCCCAGATGAACCATTTTCAATTCTTCATGTTTCTGAAAAACCATTGTGTCGATCTATCAGCAGTGGCTGTGCTGCATAACGAGGGCCGTCTCCTGCCTTAATGCCAAAGTGTAAATATTGCATTGCAGCAAGCAGCAGTAGATAATGCATAATAATGAGCTGGGTTTGTTATGTGATGTACTATCCAGAGCCCTTGAAAACAATGCATCTTTTATTTATTTATTTATTTTTTTTAAAAAAAAAAGAGTGAAAGATTTCATTTTATTTTTTTTTCCAGAAAAAGAAAACAGTCTTTGTGCTGCATGTAGAAGTGAAATAAACATTTACAATTCTGAAAAATAGATGACATGGTCAGAAACATGAAGACAAGGATAAAAGACCAACTCTGATCTGATGAGCCATTGGAATTGTCAGTATAAATTCACTTACACACCAACAGAGCTCTAAGCAGAGTTGAATTTTCATGCTGGAAAGATGGATGTTTTTATAAAGACTCTTATTTAATGGGACAGGAATTTTAGTCTCAGAACATGATTAAACATGATGAAAAGAAATATTGTTTGAGCCAATAGTAATCAAGTGCTAGTTCCATGATTTTCATAGTTAATTTTTACAGTTCTCAACAGTAATGTGTTTTTCCTCTCTCAAAAGACAAGGTATAGCACTTTAACGGCTGTCAATCATCACACATTGTAAGCTACAAGCACTTTAGGAATTACTGAACCAGTGTTTGGCAGAGGCTAACAAAATCACATCCATGCGGTGTGAAAAATCTGATTGATGTATCTTCATCCAAGAATTTTAACAGTGCGGGCTAAAATGAAGGGCAGTTGCTCTCTTCTTAATGTATACTGTGTTAAAATGTTTGCAGCAGAAAACAAGCTAACGGCTAATGATCAAGTTTCTGACTGCTGAAGAAGTGCAATATCTGCAGGCACTTACATGAATCCCACCTGGTCTTCCAGTGCTCTCTCAGTTGTCCCTTGCCTGTACAGCTCTTAGCAACTCAGATGGGACTGACTGCTGACAAGTTGCTGAATATCATCAGTTTTCACTGTAAGCAGTGGGAGCTGATGGAGCTCTGCATCTTTCCTTATTCAATTCTGAAGGTGCCAGTAGTTTTATAATTCAATCCACCAAGAAACAGGCTGAAAAACCATTTCATACAGATCAGCAGCACACAGACTAGGCAGCAATATCTCTCACTCATAGCAAGGCAAGGACCTCGATGCCAAAGGCTCTGCAATATATATTTTTTTCACAAGCTGTCATAATGCTGTTTCCAGGTGTTTATTCCCTTCTGAGGTATCTAGGAGAATAAGAATTTGACAGGTACGCTAATCCTCAAAGATTTGCTTAGTTAAGTTTGCATTGAAGAAAAAGGTCGATACTAATCCAGTTCATTCCAAGTAAAACCCCAAAAGAACATTATTAGCTACATCTTGGAAACATCTTGACTAAGTCCTTAGTAATCTAATTTTAAACATCTAAGATTTAGACACCTAACCTTTATCAATCATCTAGGTTTCATCAAAAGTGCATAGAGATAAGTATAGCTAAGGTAAACAACTATCTATAGAGAGGACCCAGAAATCTAGTTTAGGCTAATAATCAGTAAACTAAGTACACTAAAAACCCTTCTGCACTTAATTTTAAAACCTTCACCATAGATTATTTTTTTCCAGCACATATTCAAAAATAATACAGTGGAGCACCTAAGAGTTTACTTCACATTAGCAACAAAGATGAGATCCAGGAATAGATCATGCTCCACAGAAATTCAGTAGAGAAAAAAAAAAAAAAAAAAAAAAAGTTTGTTTGGCATTAAATGCTACAACATGACACAAGCCAGTCCTTCTATTTCCACAGTGAGCCTGTGTATTTTGTGTGTTGGACTGGTGACTGAGTATTGTTACCCTGCCTGTTTTTCTTTGTTGATACACCACTTTTTCTTTTAAGTGTGAAGTAATTGATGATTTGCTGCTGGAGATTTCAAATAATTCTGCACACATTCAGGCATTATTCCACCGGAAATTCCAACTTGAATGCTGGTATACTTGGAAGAGCTCAGACAAAGAGAGGAAAGGGGTGTAAGCAGAAATAACAAAAATAAAGCAGAATCAAAACTTAAACTAAATTACAGAGTAAAGAGGAGAACAGCTATGGAGCGATTATTATTTTTATTTATTTATTTATTTATTTTAGGAAGAAGGATTATCATTTAGAAATCTTGGACCTGTACCTAATGATAGATCAAGCTAACACACAGTTATACAAAAGTGAGTGGCATAAAGAGTTCTCTGGCAGAGGGGACATCAAATTAGGATGTGATTTTCACAGATCTCTACTGTGACTAGGACAAGTCTTTCTCTAGTGAAATTCTGTGAAAGTAGAATGGGAGTTTACAGTTTTGGAGGGATGTTGAGAAAAAACTTTGTCCCGTTCTTCTTGAGGTCTTCAGATGTACGTGTGTGTAATCATCTTGAGAATATCTTCTATACAGCAGCAGTATTAGAATCATAGAATCATTAAGGTTGGTAAAGACCTTCAAGATCATCTAATCCAACCATCACCCTACTACCAATGTCACCCACTAAACCATGTCCCTATTCTTTACAAAGACCTTCTCACCATTAAAAACACTGACAACTTTCAAAAACAATGTAGAATACAGAAGCCAGTTATTCACCTCCACTAAGGGTAAACAAATATTTTGTTATCTGCTGATTTTTGAATGCAGATTGTATAGAGTACCAAATTATTTCCTCGGCAGTATCTAACTCACCGGTGCTTTTTGATTTGATGCAAACAATGGATTATTGTCTTCAGTTCATTATAAACAAAATAGACACATCTGATGTCACAGACACAGGCTCTTAAGTTATCCATGAGTCGTAAGTATTTCAAAATTACATTTTACGTACAATGTTATCATTTTAGTATTAACTTTAATATCACATGCTTTCTTAATTAAACCATCTTGCATGACCTCCACTGTTCAAAAAGTAAGTAATAGTAGATAGGTAACAATTTCAACTTTTCTGAAAACTTACTTAGGTATTAAATTCTGTATTTAAAGTACTCTGGACTCTGTCCAGTGACCATTACCATGAGTGGAAGACTTACACAAACTCACATATGCATTTAAAGGAAAAAATGGACCTTGGAGGGACTAAACATCCACAGAACTTAATGAGTTCTATTTAAAATAGTGGCAAATGTTCCTCTGGGAAACTACAAATCATTTGGGTGACTTAAACTCAGCTTCTGTATTAAAACAAAGACAGTTCACTGCTGGGTTCTAAGAAAACACAGAAGTTTTGTGCTCAAAACCTAGGCTTGGAAGCCAAGAAATCTTTAGTTTTATTATCAGCTCAGTTAATGACTCCCAGGGTAGCCATGGGAGTTTAATACAACTCTCTCTGTCTTTGTTTGTATATCTGATATTTATTATAGTATATTGCTAGCATGAGAAATAATTAAAATGGAGAGTACATTTCCTTTACCTTCTAAATCTCCCCCCCACACACACCCATTCTTGTTTGTCATAGGCAGAATTGAAAAACATGTAAAAGCATTGCTGAAATATTTTATGTAAAGATTAGATTTTGCACTTTATCAGAAAAATGACCATTACATTTCATTTGAAGCAGAAAAAAAAGCAAAGCAAATCAGACTGAACCCTTTCCTGGGAAGTTTTTTTTTTTTTCTTTTATAAAAGCAATAACTTTTTCATTGATGATGGCATTTGAACCCCAGGACCATTTCTATCAAGTGTACATTACTGAAATTCACCACATGATTTTATATCTACTGCAACATTGGTTTTAACCTCCATTATTGCTCTGCCTGGGAGGAATGGAAGATATATTGCCGTGCAAGTAATCTATTAAAAGGGGAATATTTTATTCATTTTAAATCATAGACTAAAGTGTTTATTAGTTAAAAGTTTTGGGTGGCACTGTTGTTTAATATTTAGCATCCAAATTATATCTGACACTATGAGAGACATAAAATTAACTGTATTTATAATCAAGTGGAGAAACTATTGTCTTCAAAATGCCTTCTGTCAGAAAATACCCAGGTGTAAAACTGATATAACCAGTAATATTGGGTTTGAGTTTATATTTATAGAAAAACTGAGTACAACTCTGTACCAAACTGCTTTTGTTGTCAATAGACCCTGGAAACATCATGTGTCTTCCAGCCTCTCCAGAAGGAAGGCTAATAGAGAAAGAAAAAGATGCTCCTTTGCTGTCAGAGTGCATCACACTTCTTTTCCATCCTATAAAGTGGAACCTGTGACTTCAGGAGCTCTGATTGTCATTTTGGGCAATTGAGCAATTGGTAGTGGTTTCACAAGGCATTTAAATGAATGTCCACAACGGTCTGTGAGATAGCATGAACTCATCTGAGGACTGCTACTAAAAATCCAAGTATCAGTTGAGGTCAGAGGACTATGTTATATTCAAATTGCCTTTTTGTTATTAGTATTTCTTTTAATCTTTGGTATATCAAGGAAAGCAGGTGCATACTTCAGAGAATGAATGCTACTCTATATGGATAGCTATAATCTGATGAGTCTCCATGTATCACTAGTTCTGCATTTAGTGAAACCTTTGCTTACACAGTGTGACTGCCTTTCCTACTCTGTTAGAGTATTTTATTAACAGAATTTGAGCATTTGCTTGGATACCAGAAACTCAAACTTTCAGATACTTTTCAGGATTTAAGGGAGATTAGGTCTTACATATTCTACTTAAGAAAGGTTCCCAAGATGAATATTAAAATATATAATGATGCATGTAAAAAAAAAAAAAAAAAAAAAAAAGATACATACCAATGCACCCTTGTTACCCTTCTTATCCATTTCCATATTCAGACAACCTATCTCTGTCTCTGAATGAACCACACACACACAAAAATAAATAAACAAATAAATAAATTGGAAAGAAATACAAAACAGTCTTTGTCTCGGTCAATAGGCCTTAGACAGACAGCACTAGATCTTTTCTTCAGATGTCCAGTCTGGCATCCAGAATATTTAATGATATGTCCACAACTTCTTCAGAGCCACATTGATGGCTCTGAAGAAGTTGTTAGGCTAAGTAGCATCCAGCTTCCTGGAGAAGACAACTTCTTATATTATTCTGATATCAGCCACAAACTGTATTTCAAAAATCAGGTGCTTTAAGATGACATGAGAACATCTGGCAGTGACAGATTTTTGGATTTTAAGCTGTTGATTGGCAAGACTCTTAGATGAACTATGATTGCTCTGCTTTTCATATACGAAATTGGTTGTAGGGCAGACCTGACTTGGAAACATTTTTCCAGGAGGCAACAGTTGACAGTTGGATTGTCTTGTGCTAGCTGAAGTATGGAAAACATTTCACCTAAACCATCTATTGTCTATCTAGACAAGACTAAAGCAGAAGAAGGTATTTATAGATGAACAACAGCAATGTTCTAACTTAACCAGAGTGTCTGATAAGATCTGGAGACTAGCTATAGGCTTCCTAAGTCCTGTTCTGAGTGCTTCATAAGAAAAGTCTAATTATTATTATTATTTTTAATAGATTTCATTGAAATTTCCTACAGAAAAGGAGACTAGTAAACACCGGGAAAGCAGCACTTAGAAATTTGAGCAAGCCCTGGCTACAACATGGGGGAAGCAGGGATATCTCTGAACCATCTAGATTTCATGTATTATAATAGCAGGACATGATCATTCAACATGGCAAGAAAAAGCTGATTTTTATAGCCAAAACAACACTCCACATAAAATCCTGACATATCAATTTAACATTGTTATTTGCTTCTGCTCTGGATTTTGGGACTGATGCTGTTTATGCATTTCCAAAAACATCTTGAATTAATATTCAGTGTTTACTAAGCCCATTGGATTTCCTGATGTAATTTGCATTAGCTCATAACAGCAGAGGCCTCGGGAGAGTCAGTACCAAAGAATTAAATAGTAAAACAAATGCTTTGATGTGTTAAAAAATAGGGTCTCCTTTACCTTTACTACATAATCATCTGTGAAAAGAAGCAAAAAAGTCACATCCATTCTTAATTCCATTACTAAATAAAACAATGCAGATCTTTTTAAGAGAATATTTTAATGGCAGCATATTTGAATATAAGTGATTACTGAGTATTTGACAATTCTCTGTGATGAAATCTTCAGCCTCACCATGCCCATAACTAAAGGGATTCTGAACCATTTCAGTTAAGCCAAATATCCAAAGAATGGGTGGATTTGTAGCATTAAGAGATGTTTTGAGATTCAAGTCTATCCCAGAAAGAAACCCTTTTTGGTAACCTTTTTTATAACTTTTGAGAAGTTATTTACTCTGCCTGTGTCTGCTTTTTGTCTAGTAAATGTCTTGTTTGATTACAGGGTAGATTGCTGTAGGAAAGATTGTGTGCCATTACATAAACTCACATCTGTATAGCAGATTTTAGCACAGGCCAATTCTGTGTATTAGGGTAATTTTCTTTCACAAATAAATCATGAACCTTGACTTACCAAGCATCACCCTAAAATTCCAACAGAAACAAAGTTCATAAACATTTATAGTTAATGCTTCATATTGCCCTTGTGTGTAGCCTTCCAGCTGAGGGTTGGATCAGCTTTACAAACCTGACAACAGCAACATCAGCTCTGAATATCTGTAGATAGCTAAGGTTATATATATCTTCAAGTTACTTTATGCCATGAAGTTAGTGAAAGATATAATCCATTACAGTTAACTGGACTGCTTCCTTGTCCATAAGGCCACCATTTATGTCATCAGAAAGCTGGAGATACATCATGTACTTATTTCTAAATCTTTTAATTACATCCTGGGCAAGCTCTTGGACCAGCGTCTTCACCAAGAAAATTTTCAAAATGGCTTTAATAGTTCACTTCCCCAAATAGAAAGCTTGTATAAATGTTCTACATTCTCTGAACACCTTTTGTAGTTAAGTGAAACTCTGAAAACATCATTTTGCATTGAGACATGCTGACGTTAGAAGGCACTGCCTAGCAGCTTCTTAATTTAATACTTGGGTTAAGTATTTTTTTACATTCATGAGATAACAGTTTAACAGTAATATGCAAGTTAAATGGATAATGAAAGACATTGTCAAATGTATTCAAAAATACTGAGAAATTCATCAAATGAATTAATCAGCCAATGTTAGAGTACCTATCTGTGTAGATATTTCTACCACTAGAGGTATCTGACAGCCTCTAGGGTAACCATATTTTTTATTGTTAAATTATTAATGATGCTTTCATGCCTGAGGCCTTACGAAGTACTACATAGCATCTTTTATCTAAGGATCTCATTGTGATTCACACAGATTAAGCATCAAAACATTCCTATAAAGAAAGTAGAGAAAGTAGGTTGTACAGTACAGTTTTGTACTGCATTGTATACACTATAAAGTAAACCTAATATTCACTTAAATGAACTTTAATTTTTACTCCTTGTGCTTCAGGGGCTTAAATATCAAACCCTCTGTTCTTATAATTTTATGGAGGAATCTCGGGGGGCCGGGGGGGGGGCGGGGGGGGAAGAAATTAAGTCTTAAAGTAATCGAGTCACTGAGTCCAGATTTCTTTTCAGTGGACTGTTCTAACACCACTCACCTTTTCTGCATGACATGAGAATTTCACCAACAGCTCTCCTTTTCCAGCACTGTACATACCAACTTGGAAAATCATTGAAGAAAAAATTGTTCTGAGACAGCATTGTGGCAGATGTTTAAACATATGGACTTTACCTTTGATCTGAGTTTCTAGATAGATGGGAAACGTGCTATGGTTTAGTACACATTGTGGTTCTGATGACCAGGAAAGTGAATTGGGTTTTCATGTTAAGGTTTTGTATCAGGGGCTGCAGGAGTGGTTTATTTAAGAGTCCAGAAGCTGTCCCATGTTAGATAAGGGCCAGTTTCAGATGGCTCCAAAAGGGACCTACTGCTGGCCAGAGCCAAGCCAATATGCAGTGTTGTTTGTGCCTTTCTGAGAGCATATTTAAGAAAGAAAAGAAAAATAAAGAAAAGTAAAGAAAAGAAAAGAAGTGAAATGAAACAAAACGACACGAAATGAAATGAAAAGGAAAGGAAAGGAAAGGAAAGGAAAGGAAAGGAAAGGAAAGAAAAGAAAAGAAAAGAAAAGAAAAGAAAAGAAAAGAAAAGAAAAGAAAAGGAAAGGAAAAGAAAAGAAAAGAAAAGAAAAGAAAAGAAAAGAAAAGAAAAGAAAAGAAAAGAAAAGAAAAGAAAAGAAAAGAAAAGAAAAGAAACTGGTGCACAACAGCAGCTGGGAGAGCAAGGAGGGAGAATCAGCCCTGCAGCCCCCAAGGTGAGTGCAGAAGGAGAAAAGGTGTTCTAGGCATAGAGCAGAAGTTCCCCTGCGGCTTGTGGAGAGGCCCCTGGTGGAGCAGGCCCCTGCAGCCCATGGGTCCCACATGGAGCAGATCTCCATGCTGCAGCCCATGGAAGAGCCCCCAGTGGGCCCATGGAGAGCCCTTGCAGGAGCAGGCCCCGGGCCAGAGCTGCAGCCTGTGGAGAGGAGCCCACTCAGGAGCAGGGGGCCTGGGGGAGCTGCTGCCTGTGGGGGACCCAAACTGGAGCAGTTTGCTCCTGGGGGATGGACCCAGATGTGTGGGAGCAGTTCTTGAAGAGTTGTTGCCTGTGGGCAGTCCCCACAGGCTCAGTTCGGGAAGGACGGCATCCCGGGGGAGGGACCCCACGTGGAGCAGGGGCAGAGAGTGACCGTGAAGGAGTGGTGGAGTCTAAGCATCAGGGACTGACTGCAGCCCCCTTTCTCCATTCTCCTGTGCTGTTTGGGGGGAGGATGTAGAAGAGGATGGATGGGGGAAAGTGTTTTTCATTTGATTTTAGTTTCTCATTGCTACAGTCTTTCAGTAATAGGCAATAAATTATATTAATATCCCTATGCTGAGTCTGTTTTGCCAATAACAGTAATTGGTGTGATCTCTGTGTCCTTATGTCAACACCTGAGCCCTTTTCATTGTATTCTTTCCCCCTTTCCTTTTGAGTATGGGGAGTGAGATAGCAGTTGTGGTGGAGTTCAGTTTCCCAGCTGGGCAAAACCACTACATACAGTGATATCAGTAAGGTACTGTACCGTTCATATGAGTGTTGTGATTCTTTCTTAGCCTCAACTAAAATTGGAAATTAATGTATCTCTGAGTGGAGCTGAAAACACAAATTCTAGTTTACAGGAACAAGCCTGACCTTTCCACTATTCAGAGAGGGGTGAAATCATCCATTTTCTCAAGTGCTCTGTAAACTTATGGCAACTTCTGGACAGAAGTCAGGTTGCCTGCCTATATCATGCCTCCTGGTGATTGCAGTGAGACTGTCTTTAAAATAAGCAGATGTCCATTTTATTAAAAGCTAAAACTGAGGCAGGGATCTTGTTATTTGTTTGAACAAATAGCAGTCTGTAGCACATAGACATTCCCAGTAGTATATTTAAGATACTAGAATTGTTTTCCAGTTTTGTTTTCTTTTTCTTTTAGAGAAATACAAATCCAAGTGCCACCAGCCTGCCAACACTGTCTGAGCAGATCTAGGAAAGCAGAACATCAGTTTTTTACGCATATATTTTAAGCTCACCAGCATCTTGCCCTCAGCTTTTACTCTTGTATGACAAGCATGATCAAATATACAGAAATCAAACAAAACAATACCCAGAAAAAAATCTTGCTACACAGCCTATAGACAGAACTCGTCTGAACACAACAGGAAAGCAGTGCATGCAGCATGCTGCTCTTGAACACAGAGGTTTCATTTCTGATCTGGACAGTCAAGTTGGGAATTGTATCTGTGATAATAATGGCATCAGTCAGAGGGAAGCTATTTTTAAAAGAACTGCCTGCAGGCCAAAGGGTAACTCCCAGGGGGAAAAATAATCAGCTCTGCCTTCTTTATTTTAAGCCTACAGCATTGTCAGGGCCTGACAGTAACGGCCAGCATTCATTTAAATTAAGCAAAGAGAAATAAAAATAAATAAAGGAGAGAGATAAGTGTGAAATAAATGGACAAATGTCCTTATTCCAGAGTTAACCTTTGCATGGCTGAACCAATATCTAACTTACAAGAGACAATTTCATAACTCATCTCTCTTGCATGCCTGCCACATTAGAAGACATCAGATTCAAAGACAAATGTTTCTAGACATTATCCAGTTTAAATAATATCAAATGTATGCAAGGGTGAGATTACGGCCTAATTTTTAAACTGACTACACGGTTCTTCAAAATCTTTCTCATATTTTGAATATCTCCATAATAAGGAAAAAATAGAAAAAAACTAGAAGTCATCTCACATAATTTTTAACTGCCTTGTCTGAGTTAATCAGTAAGACTTGTAGTTAAAAGAGAGAAATGCACAGCTAAGAAATTTTCTGTAATCACAATTTGGAAACTGCAAAAATACATAAGCGGTTCCCCTAATTTTGAAACATAATATTCCCCACTCCCCACACAAACAAGGTGGGCCCAAAAGATGTCAATATGTTCTATCAAATACTTGCACTCTTAATTCTAATGCTTTAAAAGTTGATTTGAAATACTTACAAAAGCCAACCTGGTTAGATTAAGGTTGTGATTTGTAAAAGCTATTGGGAATCCTTAACCCAATTTCAATGACAATCTGATGTGGTAATTAAGCAATTTTTATTTGTAAATGGTCCATTAAGATAACATGCTTAATGTAAGGTTATAGCTCTTGTACCACTAAGTTAGTTGCCTTATTTTCATAGCCTGATGTTTTGGATGGGTTAACTGCTACAAAGAAATAACAGTGTCTTTTGGATAAACTCTCGGTGACATAAAGAAGTAATCTATATTTTCTTTCAAACTACCTTTTCTACAGTCACAAAGTAATTTGGACTGCAGACACAGAATTATTTTCCTCTGATGTTATTAGTTGATCAGTTTTCAGTTAAGATATTGATGATATTTTATAGGAATTGGTCAATAAAGAGACATGGAAGCAGAAAAAATTATTGAAGTTAACTACTGAACCTTCTGTCTTCTAAATGGCTGTATACACTGAAGCAAGTCACTCAAGTCACTGAAGAAATTTGATAATTTAAATAGTTAAAGGAAAATGAACAAATACATCCTCAAAAAGTTGTAAATATAGCATGCCAAAATGGTGTTCCCAAACACTAGCTTCAAGGAGAATAGTGGATCATTTCTTAGCCAATTAATACCTACTTAGTAGCTTATGCCCTGATGTGCGCAAGTAACTGTATTTAATGTTAATGAAAGCGATGTGCATGCTACAGAGAAGGCTAGACTTCTTAAAAGGTGTTTTTCAAATTACTTCCTACTGATATAGGTCAAAGATTAATCACTCAATTAGGCTTTCTCTGCATTACAAAAAAAAAAAAAAAAAAGTAGATATTAACAACAATACACAATACTTAACTACAACATTCAGAGTTACAAGTATTATTCCTACAATATTTTAGTCAAGTTTTCAATCTATCAAGGTCTCTTCATTTTCCAACAAAAGTAAAATAAAATGTCAGATTACTGTTGTGAAATGTTAAGGCTGCTTGCACAAGTGTAAAGAGAGCTCAGAATCTGGAGATTAATATATCACTATCTGTGATTTTAATTCTTCTGCTGGTCAGGGAAACAGAAAAAAATGTGTAAGAGAGGTTCTGCAGAATTTGGTGGCACATAGACAAATAAAGATTAGTTTGGTTTTACTGGATTTGAATAGGTCTACCTGGCATATGCAGAGATATGCAGAGTTATATAAACTGATATAATGCTTATAGTCAGAGATTAATGGCTCATTGACCACAACAGACAGAAACATAAATCCATCAGAGAATTCTTCACCAGATTTTATTTCCATATCCATACATAAATCTCATTATCTAGACTCAGTCATAACAGTCATAATCACTATCTATAACTGGGTGGAAGGAATAGAGGACCCAATTTTCCTTTTTTTTTTTTTTTTTTTTTTTTTTTTGTCTTATATGATCATTTTCATTTGGAATAGATGTATGAAAATGCCACCTGATCATATCAGTAGCTAACCAAGACTTGTACTTTTACTTCTGCTTCCACTAGGCATAAATGACCCAAGAAAACTGTGAGGGAGAAGAGGAGGGAGTTATTAGCCATATTCTAATTTAAACAACTTCTTTTGATCAAATGGAACGTACCTGGAATTCCAGTGATTATGTTGACAATAAGGTA
This sequence comes from Heteronetta atricapilla, assembly GCA_011075105.1. Lineage (NCBI taxonomy): Eukaryota > Metazoa > Chordata > Aves > Anseriformes > Anatidae > Heteronetta > Heteronetta atricapilla. Next base: position 5,140,970 of record CM021731.1, on the reverse strand, counting down.
AGTCTAGACAGATGGTTCAGGTAGGGACACATACAGCTTTCACTTAGGATTTGATTTAGTTGCCTAAAACTAGTCATTTACCGTCATTTGAAATGCCTTGAGGTATCCAGAACATCTGTGCAGGCCTGGAAGTTGTAATGCAAGACCCATGGGAGAACCATACCTTTCTGGAAGAGCAGATGGATGTCAGATGGGATATCTTAGGAAATCTGAAATGGCATTAGATGGCTTGAAGATAAAGCTTCCCATCCTAGTGTGGCCCTAGGATTATTATCTGTTATTGATTTTCCAGGTGGGCAGTGATGGAGTTCCAACAAGAAGTCCAAGGGCAATTAAGAGAGACTTCAGAGCCTTGGGACAACTAGTTAACAGATCAAGAGCATGAGCAGTGTCCTTCTTTGTCCCTCCATTTGCAGGGAATGATGAGGAGAGAAAACAGGAAGAGCCAGCAGATCAATATATGTCTCTGAGCCAGTTGTCACTGGTAGGACTTTGGATTTTTTGATCATGAGACATTTAACATGACACCAGCACCACTGGCAACAGACAGGGGAAAACAGTCTCAAAGGGGGAAAAGGATTTTTGCACGGGAGTTAGCAGGGCTTATTGAAAGAGCTTTAAAGTAAATTTGAAAGGGAAAACCGATGAAACCAGGGCTGCTAAAGATAAGCCATGGGTCAGTACACCAATGGTTGTGGGCCAGTGTGCTAGCAAGGTCCTTCAGTCTGACATCCCAGTGTAGATAGGGGTTGGAGAGTCATGTGACAGCAAAGACACAAGGGTTATTGTTAGAAATCACAGAAGTGCCATGCCTGAGAATGGTCATGTAGGAATTAGGGCTTCTCCCCCTCAAAGGTGACAGGATCACTAGCCAACTGAAGTGCATCTAAATCAGTGCACACTCAATATGGACAACAAACAGAAAGAGATGGAAGATGTTGTGCAGCAGGAAAGCTGTGACACAGTTGCTCACCACAGAAACATGGTGGGTTAACTCACCCAGCTGGAGTGCTGCAATGGATGTCTATAAACTCTTCAGAAGAGATAGGCAGGGAAGGAGAAGCAATGGGGTAGCCCTGTGTGTTAGTGTGTTTTGATTGCCTTGACTTTAATGATGGTGACAATAGGGTTGAATGTTTATGGGTAAGAACCAGGGGAGAGTCAACATGATGGAAGTTATGGTGGGACTCTCCTGTAGACTGCTTAAACAAGATGAAGAGCAGGTTAAATATTCTATAGGCAGTTGGGAGAAGTCTCACAATCACTAGTCTTTGTTCTCATGGGGAACTTCAACTCTCTTCGCTGAAAGAACAACCAAGTAGAACCCTCAACCCCTTGCATTATGAGTATACGTTTTCTTTATGCAGGCTGTAAGTTTAAGCTCTTGTAGCAAGAGGAGATTTATGGCCTGATTTGATTACTTACACATGGGTATATGGCAATATTTCAAATGCTCAAGATTATCCTGGTGCCTTCCCAGCTGCTGGCCCAGAAGGACATGGCTCTCCCTTAAGCTCTTTGTCATATTTGTCAAGGCCAAGCTAATGTTTTGAACCTCTTAATTCATACTGAATGACATCAGGAGTTTGGTATATGTGACTGAGTGGAGTCTCAATACACCTAGCAGTCCTTCAAAAACAGTAACCTCATTGAAAAATACTATCAACCTTTATTTGGTCAAATGTGCAGATCAGTAAACTTCACTGACAGTATTGATTAATTGTCCATTGACTATAGCATCCTTAAATACTTTAAGTAATATATAAGCATCTCAATGTACACACTTATATTTGTGTATCTTCAGAATAGGGTTATAGCTGCAAAGAACAGGTAAAGAGGGTAAGACGTGTCTGGGTTTATACCAGGGATGATGTAGATTTATACAGCAGGAGAGAATGTGGTTTGACATGGTAGGGAGAGGCAAGAAAATATGAGCTTATGCTTATAATACCTAAAGCATTGTCTCATGCTTGTTTCCATGTCTGCTGATACCATATGTCACTTACAGCTGTGAAAGAGTGGAAACAGGGGGAAACAATGCAGATGTCTCATCTCAGGACTCTTAGACCATGGTGCAGTTTCTGAGGTCTCATTCCTCTAGTCATGCCTTGTGAGATATCATCCCTGTACTCTGCTTAAATAGTTGTCATATACAGAGCTACACTGGAGCTAAATATGGGGCAGTGTGCTGATCAAAGTTGTTCAGTTGAGCTTAGAAAGGATTGCTAGAAACAACAGAGATTTTTGACAAATGATTCCTAAATAAAAATGTTTTGCCAAGCATCAAAGTTTGACTTGATAGTTCTTCCGTTATTCATAAAAGACATCTCTCATGTGGCCAATTCTTAAAGTCAAAATCCTGCCTTATTTTACACCAGTACAACTCCATATTTTCAATTAGGAATGACAGTTTGATCTTAATGGAAAAGAACGACACAGGAAAATAGGAAAATGTTAGAAGAAAAGCAGTCCTAAAAATGCCATCTGAGGTTTTTTTTTTTTTTTTTTTTTTTCCCTGAAGACATTTGATATTTAAATGCAAAGTATTTTTCTTCCCATGTCCCCATATAAACCTGCATCATATTTCTATATTTTTACTTTTCACTCTTAATGTAAAATTAACTCCTGCTCCACTGCTGAGCTTCTGACTAATACACCCAAAACAGTACCAGTTTCAGAACTTCTATCAACTCTGTAAAAACAATGCCTCCTGAGAAAAGGCAACAGTTGGCGTTTTTAAAACCTAGAAGCATATGTTGAAGTTTGATGAGGCTATAAACTCACTGACTGATGTTCTGTGCTCAGCAAGAGAATGGGTATGGGGAACAAAAGTATCTCCAAGGAAAGGGTCTGCTGAGTGTCCAGACCCAGTAAATCCTTTCCTACTTCCTGAGGTTGCAAACAAGGCTGCTGATTACACACAGTTTTATCCCAGGGTCTTTATCACTCTTCTGACAGTTTGAGATTATTTATCAGCAAGATCTAATACCTTAAACACTTTTTGGCAAGTTTTCTTCTTGAAAACTCTACAAGAAAATGTTAAGGCAGACAGGCAACACAGTATTCCAGGAGTGAAAGCCATTATTTAATAAATTTGATATTTTTCAATATAATATGCCATTAGTGATATTTCAGTAATGAATAGATATTTGACAGATTCACACTACTGCAGGATAACCTATCATGGCTGTAAAAGTAAGCTTTCATACCTCAGGAGGTCAGACTGACTACGTCTTTTAAATGGGTAGGCATGAAGCACGGCAATGACCCAAGAGCTGTGAGAAATAAAGAAACATTCTGTCATTGCTGCCTTGCTGATTAACTCTCTGGCTTTCTCCTGTGATTACTGGAGATTTTCCAGTCAAGGAACACCTTCTGCCTGACACTGATACATGCTGCTTATGTGACATGAGAAGTTGTAGGAAGTTGTCATCTGCTCTCCGAGTGGTGAAAGAGGAGGCAATGCATTTTCTTCAAATCCATAAAACAAGTGTTGTTATAAAGGACCAACTTTATGTATTTGTCCAAGCATGAGGGGAATAAATGGAAAAAGGGATTGTGCTGTTGATTGTAGTGCTTTTAAGAATTTCACCAAAAGAGAATTTGATATAAAAATTTGTATTTTCACACAATTATAAAATTGTTTATTAGTACTGTGTAAAAGTTATTTTTTTCTGTGATACTTTTGGGTTGCACAGTATGATTAAATGCTGGGAATGTTTATCGTATGCTTTAATATTTATCCATGGGTGTTCATTCCTGGGGACTGCAGTTCTTCTCAAAGGCACCTGATGTTTTTCAAGTAAAGCTGTACACAAGTAGTAGTCAACCTATTAAAATTAGTGGGCTACTTCACCTGTGCTTGGTCTCGCTAGTTTCTTTATGTATGTTGCCTGAAGGAAGCCAGGACTTACTGAGGCTGTACAAGAGAGATCACACGTGGGTTGCACTGATGCCACGTGGAGGAGTTTGAGAAAGAGGGTTTTAATATTTTCTTTCTTTTGAAAAATACGTTGGCTTCCTTTTAGCAGAGGTGTCAAAACAGATGAGAACTTCACATAACCTCTTTGAGGAGTGAGCACTACAGTTTTCCTCTGTGCTTGTCTGTAGTGAATATGATTCATTAGTGTAAGACAGTTGTTCAGGCTTTTAGCTCTGAAGGTCTCAGGTCAAATGCTGGTGTGTCAGGCATCAGAACTGCTGAGCTTGCTTATATCTCTTGTGCCTGCTTGCTTAGCTGAGCTTGCTTATACCTCTTGGGTCTGCTGGAAACTGTGAAGGTGGCAAATTGCAAATCTCACAAAAATGCAGTAGATCTAATTAGGACAGGCTGAGTTCACTGTCCTGGACAGTTCTCTAGTTTCAGTTGGGTAGCTAGAACACGTGCTTCCACGTTCAGCCTAAGCTAGGAATGGATTAGAGAAGTCCTGCACAGCCCTGGACAGGCTAACACCAGAGGTATAAACACTACCAGCAAAATCCAGCATGGATGTGTGCTTACTCCTTAGGTACATTGAAACAGGAGGAGTAGCTATTTCTGCAGAAAGAGTAGTTACTTCTATCTGGTAATTAAGAAAGTGAGAAAAAAAATGGCACTGGAATCATCCAATTTAAGACACAACTGAGCCCGGATAATCACCCATCTCCTGAAGGAAATGAACCTTGTAACAGAGTGAAATACATATATATATTACATATATAGATATTTCTCAAGTGCATTTCTTTCCTTTTTTTTTTTTTTGTCAATAAATTACATTTTCAATCTTCATTTATCCCTTATTATTCTGTAGTTTGTTTTTATCCTGAATAACCAGAATGCTTTGAATAACACAGGTGGTCAACTTTCGCCATTGCTATTTGTAATCTTAACCAGACCACATTTGTCAAATAAGATTGGTCCTCATGTAGCCTGGATGAGACTTCTAATTCTTTTCTTGCCTGTTGTGGAAAAACAAAACATAAGAAATATTGCTCTCTTTATAAAGAAGTTCTTCACATTTTTTACTAGTGAAATGAGGTAGACCTGTTTTGTAAACTGTACTACATGCTTGGAAAACTCTATTGACATGTGAAGGTCCAGTCAATTCCTTTTGCTTTTAAATAGGTTTAGGTTTCTTTTAAGGTATCCAAACTGTGCTAGCTAATCTGCCCTTCCAGAACTATTACCAAGGTTATCTACAGAACTTTTACCAAAGTTCCTTGTCTTAGCAAGCAACTAACAGCAGTCTGGGAACAAGATTTCTTACCTCACTAATGTCCATATTAGGACATTCTATGACAAATAGTGAGCATACCAAGATAACTGGAACAGCACACAGCACAATTAGAGGTAATTAGCCCAGCAGGAGAGTCATTGCCATAAAGGTGTCTGGGAGGCTGTCAATCTGAGAAAGGTCAAAATAGTCACTGAAGATGGATATATAATTTTCCTATTTAGATCACAAGATCTTTTGTGCTCACAGAAAGCCATGCACAATAACCTCAGTTGTAGCCTGGAAGTGCTACCATAAAAAGATACAAACATATATAATGGTAACTGTAACAATAAAGGTGACTTCTATGAGGAATCTGAACTAGGTGTGGATGATATTTTCTTTCAGGGGCCATGAACTCAGGAATAATGAACTAAGTTTCAGGAGCTTCTAATCACTACTTTAAAGGAACATTTGACTGTGGATTATGAAATTTGGCCTTGGTTAAAAACAACAGTAGTCTCTCTCTTTATCCCCTGAGAATAATTTGGTGTGTATATGCTTGTATTCACTCCTAAACTGTTACTTTATTAATAATTTGAAAGTTAAAAAGATTCTTGCCCATATGAACCTTTGGCAATTTTATATTTCAGGTGTGGCAGCTTGACCTTGGGTGTTGAACTTTGCTTCTATCCTGTTCCATGAAACCATGTAGAAGCAGTAAGTCCTATCCAATTCATCTGAAATCATCATCCTCAAATTGTGGGAAGTGGAGCAGTTATTCACAGAGAGAAAATCTGCATTAAAATGTACATTTGACGCTAACAAGTATCACAGACAGCTCTATCCCCTTTCAGGATTTCACTTGGCTATCCTCAAGTCGGGCATATTTCAGTTCAGTAGTCAATGGGATCACTCATGTGAGCACAACTCATTTGGAAGCAGTGACCTGGCCCAAGTCCTCTGGCACCATTTAAGTTTCACATAAGCCCTCGTACTCAGTGGACTCAGTGTGACTAATACCTGCTGAAAGCTGCCATCTCCTTCAAAACTCTACACCTGAAATGAAGACGAGCAGTTCTGTACTAGGCTAATAGAGATAACCTCAGGGAGTAGTTATGCACTCATTTCAAACACTTGAAAGAGGAACAAAAAAAACTATGAAATTGCTATTGAAGTATAATTAAGATGGTGTTTTCAAGTATAGTGTAACCTTAAACTGGAGGAGTAAGAGAGTTAAAATGGAACCACTTACAAAGCAGTAAAAGCTCCACTGCATGAGGCACTCTGCGTGTAAAAAATTAAAGGATTAGAAACCATTCAGACAGTCCAGTGCCTGTGTAGACTGAGATTTGTAAAGAACTTCTTATTGCTTTTCTACTGAAGGAGGTGAAAAATGAAAAAAGGTGGACTGAGAAAGAAGAATATGGGAAAGTTTTCAGATGGGTCTTCTGGCTAAAATAAGCAGAAGTCCAGACAATCTCCTTCTGAAGACTTTCTTGAACTCCTTCAAACTTCAGTAAAAAGATTGAAGCTTCCTCTGTGGCTCCAGTATATACTATTTTTTCCTAGATAATATTTAATTATTTAATATTTAATTATTGTTCCAAACCTGAAAATCCTAAGTTATGTTTGGTGAATAATTGTATAAGAAAGATAAAAGCTCTTCTCATAGCCCTGATTCATCACATCCAACAAAGTTGTCTATTTCTCTCCCTTTAAGCAATAAAATATCATTGAATAACTACCTTCAGTTTGAATTGCTCAATTTTGGACAAAAGCAATAAGGTCAAATGAATCCCACTTGAAATAATGCATGGCATATATATAGCACATTTCCATTTAAAAATATATGCTTTTATGTTTGATTTTTTTTATGTTTTATGTTTTTATGTTTTCAAATGTAAAATAATATCACTTTTCTGAAAAAGAAATTGTTTAACACATGTCAAACAGGACAGGGCTTTTTCATTTTGTTTATTCATTGCTAGCTGCAATATGTTATTGAAAAAGTATATAGCTGATTTGGGCTAATTACTAGATGAATGTTGAAAAACTGTTAATAACACTGTATACAAAGTACTAGTACTTCTTACATATATCAGATATTAACTTTGGAATGAAACAAATTGTTGTATCACATGAAGATGACAATGAAATACTTCTCATTCCATTAATGACCAAGGAAGGTATTATGCAACACCCACTGGGGAGTAAATATTTTTAAATCTGCAGGCTCATGTTCAAGTCTTTGAAAGCTTCGTAAGTCTGTTGAGATCTCTTTTCCATTGTTGTAAGTTTACAAATATTATTGGAATAACGTAAAAATTCCAGATGATTTGAAAAATACCAGTGACTTAAGTAACTAATCTCTCAATCCTAAACAAAATAACAGGAGGTATAATAATGGCTAGAACTGATTGAACTATAGTCAGCTCTAATCAAGATGGATCTGTGAAAAAAATCTGTGTCAAAATGGTTTGAATTCATTCTTTGGTGAAAATACAGGTGAATTTGAGTGATATACATAAAGCAAAATAAAGAGTGGAAGTGTAATAGGTTTTACTAAGTATTTTCAATGGGAAGTCATCATCACATTTGGGAATACTGTGCTGTGTTCTGCATGCTGGCACTGAAAAATTAAGTTACTAAATCACTGCAGAATCTCAGAGGAAGCTTTAGAAAATGAGGCTTTTTGTTTAGGTCATGAGCTGCAGGAATGGTAGGTGACTGCATGATGATATTTCAATATCATCAGAGAAAATGATGAGTAGCATTAGCACAGGCAATTCAGAACTAAGAGACAACATTTAACCAGTGGAATGTATTACTACACCTCAATATCTATGTGTTCAGATATTCCAGTTACATTTTTGCATGGTACAATGTAGATAAATTCAACTTATTAGGCTCAGTACAAAAGTAAGCTGGTAAAGTTTCATGACGTAGTATCAAGATGTAAGACCAAATGATCCAGTGGTCCCCACTGACTTTAGACACAATGAATCTGTGAATGAACTGTGTTTAATGGCTGGTTAAAGCCATATTCAATTGGGAATCCAGACTTGAACAGCAGAGGAAATCCTGCAGGAATTCTCAGTGTGTGATATACATGCATCTCTGAGACATGAAGAGTCAAAGTTTTCCATCCAGGCTATTCCTTTCTTGTTTGGTCAGGCATATGTGTTAGAAAAAAGAAGTGTAAATTAAACTTATCAGTGATGGTGGATATCAGGAGCTCAGATTCTTCCAGAGAGTTTCAGAGATCACCACTCATTTATTTTGCTCTTCTCAACATCCTATGCACAGCTTGAGGTCTAGATGTCCTGAGATATTTGAAGTTAGACTCAAAAGTGAGATTTTGGTGTTAGGGCCTGAGAAAACCCTCAGAAGCCTGTCAGGCCAGAAAACCTGGAGGTTAGATAGGTTGGCATGTTATTTGGACAGGAAACAGCTTGCTGTAGGGAGCTCCTGGTTGCTTTATATTTTTGGAGTCATCAAAATCAAAACAGCTTGAAGCAGCACTTATGACTCATTTCCAGTGTGGAAGAAAGCCATAAGTTAAGCACCACATGCTATGAGTGTAACACATAACAGGCCCCTTAGCTACACCAAAAAGTTTTACATGGTCTTCAAGTGTCAATCGAGTTCTCCTTGTGCCTAAGGCTCTATGACATCTAGACAATTGTAGTCAGGTTCTTTCCTGGCCCCGCTGCCCATTATAACCTGTCACTCTTCAGCTTCTTCACTTACTATTCCACTACTATGGATTTAATCTGCAGTTTTCTATTCACTAAATTTAAGGCCTAGCAGTTTTCATGTATTATTCACTTCCATTTGCTATACTTGTTAAACAGTATATGTTCATTGGACTTAATAAATCACCATACCCTTTCCTTCTTGCATTTCCCAGAACAGAGTTATTACTCAATCTATCTCTACCGACAGCAGCTTCATAGCTACCACAGATTTCTCTGTATTCATGAGGCTATTCATCACTGTACCTGTCTTAAATATTAGCAAAGCAAGCTTGCTCAAAAAGCTTAAGCTATAATCTGTCGGAGGTGTATGTGGAAGCATACATATGTCTGACTTTAAATCATGTGAAATGTCTACCTATCAGTTGTGCAACATCCACCTCAGCTTTGGTAATCTGAGGTTATTAATATGCTTATCAAAGCAGAATAGAAATAAGGTTATCTTCTTTATGTGTCTCTTACAGATAAAGAAGAAACCAGAGCCTGAAGACCTTATTAATTTTGCATATCTGCTTTTGCTCTCATCCCCTCAGGATCATATTACTGGAGTCAGTGATCAGGGTGTTTGCCCTTTCTATGCCTTGGAAGGAAGATGCTCAACTCCTTCTTTTCTATTCCTTTAGCAGGGTCTGGGAAGCTGTTCTGAGGCTGAAGCTAGGTGGCAGAAGATGGGGAGCTCCCTACACAGGTGGGTTCAGGCAGGCACTAGTGCGTACTACCTGTAACTGTGGTCAGTGAAAAGTTATTATTCCATAACTGAAGCCATGCTGCCAGTACAGATATTAACAAATCTGTTGTGCCAGTGTTTCCTAGAGTAATTCACAGACTCAGTTCTTTACCTCTTACCTTCATTCCAATTTCCCAAGTCAATTATTTTTCTTTTGTCTTTATTAAAATATGTCCTGTTTGGTTGCAGCCATTTAACTACATCACACAGACACTTTCTCAGCTATAATGTGACTTTTCTTCACTTACTAATTCAGTAACCTTTGCAACAGAAAAAAAATAATTTAAAAAAAAGTATCAATCTAGCTTAAACCCTTGGAGGATGCCACTAGACATAACCCCATTCAAGAATGCTTCCTCATTATATTAATCAAATCAACTCTGGGAAAAAAATAAAATAATAAAAAATAATAATAATAAAAAAATCAATCAGAAAGCTTGAACTACTTCTTAAGGATTTTTATTTTTATTTTTATTTTTTTCCAAAGATTATTACCTTGTAGTTTTATAGTTAGACATAATATTTCTTTAAAGTAACACACTTATTTTTGACATATTTAAAGTCGCAAATTCATAGAGTTGACCTTTCATTCATAAAAAACCTGTCTCAATAATATGGCAAAAAATAAACAAATGTATAGAACACTTTTAACCAACAGTAATGAAATGATACTTCTAATTCTCTACTTGAAAATAAATATATCCAACTATACAGCCAGTGACAATAATATGAACACATGCTTTTAAGCATGGATTATTGGAATAATCATAAACTAATTGTTTAGGTCCAGTTCATCAAAGTGCTTCATGTGCACCCTAGAAAGTTGGCATTGAGATAACTAAATTCTTTGAGGAACAGGACAGCATTCTCACAGGAGGGATAATCATGATATTTCCTATTGCCTGAGGAAGGGAAACTGCTGAGCCATCATCTAGAGGACTTTTTCTCTCTTCAGAAACTATGAAGTTAGGTAGCTTTTGCTAAGGTTTACATTCTGAATGATGCCTTTGAGCCTCACTACTACATCTGCAAAGTGAGAACAATACCAGAGTGCCTTTCTTCATCATAGAAGATAGTGTCAGTTTGAGACTTTAGAGCATTTGAGTATGTGCCAGGAGTCCCAGGAGACATCTTGGAGATATTAATCTTAGCTGGTGATAAGAAAACATATTATTTTTTCTTCAGTTACAAAGTTTTTTACAAAGTTTAGCAAGAATTTATAAGTTTAGAACTGTATTTTTCCCATCTTAAATATTTACACTTAAATAGTGTAAGCCATTTGCTTCTAATGTTGTGGGTTTGGGAAAATCCTGCATTACCATGTTAGAACTTTGGGCAGAGACAAAGAAGAAAATAATTCTACCATTTTTATTTATCTTTTAAAATTCCAAATGACTTCCAAATGACAGCATTTGGCATTTGTGTATATTTACTATCTATAATTTTATTGTTTTCAATGCTCACCCTGAAAGCAAGGTGACATTTTGGAACCAGTGTTGCTGTTGAACAGCATAGTACCTTATTTCTGAAGTAGCAATATCTATTTCAGTGGAGATATTTAATGGTATAGCACCCTCCTCAGTAAAAATGGCAGTGCAGAATAAGACCCTTTATCAGAAGACAAGAATAGGCTATAAAAGCAAGATTCATGTGAGGCTTTATCTCGTTTATCACCAAAGAAGGTAAAAGGAGTGAGACATTTTATATTTCTGAAGAACACATTAGGCAAGTAATGAAATAGTGGTCATTGGTAAAAAACAGGTAAGCCTTTCAGCTTTGTTAAGTATTACTAAACCATGAATATTAATAATTAATAATTAATAGAATGTTGTTTAGGAAGACAGTGGAGAGTTACTTTCAAGGGAAGATTTTTTTTTTCCTTATTCTTATTTCCGTAGTCTTATAATGCAATCAGAAAACAAAACGAAGAAACAAACAAATTACATTAGATCTTCTTAGTCTAAGTTTTCATGTTTCAATTTTGGAAAAAAAAATGCTTCCATACTAAATAATAATAATAATAATAACAATTAAAAAAAAAAAAAAACCACCAAAACCCAGTAGAATACACAAAGTTTGTCTGTTTTTGAAGCATGCATTACAAAGGATACATGGTGCATGGATGGGTATTCTACTATCTAGTAAACTTTGCTTAAAGACTTGTTTATGCTTAGGGCTTTCATAAAACATTTTTCACTCTTCTATGTGGATTCTCTAGTGTCTAATGAGAGCTCATATTTCTTTCTTTCCATAAGTGGAGTCATTATTTGGTGTTCTTTTCTTTCCTTAGAGTGATTTTCATAAGACCTAATGTCAGACCCTAGTAACTTTGAGACTGCTATCCCATCTGTCATATTTGGCCGGAATATCAATTGGCCGTATCAATTAAAGTGTGGGGTGAGGGAGAAGGAGATAGATAGAAAAATACAGAAACTCTTGTATACACAGGGAGCATCTGTCTTATTTTCTTAAATGTCTAAGTGAGTTATGTGCATGAAAGAAAGATCTAAATCACTCAAGCTAAACAGGGATTAGCTCCCTAATTCACTTGGCAATCTCAGAAGCCCATTTTTTTTATACAGAAACCAGGCAGAAGCAGGCTACCAACTGGAGATTCTGGGTATTTACATTGATTTTACATAATAAGCTATGAAAATACTAACACTTCCCCTTTCATCCTCCATCATGTGTGACTTTAACTGTCACAAAGGGCTGCAAAGGCAAAAGCCACGTGTCATTTACAGTCCTGAAGCACAAGGCCTGTACTTTTTCCTCTGTGCATCATTCACTGGATATTTTTTTTCAATTTCTTAATCAACTAAAGCTCGGGTCTTACAGACTTTAGTCTGTTCAGTGCACAGACATAGTTAATTTCCTGATTAGCATCCATCATTTGGAGTGTTTCAAGGGGAAGTACTTTCAAAAAATAGTATGTGATGAAGTAGGTAGCACAAGGTTAGAATAATAGAAAAGATCCATCTTGAATTATCTGATGGTGAACAGGACATTTATTTGTAGGTTAATCTAGAAATATTAAAGCTAAGATTTCCTCATTTCCCATTGTATTTTTAACATATGTAAAAAGAAGTAGAATAGATAGGATGTTGATTATAAATTTTTTAAACCCAACAGCTCTATTGAGTTGCTTCTAAAGATGAAGCAGACTGGAGAAAAAAGTAGCAGATAGACTTAGGAATCATCTGTGGTTTGTGCAGAAGAGCCCAGCTTCATTTAGCCCATTGAAACAATGCCAGCTTATGTTACCAGAAGATTTGTATCTTTTGCTTTTCCTGATTTATTGTGATGTTAATCTTTTTTAGTCCATATTTTATTAGATTAAATGAGAGAAGCAATATGTCTTCCAAGAGATCAAAAAAATAATTATTATTCAAAAGACCCAATGAAAACTAATAGTTAAAAATCAGGTATTGTTTATCTGAATACAAACTATACAGGGGTACCTCTACACTGTGTACAAATCTTGCATGCACCTTTAAAGTTGTGAAAAAATCTTGACAGACAATTGCTCATTAAAATCTGATAATTGTAATCAGAGTTCTTTGACTCCCTCTAATTGGTAACAACAGAACTAAAGTAATCTGTGCTTTTGGCATTCTGTCTGTCTAATTCATCTCATATGAATTAGAAAGCAATATATAGAAGAAAAAAATGCTTTATTAGTTACGGGATTTAAAAGACATCAATTAACTTCTTTAAACCCCCCTCTTTTTTTCATTTAAAAGACAAGGCAATTTGTTTCCTTGATGTGTGAGCCATCATCAAATCTAAATTCACAGCAAGAACACTTCTGAGATAGCCCAAACTTATCATGAGGTTAATGAACCATTGCACTGGTCCGATCAAACCCATTTGTCAATGAATAAAATTGCTCATCTGCTGTCTTGCAACATAATTTGGAATAAAACTGCCAAAGTAAGAACTTATTTATGTTTCTCTTTAGCAAAAATTGTTCCTTCAGAGTGGAAAATGTATGTATAATAGGTCAGTAATGTAAGAAGAGTTTATTATTTTGCAGCAGAAGTCACAAATTCAGTTTGAACCAATTTCTATTTCTTGGAACATATAATGCGTGAGCAGAGTCAGACCTACAATATTTCAATTAATTTCTGTTGAGAGGCCAATCAAGACAATTTAATACAAGATTGTGTATGAGTTATGTTACCCAAAATCTTTCAGTGAACATTAAAGATGGAAATTCAAGCATAACAGGTCTCTGTCACCAAGATGCCAGGTCTCTCTTATCATTTTCCATGGCTTTTGTTTGTTTGTTTTTCTATACACTTGCAGTGGTTTGACCATGTTAGGCAACTGAACACCACAACCGCTCTCTCACTCCCCCTCCTCAGATGAGGAGGGGAAGAAGTAAAGGGGAAAAAAAACAACTCATGGGTTGAGATAAGGATAATTTTAATAAAGAGAAAAATATATTATCAAGGAAATATTATTATTAATTAAACAATTCAACTAAAGGGAAAAAAAGGGAAAAGGGAAAGAGGAAGGGGGAAAGGGAATAACAAAACAAGTAAAGGCTATGTGGAAGTGCAGAGGGAAAAAAAATTACTCTCTACTTCCCACAAATAAGCGATGCTTGACCACGTCCTTGAAGCAGGGCCTCAACGCACGTAGCTGGTGTTCGGGAGGACAGACATTTTCGCAACAAGAGCCCACCCCTCCCCTCTTCTTCCTTTTCCCACCTTTTATTGCTGAGTGTGACATCATATGGTATGGAATATCCCTTTGGTTGGTTTGGGTCAGCTGCCCTGGTGATGTTTCTCACTTTTTTGCCCACCCCCTAGGAGGGCTAGAGAAAGTCCTGATGCTGTGCCAGCACTTCTCAGCAGCAGACACAACCGTGTGATACCACTGCTGTTTTAGCTACAAGTGCAGAGCATAGCACTGTATGGGCTGCTGCAGGGAAAGTTAACATCCCAGCCAGACCCAGTACAACACTATAAACCCAATTTTAGCTGAATATAGTATATCCAAGCTGTTCCAGGTTTGGAACAGCTGATGATTGAAAGTTACTTATTAAAAAATAATAATAATAAATCATTGCATTAGGAAAAAAGTCTTTTCTACTGTTAACCAGAAGGTGGAGGATCAATAAAGGAACTTTTGCTCTTATTCAGAAAAATAGTACAAGAGTCCTACCATTAACACTGAATGTGCAAACATGAGCCTGGGAAAAATGTAGTTTGGAAGCTGAGTAATGACCATCCACAGGAATCACTGCCCTCCTCAGTCACAGATGAACGGGGCTTGGGGTTTTGAGCAGAATATAGAAACAAAGAAGTCCTCTTAGACCTCTGGGCCAGAAAGGGTGAAAAGGTGAGAATGAAGTGTCAAATTCCACTGTGGAGTGCACTTTTAGATTCCTTTGGCTGAAGCTGGAGAAAAGTATAGGAAACGCTGCAAAACTCTTCATCCTCCATTCTTCCTCCTCCTCTTCCTTTCTCCGTTAACATTTAATTGTAAACAGAAAACCATTCACAGGCTGCTTAATTCTCTCAAAGTGATCAGAGCTACAACATAAGAGCTCTATTAGATGCTGAGTGTGGGGGAGTGGCCCATCCTGTAAGTAGGATGGTCAGTGTGCATATGAAAATCAGTTTTAAGTTTAGATTTATTTCATATGAGATGAAAAGCCTTCAATGGCACCTGTATATTTTGTGACATATCTCTGGGTAGAGCAGTGCTCTGAAGCAGAAACATAAAATCTTGAGGAGATAATAAAAAGTCTTTTACTGTTTCAACTAAGACCATTAAGTTCAGGACACTGTTTACACTTACTGTCTACATACATCTTTTGATTACCAATAGCCGGCTGTCAAGTGCTCTGATGTAGGTGTAACCTGTAGCAGAATACCCACCTGTTAGTCTTACAGTACCATTGTTGTACTCACCCTTCTTGCTTAAAGATCTTGCCTTTAAAATTTCACTTTGCATTTCTCAAGATGAACAGATAACTTTTTCAATTAAAGTCAAGTTAAACTCATTCAGGATATGTGCCCTTAAAACCTATAGAAATCTCAGAGTTTCATATAAAAGGCAATAAGTTAAAAATGTGAAAGTGTTCTGAAAACATTTTTTTTTTCTGGTTTTCTTTTAAGACAGTGCTTTGGATGGTCATTTCCTGATGCTGCTGCGCTCTGTATACCAGTGATACAGGGTACTTTTAGTATTTGGCTGGATGTTTTGACCTGTAAATTCTCCATCAGACCTCAAAACTGAACTCATTAAAATGAAAGTGAAATACAACACTCTGTGAAATACCCATGTTCCATTTAAGTATTTGCTAATAGCTTCACATAATAATTAAGAGGTTCCTAAAAAAAAAAAAAAAAAAAAAAAAAAGTTTTCTTTTGGGAAATACCATTTTGATTTCTTTGTTTTATCTGGGATCAAAATTAGAATCAGTTTTGAAGATAGAATACATCACCTACATTTTTTTTCAAACATATTGTTGACTGTATAATTGCCGGGGGGGGGGGAAAGGAGGGCATAATGAAAATCATAAATGCAAGAAAAATACTCATCATTGACTAAGAAATTCAGAAGTCATAAAATTAAAAAGAACCAATGTGATCAATTCTCATGATCATATCTATACCTGGATGTACATATAGATCATAAATGTATGCAGTTTTAAGAATCAGTTCTTGTTTGAAATGTTTCATAACTCAGGGATAAATATATTTAATATTGTTGATCATGGACAATCTCTAACAATTGACATTAAATTATTGCAAAGGTTAATTAGCTTTAGTATTACCAACATGATTTATTTTTTAATTTTCATCTTGACACTTTAACTTTACATCAGTGGACCCTACAGTATCTTATGTTTTGAAGATGCTGTTAAGAAAACATTACTTGTGCTTACTTATAGTTTGGGATGAAGTTCTCTTTTGAAAATCTTATTTATAATATAAAGAGGTAAATCAGGTGGAATCTTTCATTCTAAGGCTTGGAGATAGGACAAATAAGGAAGTACTCTCTTCTGGATTGAAATAATCAAGGACAGGATTTTTTCAAAGTGGCCTTCTGGAGTTAGCTAGCCAATTCAGTAATAGATGGGTGGCTCACTTGTAGATCTCTTTGAAAATCCCAGTGTTAATTACCAGTGTTTGTACAACTCTTTGAACCTTCAAGATGTTTGAAAAAAAAAGGTAAGTGTGATGATAGTTTGTATTAAACACAGCTTGTAAATTATACAAATCACACTTTAAGTCCCTGAATAGATTGATCGTGTTCTGGGAGTTTTCACTCTAGGACAAGTATAATCAGATTCAGTTACAACTCTATAATGCATAACGTAAGCTTTTTAAACTAAAGAGGTTGTGAAACTGACCCTGAGGTAGGTATCTAAGAGTTCCTCCTTAATTTCAGCATCAAGTTTAAAACACACACTGTATCTGATTTCTTTAAGTGTTTTTGGTAATACTAAACTCTTGTAGTTAAAGCTAATTTATACTAAAAATTCATACTCTACCTAATGAAAGTCTGTTGATGGAGGAGGAAAGGACTTTTCTACATTGCTCCTGTTTCTGAAGTGGAAAATACCATGGGTTGCCATTAGTTGAGACCAGAAGTTCTTACAATGTCTACAGACTGAATGAGGCCAATAACTAATGAATAGAGCCAAAAGTCATATAGTTGGAACAAAACATAAAAAGTTTTATGTAAATAAATTGCTGTAAGTTGTTTTTATCAGGGGTTAAGAGGGTAAATTTCCAGTCCTTCTCTGATACCCTGATTGCTGGAAGGCACACTACTAGTTTGGAGGTTTCCTGGGTCCCTGGGATGACATAGCATTGCCTCTTGACCTATCAGCTCTGTGCTGCTACAGATGAACTGAAGTCCTGAAAGGACGTGAACACTAGTCAGTTGCGTGGAGTGCAATAAAAGCAATTGCAGATGAACCCAAGGGTACTGAGAGAACTGGCAGAGGAGCTGGCCAAGCCCCTATCCATCATTTATCAGCAGTCCTGGCTATCGGGGGAGGTCCCAGCTGACTGGCGGCTAGCAAATGTGACGCCCATCTACAAGAAGGGCCGGAGGGCAGACCCAGGGAAATATAGGCCTGTCAGTTTGACCTCAGTGCCAGCGAAGCTCATGGAGCAGATCCTCTTGAGAGTCATCATGCGGCACTTGAAGGGCAAGCAGGCGATCAGGCCCAGTCAGCATGGGTTTATGGAAGGCAGATCCTGCTTGACAAACCGGATCTTCTATGACAAAGTGACGTGCTGGGTGGATGAGGGAAAGGCTGTGGATGTGGTATACCTTGATTTCAGCAAGGCTTTTGACACCATCTCCCACAGCATTCTCCTCAAGAAACTGGCTGCTCTTGGCTTGGACTGGCGCACGCTTCGTTGGGTTAGAAACTGGCTGGATAGCCGGGCCCAAAGAGTCGTGGTGAATGGAGTCAAGTCCAGTTGGAGGCCAGTCACTAGTGGCGTCCCCCAGGGCTCGGTACTGGGGCCAGTCCTCTTCAACATCTTTATCGATGATCTGGATGAGGGGATTGAGTGCACCCTCAGTAAGTTTGCAGATGACACCAAGTTAGGTGCATGTGTTGATCTGCTCGAGGGTAGGAAGGCTCCGCAGGAGGATCTGGATAGGCTGCACCGATGGGCTGAGGTCAACTACATGAAGTTCAACAAGGCCAAGTGCCACAATAACCCAAGCAGAGCTACAGGCTGGGAGATGAGTGGTTGGAGAGCTGCCAGGCAGAGAAGGACTGGGAGTGATGGTGGACAGTCGGCTGAATATGAGCCAGCAGTGTGCCCAGGTGGCCAAAAAGGCCAACAGCATCCTGGCCTGTATAAGAAACAGTGTGACCAGCAGGGCTAGGGAGGTGATCGTCCCCCTGTACTCGGCTCTGGTGAGGCCGCACCTTGAGTATTGTGTTCAGTTTTGGGCCCCTCGCTACAAGAAGGACGTGGAGGTGTTTGAGCGGGTCCAGAGAAGGGCGACGAAGCTGGTGAGGGGCCTGGAGAACAAGTCCTACGAGGAGCGGCTGAAGGAGCTGGGCTTGTTCAGCCTGGAGAAGAGGAGGCTCAGGGGCGACCTTATCGCTCTCTAATACCTCAAAGGAGGCTGTAGTGAGGTGGGGGTTGGTCTGTTCTCCCACGTGCCTGGTGACAGGATGAGGGGGAATGGGCTTAAGTTGCGCCAGGGGATTTTTAGGTTAGATGTTAGGAAGAACTTCTTTACCGAAAGGGTTGTTAGGCACTGGAACAGGCTGCCCAGGGAGGTGGTGGAGTCACCATCCCTGGAGGTCTTTAAAAGACGTTTAGATGTAGAGCTTAGGGATATGGTTTAGTGGGGACTGTTAGGGTTAGGTTAGAGGTTGGACTCGATGATCTTGAGGTCTCTTCCAACCTAGAAATTCTGTGATTCTGTGAACCAGAGTACAGATATGGAAATATATCTTCACAGCCATTATTATGATAGCCTTAACTCCAGATTCGCATTATGTTACATAAATACTGGCTACAGTAGGAAAAAGACCATATCCCTAAAAGGTTGGGATTCAAGTAGATCATATAGCTAAAAGGTGAAGAATAGAGGCACTGAAAGACTGTACTTTAGTTGTAGTCACGGAGATAAGTGGCAGAAACAAACCCTCCTCAAACACCATCCTAGACCCCAATCAGTATTACTTTTCTAGCATTATCTTTATTCTGAATCAAAATTTGAAATTAAATTCACATTGAAAAGGAAAAAATTAGAAGCTTTTTTTTATATATATAAGAAACTTACTAAATTTAAATGCTTTTATTTTGCTCACAAACTAGGCCAAACCAATTAAGAAAAAATATCCTATTTGAGACATTAAGCAAGAGCAGACCTTTTATTATCACTTAATTGAAAAGTTTTTAACTTGACGCTTAATAAAAAATAAATTTTCTATAAAAAACAACATAAAGTTAATATCTTTTAGCACTATTTAAGGTGTTTTATTTTTGAAACCTGTAAAACTCCTGTGGTATACTCCAACTTGAGGGCATTCCAACACAGCAATCACTCTTTATTTTACATATGCTTCCCTAGGTACCCTCATGATACCATTTCCACACTGCCTGCAGATTTATTATAGAAATTACATTGCAGGTTTGTACAACTTGGAGCTACAAGGCTTAGGGACAGTGGATCAATCTTGCATATGTATGTGTAGTACACATGTGGCAAAAGAGCCATTTGGGCTTCTGTGACTTATCATTGACAGAAACACCAGTTTCCTGTTATAAGAAATTCAGTATTGCAAAGACTTGCAGTAGGATGCTACTTAGCACAAGTAAATGCACCTAGCACTAAATATGGGGAAAACTAGTGACTAACTCGGTATCCACAGAGAGATTACTGACAAAAATGTTTTGAGACGCCATGATAAAGTACTTCCAAGAAAGCTATTATTTTTTGTTGACTACACAATTGTAGTTCTTTGTGACCCAGCTTGTTCATGTTCAGATTTCCCATGTTGCACACACATGGTGTGAGAGAGTCTCTACCTTACTTTTCCTGTAGACATTTCTATTCAAATACAGAGTTCTGCCTGTCTTTATTATTATTATTATTTATTTTTATTTTTATCTTTTCATTATTTAAATGACAATTATTAAAATGATGGCAAGTAGTTAAAAGATGACACTCACTCAGTCATTTTTGGTCTTACCAATAGATGGTATTGTAATGATGGAAAGTAAGATACTACTGAAGCCTGAGGAAAAGCTTGATGTGTTACCTTGAAGAAAAAGTATTCATGTCCTGGAAATATTGGTGGTAGGGGGACAGTTGGACCAGATGATCTTGGAGATCTTTTCCAACCTTAATGATTCTATGATTGATGGACTGAAGTCATTCTGAGGGAAACTGTACCCAAATTACCCATTTGGATCCACATTTTTCTCATTTAGGTTTGTCAGCCCAGTTTTTACTACACACCTGTCTATTCTGCTCACAAAGTGTTACTTCATAACTTCATATCATTACAAAGACACACCTAATGAAGTGTAAACATAATAACTTCAAGGCAAATAGCATAATTCAATAAATATTTCAATCAGTTTAAGATTTAAAAAAAAGTTTACGTGTCACTTGTATGTATTTAAAAATAAGCTACACTTCCTCTCTTAACCCTTAGTTGCTCTTGCCATTTGAATTTGCATTTTTGTTTTGTTGTTTTTTGTTTGTTTGTTGTTTTGTTTTGTTACAGAAACACCCATAAGTAAATTGCTTATACATTCTAACTCCATTTAACTCAGCAATAAACACAACACAAATCCTGCCTCCATAGATGCCAAAGAAGATGTGGGAATTTCAGCACCCTGCAGTTCAAATTGATGTTGCTGTACTACAGTGAAGTCACTGTAGTATTATTTCACACAGAAATGTTTGCAAATAAAGGTAAGTCTTTTGAGTGACTCTGGTAAATGAGGCAACTAAAATGTTTCAAATCACTCTGCTAAAAATTATTGGTATTGAAAAGAACTGTTTGCTGTAAAAATACGTTAACTGATCCTAGTTAACAGAGCAGGTAAGGATAGTGAACAAAGTTAGAGAAAGAAATGTATTCTCAGTTCTAGTTATCACTGTGAATATTTTATTCTAAATACAGGTACCGTTGACTAGATTGGCAGTTTTCTGTGAATTGCTTGTTTCTGTTAAATGAAGTTTATGGAAGAAACAGTACAGAGAAGTTCATAGAAAGCAAATATCTGAGTTATATACCCAGTTTCACTTTGTAAAATGTTTATTGTCCGATCTTTCTGTTTTCAAAGTCTTAGATATTTTCAAAAACTTGGACACTTCCTAATGACAGAATTCAGCATGAATGAACCTCCTCTCTCCTCCATGGAAGAGGATATGAATTTCAATTTTCTGTGTCCTCTCTAGAAGGTAGGTTTCCAAGAGTCTGAGTCCTCATGTCCTACAAGGACAAATTGCACTTTGCTCTCTTATGTGTCGCATAGGGCAAGGCAAGATGGGCAAGCTCTGCTTGCTTTATTGATCTTTTCTTTATAAGTATAAGCATAAATTTTCTTTTACATATATGAGTGCTTGCAACAACTGTGACCAAGTACTTTTTCAACTCAAAGAGAATATAAATTTTAAAATTCTTAATCTGAACTATAGTACTATACTGTTGTAATACAGTACCAGATGTTGAGTTTGGATATTAATAGAGGGTGAAAAAAAAAAAAAAAAAGGAAAGAAAGTCTATATATAGAATTCCTTGGGGGATTTTTTTTTTTTTCCTAATCCAAATAGATAGATAGATAGATAGATAGATAGATAGATAGATGGAAATATAAAGTAAAAGCAAAATCCTTGGAATGACTACAGGAGTGGTTATTTGACACTCTCAGACAAAATTTATTAATATCATTAATAAATATTTATAAGTTAGAATAGGATCCATAGAATTCATGGAAGGGGATTTAATTTCTTATTTTTTTTTTTTTTTCTCACCCTGCTTCCTGTTGTATTGTAGCAGCAATCAGCCTGAGTAGAGCAGATCTAGTTTTCTGTACCAGTTACAAGAGTAGGTTTGTTAATTTATTACCTTGGAAGTCAGTTCTCAACCAATTCCAGATTTCTCCTGTGGAAACTGGCATATAATGTTGGGCACTAGTGAAGCAAAGCAGTGGTGGTGAGAGCAATGAAATCATACCATTTGTGATCTGTCTCATGAATTGGATAGAAAAGGCTTAGGCATTCAGGAGGAGAAATATCCATGCCACAGAATACATTTTCTACCTGTTATAAAGGCATTGCCAGTGGGCAGGTAGCCACCAGAAATTCAGGTCAGCAGATAGTAATGATTATTGTCCATTCATCATGAATTTGACTCATTTAAGAACATTTCATGAAAGCTGCGGTACATTCAACCCCTGGAGTCATCTAGTCCATCCTACATCTCTGATGCTCACTGAAAAAGAAAATACAGTATGAAATAAAGGAACAAATTGTGAAATGTATATTTTCCTGATGGACGGCAGGCTAAAGGAATAAATTTATTTTACAGCGGCATGAGGAGTACAGCACATTACAATAATGATGCAAGTAATGTGTAATAACACAGATTCAAGCAGCATAATATTGAGTTATGACTATACTTTACTTTTACATGAGGATAACACTGTCCAGTCTTGGCTAATCTGGAATCAAACCAGCTATCCATAGAAGGCAGCTTTACGATAAGCAATTATTAATTCCCTTAACAATCTAAGCTAATTCTAGCAGTTATATTTAAAAAGAAAACAATCTCACTTAAGGCAACATGCTTTAAGTAATGTGGAGCTATTACTAAATATTTATTTTATTTTATTTTTAATATTGCAATGTGTTTTTCATTCAAGCCAGAGTTTTGACAGAAACTATTTTGAAATAAGAATTGTTCATTTGTGAGCAGCTAATGGATATTTGGTAGAGATAGAATCTAATTTTACTGGCCTTTTGCTTTTATAAATATTCCCTGATTATTTCTTATGAAACTAGCTTCACTGATATGGAGATTTCACATCGAGATGTAAAAAGAAGAGCCACTGATTAAGGGCATATTGCAAACAATACTTTTGCCTTATAGCTATTTTATTGCTCACCTGTGGTTATGAATATTTTTCTGCTTTTCTTCTGAAGTACTTTGCAAAAGTCTTCACTATATTGCTCGTTGAGTTAATGGGCTTGCTTACTCATCATGGTTTGGAGAACAACAAAGGAAACTGCGTGTGTCCCAATTTATACTGCAAATGGAACAAATGTCTTCTGTAAGTATAAAAGGATGATTTCTGTTAAAGAATAAAGCCCTTTGAAACCAATTAATAGTTGACCTACATAGTAATGCACATATCTCCATGTTTCCTCCCTCTTTTCATAGAAGTGATCTTTCTGTAGCAGAAAAAAAGAGTAAACAAGTACATGTTATCATCCACTTCTACAACAAAGAATTTGAGGTTAAATATGCAAGCATTTTTTGCATCATTTCCATAAAATTAAACTCATTTTATTTTTATAATCTGCTACAATAGTAGCTGAAGAAAATGGGCTACAACAAATCTTTCTCCACCTAAGAGCTTCCTTGGTATCTTTTTGCAATGTACAATGGCCACTGAGAACTTGAAAACACACAAACAGAACCTTTGGTTCTGAAGACCCAAATCTCCCAAACATTTGTGTAGCTGGAGGCATTTTGGGTCTGTGATGCTTCAACAAAAAACCATGAGAGATATATGGAGGCTCAGAGGGAGCAGCATTGCACTTGCACAACATTTTATTTATTGCAACATCCTCATTACCATTCTTGTTTATAACTCCTGATGTGTATTATTGCTATTCTTGCTTACAACTCCTGATGTGACAAAAAGAAGCTAAGAAATATGAATAATTGATTTAATAAAACATACTATGTATACTGGGAAAGAATATCTGTGTTAGAATAGCAACTGTGATAGCTGGTTGAATGGTTACACAGTCAAGGAAAGAGAAGCAAGAGAGGCCTAGCACTTTATTCTATCTGAAAAAAGGAAGAACAGTAAATGGTAAGATTTTGGCAAACAGGTGTTCTCTGTATGGCCATTTTAGATAAAGTTACTTTCTCATCCCATCCCATAAAGTGATGTTTCATTTTGATCTCACTTTGTAATCAACAGAAACTCCTGAAGTGGTCTTAACAGACTGTATTTACCCGATATGAAGACTAAAATTAATCCCTCCCCAAAGTTTATTGTTATTAGAAAGAGCTGTGTGGGAAAAAAAAAAAAAAAATTGTTGAAATCAAGCTCAAATACTTATATGGGGAAGTTAGTAAGTTGACCAAGATAAAAGATATCTGTCCAGTAAATCTGAAACTAAAAGAGAACCTATCAAAAGTCACAAAAAGTAAAAACTAAACCGAAGTTACTGGTTAACTTACTTTTCAAAATACCACAAAGAAGGAGAAAGGGTACAGAATAACAGAGGCATAGGAATAAATGTTTCTGCATTAGTCATTATTATTTTTAGACTAGATCTGAAAGGAGGGTGCTATCTATCAGTTCTGTGACATATGTCCAATGTGAAAAGAGGCAGACAACATTTTAATTACTCTCAAAACAGAGGTTATTACATTTATTGATTAAATTATATAATATACTTGACAGCACAGGCAGGATACTGGTCTCAATGATCTAGTCCGACATCGCAGTGATAAAAAAGGACTTCTGTTTTCCAGCAACACTCCTTTGATCCAAAATTTTTCTCCCTCTGCCTTGAAAGAGGATTGAATTCCTGTTATACTCTGATTGGGTCTAGCTGAATGCTTTTGGTACAAAATCTCATCAATAATTTCACAGAATCTTTGTGTTGATTTCAAGCATTGGATAAATGAGTTACTCAAAAATAAACCAGTTACATAGTCCAGAGGTGTACAGAAGTAAGGTGTTTTTTTAAAAAACACCTCTATTCATAAGCAACAAGAAAGTTATGTTTTTGCACTATAGGCAGAACAATCAAACTGTTATTTTCAATGCTGTATGTAAAGAGCACTATAAGTAAAATGATGTGGCCACTGTACAGGAATTTAAATGGGAGTGTAATCCATACTCTTTGTTCAGCCCATCTATAGAAAGGTGACTACCCGCAGTATAAACTTGTGCTTGCTTCTTTGCTTACTTATTGTTTTGCTGATAACATTCTTTGTTCAGTAAATTGAGGCATATTTAACAATTAGGCTGCGCACTTCCTTCTATTTCAAAAGCATGCAGCTCTGCCAGCTTAGTATTTGCATTGCATTGCCTTCAAATACAATTTTTGGATCACTGCACCCTGAGCTTATTTTCACTTTGAACTATTGTCTCCTCATTTACTCTTCCTAATATTATCTGTAAATTATTCTTTTTGCATTTTGTGTTATATGAAACCATTACTCACTGTCAAGAATCTCTACGTTACTCAAATGCTTTGTCAAACATTTACTACTCTGTCTTTATATAACTCTCTCTTTTACACTGAATTATTATTAAAATTAAATAATAGTGTTTTCTGCTTATATATCAACTTATACAATGCCCATATATATGGCTACATCTGTATAAGCCACAGAGGTGTAATGCAATAATTATTATACAGACTACAGAAATGCTGTGTAACAGTTCAGGGTGATTGCAGACTATGTGGGATGCTTCTGGGCCATCCAGAAAAGTTAACTAAAAATCTAGTGTACTTTCTAGGCTAACATTCCCTATACAGAAGTGTACATAAACACTGGTGATTTACTGGAGGTACATAAAAAAATCCAGCACCACAGGTTTAAGCTAAAAAGTAGAATGAGAAGATTCATCAAGTAGCAACTGAAAGAATACGCTTGTATAGCCCAATGGAACTTGATTAACATTGCAATGAATACTAATCGCACTCTGCAAGCAATAGTAAAAGTAAAGTTTGAATTGTTCTAAAAATTTCATGGACTTCCAGATGATTGTGCCACCCATAGAACTATGCTTCATAATATGCTTCTTTGCCAGCTGTAACTTCTATAGGCCAAAACAATGTCATTTGGGGTTATCTCCTTAGATTTTCTTCCAAACGGATTAACCAGAAGTTTTTTGTTTGTTTGTTTGTTTGTTTGTTTAAAAAAAATAATGGGAAAATAAGAAAGTGATTGAATTGACATAGAAAGAGTTATTCTGGGATTTTACCTACAAAACTGTTGCTACAGTTATTAGACTCACCGCTCCAGATGGAAAGAGAAAGAGATGGTGTTTATCTGATTTGGGAAATGTGACCTTTTTTATATAGCTTTATTTATTTATTTATTTATTCAAACACAGCATAACTTGAAAAATATGTATTTTGAATAAGAGCTGGCAATGAAACTGCATAGTACCTATGTACAATTAGTACTCTTGCAACCTCTTTCTTGGTCTTCTTCAATAGACTCAGCAGAAATAGCTGCTGATGAATATTTCAAATCTAGTACATTTTCATAAAACACAGACAAATACTAACAAGTGTAGCTAAGATATTTCAGTGCATGCTTCCTTAAAAATGTGCTGGGCTTTAAAATCTCAGAGGGGAAATATTGGCATCATGTGTTGTGGCCGTTGCTATGGTAACTATACTTTTTGCTTTTATTCAATAACAGTGTGAACTAGCTCTTAAGCCTGTGCAGAAAACGTGACCTGCTGAAGACTAAATTACTGGGGTTCTACATACTTATACAGACTTTCATTTTCATTGCATTTTGCCCCTCAAGAATAAACGGATTTTAACATAAAAGCAAAGATTTTGACCAGCTGAACCTTCTTCACTACTTGCTGTGCCTCTCACTTTGTGGTTCATAAGAAATATGGGGTAAGCACTTATGCAGAAGTAGAGGGGTTTTCATCAATCCAAAACTTCCATCATTTTTGAAACTAACAGTAGGAAAAAGTCTCATTCTCTAGCACAGCAAAAGTCACTTGTATTCAATCATATTTTTGTTGAAGAGTAAAAAAGATCCAGACTGAAGGACTGCAAGCTGCCTAAAGACTTTTTAAAAAATGTTGACTATCAAACCAAATACATTTATTAATACATCCTTTGTCTCTCAGTAACACAGTATCTCACAGTATAATCTCTATTTGAAATTGGCTTCATTAAACACTGTGCACAGACACAGAATAAGGAGGACTTGCTTTAGTCTTTTCTTCAGAACTTATCACCTTGTAAAACAATTTTTTTTGTTTTCTATTATTTTGGTCAAAATATATATTTAACATATTTTGACTCTGTAGGAAAAAAAAATATTTTTAAGGGAAAGAGGTTTTCAAACATGTTTCTCAGCTATTTCTAATAGAGAAATTAATCTTAGAAAAATTTGGATGGAGGAGAGGAAGTACATGTTCTGATTTTGCTGAGAGGATGAGAAGCAGGGAAGAGAAGTTGGAGGGTATTAGGCTTGAAGGATAATTTGTCTGCATTTAGTGACTTTTATCTAGATGTTCATTCATGAATTTATCATCTAAATTCAATAGCCATATATAGCCAATAAATAGCCAGTCAACAGAATATGGACAGATTTGGCTCACAGTGCTTGAGACTTGCGAATATGGACCATTCATGAACAGTTTTGACTAGACTTCTATTAGCTACACTGAGATTTTGAACTTTTTAGGTAACAAATGGACAACGTTTTCTTTCAAACGGAAAATACAAGTTTAGATAAACTAATGAATCAACATCTTCACAAAAAAAAAAAGAATTTCTGAAGCAGAACTACTTTTTTATTATTATTATTTTAGTAATATTTTAGTATCATACAGATATTCTGTTATGCATCTGTTCTGTTGAGAAATAAGTTAGACTGTCTGTGCTTTTTTTTTTTTTTTTTTTTTTTTTTTTTTTTTCCTAGAGAATTAGTGCATTGCTTGCCCTTTCTGTCATCTTTGATTTAATACTGTGTCTGATATTACATATTGGCAGTCACTACCACCTCTAATAGATGCTCCATTATCTTCTTTAAGATGCATTTCCTTTAACCTTAAATGTTTACAGTTAAGACCGAGATCTAGGTTACCATACAATCACCATCAGTGGTCAACACCAAATTGTATTGTTCAGATCATTAGAGCTACTTTGAGAGTTTGATTCTGTTACTCAAACTAAGGTGTATAATGTGCATTTGTGATGCTCAATGTATCCCAGATCCACTTAGTACAATCAGGTCTCCACTAGGTGCTTTGCTGCCCCTTTTGATTCCATATGGATGTCTTTAATGTCCCAGGATATCTCAAATTCCATTAGATTAGTGTAGGCAGACAAATCATATCTTAAATATCTACTTTAGGAATTACATAGTAAAAATGTACATGACTCCACTGATTTTAAAGGGAATGAGACAGACAGCTGAAATAGGGTTGCCTTCAGTGTAGGCAACTAAAGCTGGCTGAGGTCAGTCCAACCCTTGCTTGTTCAGCAGCATTCCAAGTAGATCTCTTCAGTAGACGTATAAAGCATTCATTCAAATCAAACAGCAATTTCTGCACTTAATATTTGCTATGGGCCAAATAAAGATTCAACCAAGGTTGCTAATTTATCACATATGAGAATCTGTTCTGCTGTGTGTTGCTCTTGTAGCAAACACACACACACACACATATATATATACTAATTTAAAGTTTTCCAGTCTGACACTGTTCTGAAGTAGACTGTGTATGCATTTGGAACGTGTGGATTCATTCCAATATAAAAACCTAGAAAGATGATATATGTCAATCTAATAAAATATGAAAACCCTAAAAAGAAGAGAAGGATAGGTGAGTCCTTATGTGGTGATGCCTTGAAGTTGAAGGTCTTGTCAAATAAACACATAATGTGATTTTTTTTGTTGTTGCTCAGCAATTGTTGTTGTTGTTGTTGGTAGTGTGGACATTAGAAAATATGATAAAGACAAAGACCTTTAAAAATCTTTATAATTTTCCATGACTGGCTATTTCACAAGTAAGAAAGATCAAATCATTAAGAGACCATTACGGAAAAAATGTATTCTAATAGCAACATGGGCACCAAAAGCACAGGTAATTCACTGGACTATTTAATTTCCTTGAATTTACAAGGAAATGCACTATGTTTTTTAAATAAATAAGAGACACCTAACTATGCAAATAATTATGTATCATTAACTTGATGCACTGCTTTTGAGGGTATGTCTACGTTTGTCCATGGGTTTCCCCAGCCTAGGAAAGAAATACAAATGAAGATCTGTGAAAAACAGACAGGTAGTTATTAGAGTTTAAGTCTCCTCTTACTACACCTTTATATTTTTACCACATTCATATAATTATTTTGTGAATTTTTAACATTATTTTTACACAGGAATATAAGTCTGGAAAAGATCACTAGGAGATGAAGCCCAGTCCCTGTAGTGTTGTGCACCTATATAGTTCAGAAGAGCTGTGTTCTTATTGAGGCTTTCAATTGAAGTGTTCTTCTCTGTGAATTATGTTACAACTGCTATATTTATAGATCTATACATCTATCTATAGATCACTATATGCACATCATTCATATCACAAAGGTATGAAGTTTTGGCTTGTTGCCTCTAAAACACTTTTGTTTCCAGGTACAAGTAGATTTTTTCTTCTACATTCTTGAAATACTAGATTAAAAATAGTGTTTGTTTGTTTGTTTGCTCATTTTTTCCTTTGAAGGATTAAGTGGTATGCAACTTATAAACAAATTTGTCTCCAAACCCACAATAGACACTGAGCTACAAATTCCCTTTCATTCCAATCCTCATACCTTCTGAGAGACAACAAGAAACAGAAAAATATATCTTGTTCACCCAGATTTGCTTCCAACCATCTGTTCCTTTCTCTTTCTTTGACCTCTGTTTCTAGGTTACTTGTACAAGACAACCATAGTAGATATGCTAAAGCAAAGAGGACTAGCATCACAACCCACACTGGAGATAGGAAATGTGAAGAAAATAAATTAGGAATACTATGGAAATATATCTGCACTGTAATGAACTAATGTACTCTGCTATTTGCCACCCTCTAGTAACTCACTTACAATCCTATTATCAGTCCTCATAAAGGGAATTGTTACATTTATATAGTCTTGAGTATGAGCATTGCACACAAACAAGAAGTAGAGATGTGATGGCAAGCACTGAACAGCATATTTAAAGAAGTTTGTGATTTGGAATATAAAAAAAGCCTTGTAACTTGCTCAGGCATTAACAAAGTAACCAGTACCCCATATGTGTGTATACGGATGTGCAAATACTATTCCTTTGGACAGCTTCAGTGTTCTGTTTATGTCTCATTTCCCTGTAGAAAACATTGTTATTTTTCCAGGACAGAATTGGATTTTTGTTGTTGTTTGTTTGGCAGCTTTTTACAAAATGTTGGAATCACAGCAGTCCCCCTAGGTGCTCTCTTACCAGCAGAGACATTTTATAGCAACCTGTTCTTCCTGCTTAGAGATCTCATTTTCCAAAAAAAAAAATAATAATAATAATAATAATAATAATAATTAAAACCTGCCCCCAAATCTTTATATGCTCTAACCACCATTTGATGGGAATCAAATCACATAACTATCTGTTTACAATATGGACTTCTCCATATGAGCTGTGACTTTCATCATAATCAGTGGAGAGGAAACAAGCACTTCTGAGACAATTTATCTAAGTTATTTCAGGCACTGATTTCAAGATCATATAATTTGACACAGGACCCTTTTCATAAGGAGAGACCAGATGACTGGATAATGTTTACATTATCCAGGACTACATTAAGCCAGATAAATGTCCCCCAAGTTTAGTAGGGTTCTGAAAGGAGAATGAGTCTCAGAATAATATCTGTTCAGTCAAGAGTCCAAGGAATTGAAAGACTGGGGCATACTCATAAAAAAATTAAGTACAATCTTACAAAATAAGGCAAGTTAGACTATAAACTTTTATCATTTATCAAATTCACAGTGTTTTTGTCTAACTTCTTCTGGGTTTTCCACACTGAGTCATCAATTAATGATAATATTTGCCCAAAACATGTTGACATTTTGTAGCTGTGCTACCTCCTGAGAAAGTTCCTTGGAATTTAAACTGTAAGAATAACCCAATATTGCAATACAATGCAATTGTTTGTTTGTTTGTTTGATTTTTTAATTATTATTTAGAGGGAAATATTTCACTGAATAGTAGAAAATTAAATCCTCAGTCATGAACTCTCCTGAATGATTGAGAGAAACTCCTTATAAAACTTACAAACATAAAATTCTCTTATATTCTGTGTGGAAGGATGAATAGGTTGAGTTTTATCAGCAAGAACTTTCCAAGGCTTCCAAGAATTTTATTTCCACTTCTCTAGCACTTTTTGAGAGGACAAATGAGTACAGATGGGTAATCAAATCTTTCTGGGGGAGGAATTGAGCAAGCAGCTGCTTTCTGAGGCTGACATGGTTGGTGAGGTACTTCTGGGTCTCAAATGCTTGCAATGTGTAGTTTCATCCCAGAGTTGAAAATAAATAAATAAATAAATCACTCAGAAACTATTTTATTTTCCTGCCTACAAATCATTTCCAGATCTTTACTTTCACTTGCAGTTCTGAAAAGTGTGACATTTATCTGTTGAGATGTTACAGTCAAATGACAATTGCAGGACCATATCCAATTTTCCCATATAGATTATGTTCACAACACAAATTCTTGATTTATTGAACAATTTATGAGACTACTATCAAGAGCTGAATTGATAGAAGGTTTAAAACATCCATATCTTCAATATTTTGGAGACTGCCTCCCACAGACATTAGTACTGTAGATTCTGAGGATCTTACATCAATTGGTTTCAATTATTTTGGATCTAATTATATATGTTTGAACAAAAGTACTAAATCCTGGGACTTCCTTGGTAGAAAACTCAATATTAATATGTCACTGATGGTGCAACTGAATCTTGTGCATTTTCTCATAGCTGTACTAAGCCTGAATGGTTAAAAAGGATACAATTACCCTTTGTTGATCAAAACAAGTTGAATTTAGATAGACAATTAATAGACAAAGGGTATGTAAAATAAAATTGTCACTGTATGTTGAACCTTCTGACTATGAACATTTTGTTCCAGACACAATACAAAGATGAGACATTGACCTACAATCACCCAATTCAGTGCTAGGTATACACTACGAAAAGCAAATCCTGGGTGAGACACCTGAGGTCCACTGCCGACACACTCCTGTGGAGTGGGGACATAACCTTTAAAAGAGGTTAACAAAGCAGCAAGATGCTGGTGCTTCTTGGCACCTACTGAACTTACATCCAATAGTAGTCCGTGTTTATTAAGCTTAAAAGCTAGTGGCTTTACACCAGAACAGCATCAATAGTCTTGCCAAGTTGAATCATCAGAAAATAAAGAGAAGGTCAAGAAGAGAGCACTTCAAATGCGTTGTTGACCCTTTGTAATTTATATTTTGTGCACAGCTTTTAGATTAATATATATTAATAAATATATATATATATATATATATATATATATATATATATATTTTGCCTAGCCAAATAATTAGCTTTTTTCTTTCCTGTTAAGGAAGAGGATTATATTTCATAATCATATTGCTTAAACATTGTACACAGATGAATCAGGTTCCAAGGGTGAAACATTATTTTTTTCACACTTTTTACAGTGTAAAATTGTAGTATCTTTGCAGAACATTTAAATGTTAGCTCTCTGGCTCAAGAAGACTGAAACGTGAATGTCAAGAAATTTCTTTTAATTGGACAGGTGTCTTGTAAAATAGCCAAATGTCTTTTGATTGAATCTGACTTAAGCCTTGACAGTTACTCAGAAATAAAAGACAATACTTAATCTTAGGAAAGTAGCAGCATAATAGATTTAATAATATACTGTAATACTGTTGTAGCTCTTTGCCAGTAAAGATGCTGGGGATGGGGCAATCAGCATTGCTGAAGGCTCAACTGTCTCTTCCTGTGTATTCAGTCTGAATTTGGCCATTGTCTTCAACAGAAAGAGATATCTTTATTTGTAAATACTGCTTTGGATGTGAGTTCCTCAGTGCATCTCCACTTTTATTGCCTCAGAACATGGAGAAACTTTGCTTCTATGGTCAGTATTTGATTATAGATATTGTGTCTCACTGCATAAATTGTTACCAAATTGAATTTTACACTCCAAGCATCCTACACACAGATGTCCCACAGGTTTGGTAATTATGCTATTGATGGGTAAGTCTTCTCACAATAAGAAATGTCATATCTTGCAGTACTTACAAAAAATGGAACTAATTTCCATCAGCAAGCATTAAGCATTGTGTCTTAGAAGAAACCTGGAATTTTTGACCCAGAGTCCTTACTTTCCATCTTGCTACATCTATGTTTGTACTTAACTCTCCCTATTTCTAATTTATTTTCTCCTGCTTCTTCATCAAGTGACTATATTTCAATTAATTTAGTAATTAAGTGCTTGGTGCTTGATGTTTAGTATTTGTCTGTCCTCACCTGCAAACTTTCCAAAGCAGCATTGTTCATAATAGACCCCAGTACCGAAAATTTTAAGATATCAACTCACAGAAACATTTTTAATATTTTGAGTTTTCCTGGTCAAAATTGTGGTGATGATAGTGACAATCATGGGGTGATTTGGAAATAATTCTTTGAAGAAACAATTCAGTTGCTGAATTGTTTCTTTTTTATGGTTTCAGTACACCCAACACTTTTATTTCAACTGTTACTATATATACATATTTATTGCAAGTGAGCATAATGTAGAACAGCCATTCGGGGACATATTTTAGGTTTCTTTGCTTGAAACATTGAGATAATACATTGTAAAAATGTATTTTAGTAAAGAAGTTCATGTAAAATGAAACTTTCCTATGGACAGTTTTATTTTTGATGACCTGGAGTTTTCTAATGAGGACTTACCCAGAGAAGTTCTATGACTAATCTCCTAGCTACTACTAAAAGGAAATATACTGCAAATGTGTGCTGAAGGAATTCTTTCAATTTAGAATAGAGGACAGAATCATCTTGGTTACACACAATTAGTAAATCAAACTTATTCAAAGACTATTTGAACACAAGAACATGTATCAGGTACTGTTACTGTCTTACTCACACTAATCATACTAATCAACAATACTTCATTTACATCAGGGTCCTCTAGCTAGTCTGTGCAGCATTCATCTAAGAACTTGCAAAATATATATTATTCAGGTATAAAACAGGAAGCGGGTACAATCAGGAAGCAAGGTGTAACATGTTGAGCTGTCTCCCAGTGGTTTCCCTACCTTGATGTTGCTGCATCTTGGATGATCTGTTAGAAGCAGAATACTTTACAGGAACTATTTCCCCTCCTTGGAACACCATTGCAATTTCCACTCTTTGTATTTATGTATGCCAGTTTCACCATGGAAGAATCTGAACATTCCAATAGTATATGAAAGTAGGTGAGCAACATCTGTCGCAGGTGGTTTGTTCTTTGTGTAATCTCCTCCCTGGATAGAAAGCTGTGTATGTAGTGGATAGCGATATAAATAATAGATTATTCCTCTCCATAGTCAACTATAAATAAATAAATAAACAAACAGTTGGTTTGATCGAGACTGAAATTTATTTTGTTGTATTTCCTAAGCCAAACATTAAAAGAAAATTCAGGGGCATATGAAACTTTCTATTCAACTTGAGAGGAAATATTTTGGTTTTGCAGAACTGACAAAAGAAAATGGAAATGAAAGGTTATATTCATAAAACTTTGTTGGAGAAGAAGCCGGTAAAGGGAAGACCTAGCAACTCAACAAATATAAAACTCAGCCCAGAGCATCGCAGACCACAGTTTGGTTCCCTGCTGTCTCCTTTCTTCTATCTTAAGATGTACATCCACACCACCAGCTAGAAAGATTCTCTAGGAAACATCATAGCATTTGTATCAAACTATGAAAATAATTATGCAAATAATATTTCAAACAGTTACTGAGCATGGGCAAGACATCTGGATTCTGGTGGTTTGGGTTGTCACTTAAATCATTGCATGTCTGGATTCCAGATGATGGTAATGGAATAATTTCCACTGTTCAGGGAAAAATGGAGCAGCCTTAATAGGAGAAGAGAGAAAAGTTCCTACCTGACAGTGGCTTCTTTTTATGTTTATGGACATTTCCTAAGGTATGGTATCCCTTTTTCTTATGGTTTTACAAGGACTACCTTTTTATTTATTTATTTATTTATTTTAATCCAAAATATATCGCGATTTTGAGTAACGTATTAAAAAATTCAGGATGACTGGAATCACAGTTTATCCAGGGGATATTTTTATGAAATTCCTGAAGATTTATTTATTTATTTATTTATTTATTTTGCTTAGAGGAAATTGTTATGTTTGTAGGTAAATCTTATTTATCTCCTACATTTTTTTCTTATTCTTCGGGAGCTCCTGAATGATTGTGATTTCTATTTTAAACAGTTGTTTACTAGTAGATAGCAATTTAAACTAGTTTTCACATTGTGTCGTTATATCAGGTTATTATAATTCTCCTGGTTATAAATCAAAGAATGTCTTCACAGGGTGTATTCTTCCTGGGAGAGATTTAAATGCCAGAGCAGATCAGCCATGATATAATTAGCAGTCCTTGGTATTCGTATATGCTGTACTGTTCTTTACCTCTAAATAAGTGACACTCAAAAGCATAGGGAATTGCTTCTACTATTAAAAACAAGGAGTTTTGTGAAATAATGAAACTTTTTGTTGGACCATATTTTACCTTTTCTTTATTCCTTCCTAGCTTCTTATAACACAACTTCAACTCTGCCCTCTATCCCTTGTATAGCCCCTGAACTTTAGCAGCAGACTATGATAGCATGATAGTATGGCTAGCTGGCAGCTCTTAATGTGCTTATTGCCCACAACTACTGCCAGATAGAATATTTGCCAGCTGTGTACTTTCTGCTTGTTTTCCTCATTAATTTTAACCTGTTTTCTCCATCTTATTGGTGAAATTCATAAAATCCACAAGAATTTAATTTTCTCTTAAATTATAAAGTTTCTGTCAAATTTGTTTGAAAGTAATCGGTGGACTCAAAGCTTATTAGGATAAAGGGCAGGAATGGACAGGTAAATTCAGTGGAATTCCTTTTTTCTTGCATCGAACAATAGTCTATAAAAGGAACAAAAAACTACTAAAACACTTCTGATCTCATCCACATTTAAAATAACAAAATTAAAAAGTAGTTTCTAGACATTAGGAGCATACCTGTGGAACCTCTTTTTTTGTGGGTGTCATTTCTGATCTTTTAATATCATTTGAGCCCTTAAAACATTCCTTATTAAATTAAAATTTCATTTTAGGTAGTTTAAAATGCCAGGTATAAGGGGACACGGTCTTGAGACAATAAAAACAAAACAAAATACAACCAACAAACAAAAAAACAGCCAAAAACCAAAACACCCATATGGTTCAGTTTTCAGGTCTAGCCACTTCCTCTCTGACTTTGTGCATGTCATTAGAAGATCTGAAGTTGGTCAACATTATGTGAAAAAACAAGCTAAACATAAAAGCCTGTATGGATATATATCCACAACTACAAAAGATCTCCATAACCCAGAACCTGAAAATAAGGTAACCACAGCCTGACTCTTGAATTAGAAAGCAAAGCTAAATTATTGCAGATATAATTCCCTTCTGAAAGAGTTTCATTCTCCCCTTTACAGTGTGAACTAAGTGGTACTGCATTGCTCTGGGCTTTTCTCTAAGTCATAAGTGTCTCAGATAATCTCAAAGCTATATTTCTCAGTTTATATTTCTATATTTTGCTGCAATTTAAATGTAAAAAGCTTTCCTGATTTGGTAAGAATGAGGATATTTACCAAGAGAGAAGTATATTAGTCTTTTAATTCTTATTGCTGTGTTGCATTCATTAGTAACACATAGATTCTTGGCCCTCTAACTAAGGAATCTCAGAAGAGAAGAAGCCACTCAAGATATATCCTAAATATATTAATCAAAATTATTTTTTTTTGCTCTCTCTTTTCTCTCTTTTCCTTTAGGTTTCACAACTATGTTACTTCAAACAATGGGGAGATGATTTATTATTATTATTATTTAATGATTTTTTTTTCAAGGCAGAGGTTCTAATCCTAAAGATTGAACAAATTAGAAGTTTTCTTAGAGATTTTTCATGTTTTAGTAGCCCATAGATTCTCCCTGTGGAGATTTCTTTATTGCACACTAAGTACTATGAAATAGAAACAATTATATTAACTCTGGAGAGGTTTCTCTTGCAACTAAATTTTATTTTAAAATACAAAACTCCCTAAATTTTTGTGGTTTCTGTGTCTATGAATCTCTGTTTGATTATGTTCTTGACTGAGACAGATTGGTGCTATCTGATCAAACCTTTGACCTGAAATGTCAAACTAAATATAAACAGTGACATATTCACAAATAATAGTCTCAAATGTACCTTTTTTTTTCCCATTTACCTTCTAATTACAGAAAAGTATAATTTCCAGCATTAACATTAAATATCCTCAAGCAATATAAATCTTAATTACTGTATGCTGGAAGCAGTACTAACAAACACATAAGGTACTTTACACGGAAGCAAGTGTGTCCCTGTGTACACGTAAAGAATCTCAGCAATTTCTTTTCTGCAGTTAACAAGACCTAAATCTGTTTAATGGTGAGTAATCTCTAAGAAGCAATACAACGTGGATAATTATTCAGAACTTCAAACTCTCTTTCTACTTTTCTTTTAACAGCGTTTTCCTGGAAAACATCCACACTAGGTTTGACACCTAGTGAACTGATGAACTATGAGTGACATTCATAAAACAACTTAGACTGAAGTTGTGAATCTGGATGATGACGTATACTGGGAATTCAGGCACGGAGGTACTTCAAAACTGTTCAGCAGAAATCCATCATCAATGCATTTCTGCAGGAAATTTTGAAGGGAAAGATCATTTCAAAAGTGTTAATCAGAATTTGTGTTTCTACAGGCAGAGAAAGCACATAAAATGGCACTGGAATCGAGAAAATTGCACCTCCTCATGTAAGCAAGCCACAAAATTGCTGAAAAATTGCTGAAATCTTTGCTAGAACTACATTGAGACCATCACCCAAAACTAGCTCATAAGAGAAGATTTTCAAATTCCCTTTTAAGTGTTTTGTTTTTCTTTTGGTTGAGAGGACAATAGTTATGTCTTTCAGGATCTTCATGAAGCATGAGGAATAAATAAATAAATAAATCATTTTTGGGAGCTAGAAATCCAGGGGAAGATTGCCTTACTTGTGAATTTACTGCACAGATAGCATGGGCTCTGCTGGGTTGGCTGATGCAGGATGATGCAGAAAATATGATGACAGGGATTGAAGAATGTTCTACGGCAGATAGTTCAATGATGATGCTGTGATGCCAAGACAATTACCTCAGTGGAGGAATATTTTAGATATTCTTCAGGTAAAAGCAACTTTAACTCTGCCTTTTTCACTACTCTGTTGCTACTACTGCATGTATCTGGTGTTGGTGCTCCTAATAGCCAATCTATTTCTATGAGACAGGCAGAGAAGATTCTCAGAAACCGCAATGTCTAAAACAGATGTTAGTTTTGCAAAATGAAAGAAATGCTGTCCTTAGCAAAACCAATAGTCTTGCTTGTACAGTTCGTGAGTTTTATCATACCCAGGAAGTATAGGATCTGCTTTGTTCAAAGGCAACCTGTGTGAGTAACTGCAGAAGTTAAAACAGCCAAACCATATATGTACATGTTTCTTATTTTTATTTCATTTTTATTTTATTTTATTTTACAGTGAGCTAGAGAATATTTTTAACTAATATTTAAGTCCCCAGTTAATTTCTTTTGGCCATTAGTGGTTAGTTGCAAGGACTTAACAAACCCTGGTTACCATAAGTAATTTCTATACCGTTCAGTTGACATAGATTGATTGTTGTAAAATATATATGTATTTAACTCTTTTTCAAACCCATGAGGAGAACAAAAGTTCCTCTACAGCAAATATTTATAGTAACTTTAAACCATTTTAGCCTTTTTTTTGTTGTTGTTTTTGGCAGCAAGCAGAACATGTCTTTTTGCTCTACAGCTTCTCAGCACCTCACTTAAAATAACAAATTGGCCCCTTCTGCTCTGGGATTGCCTAGCTAGATACAAAATAAATAGCTCCTTAAACCCTCAGGACATTTCTCTTGTCTCTTTGGCCTAATCCATTACCAATCCTGTCATTATAATTCACTGAAGAAAATGTCACATCTAATGTACTCTAAGACTACAATTTTAATTCAAAATCACTATACAGCTATTTCTTTCTTACTACAGGCTATGTAGTTATGCATATAAAATCTTTATTTACATTTCTAAAAAAAAAAAAAAAAAAAAGTTCATTGAAGC
This sequence comes from Heteronetta atricapilla, assembly GCA_011075105.1. NCBI lineage: Eukaryota > Metazoa > Chordata > Aves > Anseriformes > Anatidae > Heteronetta > Heteronetta atricapilla. The sequence continues at coordinate 5,101,383 of CM021731.1, read as the reverse complement.
TACTTGGGTACTTGCATGATAATATCTGCATGGGACAAAGTACTCAGCAATACGTCAAATTCCTCCAAATTCCCTTCAGCACTGTAATGTGTCCGCTTGGTATGGACAACCACAGTGAGGCTGCAAGAAGGACAAATGATTTAGCAGAGAATAAATTTTGGTCTCAGGGCATCTAGACTGTGTTCACCTAATGCAAACTGAATGCTATGATACTGTTGAGTATGTAAATATCATCTGATTGTTTTAGTGAATCATTGCCTAAGTGGGCAGTCAACATCTGAGGTAGCTGATATTTCAGGCTATTTATGGCATCTTAGAAAAAATAATGAAAAAAAAAAGAATATTTCTAAAGTATTTTATTTAGTCTTTGACCATTCCTATTTAAAATCTGCAACTTAAGAAGCTAAATTTAGGTATCTATATTCATAATATAAAATAAATGGACAAATTTAGGGACACATTTTTCTTTGTGTGTGTGTCCCACCAGTCTAAAGGGAATATCCTGCTTACCATTTCTCAGGGTCAAATGCTAAGACATGAAGGTTTCCATTTTGTATGCAAGTCTAATACACTCGTAATTAGTCATTTTAGGTCCACCTGTATTGTCCACTAAAGATAATAGTCTGTCACTATCCCAGCTTTAGAAACTTTCCTACTTGCACTAGCACTAGCCTAATTCTTAATATCCTGTAATTTAATACCTGCTGTGTCATCTGATTTAACAGCCATTGCAGCAGCTACTTCTGTTGGTTGTGTCCTACTTTAGTCTGAGCTTTTCAAGGCCTAGCTGCTCCAGCCCCTTACAAACAAGAACCTTTCCTTTGCTGTAAACAGACCTGAGGTAACTCAGAGTGAAACAGTCCAGTGCACCAGGCTGAGCAGCTGGGTTGAATCTAAGCTAGTGAAATAGTATTTCCCTCTTCCATTTTCACCTGAAGGTAATAATAAATTGGCTAAGGATTGCTCACCTTGAGAAACAGCCCAAGCTTTTGCTTTGTGAAGAAGCACGAAACTAAGCAAAACTGCAGTTCAGTTTCATTACAAACACTTTGTTCAGCTCTAATATTAAAACATTTTCTTTCTACTTTTATCTTTCAGTTGTCACCTTCTCTAGCAAAGCACCATTTTCTTTCATCAGGGTTTTAGAAATAGCGCCAATTTGTTACCACCTCCTCTCTGTACAGCTGTGATCTTTAATCCCTGGTATCAATCTCTTTTTCTGTGGTTCCTGCCTCACTCTGTAACCCCTGCAACCTTGGAGCAAATGAGTCTATTTTTGTCTCTGGAGATTTGATGGCAGATAACACAGTTATTAGGGACATCTTTTTCTTGCTCTAATAATGATGATCTGCCTTCAGTAATTTTTTCATGTCCAAATTGCCAGCAAGGCTGGAGGAATACTCTGACATGTTTTTCCTCGGTGTGCAGATTACTGTTTTTTTCCCTTCCATTTTTCTTTCTTTTTCTTTCCTTTTTTTATTTTTTTTTTGGGGGGGAGGAGGGTTGTTTTTGTTTGTTTTCCTTCTTCTTCTGTCTGAGTTATTTATTTTTTTTCAAATTTTGTTTCATTCAATCCCCTGTTTGGCTTATCCATTTATATGTTCGTTATAGCTGTCAACATTTACACTAGGCTCCTCAAATTTATTACTAACCATTGATACAGCTACAATTTCATTTTTGTGAAATGCCTTAAGTTCTCTCACATTCCCACAGTGTGGTTCCTGGGCCAGTGCTCAAGCAAAGAGACCATTCAGCTTCCCTGGATTGTGTCACGAGATTATAGAGAAAGGTGGGACTTGCTGGGCACAATTTATCTTTTTTGTCTCTGCTGTATCAAGGCAATGAAGGATCACTACTCAGCAGAGCTGAAGAAAGTTTTCTCAGATTACCATAACCTCCCAGATTTTTAATAGTAGAGAGCAAATGTCACATTTGCAAAATCCCACACGCAGTTTTTTCAGTCAGAAGAACATGATGTATCTGATGGAATACCTGGGATATACATGATCAATGTGATCCAAATGTAGTTTAGTTTAATACTTGAACTACAACACCATGAATTATCTTCAGCTTCTGAGAAACACAAGTTATAGTCTTGGTTTGAAATCCCTTGTCTACTGATGACAGTATGTTTGTTGTGAAAAGATAAAAGCATACCAATAAACAAACTAAAAAACCTTCTATCTTTCCAAATAGATTGGCTGGTGAGATATTGTCAGAAAAGCATATTTGATTCTTTTTTGTTTGTTTGTTTGTTTTTTGTTTTGTTTTGTTTTCAATTTTTTTCATTTTTTTCCCCATATATTTTCACAAGTTCATGTGAAAATGTAGATCTTGACATCTACAGGCTGCAAAAATGAAGAGTTCTTGGAGAATGGTTCTTTTTTTTTTAAAAAAAAAAAAAAGAAAAAAAAAAAAGTGGCATTAGATTTTTTGTCCAAACATAGTTAAGTAAAAGTTTCATTTTGTGGTTTAAATATATTATCTTGTTTAGGAACATATCTTCTAACACCTTTTATTGCTAATCCTGAAAATCCTTTTGTCTTCAGCATCAATGGAACAAGAACTTAGAGCTTTAACTTTAGCCAGTTTGCTCCAAGAGTCATAGAATTATGAAATGAGAGAATATCCTGAGCTGGAAGAGACCCACAAGGATCATTGAGTTCAACTCCTGCCTCCACACAGAACTACCTAAAATATTAAATATTATGTCTGAGAGTGTTGTCCAAGTACATCTTGAACTCCATCAGTCTGGGTGCTGTGATGACTTCCCTGGGGACCCTCTTCCAGTGCCCAACCACCCTTTCAGTGAATAACTTTTTCTTAACATCCAATATAGGAGGATTTTCCAAACTCTTTCATTCTAAAGGACACTGGTCTCTGTCAAGCTTTCCTGGAGAGCACCAGTACAGCCACAAAGAAGTGGGGATAGTACTGTTTGGTAGTGTCCTGTGGGCCCCTGTATTAGAAACACTGCAAGAACTAACTCATAGTGAGTTAGAAAAGGAATGTTGCCAGCTGTACTAGTCTGGAAAACTAAACTGAGTTTTTATCTTACTAAAACTTTGGGGAATTAGATATAACAAAGAATACATAGCAATCCCTTATTTTCTTCCTACTAATACAACCTAATTATCCGATGTCTCTTGTTATTCCTTGGAGTAAATAGTTCACTCTCTTTATATCTGCATCAAAGCAAAGGACATTCTGATGCTTCCTCTGGAAAACTATTCTGTAAATCTCATTGCTAGGTGTTTTTGAAATTACCCTGACCTTTATGTCGAATTCCACTCTTATGATACAAATTCATCTCTCAGCCTGTTCTACAAATACATATGATGTAACAAAGTCAGGCCTTTGAAGAAGTTGAACTAAGCGTTTGGTCACAGGTGACTGAGTCTATTATTTTGCTGCTCATTCAGTTTTATGACTGTTACTCTCAAAGTTGTCAGAATAAAGCAAACTGGGTGATAAATCTTTTTCTTTTTATTATGTCTGTGGGTAAAAATAACTGAAAGCACTGAGGATGGTTTGAAAGTGAGACTTTGAATTAGTCAAAAAATTAGTCATAAGAATAAATAAGACAGTAGAACAGCCCAGAGAAATATAGTCTGAGAAAAGACTCAGCCAACGCACCAGGAGTAATGTATGAGAACTTCTGTGTGGGGTATTTCAGCTCTGGAAAAATAAATTGGTGTCTCACAGACTTCCCTCTTCCCTGCCTTCTTTCTCAGAGAGTGCCAGAAGATCCTTTCACTATATCCTTAATACATTCACAGTGATGTCACTAAAAATAACTTTAGTCCACAATGATATATCTTTTAATTGCAAACAGTTTTTGTCAGAAGTCAAACTTCGGATTTTAGCTTTTTTTTTTTTTTTTTTTTTTTTTTTTTTTCCTTCTTAATTCCCTAGCTCAGAGAAAACTGAATCTATTTTTTTATTATTATTATTATTATTATTTTCTTTCTCTTTTGCTTAGGTCCAATAACTTTCTAAACAACAATTCTTCACTCAACGTTTGGTGGGGAGTAGAATTTTAATTTCCCAATCAGCTGATGTGAGCCATGCTGTTCAGACTTCATTTTAGCAGTCTCAGGAATTTAGAAGGTTAAAACCATTTCTGTCTCAGTGGGATACACAGCTCCCGATTCACTTTTTATAACATCACAGTTGGATTATTGCCACTTTGTGTTTGCAGCCTTCCTTGACCATTCATTGTACAAGTCCCCAGTTTGCACAAAATTCAGCATCTAGAATGGTCACTTACAAATATTAGCTTATCATGTTGCAACTGAGGACACTGCACTGGCTTCCTGTTAAATGCACAATTGCTATCACAATACTTACACATTATTCACTTCTTGTAACCGACACTTACGGTCACTCTTTGTTAAAAAAATGATCTTTTTTATTATTATTTATTTATTGTTGTTTTTGTTGTAAGGTGCTTCCCATCAGTGCTATGATAATTTTATTAGTAGTATTATTATTATGAGTCTTGACTTCTCTAGCAGAAGTTCTGTTTAATTGTATAGTAGTTTAAGTGTATAATGCCATGTGTTGCTTCTGCATGAAGTGTGCTATATAAATGCAAATGAGCTAATTAATTCATAACAACAAGTATTATAGCAACACATTGACTGTCATGCTCTGCAGTTTCCAGTTGAACACTCTGTATATGTTTTGTTGGTAGAGGAATTGCAGCAGGAGGGTTAATAATTTTAAATCTAAGTACCCTTGGCTGTTTATATAGACCTGTGATTGTCCCTCTGAAGCCTATACAGAATTTATTAAGGGACCAAAGGTTCTGCTCTCACTCCTAGTTGATGACTTTCTTCTGTGTGAATGTGGGAGAAAGCACTTTTTTTTTTTTTTTTTTTTTTTTTTTTTTTTTTTTTTTTTATGCTTTCAGACATCACCTGCTTAAGAAATAGGGACAATGATTTCTTTTCCCCTCTGAAAAGTATACAGAGAGCTATGGATAAAATGAGCTATGCAACTGGAAAGTATTGAACATGTTATAAATTCTCAATAAATTATGCTGAGTTCAGCTTTAGCCTCATTTACATCAGAATGTTAAAAAAAATGCTAAAATTACATTATTACTCCTCTGTTTCTCAAATGTTTCTAAAGTCAGTTTTTCAAATGTTTCTAAAGCTAAGATCTAAGATTCTCTGAATTCTTATCAACCTGTAAACCAGTATTTAACACATATAAAACCCTTTCCCTTCCAAAGCAGGATTAATGTGAATAGTTAAAACCATGGAGTTCCAACCTCTGTCTATGCTCACAAAAGCAAAATTTTAATGTAAAAATATTTAATTTTAAGCTTATTAATTTAATGGCAAAATACCTCAGCTGAACCTGAGTGCATGAAATTCTTTTCATGTTTCTAGTGAAAATGAAATCTACAAGAGTGCTCCTGTGTGTGCATGAAGGGTCAAAGTCTGGCTGCTGAGAGGAGGACTTGACAGCAAGAGTTTTGTCACTTTTGGAAGCATACTTTTGGAACCATCCTTAAAATAGAATTTCACAAACAGAAAATAATTTCTGTGCAACTTTTCAGTGGATAGTTGGCTAGTTACTGAAAAGGAAATATAAAGGAATCAGAGACTTTATAAAACTTGAAGGCATATGGGTTTTAGAAAGTTTGCAAGGAAAAATGTGAGCAGGTAATTTACATAAATGAAAACACTAAAACATCACAAATACTGTTCTGTTAGAAAGTGTGAGCAGAAGTATTACCACCAATTTTAGTACTTTTTATCATGTTCCCTGGCAATGGCAATAAGGGCAATGGAAGCTTCGTGTACTACTTTCTCACCGTAGCTCCTCCCCATTGCATGTCTCCAAGTAAGCACACAGAGGCTGAGATCAAAACTCCATTCTCTGAAACAATGGCTGTAACTACACTGCAGAAATATATGTCCTTTTTGCAGCTGAATGCTGCACTGAATGCTTGCAACAGCATGATGCATGTTAGTGCAGCTGCTGAGTCAGACTTGCCATGTACTGGCTCCTCACAAAGAGCAACTGGCAACCACAGTGCTGATCGAGGTGTACCTGGATCAGGAAGAAGTAAAAACAGACTTTTCAATTGAAGCACCTTGTGTTATTTTTTTTCCTCTCTTTCACCAATATAAAACATCTTAAATTTGTCTTCCCTGCAATTCCTCCAAAAGAGTCACACAGCCCCCAAAGTGGTTTATTATCTATCAGTCTTCATGAAGGCATAAGAACAAATCTCTGTACTACCTTCACACCGGCAAGGTTTTCCTCAACATAATCAAAGTTACATTCTCCAATGTAACTTCAAAATATGTGGATACTTTATATGATTATGGTTCCAAGGTATAACTGCTGATTAAATACATCTTTATGAACACATATCCTCTCTATTTTTTATATGCAAATAACCTGGCATATGTACACATGTAAATGTATATGCATGCATATTATATAAAGAACATATAGAACTATGCATATTTTTCTGTCTCAATGTTTACATATACATATACAAACTGAAAGCAAATGTGTCTTGCTCAGACACAGACATTTAATATAGCAAGGAAGAAAAAGAAAAAAATATATAAAATTGCCCAGTTATGGAGACAATTACCAAGATTGAAAAAGACTTTAAAAATATAATGTTGAATGTAGCTGTGCAATTATGCAAGCCATCATATTTTTTTCTACTGTTTTGTGGCACGGTTAACTTAAATATATGAACAGTGGAAAAAAAAAAATATATATATATATATATATATATATATAGCATGAAGGCAGTTAAACACTTCAGATTACTAAAAATGTTATCTTAATTATCCACATATTATGCTCAGAAGAAAATCATTAGCTTTCTCTTTATGAGAATGGTCAATGCCAAAAATATTTAATTCCAAAAGAAAAAGATTAAAAAAAAATAAAACAACTAGAACTCATACTTAAGTCATGAATATATGTTCTTGGTTGGTTGGTTGTGGTTTGTTTTTTGTTTGTTTGTTTGTTTTGGACTTCCTGATTTTAAGCACCTTGAAATCTTGAAATTAACTTAGACAGACAGAGATAGGAAAATCTTCATCTATAAACATCTATGCATCTATGAGCCCGAGGGAAAAGATTGACTCCTTTGGCCATTTATAAATATCAACAAACAGAGGATTGGAAAGACAAAGATATCTCGTATAAGAAAACTGTATGGTCCCCAGGAAAATAGAAATAAGGTGAGAACTGAAAACTCTGGACATTATTGTTATAAAACTAAATAAAGCAAGAAAGGCAGAAAGGGTGGGAGGGTGTGTGGGGACGGGGGGGGGGGGGGGGGAGTACTATCTGGCTTGGACTGCAACAATCCAAAACTGAGGTTTCCAGTTTAATCTCATCATCAAAATTCCCTCCCTGTTTTAACAGACGGAAACAAAGAGATGGTTACTTCCAATATGTGATTCATCCCACTCTCATCTTGGATAAGAAACATATGTAAAAACCTGATGCTTAGGACCGGACTTTAGCACTTCATTTGGAGCAGGAGACTAGTGATCTGTGTCCTCAAACAGAAGAGTCATTCACCCACAGCAGTTATAAGGAAATGAGAAGCCTTTTGCCTCCTGGCATGTGTTCACCAAGCACAGTAAGGCTAGCCAGTTGAGGGAAGGGATTGTCCCTCTCTGCTCTGCACTGGTGAGGCCTCACCTCGAGCACTGTGTACAGTTTTGAGTGTCACAATTCACGGACATAAAACCATTAGAGAACATCCAAAGGAGCAAAGGAGGGCTATGAAGATGGTGAAGGGTTCAGAGGGCAAGGCATATAAGGAGCAGCTGATTGCTGTTTTTTCTTTTTTTTTTTTTCTTTTTTTTTTTTTTTTTTCAGCCCATGAAAGAGCAGACTGAGGCCTCATGGCGGCCTGCAGCTCCCTCACAAGGGCAGTGGAGGAGCGGGCACTGAGCTCTGCTCTCTGGGAATAGTGACAGGACTCAAGGGAACGGCATGGAGCTGAGGTAGGGGAGAATCAGTCTGGGTGTTAGGGAAAGGTTCTTCACTTAGAGGGTGGTCAGGCACTGGGGCAGTCTCCCTAGGGCAGTGGTCACAGCACCGGGCCTACTGAAGTTCAGTAAGTGCCCTCAGATGGAGGTTTTAACTTTTAGGTAGTCCTGCATGGAGCCAGAAGCTAAACTCAATGATCCTTGTGAGTGCCTTCCAATCCAGGATATTCTGTGAATCTGTGATTAAACTCAGAGATCACACATCCATTGGATTAACAATGTTAGTTCTTAAAAACAGATATTGTGTGAAGAGTTCAGGCATGAAATTCAAACCACTTATTTTTCAAGCTGCTATAATGGAACTTAGCCTTTTGCAAGGTTAGATGAGGCAGGAGGAATGTAGAAATATGACAGGGTCATGGTAATGAACCAAAAGATCATTCAACTGCAGGATTGTACCCTCAGAGTAAAGGAAGAGAACAAAATTCAGTTTAATAGATACGGTATTATTAATAGTGGGGATGGTATGTAGACATAGCAATGGGTAACTGAAAACACAAACTGAATCAAAAAGGTCTGTGAGCTGTGTCTAAAGAAAGGAATCTTAGCTAAAAAATTAATAGACTGGGAGAAAGGGTGTCATCATTTTTGTTTCCTTCTTGCACAGTTCTTTCTGCAGCCTTTGGCATGTCACTTCATTCCCAGAAGTAGCCTATGATTTGCAGTACTTCCATAATGCAATGCAAAGTTTGAGACCTGGAATCTTAGGTCAGTAATTCTGAGAACTCAATTCTTTAACCCATCTTCCATGGACAATGAAGTCTCAATTTTTACATCAGTTCTGAGGGTTACGCTGGTTCAAAGCATTACGCTGATCATCACTATGCATGATAGCAATGGGAAATACATTTAGTCCAGATACTCATTACCAAAAATCTACATAAAATTAATACTAACATAGCTTAGGATACAAAATAAATTTGTAATCACTGACAGGTGATACTTGAGTTATTCACTAATGGGAAAAAATTACAGCACAGCATATATAGAATTAAGAAAAAAACTAAATAATGCTATCTTTGAATATTTCTCTCTTTTCTGTATGTGTGTCATAGTAAAACATGTGTTATTTACCCAGTGGACCAAAGCATTTTCTCTGGAAAAGATGAGCTTGTAATGGAAATGCTGACACAACCTCAACTATAACAGCATGAACGAAGACACTTTAATAACATTTTTATTGCTGTAACATCTTTAAAAAATGAAACACCTGGGACTTGTGCTTAAAAAAATCAAAGCAGATTTGTAAGTTCTGCTCTCTTCATATGATGGGAAATTAATCCAACAAGCCAAAGACTGGGAAGTTAACTTACTCTAGCAACATTTCAAATCATTCAAGTGAAAGATAATTAATAGAAATATTAATGCATTTTCATGAAAATATATCAGCTAATATATAAGCTAATATTAAGAACTTCTTATATTTTAAAGAGATGGTGGATTCCCTCTAGAACTCTGCAGATACAGGAGACGCTGAAGAGATTTTGTACTATGGGTACAATTATCCTCTGAAATTACAAAACAAAAATGGTGAGAATTTTGTGAAACACTAAGCCTAACCTTCAGGGGCATATCAGTACATGAGCTGCATCCTGAGATTGACATGCAATTAGGAAAACTATTAAAATAAAGTAATATCTTTATAATAACTGTGCTGCATTGTGTAAAGAAGAGTGTTTCTAGGAATTGGTCCAAGCACTACTTGGATCTCCTTCCAGAAAAGTCTCAACTTTCATGTTATAGAAAGAGAAAAACAAGAAAATAGAACTCAGATGTCAGGGTATCAGAAACAGGGGATTATGGGATTATTTCTCGCAGATTTCCAGTACCTTGGGACTTGTACCTCTTAACAAATTATGAAAACAATGTTGTCATGAACAAAGCAAAGGAAAAGTCATGTGAAGTAGTCTTATATTCAGAAGTTCAACGAAAGTCCAAGCTCTGGTGTCCAAGATTAAACATAAATGTTGCCAGTGCCCTGTTTAGAGTTTCATTGAGTCTTGAACTCTAACGTTGTTACAGTTTGTGGTAAACCCGGATTGTTGCTGACAGTCTAAAAGATAAGAGGCAGTAGCAGAAAGGGACAGCAAAGTTGTTGACCCTGCACTGTGAGGACATTGAGCCAATAGTGTGTCTAAAATGATAGATGATTAACATAATTTTTTAAAATTCAATAATTAAACAGTGACTGCTTTGTGTGATACCACTGATTTGGCAGCATGATGAACTCTACACTGCATATCTTGAAGAGCTTACCTTCTTAATGGCATTTTCATATTAAAATGAATTGCATGTGTCATAAAATATTGTCTGTTATCATATATCCTAATTCTGATAAGCAACTCAATGATTTGCTGGATTTTCTATTGATACTTTCTTGAATATATACAGAAAACCACACTTTTTTGCATTATTTTTGCAAAAATATCAGATCTATCAATGAAATACAGAGTTCTGTGTCTTGAAGTTTTGTAATGAATTTATGAGAAATTAGAGTTTTGATAGAAGGATCTTCATTTGGAAATCTTTGTTGTCATTAGGAGCTGCTTTCACCTCATCTAACTTTACTTATGCAATAGTCAGTGTTTAGTTTAAGATACACTCCTATTCATGCCATCTTACAATAGTGCTCAAAATAGACAGGACAAATTACACTCTGAAGATGCTAGATCCCCTGGCATCCAGGATTCTGAGAGAACCTATGTAACCATCTTAGAGAGCGTGCCTATACTTTCCATGCTTCCAGTTTACTTAAAAGAAGCTTCAGCCTATTTACAACTGTGTAATCAACTATATTTTCCAAGTAATTTGATATTCATTTTCTGACCGCTTTAAAGGTGGATCCCCAACAGTCATATTAAGTTCCTTATTAGTGGCTCTTGGATAACTGGAGCACAGGAATTCTAGTCTAGGACTCAGGAAGCCTGGGCTCAGCTGTTTCTTCCATAAAAGTTTGCTGCAACACCGTGGCAAAGTACTAATATTTAAAGGTGCTTGCACACTTTTTTTTACCATTGATGACAGTGAAACTTGTGTCAGTACATTCCAGGACTTCATCATATCTCTGTTTTACTCCTCTGAGTGCAAAATGGGGAAAAGTAAACCTCACTATGACACAAGATTCTCTCTCTCTCTCTCTCTTTTTTATTTTTTTTTCAAAGATATTATGACAATATAGTTAAAGATGGTACAACCCTTAGATAAAATTATTATTTTCAGAAGCTTTGAAGTTTAAAAAAGAAAAACAAAACTCTGAAGATTATTAAATATTTTAAGGCGACTTTTTGTACAGCACAAAGAAAGAGTAACAAAAACTGATTGATGGATGTATTGTAGCCATTATTACTAACAATAGTCAATCCTAGAACACAAGTATTGGATCTAAGTATGAATCCCATCCCACTTTGATGTCTGGATTCAAGTTATGTGGCATCCTATTGGATTTAGATTTGATTCAGGATTCAAACTTTGTTGAAATTCAAGAATGTTGCGGCAACATTTATCTCAATTGATTGGTTTGTTTTACTCTTGTTCATATGTATTCATCCCCACTGGTGGAAGGGGATGGGGATACTGGCGGAAGGGGATGGGGAGAGAGATGTGGCCCTCACTATCCATGAAAAAATGGTTGGTGACCTGGTACGGCACTTGGATGTGCACAAGTCGATGGGGCCGGATGAGATCCACCCAAGGGTACTGAAAGAACTGGCAGAGGTGCTGGCCAAACCGCTTACCATCATTTATCAACAGTCCTGGCTAACGGGGGAGGTCCCAGTTGACTGGCGGCTAGCTAATGTGACGCCCATCTACAAGAAGGGCCGGAGGACTGACCCGGGAAACTACAGGCCTGTCAGTTTGACCTCAGTGCCAGGGAAGCTCATGGAGCAGATTATCTTGAGAATCATCAGGCAGCACTTGCAGGGCAAGCAGGCGATCAGGCCCAGTCAGCATGGGTTTATGAAGGGCAGGTCCTACTTGACGAACCTGATCTCCTTCGATGACAAAGTGACACGCTGGGTGGATGAGGGAAAGGCTGTGGATGTGGTCTACCTTGATTTCAGCAAGGCTTTTGACACCGTTCCCCACAGCATTCTCCTCAAGAAACTGGCTGCTCTTGGCTTGGACTGGCGCACACTTCATTGGGTTAGAAACTGGCTGGACAGCCGGGCCCAAAGAGTTGTGGTGAATGGAGTGAAATCCAGTTGGAGGCCAGTCACTAGTGGCGTTCCCCAGGGCTCGGTGCTGGGGCCGATCCTCTTCAATATCTTCATTGATGATCTGGATGAGGGCATTGAGTGCACCCTCAGTAAGTTTGCAGATGACACCAAGTTAGGTGCGTGCGTCGATCTGCTAGAGGGTAGGAAGGCTCTGCAGGAGGATCTGGATAGGCTGGGGTCAACTGCATGAAGTTCAACAAGGCCAAGTGCCAAGTCCTCCACCTGGGGCACAATAACCCCAAGCAGAGCTGCAGGCTGGGAGATGAGTGGTTGGAGAGCTGCCAGGCAGAGAAGGACCTGGGAGTGATGGTTGATAGTCGGCTGAATATGAGCCAGTAGTGTGCTCAGGTGGCCAAGAAGGCCAATAGCATCCTGGCCTGTATAAGAAACAGTGTGACCAGCAGGGCTAGGGAGGTGATCGTCCCCCTGTACTCGGCTCTGGTGAGGCCGCACCTCGAATACTGTGTTCAGTTTTGGGCCCCTCACTACAAGAAGGACATGGAGGTGCTTGAGCGAGTTCAGAGAAGGGCTACGAAGCTGGTGAGGGGCCTGGAGAAAAAGTCCAATGAGGAGCGGCTGAAGGAGCTGGGCTTGTTCAGCCTGGAGAAAAGGAGGCTCAGGGGTGACCTTATCGCTCTCTACAGATACCTCAAAGGAGGCTGTAGCGAGGTGGCGGTTGGTCTATTCTCCCACGTGCCAGGTGACAGGACGAGGGGGAATGGGCTTAAGTTGCGCCAGGGGAGTTTTAGGTTGGATGTTAGGAAGAACTTCTTTACCGAAACGGTTGTTAGACATTGGAACGGGCTGCCCAGGGTGGAGTCACCATCCCTGGAGGTCTTTAAAAGACGTTCAGATACAGAGCTTAGCGATATGGTTTAGTGGGGACTGTTAGTGTTAGGTTAGAGGTTGGACTCGATGATCTTGAGGTCTCTTCCTACCTAGAAATTCTGTGATTCTGTGATTTTAGGGATAGTAGCAAACTGTTGTGATTCTTCTTTAAAATCTGTCTAAGCAATTGATTTTCTCTTACGCTGTGGGACTAGCACAAAATACCCCTTATTGGACCATCTGTGCTTTCTCTGAAGCGTATGCCTCAAAAGATAATCCAAAAATGAGTGCTTTTCTACAAAGTCATACACAATTTTAAATGGAAGATTAAAAAAATGAGAGTACACCAACATGCTCAAACCTATTTTAAAGCTGGCATATTAGTTTTAATAAGCATAATTTAAATGAGGCACTTAGTTGACAACTACAAGCCTAGTGATTTTTATTGCTTTCAATCAAGAGCTGGTGCTGTTGATTGTGCAGAACTGGATTTATATCCATAGACTCTACACTAAAACATTCAAGAGGATAAGTTGTCAGAATTTCTAATGTACCTTCACAAAGCCTTTTTTTTTTCATATATTTTATTTATTTTCCCCTCTGCATAGCTACATCTTCTGTTTCTTTAAACTCTCTCTTCTAAATAGCATGGCAAAAATTGATTTAATATCATAGCAACCTGTATGTCCATTTTTGCTTACTTGCCAATTATGAATCTTTGAGAGAAGTTTTATGTAAAAGGAAGTCTTTTTCCTCTTCTGTCTGAACCATCAGTTTTATCATCTTTTCTTCTTTTGTTTTAACTGCTTGAGCTAATTGCTAGAAAGGTGATTGTACTATTCAAGCTAAACGGAAGTGTAGAAAATCAGTAAAACTTATTGAATCATCTCAATATCCTGTTGCTGTCATAGAGAGTAGAGGAGGTTTAAGTTCAAATCTCTAGTCTACATCAAGTGGAGCTAAATTTGGGTGTATGTGTTGGTAATTGCACTGAAGTGGTATTTGGTTTTCATTATTGTTTTTACTCACAAAAAGAAAAAAGAAAAAAAAAAGGAAAAAAAGAAAAAAAAAAAAAGAAAAAAAAGTCCAAGAAAATCACAGCTTTCACCTGAAAAGACCTTTGAAAAGGCTTATATTCATCATGACACAGAATGCAAAACTTCTGAAAACGTACAATCTTACAAAGGGAGAACACATCCAATATACATAAAGTAAGAGCTTTTACCTGTTACATATTGATCATGGAACATAATGATCTAAATTCTGCTTTAAATCACTTTTGTATAATAAAATTTTCCTTATTTGTAAACTATAAATCATCCTTTTCATACTTGAACTTTTTATTGGAAGCACGACTGGACATTCAAAGGTAAAAAAATTGCTTATTGGATTGCTTTATGTCTTGTCTCTTTCCAATTAAGCACCTTAAGAACAATTTATTTTTAGCATTTCTCTGTATTCCCAGACTTGCACATGATGAATTTTCTCTATAGCCATACTTCTGTAAAAAAGGCTACAAAAGCAGTGAAATGATTGCCCATTCTATTTCTATGGAATAAATAGATCTATAATCTAGGTCAATTTACAGGTCTTTAAAAAATAAAATTTAAAATTAAAAAATTACAGTCCCTCCATTGTGTATTTTTTATTCTTTTTGCTGGTACAAACTTCCTACACCAATTGTTTCCTTCTCACTGAGAACAAGAAACTAGCAGTAGGACTGCCCAGGGCCAGCTGGGGACTCACTGCCAGCTGAGTCCCCATACCTGGAGGTCTTCAAAAACTGTGCGGATGGAGAGCTTAGTGACATGGTTTAATGGTGTACTTAGCAGTGCTAGGTTAAAGGTTGGACTAGATTATCTTAGAGGTCTTTTCCAACCTAACTGATTATGTGGTTCTGTAACTGGTAAATTAAGTTCTCCTGTCCTAAAGGGCTCTTCACAATAGAAGTGAATTCATGGTCAACGTTTGGCCATGGACCAAGAATTCACAAGTATAGGGATAATCCCTTGCCCTGTAAAATTTATAGTCTGAATTTATGATGAAATAAATCAGAAACTATCAGAGTTGTGGGAAAAGGGAATCAAACAAAGTAATTAGAATAAATTGCAAAGAAAATTGTCAGGATGCCATATCAGCAGTAGCCATATCTCATAGTTCTTAGTTGTGCCAAAGATTTCAGAAAGCACCATCAGCATTTTACTTTATTTAAAAAAATCTATGGGGAAGATGAAAAGAAAAAAGAAAAAAAAAAAAGAGAGGAAAGGAAAGGAAAAGAAGAGGAAAGGGAGGGGAAGGGAAGGGAAGTGAAAGAAAAGGAAAAGGAAAGGAAAGGAAAGGAAAGGAAAGGAAAGGAAAGGAAAGGAAAGGAAAGAGGAAAGGGAAGGGAAGGGAAGGGAAGGGAAGGGAAGGGAAGGGAAAGGAAAGGAAAGGAAAGGAAAGGAAAGGAAAGGAAAGGAAAGGAAAGGAAAGGAAAGGAAAGGAAAGGAAAGGAAAGGAAAGGAAAGGAAAGGAAGGAAAGGAAAGAAGGAAAGGAAAGGAAAGACGGGAAGACCTAAACAATCTCTGCCGCCACCTACCAGCTACCAGTGTCCTGAATCCCTGACAACTGTACTTCCAGTTATTGGGAAATATCTCCCATCTGCAGATAAAGATAAATCCATCCATCTTCATTCTCCTAGATAATTCTTTGATGCCTGTTATTAATCATCAGCTATTCCTGTCATGACCAAGGAGGAAGCAGTCTGATCATAATGCTTTGAAACACCTTAGGTCCTCTATCTCAGACTTATCTCATGGCCTCTTTATGGACAACTAACAATTTGTACAGGCTGTCTGGGTACCTTGACTTTTCCCATACTAAGGACTTCAGCATTTTTGTGATTTGTTGCTGTGGACTTCATTGAAAAATAAATGCAAGGTGACTATACAAGTTTTCTGTCAGAAGGTAAAGAAATCCAACAGAAAGACCTTCTGAGATGCTTAGGAACAATTTAGTATATATTTTCCTCAATACAAAAACTTCTTTGCCTCAGCAATACAATTACAGCAGCTGTTAGTGTCATGAACTGAAATGAAAGCACTTTAGTTAAGATAAGCTTTTAGTTTTCTTCCAAACATGAAATGGCTGAATTACAAAAATTTCTATTTTATTTTATTCAGTACATCTATCCTAAACTAAATGTCCCATTTTGTTCTTTCACAAAATGTTCTAGATGAACCATAGCTTCAAATAATGTATTAGGAATATATATATATATATACATATATATATAACAACATTTGGTTGTTTTTAGAGCATTTGAAATAAAAATCTAATTGCTGAATAAATAAATAGATTCTTCAAATGCTGTGCACTTGCCAAAGCAGAAATGTAAGAAAATGTCTACTTCCCTATTCAAAAAGTGTGAAAGTAAACTTAAAAATTGTTTGCTTGATAAAAAACAAACAACAACAACAACAAAAAAAACATGGGAATGTGAATTGAAAGTGAATTGAATGGAAATTGAAGTTAACTTCTTGAGTGTCATGCTGAATTGAGGCCTCAAGTAAGAAAAGATATCTTTAATTTATTCGAAGTACCAGGTAGATACAAAATTTGATATTGAGACAAGTCATACAGTTGTCTTTGTTATCCCAGATATCAAGGTGTCTACCATACCTGCTCAGCACAGTACCGAGCAGTAAACAAAATCTTATTCATATTTGAGGTGAAATAAAAGACTCCTTGCCTACACAGAAGGTAGTCAAACCTCTCACTGGTTTAGGTGAAGAGGAGGTCAGGCACAGACTGGGAATTGTAAATAACTTTCTTTTTGTTCTGTCTCAAATGAAATCCACTTACTAGTCAGATGAAAAATGAATACGTGACCATGTACATACAACTTAACATCTGTGTGTTCTCTGTGAAATTAAAGAACCACATTGTTATCATGCAGCATTTTTAATGTATGAAATGTGCAAAACATATTCAGTGCTTAAAATGCTCCTGAAGTCTAGGATGATCTCATAAAATGTTAATGTTACTTCTTTGTGATGTCCAGCTCTGATATAGTCTTAAGAGCCTCAATGTTGATCTGGCTAAAAATGCCAGGGTTCACTTGCACTGTGAAGCTGAGCCTGAACATTTTTGCCAGATGTCTCATGGGAATTAACTTTTATCATTTCCAGAACTTCCTGTTACAGTGTTCCTGAGCTAGGACTATGGAGGGAATAGTCATGACTTGAGGTTGTCAGCACTACAATCACCATGTGGAAACTGGTGACCTGGGGAATCTCAGCAGTGAAAGTGATGGGCAAAAATGTTAGTAAAATATTCTGTAAATTTGGTGGGATTCATTATTTATTTTTCTTTATTAAAAATATTATTGCCTTAACTGATCTTTTTTTCTTCTTCTTCTTCTTTTTTTTTTTTTTTTATTTTAAAGGCAGGGTATTTAATTGTTATATTTATTCAATCTACATTCTTTTTGCAGACCTCTAATGTTTGTACTAATCCTGAGGTCAAACTAGTAAGAATTTTACGTGCTCATGTTAGAAGAAGAACTGTAGAATAAAAGAACACCCCTGCCTTTACAGTGGTAATTAACAGCATCTAAACCTTTCCTAGAGATAACAACCTCCCCTTAAAATACTTACCTGACCCTTGTTTCTGCAGCAGCCTGAACAAAATCCCCGAAGGTCAGTAGAGCGACAGACAGAAATAATGTTCTCTTCTGTAATGTGCTGAGGACAGAAATCCCAGCTTCTAGTGAAGGGCTTCAGACTGTCCTGAGATAATAACAAATAACATAAGAGAATTTCATGCACACACATAGGATATATACAGTTGCATTGTATATCTTCTATGTACATATCTTCTTTGCACATTGTGTAGCTAACATTCCTAATTTTACTTTATTGAACAGCAAAGAACTTTTGAGTTTTGGAGAGAATTATATGTACTAATGAAAGTACTGTCCAGCAAAATGCAGAATATACCGTATTAGAGTTCATCTTTTTATGTGCCTAAAACTCATGAGATTTTTAAAAATTGTGTATTAATGAAGGTATGATTTTTCCAGTCAAAGTAATGAAATCATATAAAGGGTTTGGTAGCAGTGGAAAATTTTCACTGTGATTGGTCTAGTAAACCTATGCCAACAGCTCCCTCTATGTACCACAAAAAGGATGCTAGCAAATGCATTGCCTGCAGTATTCCAGGGAAAGTTATTACTAAGAAAAAAAAATAGATTATGTGCCATTTAATCTGACTACATGGAGGAGAAGGAAAGTTTCAATAAAAAGCATTAATTGGCACTACCTGTGTAATTATAGTGATGGATTTTCCTGTTTAAAATGTCCTTGATTGTTTACTGTATGACTGTGGCTGATTCATTCACTTCCCTTCTTAATTTTATATACATAGATTACTGTAATGTAGATAGTTCCTTGAGTACACAAAATGGAACAATGCAATAAAAGGACAGTGACTAATATTACCTGTGTAAATCTGGGAAATGGAAGGTGACGTAGCATGGATGATTATCTTGAATTAGAGCTGCACATCTCTGTGAAAAAGAGTAACACACTATTAAAAGATGAGCAGCACCGTCAGCTGGGGAGGGCACTACAGAAGAAATCAAGAGGTTTTGCTCCTCCTTTTAACTTGTTGCTTCCCTTTTGTGTGACAGCAGAAGGGCTCATCATCTCCCTGTCTTTTGCGTCCCTCCCTCCCTTCTCTGTTTAGCTTGTGAAATTTCAAGGTGGATTTGATCTGTCATCATGGGCTGAAACACATCCATCACCATGGGCTGTGTCTGTTAAACATAATTTAACAGGTTATTGTGTGTCAGATTAATTGAGATTATGTCTTTGCAGACCTGAAAAAAAAAAAAAAAGTTTTTTTTCAACCTATTTCATAGCAGGTTATATGGGGTTACGTTAAATTCTACATAAGCTGAAGCATGCTTACAGTCCTTGGTACTCAGCCAACAATCAGCCAAGCTGTTAAACTGCAAACTCTTGACTGTGACTGTAATCATGGGTGGTGCCTGCAACATCCACAAATTTGTCTTGATAGATGCTTTCTGCCACCAGCTTCCTAAAACTAACAATGGAATTAGTGAGTACTCTTAGACCTGAATTCAGATCAATTCTACTAAGTACTTTTTACTTAATTAACAGAAAGTGATCTGCTTGTGAATCAGGGAGAATATAAATGAAACTGCACACACAGAAAACAAGCAACACTTTTTTTTTTTTTTTTTTTATCACTAGATTCAGTTACTTATTGGGCATTGGACATGTCTGCTTGTCAAAGATTTTATCAAGTACATTAAGGAGTCAGAACATGAAATAATCAGCATGTAGACACTTTTTTTATCATAGTGACTATGACTTTTTATCATAGTGACTTAGATGTACACACCACTATTTTTCTGCTGAAGTTTAAAACGTAACCTCATTCTGAGGGAAGGGAGGGGAAGGGAAAGGAAGGGAAGGGAAGGAAAGATCTGCTAATTCTGTATTCTGTAGTTATATTTTAGAAAAGTTACATGGGTTTCAATCAGAAGATTGCATATCTCGTGTTCACATACCAGTACAGAAAACTTTTCAGTGTGCCTGTACTAGAATGGGCAGAAAATGAAATGAACCAAAGCTCAAGGAATCTTCCAGAACAGTTGTTCCTACCTTTGCTGTGTACTTCCTAATGTGAGTGCTCTTCCTGTGAAATTTTACTCTTCTCTGATTCACAAGCAAAGCACCATCCTTTTTGGGTAATACTCTCACCAAGATACAGTCCGTCTTCTCTCTTTGATAATTGTGGTTTTTAATTTAGCTGCTACAGTGGAAAACATTTTTTTTCTTCCCAATAGCCATGCTTCTCAGAAAACTTAAAGTTGAATCAATAAAGTCAAATATGAAACAAGATGTTCAAGTCACAGCTTCTGAGGAACAGAAGCATCAGTGGGTCCCAGACCACCACAGCATCATATATCAGCTACCCCCTGAAGGAGAACTAAAATGATGGCAGTTTTCACTGCAGCCAAGCTTCTGGCCTCCAAAGCACTCCTTCTCACCTGTCCTGCCCACATGTCTGATTTGTCTCTTTTCTAATCCCATGCTGAGTCCCATTCTCTTCAAAGAGGTGCCCCCTGTGTCACATACTCCCCCAAAATGCCATCTGTGTGGTTTCTTTCAGACCACTAATGCAAAGCTCTTGGATAGCTCCCTATTTACTTGCTTCAGAGCTGCACTTACAGGGCCCACCGCCTGAAACACTGCAATCAAGCTGACAACACAACCAATCAAGGTCTGACCTGCAGCCGTTTCCTAGGAAACCCAAGCCACTGCCACAGAAACAGATTGTACACAGTGGAAGGAAACATATATTTTGGGAAAAAAAAAAAAGAAAAAAAAAAAAAAAGCATTTCAGATTTTTTTTTGCAGTACTCCTGAGTTATTACAAAGCACTTCTAAAATAATAGTAATGAAAAATACTCTTGTTAAGAAAGATTGAGTGATGATGGTCATATAAGTACTTAAAGTCAGGCAGAGAGCCTCAGAGAAAGACCTTGAACCAAGTCTGCTTGAGTGCCTGTTCCTGCTTTGCTACTGAGTCACTTCATAACCCTTGCCAAGTTATTGCAAAAAGATTTCCAAGTCATTTAGTCCGTAGTTCCAATGAACAATAAGTTCAGATCAAAACAGCTTGAGTACCTGAAGAAGAAAACTTGGAAGAAAGCAACAACATTATCATGACCATACTGAAAACACTCAGTAAATTGCTAACAGGCAAGGCCACCTCTCCTACATAAGGAAAAAATTCCACCATATTTTACAGCAATAAGTCTACCTAAGAGGTGTATTTAGGATTTAGAAAAGCTTTAAATATTATTTCTACAGAGTGGAAAACTTTATTATATGCTACAATTTAGTTTTTTACTTGTAAATCAGGTAAATTCATATTTACTTGTGAATTAGTATCCAGCTTTTTGAACACAGGGTGCATATAGGAATAATAGTATTCATTGTAAAATGGCTGGTAAGCATAACCAAAGTAGTGTGCTGCAAATAGGACCTCAGTTTTAAGAAGATTATAAGAATGTAATAAGGAAAACTTCCAAGGATGTGTTTCATTGAGGTCTAGATAATGAACATGAGAGAGACCTCTATGGTACCTTTACTGTCCTGGGTATAGCCACTTACTTATAAGGTGTGATTCCCTTCATCTTAAACTCCATATGAATTTTGTTATAAGAATGGCTTTTTATCTCCATTGACTATTGAAAGAGCACAGGGTGACTAGCTCAAAGGTGGATGTCTAATTCCAGTTCTCTACATTTAATTAGACGAATTCTGCCCACCACTCACTATGGAAAAATGAATTAAAGAACAAGCTCTTTCAGGTGTGTGTGAGTGTGTGTGTGTATGCACATTTGTCTGTGTGTGTGTGTGTTAGAGGGGATGTTCAGAGGAGATAGACTCTGGGAGAGAAGTGAGGCAGTTTGGCTGGGGGAATAAAAGTCTTCTGCAATGTTGTTCTGCATCATGAAATACCATGAATGCCATGGAGAACATGGCAAGCTCTGGGTTTACTAACTTTTGGTGGTGATTATGAGGAAGGAATCTCAGAGATGGACAGGAAAATGAGATGAGGACTTCCTCCTGTGTTCCTGGCTAACTCATTTAACCACAATGAAAAGTGTTTTATTGTTACTCAGCAGACTCTACACATAGGGCTGTGCAAGAAATATATCCTAATTAATTAAAACACAAAACCAGAAATAAATATACAGATATACACAGATACACAGAACTGTATGGGTTGGAAGGGACCTCGAAAGATCATCGAGTCCAACCCCCCTGCAAACAGGATCCTCAGAGCAGGCTGCCTGAGTAGGCATCCATAGGGGCCTTGAATATCTCCAGAGAAGGAGACTCCACAACCTCTCTAGGCAGACTGTTCCAGTGCTCGTTCACCCTCACCGTGAAGAAGTTCTTTTGCATGTCGGTGTGGAACTTCCTGTGTACTATTTTGCAGCCATTTCCCCTTGTCCTGTCCCCACAAAGCACTGAGAAGAGGTTAGCTACATCCTTCTGTCTCCCACCCCCCAGATATTTATAGACATTGATAAGATCCCCCCTCAGTCTCCTCTTCTCCAGGCTGAACAGACCCAGGTCTCTCAGCCTGTCCTCATAGGAAAGATGCTGCAGGCCCTGTATCATCTTTGTGGCCCTCCGCTGCACTCTTTCCAGGAGATCCCTGTCTTTTTTTGTACTGGGGAGCCCAGAACTGGACACAGTACTCCAGGTGAGGCCTGACCAGGGCAGAGTACAGGGGGAGGATCACGTCCCTTGACCTGCTGGCCATGCTCCTTTTAATGCACAACAGGATCTCATTAGCCCTCTTGGCCACGAGGGCACACTGCTGGCTCATGGTCAACCTGTCATCCACCAGGACCCCCAGGTCCTTCTCCAGAGAGCTCCTCTCCAGCTGGTCATCCCACAGCCTGTACTGATACTTCTGGTTGTTCTTTCCCAAGTGCAGGACTCTACGCTTGCTCTTATTAAACTGCACCTGGTTTCTTCCTGCCCGTCTCTCCAGCCTGTCCAGGTCTTGCTGAATGACACCACAGCCCTCTGGTGTGTCAGCCACTCCTCCCAGCTTTGTGTCATCAGCATACTTGCTGAGGGCAGACACTATTCCCTCATCAAGGTCATCGATGAAGATGTTGAACAAGACCAGACCGATGTTCCCTGGGGAACACCGATAGTCACAGGCCTCCAGCCAGACTCTGCTCTGCTGATCACCGCCCTCTGAGCTCGGCCAGTCAGCCAGTTCTCAACCCCCCTCGCTGTCCACTCCTCTATCCCACACTTTCTCAGCTTTGCTAGCAGGATGTCATGGGAGACAGTATTGAAAGCCTTGCTAAAGTCAAGGTAGATGACATCCACCGCTCTCCCCCCATCTACCCAGCTAGTGATGCCATCATAGAAGGCAAGGAGGTTGGTCGAGCATGACTTTCCCTTGGTGAATCCATGCTGACTACTCCTCATAACCTTCTTCTCTTCCAATTGCTTGGAGATGACATCCGGAACAAGCTGTTCCAACACCTTTCCAGGGACAGAGGTGAGACTGACTGCCCTGTAGTTTCCCGGATCCTCCTTCCTGCCCTTCTTGAAGACCGGAATGACATTGGCTACCCTCCAGTCTTCAGGCACCTCACCCGTTCTCCAGGACCTTTCAAAGATCACAGAGAGCGGTTCGGCGACCACGTCTGCCAGCTCCCTTAGCACACGTGGATGCATCCCATCAGGACCCATGGATTTGTGTCCGTTGAGCCCACTCAGACGCTCCCAAACCACTCTCACATCTACCAGGGGGGAGCCCTCCATTTCCCAGACCCTTTGTCCACTTGCCAGGGGTGAGGAGGAGATAGATGAAGGGATAGAGGTAGGCATTGGAGGCAAAACTGACTGACTTCAGCAACATTTTGTTGTTAGATTGAAGGGAAATTTGGCTTTGATTTATCAAGCCAAGTTCACAAAAACTGTGCCTCAAATACACCAAAGTGTTGAAAGAACCTTAGGAAAGAGCCCAGTCAGTATTTAGACAACTTCAAAATTCTGAAGAGTATGAAAATTGTTGTTTTTCCAAGAAAACAGTACATTTCTTCCTGTCATGAACACTCATTGCCCCTTCTTAAGTTCTGTTCTCTGCTAAGCACTTTCTGCTCAAAATTTCTCCCTGTCCTCTGGTGTTGTGTCTCTTCACAGTTCCCTTCTAACCTGTACTGTGGCTGTAGTGCTTAATGTGACAATTAATAAGAATTGTGAATCAAAACTTCCAGCTATGATGAGACAGCAGATAGGTTAATTAACAGGAAAAGAGGGTTTTGTGTGGAAGAGCAAAAGGAATCTCATACTAATGCTAATAAGAAGTTCGTTTTAACAGGCATATTCCTGAGTTTTTCACAGAATTCTTCATAAACCTCTTCATGTGATGGTTTCCTTTCACAATGGCCATGAAATACCATGGCCATGAAATAGATGCATCTAGGCAAATTAGATCAGTCTTGGGTCTTTAGAGTCTTCAGTTACATGTTGTGTGTCTTAACCCAAACCCTTTGAGACTCATGACACACTTCCTTTAGCAATATATCATTCTCAGGCTCCAAGCCTGTTCTCTCTTCCTCTTCCTCCCCCCTTCCCCCCCTCCTTTTTTTTTCTTTGTTTCTTTTCTCAATTAACTTTATTCCTCTTGACCTTTTTGGTGGGATGCTGTGCCTTTATTTCTTTATTTTTATCCCTGTTGTCAACAGTACACCATCATGCATTGCTTTGTTTCAAATAGAAGACTTCACGCTGTGAATCTCATGCAATGAAAACCCATTATTCTCCTTACGTGGAGTATGAAATTACTCAGAATATAATCTCTCTATGCCCATAATTTTAAGTCAAGCACGTTGTTCAGACAGAACTGTAGGCAATGTGGTTTTGGTCCCTAGTGGCTGAGGAATAAGAAAGTATTCAACTGCACTGTAATTAGTGTAATCAACATGCTATGGATTCTCTTTTAAATCAAGAGGCAGACACAACTTGTTTTTTATGGGCTAGAAACACTTAATTCAAATTTCAGTTGTGTCAACCTTTGTAGTAGCTGTTTAAGCACGTCTCGTCATGTGCAACTTAACTTGAGTTTTCTTACTTTACATACTTTATTTTCAGAAAATTATTGGTAATGTCCACTGCCTTTTCCCATTCTAGACAAAAATAGCAATGTCTTCTTAGCTATCATTGAACAGTCAATAACTAAAAGTCAGGTGTTGAATGCTTAGTGGTAGTCGAGCAGCACCACCAACTTGTCTTACAGGACCAAGGGCTGCTAAGAACGCTTCCCATCAGTTTTTCAGGAAAAACAAACAAACAAACAAAAACAGTTGTAAAGCTACAACACAAGTATGAACAGAATCCTGTATTTTACTAGACAATCCTAAGAGGCTTCACTGATGTTACTAACTTGGTTACCTCCTGGAACATGTTGAAGCATAAAAGAAAAAGGTGCTTTGAAATTCCAGTGCTTCCTGACTCTCTCAGTACCCCTCAAGACCTCTTAAGGCTGTAGTATTAGTTTTTGTCTGAAAGGACAGGGAGGCCTACAATTCATTTTTGTGACTGGGCAGCTAAAAACTGAGATTCAGTTTCCTCTTCCTTCCAAGATCTATTGCATTAACACTTAGAAGTGTTAAAAAACAATGTGTTTGTTTGTTTGTTTTATTTTTTCTATGAACAATAAGATTTAGGTGGATGCACGTATAATCCAAACTAAGTAGAATTCAACACTAACCAAGTGCCTTGGATCTGGATATTTTCAAGGTCTCTGACCTACAGATCTGTCAGCACTGTACCTGAATGCCA
This sequence comes from Heteronetta atricapilla, assembly GCA_011075105.1. NCBI lineage: Eukaryota > Metazoa > Chordata > Aves > Anseriformes > Anatidae > Heteronetta > Heteronetta atricapilla. Next base: position 5,075,888 of record CM021731.1, on the reverse strand, counting down.
TTTGGACACTAGGCTATTCTATGCTTCATTTCCTTGACAGAATCACAACAATCAGGAGGGTAGCATATTTAGGATGATAGGACTGAATGGCTCACAAAAATCAGCAGTGTTTCTGGCTGCTTCATTTTTAAAAGAACACAGAGAAAACAGAAGAGATGGAGCTTCCAATCTGCCTTTATTAATATTGTGTTCTGAGCACTAAACCACTCTGTGCCTCTGCCTAGAAAGAATGAAGAAACTCATGGGCCAAAGAAGACACAAAGTCTTTGAGCTCTGATTAACATATTAATGACACAGAAAAAGTCTTGAATTTTTATCATGCCTTTTTTATATTCAATTTGTAGAACCACTGGATGAAAATGGAAAACAGACACAGGAGGAGGCAGTTCAAGCAAGGACTCCCTATTATACGTGATTATGCCACAAAGAAATGCTAATTCTTTCCCCTGCAACAAACATACACACGCATCTTGCTTTTCTCTCCTCACTAGAGCTGCAAACTTAGGAGGAGAAATTGGGAGTGATCACAGATAGCTTAGTTTCTTCATGTTTTAGCAAATGTAGGAGCATTTTTGGAATGTGTCCCGTCTCTTTTGGGGACAGTGCTTTACCCAGGGGACAAATGAAACATTTGGAATGACAGTCCTTCTTCTGCAGCTGTGTTGTAAAAAGCATCTATCCCAGGTTCAGTCCAAGTTACATAGAGATGCATCTTTGAAGACCTGACTGAGAAGGTCCTGCTGTACTTAGAGCTGAAGTTCAGACAGAACCTCCGTATGTAATATCTGTATTAGCTGACTCTACATAGCCCTTTATTCAGTACCTTCTGTCTGAGGTAGGTGGCTTTTACCCAGCATTGAGCAAGGAGCTCATGTGTCATTTTGATCTTGGATGCTATTTTTTAATCTGGAAACCCTTAAAGTTAGCCAGCATAGGTCCAAACTTTGTTGGACCTACCCCTTCATTTGTCAGGTGCTAACTGCAAAGTAGGGACAATTAGTATTTCCCAAGCCTTCAGAAATCTGTGAAAATAGTTATATTAGAGAGAACTGTTCAGAGTCTGAGATGACAAATAAGACTGCATGGAAAGTAATTATTTTTCTGTCCTGATAAAATTCTGGACATTTCAATAATATGTCTACTCTGCAGTGGAAATAAAACAGGAGAGAGATCTGTCTCACATCAGTCAGGTTAAGGCACTCACCAGGGTTTGGCTGTAGTGTTACACTCACAGTCTGAGGCAGTCAGAAAGAGATCTTGCACTTTATTTGCCCCTACAAGTGCTCTGGTCATGCATATTAACTATTCTAGAATGAGTCTCTTTCCAGTCTACCATAGACCTGTGACATATTTCCTGTTGAGATTGTTTTGATCACTTCTGAAAGAAGCTGGGTTGTGCACAGCAGAATTTTAATGAACACTTCACTGAACAACTTGCCAATGAGCTCTAGGGATAGGAGCCTGTCTGAAGCATTTGTGTCCCTAAAGATAGCTCTACTTTGAGAAATATTTTTATTTAAATGTAGGCATTATTTTATAGAATTTCTTTTGTCCCTGAAACCAGAACAAACTTTCTTAAGAGTGCCCACCATGTCTACCAAGGTATGCACTTACCACCATGGAAGACAAAGTCTAACTTTAATTTCAGTTTTCTCATTACCTAAATCTTTCTTGGAGAGACATCTTAACTAGACATATTAGACAGTTAAGAATTATTGATTTGTAGCTGGTATTCAGCTTCTAGATGTGTTTAGAAAGAGAAACAAGTAGATTTGACCAAATTTATTGGGGAAAAAAAATAGTAACGGTCATTATGCCTCCAAGTAATTTTGCTCACACTGGTGCTCAACCCACTGGACCACACTGTTTTCCTTAAAAAATATATTGATTGCATACTTTTTTTTTTTTTTAATGCATTGCTTAGAATAGTTCCCAGCATATTTATTGTTATTATGCACTTACCCATTCTTTATCTGTTTTGCCATTACTATAGTTGATAACCCTGATATTCCCCCATGCTTAATGCTCCCCTCCACTCTGCTGCTTGATTGTATGGGGGTGTTATCACTGCTGATTGACTGGTGGTGTCTTTTATTCCCTTTCTGTTTGTGTGGGTGGTTAAACTGTTGAAAATAAGGATTAGATGTAGGTTTATGGCTAGTAACTCAGCACTCGGATGACTTAAGCCATAGTAACTAGATACTGGCAAGTTCTAAGTAATACCATTACATGGTTATAATAATGGTTTAAAACCCAAATGTGGTCTTTGCATTGTGTGGTTGTTTCTAACAGTTTTTTTTTTTTTTAATTATTTTTTTCTATTTATCCTCTCAGAATTCTAAATCTCTCTTCCTTCTTGGAAAAACAAATTGTTCTGGTTTCTGTTTACAACTGATTGTTGATAGTTGCTACAAAATTCATTTGCTGGTTTGTCTAATCAGAGGCTTCTTTCTTTTTTTTTTTTTTCTTTTCATGATAAATTCTTATGCATGGTATCTGACCTGCCTAATGAAAAATCACCACATTACCTGCAAACTGGCTTGACTACCTTTGACACTAGAGAGCTATCATATTGATTTTTTGAAATGGTTATTCATATACAAATTTTAACAGTCTGGCAACTGTGTGTCTATCGGACATTTCTGGTAGCCTATGCTTCTGTGAATGATCTTAGGTCAATGAACAAACTGCTGTTGTCAGTTGTATCCATTTGGACAACATCTCTAGGGGGTAAAGAGGAATCACAACTACAGACCAAAGGTTAGGAAAATTCATTTAAAAAAATAATTAATCCCTCAGTTCCTAAATATCAGTCCAAGAAAGATATTTAATTACTTCCTGATATTTACTTATATCATATTATTAAGGTATGCTTTTATGATCTTCTGGTAGATTGGAATCAAATACAGTTTGAATTCAGACTGTAAGGTTAAATATAAATAAAATAAAAAAAGGAGAGAAGAGTTTCCAGATTGTATTTTGGAAATGATTGTGACAACATTTATACAGAATGATTGAATGATTTTAAGCAGAGCTATCTAATAATTTATTTAGTTATTTATTTTTATAATGGGGAAGTTCAAATTTATATCTAGTAGTGACTCATGAATACTCCTTTATCAGCCAGAACAGGACATCTGTGCACATAAATTTGCCCAAGTACACAGCTACTGGGTACAACTTTCTGGTTACTCCTAAACATTTTAAAGACAATTGCGTTTTATTAGGAAATTGACTATAAGGTACCTCCAAGCTTTTCAGTTCAATTTAGTTTTTTATCTCTACTAAATAAATCCTTTGTAAAATTCTGAACAGACTAACCCAGCAAAATTCTGCAAGTCTAAAAAAAATCTCCCCAGGAAACCTCGGTCCTCTTGCCACTCTCCTCTTCTACGTGTCTTGGTAATGTTAATGAGTGTCTTTCTTAATACATAGTTTATTGCAATCTTTATTTCCCCCATATGTCCTTTATAATGAAAAAATAAGTATAAACAGCAAGAGAACAGAAACTGAAAACTCTTGAGATTAATACCAACATTTAATTAAATGTAACTTACCAGTGAGTGTAGTGTGCAGTTGTTTCATGAAATGTCTGATCTCTTTCACTCAAGACAGAAACATCAAATCTTTCTTCCGCAGAAGGCACTTAACTGTTGAATGACTGTCTCAGGAAAGTGCAGGTGGAGATATCTGTGTGGAGCTGAAGGACATCAAAGTGAATGCCAATATCTGATAGAGATGTCCTATCCTTTATTAAAAGTATGAAGGTCTGAAAGATGTTTGTGATCAGATAAACTGGGGTTACATTTTTTGCTTTGTTTATTTCTCCCCCTAGAATTATGTTTTCATTATTAAATTTCTCATAGACAGTGAGTGAGATATGACATTACTTATCTGACAATATCTTTTCAATAGCATTGTGGGGTTGCAATGATTTATTGTATTATAGATCCCTTGGGATCCAGGAAACTGATGTTTATGTCTGCACTTTTCTATTGGCAAATTACCTTGTTTCTGCTTTTCAGTTGCTTTCACCTGTAAAACGGAGAGAAAGATGCTGCTTGCTTTGTAAGATGACCTGAAGTTTTCTGGTAGCCCACCAATACTGTGCCTCTTAACATTTCCAAAAATCCTAATGTCTTTGTTGAAATTAACAAATTAACAAATTAACTCAACCTTAAAAATTCTGAATTCATTGTCTCCTCAGTTTATTATTTCCATGTTTTGGACAGGCTTGTGTTACTTTCCTCAGTACAAGAATGGTCCTATAAAACAACTTTTTAAAAGCATCTAAGAAATAGGGCATTGATGTTCTCACTTTTAACTGCATAAATCTCTTCAGATTCTTAAAAGCATCTGTGTGTACTCCAGCAGATGATTCTGACATTGTTGTATTTCCCATGATTGTTATTATGGCATGTTTCCAGCTGGTTCCTGTCTAGAATATAATAAGAATGCAAAGAGCAGAGTTAGTACACTTATAGCATCACTTATTCTTGGAAGATAACTCCTTTATAACTTGGTTTTGACCCAAGAATTTTGTTAGACATTTAAAAAAATGGTTCATCCCCCTGCAAACAGCATGCATTTCATGAAAAAAAAAAAAAAGCCTAAACTACTTTTTGTTCTTTGCTTTTTATTTTTCTTCCACTTAGGTCTGGAAAAAGGTTGTCTGACATCCATTAACTGTTACAAGTTTTATGGGATGTTAGCACCCATTACATCATTTTTCAGCTTGTCAGAGCTTAAATTCTGCAAAAGTTTTGTTAAAAAGAGACCAAGAAGAAACAAAAATAATGAAGAAAATATATATGCTGTAAAGCCCTTTGGGAAAAATTGTTCTTTCTATAAGACAAGTTTTGTTTTTCTCTATTTCCGATTTTCACCAATAAAACATAAGTAATAAGAAATTTATCTGAAACTCATAGAGCTTAGGGACTCCAGTGAGTAATATCTGCAAAATGAAGAAGTTTCAGAGGTGTATGATTGCCATAAAAGACCGGAGTAGCTTCTGTGGATCTCAGTGCCTACTAATGCAATTGTTGCTGGCTAGAATCGTTCTTTGAAGGTTGTTTTGTGACCTGGACAAAATGAATTCATCACCCAACAGCAATTACTTCACTGACTGCTCTCTCCATTATATAAAGTCATACTGGTAATCTTTTGGAGCACCTTTGACACCTCAGAGGCAATATGTGCATGACAAACTTTTACAATTCCATGGCAAGTTTCTTTCCAGCTATATTAACATGCAGTGATGAGCAACCAGAAGTTAGCTTGCACTGCTCTTCCTTATGCCTTTTTTTGCTCTTGAGATGGTAAAGCATTGGATGCAGAGTATTTGTATCTATTCAATTAAATTTAAACATTCTACAACACTGAGACTACCCATGCTACATCTTACATTCACAGTGTTAACTCTTTCTTTCCCTAAAGACTGTACATTTCTTTTCCAGTTTTCTATTGAAAATAGTCCCTTGTGTGTGCTGGATCTCAATCTGTGTCTAGAAAATGCTGGGAGGTATTTGCTCTCATGGAAACAGGGATAGCTCTAACAATCTAGTAGGATGAGGAACATTTTCTGGTATAATTTAATTTACTAATACTGATGGAGAAATCTTGTTCCGGCAGCACTGATGAATATTAGTAAAAGCCCATTCTGAACATTTCATTGGATGAAAATGCACAAGGATGTCCCAATATTATCCATAAAATCACGATACTTGCACTTGTTTGTGCAACACATTATGTTTTTGTGTCTCTTTGATTAAAAATGTTGACCTCAGTTTTGTAACAAAACTTCAGGGACGGTCAAAGAAGAAAATAAATTACTGGTCTAAGAGTCTGGGACTTGTGACATTGCAAACACTTCCTTGTTATATTAAATTTCTTTCTTCTTGTATTTGGCTATGTCACTCTTGTCTACAGTAACAGACAAGATATAGTCTATGGTAACAGATAAGATATGAAGTAAAATGAACACTGGTCCCTCTTTTTATGACAGAACAGATGATGCATTGATCTGATGTGTGTAAAGTGTAAAATGCACATCCTTGGAGTGTCAAAAGCCTACTTCAGGTAAGAACTGGAGGATGTTTTTAAATTTAACTCTATTTGCCCAAGTTCTCTCCAGTTGTAATGTGAGATAAACCTGAACTGAAGAAGTGCCTCTCCTGACAGCAAACACGCTTTCCAGACTGGCAATAAAAATCCACCTAATCAGACAAAACTGCCAGATCAAACAATGGAAACAAACAACAACAACAACAACAAAAAAGTGAGCCATTTTACCATCTTAGAGATCCACATTACCTAGTGCGACAGTTATTATCAGTAGTTAAAAGAGAGACAAAACAAGAAATGGCCAAATTAAATAGCAGAAAATAAAAAGGTTAAAAAAAATCATTTATGAAGCAGACAGATAATTTCAAAAAGCTTTCATACTAGGAATAGGGCACCATTACAATGAGAAAACCTTTAATTATGTTGTAAAGGTCTGATATTCCACTGAAATGTCATTTCAAAATAAACTTCTAACAGTTAATTATCAGTGATATTTAACTTGTGGGAAAATTAAATATCACCACATACTCCTGCGATCATTTTATTGCTTTTGTAGACATTTTAATATTTTAATGGTTTCCAAGTAACAATGAAAAAGGCATGCCACCAAGTATGTTTTCTTGGCTTTCTGTGGATAACCATATAACCTTTTCTTTGTCGTCTTAATACAAAACAGACCTCCAAGTCAGTGAGGGACAGGACTAAGGGAAGACGTTTTGGGAATAAAAATGGGGATAAACATTGCTGCAATTCCCTTAGCTAGCACAATTCCTGGGAAATAATTTTTATTAACTGCCATGACTAGAAATACAATGCTGAATGGACAAATACTGAAGCCCTGATAGCATTCAGCTGGCAAATCAGATGACTGTGCAGTGTTCCAGTTAGTGACCTATGTATTATCCAAAGCTTATAAAATGTACACAGAGATTGGACTGGAATGTATGCAGTGACCCTAATCATGCTCAGTCTGGAAGACTGGAAAAGGAAATCTCCTGTGCTGTTGTTGTATAAATCAATACTATATGAGCGAAAGAACTGAGATTGCTAGGAAAAGGTATGCATTTTAACACCAGAAGAGAGTATAATGTGAATGACTATTCAACCAGTTATTCTGATTGAATTGGCTGTAGAAATGGATAGGTCCAACTAACAGCGACTGGCTGTTGTACATCCTTCTCCAGGGTGAGCCAATGAAGAAATGAGTCATTATGTTATTTAGCTCAAGAGGGCTGATTTCTGTCACAATACAACATTTAATTGCTTACATTTAGCGGCACCTTTCAGTTCGCAGTTCAGTTCCCAATAGTGTACTGCCAGATGTTCCCAAATACATAATAACATATATCTTAAAATATTCAAATCATCCTGAGATTAGCATTATATATATGTATATATAAGCATAGAATTTTTTATTGTAAGAGACACATAAGTCTTACTAATGCGCTGAACATTACCTAAGATTCAAACTCAAACACCTGTTCTACATAAGCAGAGGCTTTACCTAAAGTATTTTGTAAAATATGATGAAAATTCTGGAAACTGAAGGCATTGGATTTTTGGCAAAGTCATCAACCTTCTGTGTGAAATCATGAAACTGATGGTTTTACTTACACCTGTAAATTAACCTACATGCTAATTGGTCCTCAGAGATATTATAAGACTGAAACTTTTAATGGTAGCAGAAAATCCATCCAATACTTCTTCAATGTGAGAGAAAAGCAAAATGTCTCTAAGCCAGAACTTACAAGACCTTGGTTGAGTCTTACAACATGTAACAGACCTAAGCATTGTTCAAGATATTCTGAGGTCATATTTTTAAATTGCTTAAATATCTCATAAATTTTGTGTATTAGGTCCTGTTGTATAAACCCACAACTTCCAAATGGGCACTGTCTTAATAAATAAAGTACAAAAATGCTGATGCTGTTAGATACAAGGTGCACAGTGTTGACTTCTAGACTGTAAGCGTGGCTAGTTCAGTGGGAAATAATGTTACCAATGGGATTTGTACATATGCACACATAAAGTTTTACAGAATACAGAAGAGATTGCTTTAGTAAGTATTTTATCTTCCTTGGTGATACCTCATAATAAACCTTCTTTATGTTCACATGGTCACATGTCTGTGTAAAATCTGCTTCCATCAAAGCAGCTGGAGGCACATCAACCAACTTTGCTCTCCAGCAGGTAACATCACTGGCATTTTAAAGGATTATTTGAGGGTCTGTCTATTAAAATGAAGATCCAGGCAAAACAAATTGCTAGTCCATTTTTTCTTTCTTCAATAAAGAGAACAAGTTAGTGTCTGGTGGTCTGCTAGGATAATCACAGCTTTTTCTCACTTTTTTACTTAGAAACAGATCCAGTAAGATGTTAAGGATCTGATTGCCTCACATGTTCATTGGTTTGAATAGTTTTGAGCCCCAGCTCTGTCTCCCTTCCCTTTCCAGAAGCACTCTATAGCATCCCTTTTCCTCAAAACAAACAAACAAATAAACAAATACTTTTTGTCCTTGGTTTTAACTGCTAAGTCTTAGTACTAGGACCAATATTGTGATGCTGTAAACAGTTCAATTGACTATTGTGCCTTTATGTCTGCTAAGAGTTTGTTTTATAGTTTGTCCTGGTTTCAGTTAGGACAGAGTTATTTTTCCTCCTAGTAGCTGGTAGGGTGCTATGTTTTGGATTAGGATGAGAAGAGTGTTGATAACATGCTGATGTTTTAATTGCTGCAGAGCAATGCTTACACGAAGTCAAGGACTTTTCAGCTCCTCGCTCTGTCCTGCCAGCGGGCAGGCTGGGGGTGCAGCAAGAGCTGGGAGGGGACAGACCCAGGACAGCTGACTCAAACTGGCCAAGGGGCCATCTGACGTCATGCTGAACAATATATAGGCGTGGCTAGCCAGGGTCGGGGGGGCCAGCTGCTCGGGGTTGGGCTGGGCATCGGTCAGCGGGTGGTGAGCAATTCCATTGTGCATCACTTGTTTGTACATATTATTATTATTATTATTATTATTATTATTTTCTATCTTAATAAACTGTCTTTATCTCAACCCACAGACTTCACTTTCCCGTTTCTCTCCCCCATCCCAGAGAGGGAGGGGGGAGGGTGAGGGAATGGCTGTATGGTGTTTAGCTGCCGGCCGGGTTAAACCACAGCACAGTTATTTATCAAACACAAGTTCAGTGCTTTCTTGGGGGGTGACGGTCTACAATGGAGATGAGAATAGTACTGCTACTTAAAAAAAGTCATCTTTGCTACTGCACTGCATGGTTACTTTATGAGAAAATGGTAGGAAACAGGCACTTACTAATGCATGGATATGTTTCTGCGTGTTTTGAACTAACTTTTTTCAATCAAGGTCAACCAGCTTAAATTTCCAAAGTATGTGAATTTCCAAAGAAAATAAACAGTTGCTTTAAATCCATTTTGATATTTTTTTCAAAGCATATTTTTCCAAGCATATTTTTCCCCCTCTCCCACTCCCCCAAGAAGTGCTGGATATTAATTGGATATTTTAAGAATAATAAAGCAAAGCTCAAATTACAATAAACAATCACCTGTTTGCTAAAATAAAAACTAACTTGTTACATAGAAAACACTTGTCTGACATCTATAAGAATGTTTTCTTTTACAAAGTGGAAGTAATGCTGTTTGTGTGTTGTTAAATATATAACAAATGGGACACACAGCATTAAGAAAATTCCGTAACATTGAAGTTTATATGTTGCCTAAAACTTCATCTCTGGTGTTGATGAAAAAGAAACAATAAAAATCAACATAATTTCCATTAAAATAATCTTCCTTGATCTTCTTGGAGGCTGAGTGAGTGGTAGCGAATGAGTCAAACCATAATATCTGATAGTAGATAAGGTATAAGTATGCTGGGAGTGATTCTCAGCTAGCTGAAGTCTTTGGTAGTCCCACTGCCTCAGTGAGAGCACTTTAATTCAGAGCAACAAGAAGCAATTACCATCTCTTCCACTATTGTTGTTATCCCTGGAGTAACATTTACAGGAAATAGTAGAAAGAAAACATATATGGTGCATCAGAACAGAAACCATAAGGTGAAAAATTTTGGCATATGCTGGGCAGCACAAACAGCATGGTCAAAACAATTCATTGTATATTCAAAATCTTGGGCTGGATTCAAGATGTTTTTACAGCTTCTTTATGTTCACTCTATGAATTTTGTCTTCAAGATCTTTTTGTTTTGTTTTGTTTTGTGTTTTGTTTTGTTTTTAGTATGATACTAAAGAACACCATGGAAGTTATACAGAGTTTATTACTGGTAAATTCATTTATTTCACAGTAAAAGTAGAATAGTAGGAAAAATATTTAATTGTCCAGTGCAGCAAACATGGTCCCTCTTTCCCCCAGCATCTCTAAAATAATATCCTTTGTTTAGTCTGTTATTTGGGAAACCTGGACAGGGACCCTTATCAGGGAGGAATGGCTTTAAACTAAAAGAGGGTAGATTTAGGAATGTGTATATAATATAAGGAAGAAATATTTTACTCAGAGAGTGGTGAGACACTGCTACAGGATGCCCAGAGAAGCTTTGGCTGCTCCATTCCTGGAAGTTTTCAAGGTTGGATGGGGCTTTGGGCAGCCTGGGCTGGTGGGAGGTGTCTCTGTCCATGAATTAGATGATACTTAAGGGTTCCTTCCATCCCAAATCATTCCATGATTCTTTGAAATAATAAATATACCCAGAACAGCTGCTCTCAGAGAATAATGACCTAGGAACTGAAAATGAAGGAGAAGAATGTCTGTTGCCATTGAAAACTCTATGTGTAGTCCATTTCTTAGCAAAAATGTGCATGCAATATCAGTGGAGACCATAAACTCATATGTAGATATCCATGCATACATATGAATGAACAAACGCACACAGCAGAGTTCAGAGGACTTGCATTCATTTATACAAGGTGTGGATTTCTCTACTAAATCAGTATTTAGCAATGCTACCTCACACCACTCTCATGAATTCTGTCAGCAGCATACAACATGGTTTTAGCTTAAAGAGAAGTAGTTGCCATTAATATAGAAAAAATATTATAATAATAATAATAATGAAGGAGTGAAGTGGATTGATTTATATTTATTTTTTAATTTTTATTTTTTCCGAAGGCTGTCAAATGAAAGGCTGAAGTAAAAGAAGCAGCTGGTTGCTTGAGAAACTTGGGCAGCACTTTGGCCAGGCATAAATACTGAATAAAACTAGTTAACAGAGGAAAGAGCTAATGAAAACAATATTGGAAAAGAGCTAGCAAGTGTTTAGGAAAAAAATATGTATAACTGCAAGACTCAAAGGATATGAAAGAACTAGTTTGACTTTTTGTCTTCCATCTGCCAGTGTGAACTCATATGTACAATATAGGTTGCCATTTCCAGCACAGGTTTTGTGGTTCTAACTTTCTGGCAAGCATGTAAAAAATCCATTAAAGTGAGAGCCAAACTACTGTCAACAACCCAAGGAGAAGGATATAGCTCTGGCTTCTATAATTTTGCATACAACCCAGATGGAAGTACAAGCACTTCTATGTTGAAGTGCCAAATAACTCTCCCAAGGCTTATATTATCTTTTCTTCGTTTTGCCTCAGAAAAACTTCCATGCTTCTGGGGACTCCGCAGCTGTGTGCACTCTAGCAAAAGACTATGTGTTGCAAGCCAAGTCCTGTGTATTTACTTTCTAGCTTCTGTAACAAGGCTTCCCCTCCCTATCAGTCCCATTAGGGACTCTTCAACCAGGAAATGCAGCTGCAGATTCTTCACAGTTTCTTTAGAAGAATTTTTAAAGAAAAATTCTCTGATTTTCTTGAGGCAAATTACATTGCAAGCTAAAGTACACACAAAAGCAATGATGCCATAACTACTTAGAAGAAAGGTGAGGAAAACAATATTTGTAAGGGGGGATTGAAATTTGGTAGAGTTGATAGGTTTTAAACATAAATCTATGCTTTAATTATGTTAACCTTGCTATTGTCCTTCTTTGTTTTGAAGATTTTAAAGTTTGAGCTTCATGTTGATATAAATCAGAGGATTAAAGAAAAGAAAAAACCAACAGAATATAGAAAAATTCCTAAACAAAATTATCTATGTCAAATGCAGGTATGCCTAGAAATAATTTCTTTAAATATATGCTGTGGTATTGGTTAATATATCTTACTTCCTTCCTCCCCTTACTTCCTCATAAAGCAAAATGTTGTTTGAGAAAAGAGGTGGCCTCCAAATAAGGTCTCCATCAACTAAATCCATCTTATTTTGGTTCTAGGGTATGCCTTTTGCCAGTAGTAAATATATTCTTCCTAGTTGGAAAAAATAATGGCTGAGCTGGTACAATTCAAGGCATGGATTAAAACAAGAAAGCATTACAGAAGCAGTGATAGACCAGGCAGAAGTAAGAAGATTCTTGTTTGTAACTGAATCTGTAATAGGAAGAATTTTCTTCTATATCATTTATGTGCTGGGCTGAATGTCCCTTTCTCTTCCTGCATTGAAAATCAAAATCTTAATCTCCTTCAAATGGATGCATCTGGATTTAAACAATAAAATAAAAATAAAATAAAATAAAATAAAATAAATAAAATAAAATAAAATAAAATGCCTTTAAATATCACTGACTTGTATGTATAGAAAAAGACAATAAAATAAAAATAAAATAAAATAAAATAAAATAAAATGCCTTTAAATATCACTGACTTGTATGTATAGAAAAAGATGAAAAAGATGATCAGTAAGCTTTGTGAACACTTTGATATTATACAGATTTTCCCCTTTCCTCCTAGTGTCTCTAGGACTAGAATAACCACTTTTCTGTCCTGCTTTTCAATGGTTGTTCAGGTGAAACTGTAGTTCTTGTAAAGAGAAGACTTAGCTATAGGAAATTCTTTACACCTCAGAATGAAAGGGCCTAGCATTTTTAGATATCTTGTTTTGCTTTCATGTCAGAGGAAGAAGATGACTTGGGGTCTTCTTTGCAGAGAGGGCTGTAGTTCTTCCTGAAAAGAAGACATCATTTGCTGCTTTGGGATTTTCAATGGTCTTCCATTCAGTCTGCCTATAAGCTTTTGATAAAATACATGCTCTGGATTACAGTTTAGGCCCTGGAGAATATCTTGAATGTAGAGATCTAAGATCACTTTCCAGTGGTACATTGTAGTTCTAGCAGTAGTGACACTAAACATAAAAAAAAAAAAAAGTCTATCTTTCCATCATTTTCTATTCCCTTACACTAATTTCATAGTGTGCCTAGTGTCATTTTAAGGTAGAGATATAACCAGTATATACGTGTGGAACATATATATGTTCCACATCCCAGTGACCAAGAAATCATTGGATTAGGTTACATAAAGTTCAAAGAATAGTTATGAGAGTGATCAGAAAGCTAAAAACAAAACAAAATAAAACAGGGAAATATTGACTGAAATATGTCTAAAAGAAGAACACAAGGAGGCGTGTACCTTATAATAGCAAAAAATGTAGATGGACAGATGGAAACTAAAGTGAACAAATTGTTCTTCATAACCATGACAGATAGGACAAGAGCTAATGGAATTGCAACAACAAAGATTAAAACTGAACATTAAGAAAAGCTTTCTAACAATAAGATTAGTGAAGCACAGAAGATGTTTTCTTACTTGCTTACAGAGTCTTCTCCTACCTCCATAAAAGGTTTTAACAGCAGACTAGGAAAACATCTGTCAGGCATTAAATAAATGCAATTCATTTTACTTGAATGAAATAAATGATTTCAGTAGACAGTCTCTTGAGACCCTTTCCAACTGAAGAATCCATAACTACATATGTAACAAAACCAGAACGCAGGCCACACTACATACAGAACACTAATTGCCAACAACAACAATGAATCCTCTGATAGTTTATCAGCTGAACTTTGCTTACCCAACATATGCATCACTCATGTTGTTGGACCTTCTCCAACTCCTTCCAAAAAAATATGTTCCAAGACCAAAACCAAGACCAAAACTTAGGACAGAATAAGAAAAAAAAACTCACTAAATTATTTTCTTGCTTGTAGTAGTGGTATGGCTGCCACCTTTACAATTAAATGAAAGGACAAGATTTATAGAAGGAAGTGGTATTTATTTTTATTTTTATTTTTATTTTTGTAATGGAAGCTGAGACGGGAAGTGGATATGCAAGGGGGAATATGAACATTACAGATATCTTTTTTTTTTTTTTCCCAGTAAAACATATGTTTTTTTTAAAAAAGTATTGCCTCTTTACATAAATCTTGTTCTCTTTCTTTACAAATATTTACATTACATAGATATTTCTAGTAAGCACAAAACAAAACAGTATTTGTTGCTTTATGAGTTCACTAATTAACATACATTAAACTTGTTTTAACTGAGATGTTTAACTCCAGCAGTAATTTGTAAGCCTAAATACCTTATTTTATGTATAATGTTAATGATACAGATTAGATACAAAGGAATGAGGATGATCAAACACTAAAACAGGTTATCCAAGGAGTATGTGAGGTCTCCATTCTTGCAGATATTCAAAACCTAACTTGACACAACCCTGAGCAACTCGCTGCTGACACTGGGTGCTTGAACAGTAGTGTCAAAGAAGACAATCTCCAGAGGTCCCTGCTAACAAGACCCATGATGTGATTTTGTGATTAGTGGAAAAATAAAGGCAACTCCAGGGGATCTCTGATTTCTGATTTTTTTTTCTTTTTTTTTTTTTTTCTTTTTTTTTCTTCTTTTTTAACTATAAAGGAAACTGAGATTTCCTACTGTTGGAGTTTCAGCAAAGTATCCATATTTAGTTGAAGTGAGTACATGCTAAAAGAGAGATTTTAACCTCTGACCTACTCAACTAACAGTCACTGCCCATGTCTTATCTGCATGGCTCTGTTCCACATGCCTTTAAGAAATAGGAAAAGAAAGAAACTGTCTTTCTTCAGTCAGGTGGTATTTCCAGAAGCTGATATTTGCTACTGTTCCCAGAACCTGTCAGAAGGCAAGCAAAAAGCAAGATAATCCATTTAGTCTTTCACCTAATGTGGTTTACCTGTCCTAGTGTAAAGGTATCTCAGCAGCCAAAATAAAATCAGCTCCTTGAGAGAAAACAACTTGTAATTAAAACAAAAGGGAGATGAGATTCATGGAGACAACACTTTGCAGAGCTGTTAGACACATTATCTGTGACAGAAGGTTCACAGAGCAGATAATTAGTCAGCACAGACTATAATCTGGAACAATCCCTTTGTTTCACATTAGCCTTATACAAACTCATGTTAATAATAAGTTCTATCTTCTGAGAGACTGTACATAATCACAATTTTCCCAGTCTTTCCACAGTTTTGTGCATCAAAGCCACCTCTGTTATACTCTGTATTTGCCAAAGCTGGTTGCAAGAAATATCACAGGCTGTCCTGCAGCATGCAAATCAGAAATGAATACTTGTCCTAGATGCTCAGCTGTGTGTGCCAGACTCTCACTTGCTTTTCTCCGGGACAGACAAGTAGTGAGTTCATTGGGATCTGACTTCCCAAGTGATAATAATTCAACATTCCTAACCACGCTGAATACCTCCTGGTTCTTCCTCCCATGTTGGTCACAAACTGACAGTGCCTTTTTCCATTTATTTTTTCTTCAGTTCCTTTTTATCTGTCATGAACTCTGTTGAAAGCTTTGAATCACTCCCAGCTGCTGCTCAGTATTTGAAAGACTAGACAAATGCTTTTCATAAAGCACTGCAAGAGATTTGTGGATAGGTTGTGGCAATACACTGTGCTCTCAGAGCTGATAACTTAAAAGAAAATCTGTGGTTAACTTCTCTGCATAAGTATAAATGCCAGGATAGCCCTATTATTTTTTCCCTTCCAAATTACTTTGAATTTCTTTTATTTCCACATTCAAGTACAGTTTCTAAATCAGAAATATCTTGGATTATTGGAAATATCCAAAACTCTTGTTTAATCTTATAGATGAGGATATGAGAGAAGCAGATGAGCTAAGGACAAGATACCATCAGGGTGGAGCAGGTTATATTTGATCTGGTTTAGATCAAAGATATGCCAGACTTGGGCCTTGTCTGCATGGAAATCCCTGACTTCAGTGCAGCAATTCCTGATTTAGAGGTGCAGGGAGGAACACTGTGACCTTTATAACAAGGCCTTTCTTTTGTCTGCAAAAGTAACCTGCAAGACAAATTCAGCATAATGTCCCGTAGGATACCAAGAGTAATCTATTCTCAAATCAAGAAGGTGCTTGGTTTATGTTCTAAAGAAATAAAACTGACAGGCTTTGTAATCTCCTCTTAACCAATACACCACAACTATAAAACTGTTATTCATTTTAATACTTATCCAACCCTTTTTTCAAATATTACTAAATGTTTTTTTCAGGCATTTCCTGCAGCAGTGGGCTCCTTCTTGAAGAGTTAATCATGCACAATATAAATACATACACCCTTCTAAAGTTTGTTTCTTTTAATTTCATCTATGCTGGAGGTGGAGGGAGTTGAGTCTCCCAAGACAGCTCATCAGTTATGAAGGTTTATTTTTAAAAAATAAACTGAAGTTTTATTTTTTGAAACCCTTTTCACTGTCATAATTACAAAGAGTACTTGCAAGTGAAGCTTTTTTGTGATAAGGCCTTCTGAAGGTGGAGTAACTCCATCTATAGCAAAGGAAACATGGCATTTATCATTTTCTGTTCTCAGGGTGGCTCTGTACCAACACTGATACAATCATCTGAGTTCAAAACTGATGGCAGCAAAACCTGTGTTTTACTACATTCAGATTTAGAGGTGGGAGTTAGACTGGCAGGAAAGAAATGATATTGCTGACCTCTTGATTTTCATCATTAGCCTTGAGAACTTATGAGCCATTAAAAAAAAAAAAAACGAAGGAGTGCTGTCAGTGTTCAACAGTTTGCATATCTACATTTTCAAAAAAAAGTCCTCTGCTTGACACTAAAATCCAGTTTCTCATCCAACACCCACACCAATTTTTCCTACTGAGATGCAGTACCAGTCCACCCACTGACCCCACTGACTTCACAATTTTTGACATTGCAGAGACCAACTTAATTTAGCTGATGGAGTTTTTCCATACAGACAGCTCAGTCCAGAGTTTATGAATTTAGTGTTTCTATTGATTTTACTAGTTGTTGTATCAGGTTAGCAAAGAACAACCACTCCTACTATTGGTTCAAGCTATTGTTATTCCTCATTAAAAGGAAAAGAACACAGAAAAAAAAATAAATGATGGTCTCTAAAAGGGAGTGCCCACCTGCTGGGATGGGATCAGCTTGAGATCACAAAATGACATTTGTGCTACCAAGTAAGAAATTGTCAACAGGGGGCCTGGATCCACCCTTCTCATCAGGGTAGGACATACTGAATTTGGCCACCTTAAGGCTCAAAACAGAGGTAGGTATTCAATTACAGTAGGTATTTAGGAAAAAGCTGATATAGATCTTGCTGCCCCTTCTTCCACCAGAGCATGTGAACGTTGGAAATAATATTTCCTTCTAAGGCTTCAACCCACTCACCACCAAAGCAACTATCATCCTATGCTGATGAACTTCCTCCTCTAGTACCACTAGTGGCAGCATCTAAACTGGTTATCTCAGATTTTTGCAGAGAGAAGGAAGGAGTAGAGTCAATGATCTGCTGCTTCCTTGGAAAGTCTATATCTCTAGGCAGGTTTTGTTTGTTTGTTACTTAACTCTAAAGCCAGTCTTGGTGCCTGCTGTATAAAATCATGGCAGTTACAGGCCTTTATGATATCAATTGCTCTTGGGTTTTGCCAAGAGACAGTTTTATTGCTGTCTACCCTACAGAGGCCACATTTAAAAATGCATGCAAACTCTAGGAAATGTCACCTGAGACAAGAGGGTTTTTTACTTAAGCTTCTGAGAACAGAAACCTGGGATGAGAAAAAAATAGTATTTTTTAGAAAAAAATACTCTGCCTCCTATGTAAAATACATTTCTTAGCTTTTACAATTCAAAAAAAAAAAAAGTTTATTCAATTTGAAAGAAAGTTCTCAGGGAATGATGTGGCTTGTGTGTCAAAATGACTGACTTTTACATATCATCATAATTTTCCTTTTAACATTCAAATGTGTAAGTCTCAGAAAATATACTGGTACAAATTTGTATACCAAAATACAACCCTCATCTCTCTGCCTACATCCCTTGCCATTTCAAATTTCTGAATTTGAGATGGATTAAGGAAAAAAAAAAATGCAACAAGTAGCTCGGGGTTGGTCTTATCTCTGCTAAGACCAACGTATCTCCTGTTACCCTTTTATTCAAACCTAATCATCTGTGTCCTTTTCATTCTCTTTCACAAAAACCTCTCCACTATCCATGGTTCTTCTCATCACATTTGTTGCTCTTCTCATGAACTTTTTAGTTTTTTACTTATTTTTTAGTGATCAAAACTTAATAGAGTATACATAGTGAGTGAATGAAAATGGCTACTATATCAGGCTAATTGTTTTGTAAAGGTTTCTTCATTCATTTTATTTTCACTTTTTTTTTTTTTTTCCAATCACTGCTGAGGCTGAAATCACATTGAGACTGTGTCTTTCACTAAGTATCTTACAAGTCATTCTTTTCTCTAAAACACTAGCTTTACTGTTTCAGTAAAATGTATTTTGGTCATAAGCCCCATGATTCATCAAAAACAAAATTATTGAGGGAAAACATACTAGTTCTGACAAGAAGTAAGTCCAAAACCAACAGAAATTGCCACCATTGCCAGCTCTAGAATAACCAAAAGTTTTGCTGAGAAGTCTACTTAGGACATGGTAAATTTAGATAAAGTCCTAACTCTGTCTAAAATCAGATTAGGGACTTGCATCATCGACATCAAGATATTATCTACTCCTCAGTCACCAGCTTTTTGTCTGTCCTGATAAATAAAGCTTCCTAAATTCTTAAACATATCTAAAATTGGCTGTAAAAGAGGTAGTCTTTATTTATTTATTTATTTCATTTTAAATTATATATATATATACAAATCTGTATTATTATTTCTTTAAGGATAAAGTATATGTAGGTTGAACAGATGTCACAAATCCTATCTGGGTTCATGTGAAACCCATCACCAGTGAAATATATTCACATATCTATTTATAGGTAGCTAAAAATTTCTGTCTTGACAAGGAAAAAAAATAAAAATAAATAAAGTTGGGGGAAAAAAGCCAAAAAAAAAAAACCAACAACACTTTTTCTCCACATTCCTTTCGTCTCCTACCCTTTATCAAATACAATTGAAATTAACAAGTGAACCCACATAAAGAGATGTGCAACCACTCAGATTCCTGTATTGCTTTATCAAATTAATCTCTTTATCTACTGGGATATAAGATGAAAAAAGTGGTACAGATTATTTTAAGTATGTTGCAAATCAGTGTGGCTTCATTGACTTACATGTGCTGAGGAGAGCTGGAGAGCTGACTTCACAAACTCCTACAATAAAAATCTATGCATCTCTTGTAAATTCAGATAATACTCCTTGCTTGCAGTCAAGTAAGGGAATGTTGGGAAGTTAAGCATGGCACATTAACTCACAATGATGAATTGCAATATTGTCATTCACCTGGTTAAGCACTGGATGGAACAAAATCAAGTGCATTATGAACTCTTTGGGGTTTAGATGCTCATCTGGAATAAATCAATATTGCTGTACTTTCCTTTGTTCAAGTTCACCATCTGCAAATAAAGTCCACAAACTTTTTTTTTTTTTTTTTTTTTTTTCCTTATATCAAAACAACTTGCCCTTTACTCCTCTGATCTAATCCTGGCTGATTTAGCTAAAGCAGAGAATGGTTCTGAAATTATTAATCCTGATAAGAAATTAAGTTTAGAGATGGCACCTAGGTCCTGCACAATTTAGGGAACTGAAGGGTTGTGCTTGTATGCCTCCTGATTTCATCTCCATTTCATCCCAGTTCCCCTTAGAGGTTTATATTATTCTGCTTTATGTATACATAAATGTCCTTCAGGGCTTTGTTTATTTCTTTCTCTAGCCATATAGAAAATAATGAGGTCCCCAAAGAAAGCCTTAAGGGTCTCCTAAATGAGCAGGGAAGAACAACTGACTGTCTTATGAGCCCTTGTGAAAATAGCAATTTGTTCATTAATCATGGAAGTAAAGCTTCATCACTGGAGATTTAAACTAGCCATAGTCCATTGATAACAACAGAAACACCTTCAACAAGTATAAAACATTCATCATGATAAGCCTGCAAATGCCATATAATGGCACAGCATTAATCCTTTCCCTTTTTATTTTATGAAAATCTTGCTTGATGCAGTAATTATGACAGATCTAATAGCTTCTTTACAAGCCTCAAAAAAAATCAAAAAATGAAGTGGCACTGAGTGAATTTAATGACCAGGGAAAGTGTATTTAATACATTTCTACTAACTTGTACAGTGTATGCCTTCTTAAAAGTTTTTTGAAGACTAAAGTTTCCTCTCGTTATTAGCAACAGCTGAAATTACTTCACAGCACTGAAAGCAGTATAAAATATAATGCTGTGTGAAACTGAGACAAACGCCAGTACTTATTTAGGATAACACAGGCTGTTGGAACTTCAACCCACAGTCAGGAAAAATAAAATAAAATAAAATAAAATAAAATAAAATAAAATAAAATAAAATAAAATAAAATAAAATAAAATAAAATAAAATAAAAAGGCCATTAAAAGCCTCCGTCATCACCTTCTCAGTTAAACATCTGCCTTTTTCAGGATCTGATTATTGCCAGATTATTTCCTTTAACAAGCTCCCCTGGTGGTTACATGGGCCCATGCAAGAAGAAGGGTAAAACTGTCAGCTGAGAGTCAACTGTCTTGGATTTAGACTGCTTTGCAGTGATGTCCTTAAAGTAAATTGTACAAGTCTGTGCAATATGTAATATATTCTTATATCATTGAGAAGAAAATTACAATTTAGAGTTAATGCTCCAACATTTATATATTGTCCACAGCATGAAATAACTATCTAGGATCTCCTTATGATATATAAAGGTAAATCATGGGGTTGAACATTGGTGTTTGTTTAACAATTACTGTGATAGCCTTTATTTCATAGGAGAAAATGCAGACAATCTCAATAATACAGACTCTCTCTCTCTCACTCTTCACATATATACATTATATATAGATAGAAATGGAAAAACAAAACTCATTATGAAGAAGAAAAAATATATTTAATATTTAAAAAGGAAAAGCAGTATTTATTGAGTCTTCTTTATCTTAAAGAGATGTAAAGGGGCAATATGGAGGGGATGGAGCCAGGCTCTTCACGTATATATACAACAGAAATAATAACTAAAGCCAAACAAACAAAACAAACAAACAAAATACAGTAACAAGCTGAGAGAATGGAGATAAATAATTCTTCATGGAGGGTAGCCAGGAACTGGAACTGTGTCCCTGAGAGGTTATGGGCTCTCTCTCCTTGAATATTTTCCACACTACTTTAGGCAAAGCACTAAGCAGCTTAGTCAAAATTTAAAGTTAGGCTTTGTTCAATCAGGAGGTTCAATTAAAGATCTCAAGTCTTTTATAATCTGAATTATTTTATGATTCTATGTCTTGGATGTATATATACATACATACATTTATGTATATATATATATATGAAAGTCTGGGTAAAATCTCCTATTTCAATAAAGTATTCATGATAATATTGAAATAATTAGTATTTTGCAAACTGGAAGAAACAGAAATAATAAAAAACCAAGTAGCTACACCTCAAAAAACATTTATATAAACTACAGGCATGATGAAAACAAGAAGTTTCATGTCAGGGTGGGGTACATGCAAGAAGATAATTAGGAATAAAGAACAATTTTAATCTCATATAAGACTATTACTAGATCAATAGCAAAGCAGACTATGATGTTGCAGAAAAAGACAGTAGTTTATAAACTGCTATACTACTTTTTTTTTTGTATGATGATCTCATACCAATCATGACAAAGTAATTTCTAGTGCATTAGAAACCAGTACTTTAAAATCAGCAGAGGAGGATGTTTTGAATCCATGAGTTCTTTGAGATTTTTATTCCCCTGATGGAGTTTGTTTAAAAAATTTAGATAGTCAGGAAAGCCTAGAAGACTTCAGAAAAAAACTTAAATTGCTCTAATATGTCAAAAGGTGTTCAGGAAAATTATTAGCATGCTACTATGACATTGTCCTGGTTTCAGTTGGGACAGAGTTGTTTTTCCTCCTAATGGCTGGTGAGGTACTATGTTTTGGATTGGGATGAGAAGAGTGCTGATAACATGCTGGTGTTTTAATTGCTGCAGAGCAGTGCTTACACTAAGCCAAGGACTTTTCAGCTCCTCGCTCTGTCCTGCCAGCGGGCAGGCTGGGGGGGGGCAGCAAGAGCTGGGAGGGGACAGCCCCAGGACAGCTGACCCAAACTGGCCAAAGGGGTATTCCATACCATCTGACGTCATGCTGAACAATATATAGGGGTGGCTAGCCAGGGTGGGGGGCCGGCTGCTCGGGGTTGGGCTGGGCATCGGTCAGCGGGTGGTGAGCAATTGCATTGTGCATCACTTGTTTGTACATATTACTATTATTATTATTATTATTATTATTATTTTCTCTCTTAAATAAACTGTCTTTATCTCAACCCACAAGCTTCAATTTCCTGTTTCTCTCCCCCATCCCAGAGAGGGAGGGGGGAGGGTGAGCGAACGGCTGTGTGGTGTTTAGCTGCCGGCCGGGTTAAACCACAACAGACATCAGTGCTCAAAATAGTTAAAGAATAAAGAAGAGTGTATCCAAATGAGAAAGAACAGAGAGTAGCAATAGAAGGAATTCCAGTCCACACAAAGACAGTCAGGAATAAATTTTATCTTGTTCAGAAGAGAATCAGAGTGCATCTGCCAAACAAACTCAAGGAAAAAGGTGAACATTTGCTATTTGGTTTTGAATGCCACTAGTACCAATTTTTCTATTTTCTCCCCTTCACTCTGATTCCAGACACTTTCAACATCATAAATAATCATGCAAAGCCTTGTTTTTTCTTGATATAAATATAAAATTCAAAAAGAAATGGATTTTTAAACAGCCAAATAGCAGCTCCCTGGTCACTATGAGAAACAGGCTGATCTGATTGATTTAGGCAGCAATAACTATGAAAGGTCCTAGTGATTTGCCCTGAACCCCCAAGATGATACTGTGGTAACTGAGCTAATGAAATCTTTATGAGTACAAATCCAGACCTAGAAGGAAGTAATGGAGAGATGAGTTTATTTCTCAACATATAACAGGGGAAGTTGATTCTGGAGCATTGTTCCCTTTTAATGTTCATAGTTAAAAAAAAAAAGAAAAAAAAAAAATTGAGTGGGTACAGAAAAAAAAAAAAAGAGAAATTATTTGAAGATAAAGGGGAAATAGCTAGAGATTTAAACAGCTCAAGAGGGTATATGAGCTAATTTTGGCCACAAAAATAAAATAAAATAAAATAAAATAAAACAAAATAAAATACTGGATATATAAAACTCCTGCATGTAGGGACAAAATAGGGCAAATTTCCTTTACATCAGTATGAATCCAAAGTGGTGTGTAACATTCAGGTGAAAGCTGTTGGTTCTTTCTGTATAGCAAGTACCAGACAGTGGTCTTTTGTTCACACAACTTATTATTTTATTCTTCCAGAATAAAAACAAAGATTCAAATCCCAATCAGAACTATCCCATACTAAGATCTGGATATAACTGCATTCCTGCTCTCCCACACTCCCTACACCCTTTTGAGAGTGCATCCAAATGTGCTTTAAATTTCTCATCTGGAATATAAAACTTGCTATTTGTGTAAATTTGTGCAGAGAGGGCGAAGTCATAATCCTGGTGTACACATGCAGCACAAAGTGTGGTGGTATTGGTATATGGGACCAAGACTGGAACAGTAAAACATTCACCACGAGTAGGCTGAACTGCTCTAATGTACATTTATGTTTATTTCTCAACCTGGAAAAAAAAAAAAAATAAGAAGCTGAAGTCTTCTTAATTTGGCACTGAACATCCACATAGCAAATTATCTACAAACCCATATGACCCCATGTGATTCCTAAGGATTGGATACGGATGACTGAGAAGGAAATAAAGCCAATGCTAACCCAATCTATATGTGGACAATACACTAAGAGAGAAGGCTGCCATATGTCCTGAACCACAGTATCTCATGTTCTGTCTTGGTTTACACACCTAAAGAGCCATCAGTCAGGAGAAAAAGGTGACAGGGAACCATCCTGTTGTAGGGTAGAAGTTACAGGTTAATATTTCCTTAAAGCCCATTTCTATTTAATCTTTATGTAGACTTGGAATAAATATGTTGACTACCACGTTACCCTACATGGTTAGCATGTTCTTTACCATGACAACTCAGCTGCTGATTTGCAGTATCTTTCAGGCAATCAATAGAGGTGTGTCATTAAATATATAGGTATATGATATTAATGGACCAAGTGTGGCTATAATGTCACTTGACAGTCACTTCATGCCTATGGAAGTGGAATTTAATAATACAGATCTAACAGAGCTATGAAGCTTTCCTAAGGCTGGCAATTTGTATTGAGAAAAATAATTCAACGATAGAAATTCCAACTGTGCACATGCAATGATGATATTTCTTTCCTTTTTCCTCTTTGCTTATTGTGACAATTTTGCAAGTGTGGTGTCCTCCAGAAATTCTTTCTTCCATTATGGTTGCATTAGTATCAGCCTACAGAGGGTTTTGTTATACAGTCCACACCTCTTTAAGATGCAATTGTTAAGTGAAAACTGTCAAAAACACCATTTACCACAAGCAGAATTGCACCAAAACATCTATTTTCAAATAAACTTAATCTTATTTTGTTACAGTGTTCAGTCAGCAGAAAATTACAGGACAAAACAGATGGAAAACATAGGCATAGGCGTAGTGCTCTCCATGGAAAACAAAGTTGCATTGCCATAAGTTAGCTTCCTCTTACAAACTTACTTATAGTTTTGTAGGAGCATGCTACACGTAAGACATCTATGTTCCGTTCTTACCTGGCTATGAAGTATGTGAGTATACCAACCATTAGGAGGAAAAGGAGATGTAAGCATGCTAAACAGACTTTCTTTCTTTCTTTCTTTCTTTCTTTCTTTCTTTCTTTCTTTCTTTCTTTCTTTCTTTCTTTCTTTCTTTTTCTTTCCTCAGACCTTAATATTCCCTTCCAGTATCTTCCTTTCCTGTGGTGGATGAAATGCTGAATAATGAGGCTATGCATTGGGAAGATGACACTTATAACTGAAACATTCATCTGGAATTATCTTCAGGTAACACGTGAATACAACTCAGAATAGTTCTTATTAATTAATTTCTAATCTCAAATTTAATTGAAATTTTAATGGGTGCTACTGCATGAATTACAAATTTGATTTGCAGTCAGTTGTTCCCTTCTCTATGTGCTGGGAAAAAAAAAAAAAAAAAAAAAAAGAAAGACATATATACAAATTTTTGATTGCATGTAAGTCAGTTTTATATTACTGCAAGTTATATCCCCTCCTCTAAACAAGAGCAGAATCAGGGCATTGATTTAAATCAATGTGTATAAAAGATATTGCTAACAACCAAAAAACCCCTTGTTTTATTATTACTACCCAAAATGCATACATATTTTTTCCACTTTGTTCAGATAAAAATGTTGATTATTTTTAATGAGAGTACAGTAAGTCTTAGAAGAACCAAATCATAATTTTCCCCTTTTTTTAGATGTTATACACAAAGACAACCCTGACCTTGAAGAGCTTATTTTCTCCACAGATAACACAGAGAGAGATAAACAAACAAACAATCAAAACAACAAACAAAAACACTGTTAATCAAAATATAAACATTTTAATTGAGTTTGTCACAGAACAAAAGGTAAAGTCAAGTCAGGTCTAAATTTTACTTATGAAGTATTGCTTTCATGCTTTGCACTGTTGCTTCTTGCAGAAAGAGTAAAACTTTTCTAGTTCCTGATTGAGGACACATCAACACACATTTAGTGGAACGCATAGATTGTACACAGATAATAACCCCAGAACACTTCAAAATTAATTACATATTAATATCAGCATTTATTTTTTTTCCTCCTGAAAAGTGAAATACTGAAAACATGTATGTTTCTGAGACACTGGTAGATTTGGAAACATTGTTTACAGGAAATATTGGCTTCAGTACTGGACCATATTTTCTGGACCATGTAATCTTTCTTACTTGAATTGTTTAACCACTTGAATTATCTTTTTTTTTTTTAAAAAAAAAAAAATAACAACAATGACAAAAAACTCTTGGACTATACTTTTGAAATGCAGGTAGATCAGAATCACCATCAGAATCACCAATGTACAGCTTTTTTGTTGTTGTTGTGATTTGTTTTGAGCACAAGCATGAAGTTTTTTTTTTTTTGTTGTTGTTGTTGTTTTGTTATTTTTTAGTGAAACACTTGAACTACAGTTACCTGAAACATAATTTCTTCACTGTTCTTTCCTCCGGCATGAGAATATTTATTATCATCATACAGATCTTTTCATGAAATAAGCATTTGTATTTGAAAACAAAGCTATGACTTTAAATCCAGGGCCTACTCACAGTTCAGTCAGTGCTAAAAATTCCATAAGAAGCCAGTAGAAGGAGAAACACACCCTTACTAGGCAGAAGTGCAGCAATTTCTTTTGATTGTAATAGGTCCTAGGCAAAGTCTATAGACAAAGAATTAAAGAAAAGTTTAGAATGTTTTAGGAAGTCAGCAAAGGAAAACAACAACAACAGCAAACAACAACGACAAAACATTTCACAGATATGATCACTCAAGTAATTGAAAGGTATAAGCTGGGCCAATACTACTTATTTGTAGGAAAATAAAAACTGCTGTCCCCTGAAAGAGCAGCAAGTTTACATCCTCACTAAGAGCAGGAAGGGGTATTGTTTGTATCTTTTATAGAGGTTATAGAGGTATATGTATATCATACGTATATGTATATCAAAGGTATATGTAATATCATATACCTATATATGTATCCTTTATAGAGGTTATCCTTTATAGAGGTTAGCTGCAGGTTATTCAAATCCATTTGTGTTGGAATTCATTATCACATGCCTGTCCTCCCTGCAACTCCAATCCTTGACTTTCCAGTCCTGATAGTAAGCAGGTGTTTTGTCTCATGATTTAAAGCAAATCTCAAGATACATGGTATTTAATTCACAGTCCTGACTGCAAGAGAAAAATAATCTCAGATTCCATACTGATGTACATCACAAGAAAGCTATTTGAAATATCTGTCTTACATGATCCCTAAAGTCTTAAAGGGAAAACAAGAAGAATAGCTTAGATCATGGTTATAAATTAATGGTATAAGATATTGCAGTTTCCAGGGACAGGTGATTTTTTTTTTTTTTTTTTTTTTTTTAACATTCTGAATTTGCAGTACTGAATGACACATCATTTAAAATAAAACAAAACAAAAAAATGCTTATGCTCCTATAAAGGTGTCCCTGTACAGATGCAAATGATGTCCTGGACTAGTGAATGAAAAGACAGCCTTGCCACTGATTTATACAAGAGCTAGATTTTACTCTGGTAGGTCTTACTGTGCTGTTACTCTGCAGTATTATTATACCACAGCCTCATTTTTTTCCCCCCATTTATTTTAATTTATTTATTTTAATGGATTTATTACAGGATATTATACAGCAACAAAGTAAAATATTCAGCAAGATGCACAGAACAAGACAATAGAGGGGATAAAAACACATTTGTTCTTCTGTAAAATGAACTTCTTTCTTACTACTGCATTTATTCCAAATGACACACAGGAAAGACTGGCA
This sequence comes from Heteronetta atricapilla, assembly GCA_011075105.1. Classification (NCBI taxonomy): domain Eukaryota; kingdom Metazoa; phylum Chordata; class Aves; order Anseriformes; family Anatidae; genus Heteronetta; species Heteronetta atricapilla. Next base: position 5,047,959 of record CM021731.1, on the reverse strand, counting down.
GATTCAAATTAAGAGTTAAGCAAAGGGTAGCTAAGAAGAACAAGAATCAACTGCCTTTGTTTAAAAATAGAATTAGAATGAAGCTAGCAACCTGAGGGAATTGACATGAAGCAGATTATAAAGAAATTGGGAAGGTTCTTTTATTACAGTTGCAACACAGAAGAAATGAAATAGTGCCTGCTTTACAAGGTTCCAGTTCTGCCTTTGGCCAAGCAGAAAAACTAGTGGTATCAAACCAATTAAGACTGAAGGCAAACAGATATTGTCCATTCCATGATACCCTTTTTGTGTGTGCAACTTGCAGTGATGCAATATACAAAGCTTTATGAGATGTAATCCTTCCCTTCATGATAGCCAATTAAAAGCCTAATATGCACAAAATTTTTAGGCTTAAGGCAAAAACTAAACAGCCCTTTCATTGTAATTGACTTTAAGGGTTTTTTATGATTTAAATCAGCCTCTCTGATTCAACTTCTCTTTTTCATCTGCAAACCACTTCTGATTGAATATTGAAGTCAGAGGAGGAAAATGCATTTCAAGCACTACTGATGGGGAAAAAAATTGTTCTATACTGCAATAGGAGAAACAGGAATCTCACATGCAGAGCACTGCACAGGGTTACAAGATATGTGTCGGACTTGTTCGCTTTATGTCTTGCATGTACTAATCATGCCTGTTTTTAGCAAAGACTGCTCAGATTCCACAGTGAGGACTAGTGTTGATTGTAAATAGTCATATTCATTGTGACTCAGCTTGGAAAATTATCTTTTGAAATAGGTAATTTCTAGATAAAGTCAAACAAGAGAATTCTTTCCTGTGGAAAATTGCCTTTTTGATGAAAATCCTGAGGCTTTCGTTATCTGACAAAAATTGAAAGTTTGAGGAGAGCAGACACTGTAGGCATGTATTTAATGAAAGTGCAATTTTCTGTCCGAAAAAGTTCACAGAAAATATTTGGCAGACCCTAATAATTTCTTTCTTGCCTTGTATCTAACTTTTCCTTCTTGTCACACATTACTGAGAAAGTTGTAAAAAGATAGAATCAGGAGTATTCAGGCTCCCTTAATCCTTCTTGGTCTAGTTCAAGACTAGGTGCAGTACACAGATTTCAGGAATTCACAGCTTCTGGAACAGGTAAGCAAAATAGATTTTTTTATTTTTTATTTTTTTCTCTTGAAAGATTGTGGGGACTCCTTTAACACTGATGATACACGCGGACATTGAAGATATAATAGCTTTGAAATGGTTTCCCATGTTCTGAAATGCTAAATGATGACATGCAGTTCTTCACTTGATAAATGTGGGTTTTGTAAAGGTTTCCTGTATCATTCTGCAAAATTATTTTTCTGTGGATGTGCATGTCAGCAGGTAAAATGATTTGAGTTGGCAGTTTTCAGAACAGTAATGGCAAAAAGCAGCTCATTCTCCCCGTGTATGGCTAAATTGGTTTGTAGATACAAATCAGATGATCGAAAAAATCATTAGAAAAAGTAGCCTGATTTATAATCATAGAATTACAGAATGGTTTGGGTTGGAAGAGAGCTTAAAAATCATCCAGTTCTAACCCTCTGCCATGGGCAGGACAGCTCCCACCAGACCAGGTTGCCCAAAGCCCCATACAGCCTAGCCTTGGACACTGGCCTTGGACATCTATAGCTTCTCTGGGCAACCTGTTCCAGTGCCTCTGAGTGAAGAATTTCCTCCTAACCTTTAATCTAAATCTAACCGCTTTTAGTTTAAATCTATTCTGCCTTGTTCTGTCATTACATTCCCTGATAAAGAGTCTCTACCCATCTTTTCTGTCAGCTCCCATTATGCGTTGAAAGACTGCAATAATGCCTTTTCTTCTCCACGCTGAACATTGCTGTCTCTCACAGCCTTTCTTCACAGGAGAGGTGCTCCAGCCCTCTGATCGTCTTTGTGACCCTCTTCTGGACACACTCTGGACACACAGGTCCTTGTCTATCTTGTCGTTCTTATTTGTGTGTCTGTTTCCTGCCATTAAAAGAGCTTTGTTCCTTTGTTCCTTTAAAAGAGCTTTGAGTTTGCAGGTATTAGCTCTTGGTGGGTCCAGAAACTGCTGTTTCTCATTTATACCTATCTATAACCATTAGTTCCTGATCTGAACCTTGTAATTTTATTTATCTTAATGTATTAGGTCTGGTGCAGTCTATGAAGACCACTCAAAAATTGCAGAACTCTGTGTCCTCAGTAAAATAATCACTTATTTATTTTCTGTTGATGTTTGTTGTCTTCCTTCTTTCCTCCATGTATAGGTCAGGGCACTTATATTGACCCATGGGGAAAAATAAAAATAAAAAGAACATCAAGTTTAGTGATACTGTTATTTTTCATATAAAGTCCCCATTACTTTAGTAGGTAGACATCATGAACTCAAAGTCAGCCATACCAGCAATTAGCAACATTAACTGTTGCCAGCATACTGCGGTGATACCCTAACAGCAGTTAGAAACAAACTAGAAGCCTGGTCAATTTATATATATCTTATTTATGCCAATCTAAATACATTTAATTTTTTAAAGGAATCCAATGTGTTTATCTCAATGGCTTTCTGTAGATACCATAAATTTCCTGATGACTTCAAAAAAATAAAATAACTCCTTGTACTGTAAATCTACTAAATATGGAGGCAGCATAGTTATTTCAAAGCTGATGTCAGAAAGAGCTTGACTGAAAGGACTGAAGATACAGTTATATGTTTTATCTTTCTTCTCTTAATTAAAAGATAAAAAGAAAAAAAAGGAAAAAAGAAAAAAGTAAAAGTTGTCATCCATCAAATGAAGCAAATTCAACTCTTTTATGCTAAGAAACTGTTTGCAATGACATCAAAGTGAAGTGTATGATCATATGTAAGAAGAAGATAAGGAATGTTTTATGCCTGCACACAATGGACCTGTTCTGCCAGAGGAGCCAAGATAGTAACTGAAGACAAAGATGAGCACATATTAAAATATGCAATTACTCCAGGAAACCCTTCATATCCATTTTCACTATAAGAAAAGTCTATCCAAGTGGTTGAGGATAGGTTCTGACAGGCAATCCTACATTAGCATCTGGTTCTCTCTTAAGAAAGGGACTCACTTTTACTCTATAATGATTTATGGAAGATTATCTGAACTTCCCCTGCAGTTCTTTCTTTATATATTATTAGTCATATGCAATTAAACATGTGGCACCCTAAAAATCAATAATGCCCCATGTCACATTTGAAATAGAGTCTAAGTGGAAATAATTTTATATGTAAAATAAAGTAAAAATCTGAATAGGTTTTGGGGGGATAACATTCAGTGTAAGTCCCCTGTCATTTTTAACTCCTACAGTGGAGTCCTAACACTAAATCAAATCCTAATATATGAAATTCAAGATCAGTTCAGTTTACCTTAAGACAGGTTTCATTGATGTCATTCTTATAAGTAAATAAATAAATAAAAATTGAAGTAAATTAAATTAAATAAGACAGTATGAAGGAAAGAACAGCCAGTCAGAACTCGGATCTGGAATATAGATGTTTTCTGAGCCCCAAACCTGACTTGAATTGTGTACTTAAAATCAAGGGCTAGCACTTTTCTATTCTTTTGCTTCATGTATAGAGAGGAATGAATATGGACTAATTTAAATTGTAATTTCATAGGCCATTTATAATGCATAAATAAGATACAGCAGCTGTTTGGAAGGCAATTTGAACTAAAAAGTCTCTGTACTGAATCCTAAAGTACCTATATTCATTTTTTTATACTGTGTTCTGTTTTCAGAATCATTGGTGAATTTGTTAAATCATTGGTGTACTTGTTAAAGAAAATGTAATGTTGCAATAATACAGGCTATCCTTACACTCTTTCTTTGGGTCTAAACATTTGTAGTTAAATGCAAAACCTTTGACATAGCTATCTTTGCTGAACCAAAGAAACTGTGATGAATTCTTGTTTAAACTCCATCAGCCATGATGATTATACTATATTTGTAATGAAACAAGGCCACTTAAATAACACTGCAAGGACATATTTCATAGTCTGTAATAGTTTTATTGTATATATGATTTCACATGTGATTAGCCAGACTTCTCAAATGTGTTCCAAGTAGTTTATAGGAATAACACTAACATGCAGAAATTAGACTATTGACAAAATCAATACCACTGAATGGGTATATTTAATTCTTATTTTATTGTATTTATTAATTTTATTATTTATTTCCTACTTGCTCCTGGTAGCAACCCTAAAAAGACCAGAACTATATAATTCTATTAAGGCCAAGAGAGCTCGGGATGTTCAGCCTGGAGAAGAGAAATGTGGGGAGACCTCATTGCAGCCTTTCAATACTTAATGGGGGTTTATAAAATGGGTGGAGAGGAACTCTTTATTTGGGTGGATAATGATAGGACAAGGGGGAATTATCTTTAAAAGAGGATAGATTTAGATTAGACATTAGGAAGAAATTCTTCATGGTAAGGGTAGTGAGGCACTGGCACAAGTTTCCCTGGAAGGGGCCTCTAGAGGCCCTGCTCAAGCAGGGACACCTATAGCTGGTTGCTTAGCATCATGCTGAGGTAACTTTTGAAGATCTCCAAGGAGACTCCACAGCCTCTCTGGGCAACCTGTACCCCTTCAGAAGTGTTTCCTGGTGCTCAGATTTGTTCTTTTGTACCAGTACGTGCCCACTATCTCTTGTCTGGGCACCGAGCACCACTGACAAGAGCCCAGCACCGTTTTCATTGCACTTTCCCTTCAGGTATTTACAGATCCCACTGAGCCTCCTGTTCTTCAGTATGAACAGTCGCTGGTCTCTCAGCCTCTCCTCATATGAAAGGTGCTCCAGTCCCTTGGTCATCTTGGTGGCCTTCTAGCGAGGTGGGGGTTGGTCTATTCTCCCACATGTCTGGTGACAGGACGAGGGGACATGGGCTAAAGTTGCGCCAGGGGAGGTTTAGCTTGGATATTAGGAAGAACTTCTTTACTGAAAGGGTTGTTACGCTTTGGAATAGACTTTCCAGGGAAGTGGTTCAGTCACCATCCCTGGAGGTCTTTAAAAGACGTTTAGATGCAGAGCTTAGTGATATGGTTTAGTGGAGGATTTGTTAGTGTTAAGTCAGAGGTTGGACTCGGTGATCCTGGAGGTCTCTTCCAACCTAGATGATTCTGTGATTCTATGAAATGCCCTTGAATGGAACAAGAGGTCAGAATATCTGAAATTTGAAGGTGATTTAACATTGCTCACATCTGGTAAGTGTGTGAGGATTTTATCAATCAGGTTATGAATTAATATGAGGATCAGGGTGCTCCAGAAAAATGAGAGAGCATGTTCTGGAAAAAGAACAGATAGCTGTCTGGGTAGGTCTGCAGCTTTTTATTCTTATGCCCAAAAACATGTAGGAAGGAGACAAAACCAGATGGAATTTTGGTCAGAATTTCCTACCCTAAAGAAACATTTCCAGTTATCATTAATTTCTGCCTGGCTTCAAGGAAAGTAGAATTGAATTCTGAGAACTTGTGGAGGCTGGAATTGGTAGGGAAGATATAGATATGTAATTAACTATTCTGGTAATTAGTAATCAGGTTACAGTGATTTGGGAGATCTTTGACAAGGAGGGCAAGTTGTGATTATTCCTTTGGTAACTACGGAAATAAAAATTATGTGTAGGTATTCTGTATTAGAAATGTTGACTTTAGATTCTTGTCATAATTACCTTTGAGCAAGCATTTATTTTTGTAATCATGTATGTGATTTGATACATTTAGCCATCACATCTGAATTTTTCCTGTTTACTAGTTTAGATATGTTAAGTACATAAATCATCTAGTTCTTTCTTTGATTTCAGGAAATCTGAAACAATGAAAATGTTTTGCTCCCCTCCCAACAACCATTTGGGTATTAATAATTTCCTTGAGTAATACAGGAAAGAGCAACATATGAAACTTTGATTGAAAGGGAAGATTACATGGTTATAACCTGATCTTGCAAAACAATATTTATTTATTTCCTTAATTTCATTCATGTGACCAATACTATTTTTATGCCCTTAGATAGGAAATAACATTAAAATAATGTGTTTTTATTTGCAAATTAAGGACTAGAAGGTGTTGAGTAAACTTATGTTTGTGCGTGAGTGTGTGTATATGAACATAAGAAACACTAGAAATGGAAAAAAAAAAAAAAAAAAAAAAAAGACTGAAAAGTTTTAATCTTGTCATAAATTTTACCTGGAGAAATTGATTCAAAAACTAAAAAAGTTTAACAAAAAGCAAATATGTTGCTTTTTCAATCTTTCACAAGAATAATGCCATGGACCTCACTTCAGATAAAGATTATCATGTCAACGCAACAGTTTGACCTTTTTTTTTTTTAAAAAAAAAAACTGTATTAAAAAAAAGCCTGGATTATTAATAGTAGGCATTTTTAATAGGTTCTTTCCTTTCGTGTGTTTATTTGCATCTCTTCGACATGGTTAAAACAAGTAAAATCTCTTTGGATTGTAGCTGCACATGCAAGTTTCTATGCTATAACAGCTTCTGAATTGTTTATGCCTTTTGAAATGTCCTGGTATATTCTGCTTTTCCTCCACCTGCCACTACAGAAAACCACAATCTCTTTTAGATCCTATTTTATTTGTCATCTCTGTGTTAATGAATCTGGTACTCTAAGATGTCTCTTGTTTGTTTGATTGTTTTTGAATTAAGCTTCTAGCTGACAGACAAATCCCTAAGTTTTGTTCCAAAATTTCTATTATTTTAAGAAAATTCCAGGAGAAAGAAACTGTATGGGGTAAAAAGCAACCTATGGGACTTTATGGGATCTGATATTGTCCTGTTCAGTATGTTGCAGGAGGCTATACTTGCTCACTACTGCCTGGAATAGATGTTTAACATTAAGCAAATATTCATTTATTTGGTTAGTATTTGGCAGTAGGCAAGAATATTTTGAAAAATACATAGTCTTTGGTGCAATTCAGTCACCTAAACATAGGTGATAATTTCTACCTAAGGTATCTTCACGCTCCCAAACATCTACCCTTCTGCTGTGGCAGCTGGATACCAGGTGGGTGCCCCTAAGACATCTCGAATGGCACTATGTGTCTGCATTCAGGAAAATGAATCACCTCCCCTAAGTCTTGAAGTGAATAGAGTTAACATTAAAAGCATTTAGAGACAGGAGGGGTTTTTATTCATTCTTTTTATCACTTATTATTTAAATATAGCTTAACAAGACAAACAAAGAAAAGTGCCTGTATCCCATTATCTTTTTATATTCTAAAAAAAAAAAAAAAAAAAAAAAAAACAATGCAAAACAATGCACAAAATTGTCTCAAATTGAGCAGCTTGTGGTTATGTTGCTATAGTTACAGGATGATCAGAGTCTTTGCTAAGCCAGAAAAAGAAATGAGCAGTTTCAAAATAGTTTTGCACATCGTAGCTGCAGATAGTGCTACATTTCCAAGTAGGCAGGCTTGGTGTGCTTTGCATTGGTGAAATGCAAAGAAGCCATTTGTCTCATGAAATTTCGTAAGAATAAAAATCCTTCACACATTACATCTGAGAATTTCTATGCATGTTTCAAATAAGAACAGCTGCTATTAGCAGAGAAGATCAGAAAATGGTTGATTTTGTTGTTTGTGGTTATGACGGATTTTCCTCAGAACAATTCCCTTTTTCCTTTTTCATCATAAAAACAAGCACTTCATATTTTTGTGGCCAAAGATAAAAACAACTAGTTTCTAATTAAAACCCGTTATCTATAAATCAATATTCATATATATATATACATATATATATATTTTTCAAATTGTTAAGCTTCACCAAAAAAAAAACCACCACAATTGTGAAACAGTTTGGACCAAAAAAAAAAGTCACTGAAAATAATTATCACTAGAAAAGAAAATATATTCTGCCTTTTGAAGAATAATTTCAGTATAGATGATGGGTGAAAATGATCATGCAGAGATGTCAGTACTGGAGACTTTAAGAGAACTTTGAATGACTTGACTGGAATTTTTAGAAAGGAGCATAGATCAGGAGTTGGCTGTACCTAAACTTTTGTCCTCTTGTTTATAAATATTTTGAGGTTTACTTATGCATTAGGTTTCCCTGAATAAATGAAAAAAATTTGTACTGAAATGTGAAGAATACATAAGACTAGATGTTAATAGATAATATTCTTAATATATCATCTCCTCTTCAATGAATTCTCAGGCAGGCAACAAAACATCTGTTGCTTCTAAACATGTCCATCTTTTATATTGAAGAGTGCAGTGGGAATCTTTTACTATTCAACATTGGCTTTTATATTTTATATATATATATTACCACCATCTAAAAAGACCCTACTACAAACTAAAATATGTACACTTTTACAAAAATGACGTTACAGGGTATGGCTACCTCTTACTGAGAATTGTAGGACTTAAAAAAGGAGTTGATTTAGGCTTGGAAGAGGTTGATTTTAGTGAAAAAAAATAAAAAAAAAATAAAAAAAATGAAGCTGAAATAAACCAAGAAGACTAGCAACAGCTTAACTAACAGGACCTGTCTCTCTAAAGAACTAAAAAAGGGATGTGAAAGATGCTCTTTCCATATATCACTTGTGCATGAGGCTTGTAGTCTTCTGCAGGTTGATGGGTCTGCTTTGAGCAAAAAGTTGGATCCTGTGGTCTCCAGATATCCTTTCCAACCATATTATTCTGTGATATATGTTGCCTCTTAAATACCCTGGTGGTTCAGCACAAAAAGAAAATATTTTCTACCTCCTTTTTATTCAAAGTTTTTTTAATTCAAAATTTTTTAATTCAAAATTTTTTTAATTCAAAATTTTACTGAGTTTTGTTATGGAAAATGAACAATTGAAATCCTTAGATCCCTAGTAAATTATATTTATTGTCCAAATAAAGGCTAATGTCTCAGATCATATCCAGCAAGGATAGGGAAGGAACTCACCTTCCTCTCAGACCTGGGCCTGAGATTACATTTATGCAAAAAAAAAAAAAAAAAAAAAAAAAAAAAAAAGGATTGTGCTGTCATTTACAGAAAGTCCAGTTGTGCAACTTCCTGACTCTATGTGAGTTCTATTATGATGATGTGACGACAGATGCACAGCTTGTAGTTCAGTTTGTTGTTACTGTAGTTCTTTTGAAGCTAAATTCTCAGTTTAATCAAAGATTACATGAAAACACCACAATAATAATTTTGAAATAAAAGATGTGTGTATGTCATCCAAAGTAATGCCCAAATTGTTCAGCTGGGCTATAATTTCTGAGCAGCAGTTCTCCCATTCTGAAAACCTGTTATTTATAAGAGAATTAAACAGCATCATCAGATGACTTAACTGACTCTGAAATTGTAGTATGAGGGAAAAAGTGGGAGTGAGGTGCCAAACTATCAAACTATTACTCTAAAAATGTCCCAGGTGATCAGAAAACAAAAAAGTCCATATTTCTACTCTCAACTACCAATTAGGGAAAAACTCCTCCTTCATTACCAATAAGTCCAGAAATCTCAATTGAAGATTATTTGAAATTAGATTTTGTTGTTGTTGTTGTTTGCTTGTTTTGGCTGGTACTAGTTATTAGATTGACATATCTATATCTTTATTTTTTCTCATTCTTCTGCTCACTCAATAATACTGGAGCAAAAAGGGACGGGATTGCATAGGTGTTTAGGCTCCTAGCTATGGTCAGGTTATTGGATAACTAAGATTTCTAATGTCCTGTAAATTCCATCACTAATGCCCAGCTTTTCTGACAGTTCTGTGTAATATTTACTACTATAACAGCCTAAGGCCAAAGATGAGACACACACTTAATAATTGATTTTGTTAGAAAGACTACACTTCATAATTGGTTGATTCTAGTTGGCAGAGTCCCTTGGGAGGTGATTCTGAATTGTGAAGGAGTATAGGAAGGCTGAACCATCTTCTAGAATGAAATCTTAAAAGGCAAAGGAGCAGTGAGAGGAAATGCATGGAAAGTCAAGCTGGCAGGGTCAATCAGCCTGGCTGGACAGGGAGCTTCCCCAGGAACTCAGGAAAAAAAAAGAGAGTTTATGGATTCTGGAAGATGGGGCAGACAACACAGGAGGAGTATAGAGCTGTTGTCGACTTGTTCAGGGATAAAATTATAATGAACCTCCCAACTGGAACTCAATTTCATTAGTGTAGTAAAAGACATTAAAAAAAATGCTTTTATGTATACATTAACAGCTAAAGGTCGGTTAAGGAGAATCTCTGTACTTAAGTAGAAGTGAGGGGAGATGTGGTAATGCAAGATGAGGGTAAGGCTATGGTACTTAATGCCTTTTTTTTTTTTTTTTTTTTTTTTTTTTTTTCCCTCAATCCTTATTAGTAAGACCAATTGTTTTCAGGGTACCCAGCCTCTTGAGCTGGAAGATGGTGACAGGGCGCAAGATGAAGCACCTATAATCCAATGAAAAGCCGTAAGTGACCTTCTATACATTTTGAACATTCATAAGTTTATTGAGCCTGAGTGGATTCATTCAAGGGTACTGAAGAAGCTGGTGGAAGTGTTCACCAAGCCACTTTCAATAATTTACCAGCAGTCCTGGCTAACTGGGGAGGTCCCAGCTGACTGAAGATTAGCAACTGTTACTCTGATCTACAAGAAGGACAGGTAGGAGTATTCAGGGAATTACAGGCCTGTCAGTGTGACCTCAGTATTGCGGAAAATTATGGAGCAGATCATCTTGAGTGCCATCATATGGCATATATGGGACAAATGAGTGATCAGAAGCAGCCAGCATGAGTTTATGAAGGGCAGGTTCTACCTGACTAAATTATTCTCCTTCTATGACAAGATGACCCACTTGGTAGATGAAGGAGAGGCTGTGGGTGTTGTTTACATGGATTTTAGTAAAACATTTGACACCACTTCCTACAGTATTCTCCTGGAAGACTGGTAGCAGGTGTACAGGTCACTGAGTGGAGAATGAGCTGGATGGCTGGGTTCAAAGCATTGTAGCAAATGGTGTTCAATCCACTTGTCATCTGGGCACCAGTGGCATCCGCCAGGGCTCAGTCTTGGGACCAGTTTTGCTTAATATTTTTATCAGCAGTCTTGATGCAAAGGTCAAGTGAACCCTCAGTAAATTTGCAGATGATACCAAGTTAGAAATGACTGTTGATCTGCTTGAGGGTAGGAAAATATAGGGATGTGGATAGCCTAAATTGATGGGACAAATCCAATTGCATGACATTCAACAAGACCAAGTGCTGGGACCTGCACTTGAATCATAACAACCACATGCAGGTGGGGGAACCACATATAGGCTTGGGGAAGAGTGGCTAGAAAGCTTCCTGGCTCAGAAAGATCTAGGGATGTTGGTCAAAGCTGGCTGAACATGAGCCAGCAGTGTGCCCAGGTGGCCAAGAAGGCCAATGGCATCTTGGCCTATATGAGAAATAGTGTGGCTAGCAGGACAAGGGAAGTGATTGTCCCATTACCCACAAAACTGATGAGACCATGCCTCAAGTACTGTATTCATTTTGAGGCCCCTCACTACAAGATGAAGTTGCTACAAAGTGTATAGAGAATAGCTAGGAAGCTGGTGAAGAGACTAGAAAACAAGAGTTATAAAAAGTGGATGAGGGAACTGGAGAAAAAGAGGCTGAGAGGAGGTACAGCTACCTGAAAGGAGGTTGCAGCAAGAAGGATTTTAGTCTCTGTTCTCAGGTGACAAGTGATAGGATAACAGGAAATGGTCTTGGGTTGTGTCAAGAAAAGTTTAGATTTGATATTAGGAGGAATTTCTTCATGGAAAGGGTGGTCAGGTATTGGAATGAGCTGCTCAGGGAAGTGGTAGAATACCACATTCCAGTCCCTGGAAGTATTTAAGAGATATGTGGACATGGCACTAAGGACATGGTTTACTGATGGGACTCTTTTAGTCAGGTTGATGGTTGGACTTGATGATATTGAAGACCTTTTCCAACTTAGATGATTCCAGGCTTTTATGATTCTATGGTGTTAATTAAGAACCGGTAACAACAGTGGAGACATACCATATATGTTCAATGTTTGCATTTTGATTTTGTTTCAGAAAAATTCTAAAACCATGAAAACAAGGCCCTGATTCAACAATCTAACCACTGGTACCTATGGCCATTTGAGACACTTAAGGGCAACTGGTCTTCAGCTGCCTCCGCAAGAAGGGATGGGTCTCTTACAGGTCCTATGTCATACATTACACTTTGTGGTAAATGGTTCAGATAATTTAGGAAAGGTACATTTTCCCTTATTTAGCAATCAAAATTGAAACTGAAGTGCCTGAGCATAATGCCACCTTTATTAGAGCTGGTTTTAGGGATATCAAAATACAGTTGTGCTGAGCATCAAGCAGTTGGGTTAGCAAAACAATCATGGCTGGTGGCTGTTGCTGTTGAAAAGGAGAAATCAGGGCTTTTATGGTAATGTCTAATAGAGACTGAATTTGTTAACCAAATTCCTTTTAACACATTGGCAGCAGCAGACTGCATACCCTGATTCACAGCCCCACGTTCCATCCAGGATAATCCTCTCCTAATTTTGTCAGAAGTTACTCAGTCCTGCCCCCCAGCCCAACCATACCTGTGTTAAAAACAACAACAACAACAAACAAACAAACAAAAAAAAACATAAAATAAAGCAAAACTTCACGAATATATATACTAAAAAATTATGAGCTGACTCTGCTCAGTTATGCAGTATAATGATAAAATAACTGTTGGATTCTCTAACAAAACGTACCTTACTCCAGTGCAAAATTGACAGCCTAAGATACATTTATGGCAACTAATACTGTAAAATCTGGACACTTCACATGCTTTATGATATCCCACAGAGGTAAAGAAAGAAGAATTATTTGACAACTGGGAGTAAAAGGCACAGAAAAGTAAAATGACTTATCTAGGATAATATATAATAACTGTGACAGAAAGGGAAGCTAAACCTGGGTCCCCTAATTTCTAGCCATATATTCTAGCTAGTAGATAATCCTTCCTGCTCCAAGCCTGTAATCTTGGTGTTCTCATTGATTCTGCATGTTTTTAAAGCAAGATTATTTATTTATTTATCTATTAAATGCATAGTTTAGGTGTTCGTTGAAGTCTTTTTCCATTAAACCGAAATAATGTTTTGTCAGAGAAGTTACCAGTACAGGAATCACACCAACAAGGTCTTCACTAATTCACCCTGATCTAAGTAAAAGCTCAAATTCATGTTTCGTGAGCTCTGCATACACAAACTACACAAGAAATACAAGGACCGTAACAATGTCAACTGTGATATTATGTTCTTCGGAACATTTCACAAGACATCAACATTTTCAAGCAGTATTGCAGCAGGTGTCAATTACTACCAGGTTGTTGTTTATACCAGGTTTACACACACACAGGCACACACACACACGCGCACACAAAATAAAAATAATAAAAATAAAAATAATAAAAAAGCACCAGGAGCCTGAGCTGCCTTTGCATTAACACATAGTATCTTTTGACCTTTACCTGCCGTTCCAGCAATGCATGAGTCTACATCTGCAAGCCCTGTATGGCATTCAAAGGTACACTTTGTCATCCCAAACTTCAGTAATGCCTATGTCTGTGTTGCTGAATGAAGTCTCGGGCCCTTTTTCAGCATTCACTGACCAGCAAAGAGGGCATTTCTCTACAGCCATCACAGCAGCAAACTCCAGGTGGTTTCTTTAGGTGAGAACAGCATATTTCCCTTAACTGAACTTCCAGAAATTCCTGTTGGCCATTTTTTACAGCCTACTGAGGTCCCTTTAAAAGGTAATATAACCATTTAGTCTGTCACTCACTCTTCCCAGTTGTTTATCATCTGCAAACTTGCTGAAGTTTTGTTCTCCCCTGTATCCAGGACATAATGAAGATGTTAAACAGTATTGTCCCCAATATCAACCTGAGGAGTAGGCCATTAGAGACTGCCCCCATTTCATTTCACTGCTCATGTTCTTTCTTTACATCTACCAATCTAAAATTTACCTATTCTACCAAGCAAGTGGTCCACATTTTTTCTAAGCCAAAGGATGTACACTGTCAGGGGGAGATTTATGTCATGCTAAAAGATACATGCCACATCCAGTTGTTTCTTTTCATCGAGTGTAGCTGTGGCCTTGATTTCTATGGTTAGACAGCTGTTTTTCAGAGACTGTAGGTATGTTAGGTGTACCTCACATTTCTTTAAAGAATTAAAGTTATCTACCACTAGAAAAGATATCAGTGGCATAAGTAATCATCAACACTTTACTCTGGTTTTAATTGTGATGCACTCAGAGCCTACTCTGGCTAGGACTCCATATAGAGCTTGAAGAAACTTCCACAAAATACTTATTTTAAAATGAACCAATTTCTCTGACAATTATGGAAAAAGTCTTGTTGTCAAAAGGCCAGCATTTTCTGGGAAAATGCATCTCAGAATACTCTGCTAGTCAAGCCAGTATATTCTGAAGAAAATATTTAACAAGCTCTCTAAATAACTTGATCCTTGATTGTGCACTGACTGTATCATAAATCAAGAATAAGCATTTCAATTGTGTCTTAATCCCTATGAGCTCAGCCTTGAGGGCTGCTAATATGGTTTGTGATCTGCAGCTCAAACAAAGGACTACCCTCTTCATTATAAAACTAACTGTTTGACAGTTTACTATAGAGAGGAAACATACAGAAATACCCACATGTGCCTTGCACTATTCATGGTTTCATCACTAAATAAATAAGCCAAAAATAAAACAAAATGAAAAACAAATTCCAATCAAAATGAAATTTGAGAACATCCTGAAGAAATACGTTATGGAATGTTGGATGTATTTGAGATAAACAGCAGATGGCATTCTCAGGTGGTGGGAAAGATAAAAATGTGAATTTAGAAATGTTAGGAGTTTTGTAACTGCAGAAAAAGTGTAACTGTTGGAATTCAGCAACAGATAGTGTAAGAGCTTATTTGCAGCTTTGGGGAACACAGTTGTTTTGCAACTCATGCTGTTTCAGTGAAAATCTAAAAGCATCTTGGCATCTTTATACAAAATGAAAGCATTTGCTGATCAGAATGGCCTTATATATCCCCAGCCATGTACAATTAAAACATTAGTAAGGGCTACATTTTTTTTCCCCCATAGAAAAAGTAGAATAACATTGGGTTACCTTCAATTGGAATTATTTTAGTATAAAACAATAGAAAAACAAAGTTAAGGTGTACTTTAAATATGCTTGTCTCTGTGAGTGCTTATTTTTCTCCACAGGAAGATCTTGGAAGTTTAAAGGTGTAGTATAAACAAAACAAAGCCATATGAAATTCACAGCTGGAAATCAGTTTTGTTTGTGGCTTTAACAGACTCTTGTGCTACTAAACTGCAGACATTAAGATTGTTATAATTTAACAGAGAGTTTAAAAGTTTATCAGTGACCAATTTGTCAAAAATGTATTGATTGATAAATGTCAGTGGTTAGTTATGTAAAGTGTGGTGTTTGAAAACAAAGAAAAAAAAAGAACTGTATGACAAAAGAACATTATTTATTTATTCATCTGTTTTCTTGGCCAACTCAAGAAGAAAGAAAATGTCTAAGGAAAGGAGAATATGACTTCAAATCATCACAATAATTAGAAAGAAAAAAAATATATGCAGGAGAACAGTGAGAACTTGATGAAAGTTCAAGGAATGTTCAAGAAAGATAAGTAAAAGAGCCACAGAGAAAAGTTTTAGGTGGTCTTTGATGAGTTTTGCCTTATCTATTTTTTTATTACTATTCTTGAGTGAGCTAAAGTCACCAGTAGGTTTTTGAAGCTCCTCGTGAAGACTAAGGGATGAGGTTGTCATGCCCATCTAAGCTGGGAATCAAAGGGAAGAAGAAGACATTTTAAGGCCTGATTCACCTATTCACATTGGAAGTAGTTTTTATGATGAAATGAATAAAGATATCGATTTTTTTTTCCTATTTTTGACTCTAAAAAAGGAATACAGATACTTAACTCAGAAAAAAGTGCAGACCTCCAAGTTAGACAGAAGAATAGTAAAGATTTTTATGTGTCTAGGATGCTTGGGAAAAGATGTGTTGAGATTAATTCAGACTTCTAACTCAGCATTGGCTGTGGTCACCTAAGTGCTGGGCTGTGAGGTCTGTTGCTGTGAAAGATGAGAAAGAGAAGGGCTTTGCCTGTGGCAGAAAACAGAGAGTAAGAAAAAATCTAAGGCTGAAGCCTCTTTTGTGTAAGCAAAATGATGGTCAGTTAAACCTAATGAGAGGGAAGTTCAACAAGAACAGAAGTGGGTATGGCCATAGTGTAAGTGGTTTACACATAGAAATATTCTTATTTTTATTATCATGCTGGTCTATATTCCAAAGAATTTTAAAAAATAAAATCTCAGAGTGCCACAATTAAGCAATGCAAAAATCTGGACAAAATCTTTAGTGTCCAAGTATTAAAGAAGCTTGATAACTCTCAAATATCTTCGAGGAAAAACAAATATGCAAAAGTCACAAAGGATTCATTTGACTATGTGGGCTAACGTTTAACAGATGCTAATGCTTACAGGAATGTTGTGAGAATTAATTAATGAGTGTTGGTAAAAATAATCCTAGGAAGCAGTTTTTCTGTACAATGAACATGTTATGAAAGCTGCACCTTTGCCTTTGTTGACTTTTTAGTAGATAGTGAAATGCATTCTTGTACATGAAGACAAACAAAAGTCTTATGTTTATAATAAAACACAAACATAATCTAGTCATAATTGTGAATTTCAATGTGGATGGGTTACATAAAAGATAAAATATTTGTTCCTGTTTTTTTTTTCTGATTTCCAGTTATATATGACAGAAAAAGAAAAAAAAAAAAAAGAAGAAAAAAAAAGATTGTCTGCCACTTACTGCAAATACTGAATTAAAATGATCTCATGTATTTATAAAGCATCTACAGTATAATACCAGCATTGCTTCAAGTTTGCAGGCAGCAAGAAGCTGTTCAGGAGAACCCCTGTCTTGTTGGAATCTCCTTGATGAGGGTAATTTTTTCACAATTTTGAAAGACAAGACTTTTTGAAAACACATGCATGCACACACATCAATTGTGGACATACAGTGATAGTTTAAGGTCTATGTGCACAGCCTGTTTTATGTTATGTTTGCCTGCTTTCTTCCCTGTTTTGGGCATCCTTGAGTTCCAACCCCACTGTTGGTAGTAGCAGCCATTTTTTACAACTCTCCTTGCCATTTTCTGCCTACTCTAATAACTGTGTGACAAAATATTGACAGAGTTATCCCTAAAATTCTTTCTGCATTTCAGCACTTATTACCTTTTTTTCCTCATCATCTTCTGAAGTATCAGGTCCCAGTGGAACCAATGTGATTGAGAGGAAGATGGACACTGTTGAATGGACATTGATACATATGACATGGTATCCAGACAGATGACGGGACCAATTTGAAGCAGAACAAACTGAGGCAAACATCAATGTTTTGTATACAATCAAATTTGAAATGAGCAATTACTACTAACTTTATTTGTTATATAAAAGAAAATGTTTGGGCTCTGGAGAACAATTGATATAATTGTTTCTGAACATTCTCCACTTTCCTTTTTCATTCCCTTGGTAATTCTTTGTGAAGTTCAAGGGGTGATAGAGTGATAGGTAATATTTTTTGGAATTCAATCAAAGCATTTGGTAATTTTTAGCTGTTGAAGCTGTTCTTTTGAGATGGAATGTGATATATTTATAAATA
Source organism: Heteronetta atricapilla (assembly GCA_011075105.1). Lineage (NCBI taxonomy): Eukaryota > Metazoa > Chordata > Aves > Anseriformes > Anatidae > Heteronetta > Heteronetta atricapilla. The sequence goes on along the minus strand of CM021731.1, from coordinate 5,030,226 downwards.
CTTAAAATTATGATTCCTAGTAGCATTATTGCATGATGTTTTCACCATATTTTCATGGGATAAATAATCTCCATATTATTAACAAGTAACATGAGTTGCTAAAACCTTCTATGCAGTGACTTTTAACTCTTGCCAGCAAGAAAGTCTGCTTGGGAAACCCTCTTTATTTAGCTGCATATAACCCTTTGACCCTTCCTTCTGTCTTTAGATCCCTAACATAGCCATTAGAAGTGGTTCAAAATTGAAACTCCTGTTACAGAAGAGATTTTAATATTTCAAATGGAATCAAAAGAACTACAAAGGATTGTGATAAATGCTGATTGTTATATATGCATTTTAATAAGGAACAAATATTATAAAACTCAGAAAATAGAACAAAAAAAGTTCTAGGACAAGTCTCATTAATTCCTTAGTCCTAATGTAAATTCAGTTTTATCTCTCATTTCTCACATTCTTCACATTTTTTTTTTTCTTATGATCAAACTTTTAAAGTCACCAACAACTGAGATTCTACAGTCTTTCCAGGTAATCCATTTCAATACTTTGTTAGCCATTCCAATGTTTTTCCTCATGCCTAACCTGAATCTCTTAGTTTTCTGTAAAATGTGTACATTTTGCAGTCTCTATAATGGAGTACACCATTAAAAATGAAAACAGAAAACATTACAGTCCTTTCCCTTTTTTTAGCAATCTTTTTACATATCTGAAGATACCAATCTAAATAAATTCAGTTCCTTCAGTGTTTCCTCCTTTGTTACATTTTCTTGACTACTGATCAGTTGTTCTTTTTTGCCCAAATAACTCCAGTAAGTATCTTTCTTTAAGTTTAGCATTCCAGACAGTACATAAGGCCAAACAACCTATGGGTACATTATTTCCCTTTTATATTACATATATATATATATATATATATATACACACATATATGTTCAGTGATTTATTTAAGTGAAAATCCAAATGTTTAGGAAAAAATCAAATACTCCATTTCAAATGAAATTGGAAACAACAACAACAACAAAACACTTCAGCTTTCTGCCTAACCATTGTTCATTGAAGGGGGCTTGTTTGAAGGATTGTGATGATTTTGGCAAGTCAGCATTTTTCTGGCAACAAAATCACAGAATCACAGAACTGTAGGGGTTGGAAGGGACCTCGAAAGATCATTGGGTCCAAACCCCTGCAAAGAAGGATTCTCAGAGAAAGATTAAGTCAGAAAATTTAAGCTGGTCCTGAGCAATTTGGAGAACTCAAAGGAATAAAGTAATAAAATATGAAAATGGAGGGAAAATGAGGGAATAAATCTGCTGAGAATTATCACAAAGAAAAGTTAACCACAAAAGGGACATTTTTTTTGACTCCATGATGTCTGTTGTCTTTACTGTTGTTTTTAAGTTTACAAGAATAGGGTGCAGAAACTGAATTGCTAGACAACATATAAAACCATGAGAGAAAACTGTATCTCACTGCAGTTCTGCCACACCTCCACTGAACTTATTCTCATTTTGCATCCCTACTTCCATATAAAAACATTACAAGTTACTGTGATTTACCATTATTTCCTGCCATACTCAGAACTTATTGTTCAAATTCCCTACTGCCTTATAATGGTGTAATTTATTTATCTTAAAGCACTATCCAGGGGCCCAAATAACAAATTGCTTGAATATAAAGAGAAATGTGGTACTAGCCCAGAAGAGTTTATAATATGCTAGTCAATACTGTTTTCATTTGAGCTGAGGTACTTTAATAGAAATATTACATCTGATAAAATATCTCCAAGGACAAAAAAAAAAAAAAAAAAAAAAAAAAAAACATAAAGGGCTTTGGATTTTGAAGAGATGTCCATATAATTGATTTTTCCTTCCATTAGTCAGTCAGCTGAATATTTCCTTTAACCTCTGGTAATGTTTTGTCTTCTTCTGTTTGTTCTTTAAGTGAAATGTTCTTAAATTTCTGCAAAGTGTTTGTAGGCAATAAATACAGGACAGCTAAAGAATATTTATAAGCCTGCAGACCCTGATAAAATGCTAAGAAACAACAAAGCAGTGTTAACAGCAGTAAGAATTCTGAGATTCCGCTTCAGTAAAAGGACTGCTTCTGAGTTTGCAATGGTCAGCAAAGCAATGAGTAACATTAGCTATTGTTTTAAAGTACTTCTACAGAATGAAATCTTGTGCCTAGCATAAGAATAAGGAAAAAAAAAAAAAAAGTAATCAAAGAGGTGGAGAAAAGATGCAGAGCATCACTTCAGTATAGGATACCTTTTGTTTATTATATAATTTCCCCCTACATTGTTCATACTAAGCTCTTTAGTGGATGTATGCTGTGTTTAAGTACCTACAGAGGTTTTATGTTTCAGTTAATAGCTGACACAATAATAATCATGTCTGAAAATAGAATGGGGTGCTCATGTTAGTGGCTGAATAAAGCAAAGATAAAAATAAATAGAAGTGTAGGAAAAAAAATATTTATTACTTTTTTTATTTTTAATTTTAAGAATAAGGAAGAATGCATTTTGGATCAGTGCACAGCATTGTATTTGACCAAACATGACTTATGTTGTTGTGTTCAAGCTTCTAGCTAACTTTCTGCATAGCTTTTACATGATAAAAATGTATTTTTATCTTATTCCCATGTGTCCTTTCCTTTTCCATCTACAATCATATCCTGATTCTAACTGTTAATCTTTTCAGTCCTCTTAAATCTTAATTTCCTATTAGTTGAAAAAGTTGTTTTAATATTGATCCTTAAGGGTGATCCTTAAGGGTCCCTTCCAACTCAGGATATTCTATGATTCTATGATAATATAAATAATGTTTAATTTAAATAATTAAATGAATTTTTATAATAAATAAATAATTTTTTATAAATAATAATCTCTTCCTGAATTAAATGCCATTCCTATGGTCTTAGAGTCATGATTTCTTGGTCATGAGTCCCACGGACTTGATGGGCTTGAAAAGTGATACAAGAGGAAATGGTCAATGGGAATGTCCTCTACATCTTCTGCACACAGAAATGTGAGAACTAGTTGTGTGCTTATTGCCCTGTGTCAGTAGACAAAAGTAATCTCCTCCTACCAGCATAAAACTGTCCAAAGCTTGCATTAAAATCTTGTATGTGTCTGTAATCAGTCTCTGCCTGCAGTGGGTTGACTGACATAAGAAAGTCATTCCAATTCAGTAAAATTCATGCAGTTTACACTTTGTATTGATCTTTTTGTTTTTATTTTCCTTTTAACTAAAAGAAAAGAGCTCGTCAAACTGCCAGCAAATGCTTTGTTCCTGGGGTATGGAAGTACTCTCTAGAATATAGGGCAGAGAGACAGTTATTTCCCTTCCCTGCAGACAAAACTGATATTTCCCAGCATTTCTTGGTGCTAGAGTGATAAGAAAAAAATCACAGAAGACTATTGATACTGACAAAAAGGCATGAGATTTAAGGAATCACCTACAAGTTATGATAATTTTAAGCAGAGAACACAGCAAAATGATAGATTATCTTCAAAGAGACAGCAATGTGCACAGATATGATGGAGTCTAACTTGCTCAAAGGTGTGAATGTGGGTTGATCAATGAAGACAACTAGATCTAGAATTCATTGTAAGCTGTCTTATCTAGTTGTCACAGTGAAAAATAATAATATTCTTGTTGCTTTGTACTTACTGATCACTAAGAATTGTTAAGCACTGCTAGTAGACTGTTGGCATTATCCTCTTATTCACAGATCGAGTGAGACCTTTCCAGCATGTCACATTTAATCTCAATTCTTTTCCTGAAAGGTATCACCTACTTTTGGAGATTAGTTCTACTAAAAGGGAACTTATTTGTCTGATAGAACTATTAGCAGTATCTTTTGGTAATTGATTCTAGCATAGGCACATGAAAACATAAATCATATTTCTTTTCTCCATCTTTGGGTATCATATTTAAACCAATTTTTACTGTTCTGGAAAAAAAAATAATAATAATCTGGGAGTAAATGCAGTTGGTAGTTTTCTATGTGATACCCATTGTAATTAATTTCTGACTCATTTCTGAATTAGTGTATTGTACAGAATGGGGGGTGGGAGGGTCGGGAGGGTGGGGGGATGGTATTGCAGAACAACTATTTTCACTCCCTGTTTGGTAATTAATGTGTATGTCTATTTTGAAAACTGAGTCCCTGAGGGTGATTTCGCAGCAGAAGTGAATGCATGTTGGAAATAACTCTTATTCATGGGCCAGGTTTTATATGCAAATCATCAAGATGTACTTTCTGCTCTCCCATTACTCCTAATTTTACCCAGATATGAGACACTGAAGTCCAACCTATAATGTTGAGGCATTTAAACTGACATATCTCATCTTTGAAGGAGTTTCCTAACCAAAAAGCTTTAGGTGATTTTCTGACTTCTGCTGGGTGTCAGGTGCAATTAATGCAGTTTCGACACCAGGTTTTATTTTATCCAGATGGGAAGGCGTTTATGATGAAGAGTTATCTAACCTATGCTGTGCTGCTCAGACTGAGTTTCATGCAACTTCACTGCAAAGCTGGAACTTGCACTGATACTTCTTTTAAGCTCTAGACTGACTACATAAGTGTGAGAAATTCATCTGGGCAGGAACAGAAATTCAGGGGAAAGTCAGTCTGCATGTAGATGGTAAATCTAGCCATGTAGATGATTTCTAGGCATGCAGAATGTGTGCAGCTTAGTTATGCTCTGCATGCCCAGTACTATCACATTTCATATATGTACTAAGGTCTGAACAAAGAATCTAATGCAATGGACCCTCCCCACCCCCCCCCAAAAAAAAATGCAGTGTAGAGAAATAAGCTGCTTCTGCAACCTGTTCATGATTTACACCAGAAAATGATGTTAGGAGGAAATGGTTATGATCTGGGTTCATTTCCTAGCTGTGCTGCTTGCAGTCCATTGGACAGCAGTTAGACACCCACAGCCTATGACAAAACCTCTTCAGGAGTTGATGCAAAAGGACTTTGATGGGGTAAAGCAAACTGTAACATACATTGATGTCAGCAAGGGGCAGTGTTTACTGCAGTCAATAGGTAGCCTTAGTTTAATATAAGACATATCTCTTCTGGGAGGCTATATCCTTTCCATGGAGGGAAAATGTACTTGCTGATCTAATAGATCTCAATTTCAAAATATTACGATTCTGTAATGACACTGGCAGCACATACTGCCAACAAAATAACGTATCTCAGAACAGCATTTATGGTTCAGCATAGAGTAGAAAGGGGGGGGGGGGGGTGGAGTCGAAAAGAGCAGCCCATTATATTTTGGTTATTGTGTTTTTTAAGCTTTGCAATCACAAACCATGATGGATACAAATTAGTTATCTTTGCTTAATATTTATTATTGTTTTGTCTGCTTGCACATGGAAGAAGTGAGCAGTTGAATAAATTTTGTTTGAAAGGACACCCAGTTGCTGTGGAGCTTCCTTTAAGTACTACTTTATTCTTTGCAAAACCCTGTTTCAGGTAATTTCCTCTCAGCAACAGCACAGCAGTGAATCATAAAAGAATGAAGCAGTGACAGCTACTGCAATGTTAAGGTTGAACCTTGATTTCCAGCTTAAGGTCTGCTTTAGGTACTTTTCTTCATCAAGGGGCTTTGTTGTTTGCTTTCAGCCATTTATTTATTTATTTATTTTTCATGTTTCTGTGCCACCTTTTCCCCTGTATTGGCCAGGTTTGAATTTTCAGCAGTTGATCAGCTCATCTGAATAGACAAGTAAGAAGTTCTCGGCCTGACTGGGAAGACACTTCCAAACAGACTTGTGTTAAGCCTGTGCTTTCCTGGACACTACAAAGTGCCTGTAATGGCTCTAGAAACCCACTTAATCCAACCCTAGGTGTCCATCTTAAAGTGAGCTTTATTTTTCCCTAAGATTTGTTCACTGCCTAAAGTACTCTGCCTAAACTAAAAACTTCAGGGAGACCTCTTGTTATCCATTCAGGGACATCAAAGTATGGGTTAGTTGATCTTAAGCTGATCTCCATGCCAAGAGCTCACTTCAGATGCCTGAACATTAGATATTTGTCATCCACTTGACATTCTGGTAAGGTGTGGATCTTTCCAGAGGTCTAGTGGTATTTCTGCAAACCTCACAATTGTATTTTATTTTATTTTACTAGTCAAATTACTTCAGGCAACACTGAACACAACTAAATATAACATTTACATAGTGAATTTCTGGAAACTGGTCTGTGTGATTCTGTTCCTGCTAGGAGTACAAATTCCAAAGGTTCTGCACTTTGATAGGAGAAGTACACTTCAGGAAACACAGAGCCCCTATCAGTTCACTGGAATAGCTCTTCCAGTAAAGAGATCTCCAGCAGATGTATGAAGGTGCCATTTAAAGTGTCAGTTTATTGTTTTAAGGTAAAGGAGAATTTCTTACAAGGGTGCCTGAAGATGGATGGGTGTCTATCAGCTGTTGTGGATTTCTTTGCAAAGTGAAGGACACTCTTCCCAGGAAAATTGTTTGTGCCAAATTTGTGATGAAACCTGAGAATGATCTCTACACAAAGCAAAAAAAAAGGGAGCCTATACATCACATTAGACATTCACCTGTCTTCAGAGTATGAGCTTTTTGAATGACTAATGAATCAAATACACTTTATAATGAACAGCTCATTCAACCTTCACCAAGCCTGTTTCTCTACCCCAGTACACCACTAGATAGGTTTTCACAGTAACAACTAACACAGAGAATGGCTTTCAATCAAAACTGAAGACTAATGTAGATTTTTATTGATCCAAGAGTTGCAATTGAGACTATATGTCATGTAAGAATCTTGATGAAAATATCAGAACTGCTGTCAATCTAAATAGCACCAGAGGTTGGTTTACTGATCTCTAATCAAAGATTTTGGGTATGCTTCTATGACAAGGCTAGTAATTTAGACTGAAAGTTCTCCACAGGGGCCAATGTCATACCAATCTTATTTAACATCTACTTAAATGCTATTCCTGTTATGTACAATCAGTACACAAGTTCAGTTATACAGACTATATCCTGCACCTCTTAACTCCTTGATCATGTCTATGAATTATTACTGACATTTTCATCCACTTTATTTTTCCTTGCCCTTATTCTTGTCTGTCTTTAGACATTTATAGTGTCATATTGAATTTAGCTTGAATTACAGCTAAAGACAAAAATGTGAGTTTGCTTTGTGAAATGCCTAACACAGTTTCAGGAGGTAGAAAGAGAAGATCAGCATTTGCTTGCTGTCTGTATGAAGATAACCCGTCATTTTGCATGCTTCCTCTTATGATTCACAAGAAAAGTGAGACTTTATGATAAATTTTGTCACCAGGGAGTTGACTTGATAAACACAATTTTGGATTTTTTTTTTTTTTTTTTTTTTTTCCCAAGTATAAAGTTTAATATAGAAAGAAGCATGGGGTTGTTTTCTAGAGGAGTTTTCTTTGCTGGCAATTAAAATTGGAATGAAAAAATATGGGAGCTGTGGTTTTCTTGCATAAAAGGTAGAATTTTATGTCAGATATGTAGCACAAGTAAGCATTTAAAGTGTCTCAAAAGGAGTGATTTAAAAGTGGCTTGGTTTAAAAATTACTTAATTGTCTGCACTTGTGGCTTTAACACAGGTAAAGGCTTCATAAAACCAACTTTAAAATCCAAGCAATTGCCTAGATTAAGATGGTTAAAAAGAACCAATTCATTACATTAAACATTCTGTTAAATGTCACAACTGCGCTGGTGTCTTACTTGGAGTGTACCAGACTAATATAAGGAAAGAATTTCAAGCAAATATTGAAAGTTAAACTTGACCCCAGAGCTAACATAACCTAATCCACTACTTCAGGGCAAATATAATTCCTCCTTCTTTTCTAGAAATTATGTTGCTTTTAGAGAAGCACATTTAACATCAGTTTTAAAACTCATGTTTTCAGTGCTTGTAAAACTGTTGTAGTCCCTCAAGCTGGGGGAAAGTGGCAATCTACTGGAGGGTAGGAAGGTCCCACAGAGGAACCTGGACAGGTTGGATTGATGGGCAGAGGTCAACTGGATGAGGTTCAACATGGCTAAGTGCTGGGTCCTGCACTTTGACCACAACAACTCCATGCAGCACTACAGGCTTGGGGCAGAGTTGCTGGAAAGCTGTAGAGAGGAAAAAAATCTGTGGGTATTGGTCAATGCTCACCCGAATATGAGCCAGAAGTGTGCTCAGGTGACCAAGAAGTCCAATGTCATCCTGGCTTGTATGAGGATATGTAACAGCAGGGCCAGTGAGGTAATTGGCTCCCTGTACTCTGCTCTGGTGAGGCTGCACCTCAAGTACTGTGTTTTGGACCCCTCACTTCAAGAAAGACATTGAGACCCTGGGACATAACCAGAGAAGGGCTACAAAGCTGGTGAAGGGTCTGGAACACAAGTCCTGTGAGGAGCAGCTGAGGAACTGGGGTTGTTTAGTCTTGAGAAGAGAAGGCTCAGGGGACACCTTATTGCTCTCTACAACTATCTGAAAGAAATTGGTGGGGAGATGGTGCTTGGCCTCTTCTCACAGGTAACTAGTGGTAGGACTAGAGGGAGTAGCCTTAAGTTGCACCAGGGGAGGTTTAGGTCAGAAATTAGGAGGCATTTCTTCTCAGGAAGTGTTGTCAGGCATTGGAATAGGTTGCCAAGGGAGGTGGTGGTGTCATTGTCACTGGGGGTGTTTAAGGAAAGGTCAGATGTGGTACTTAGGGACATGTCTTAATGAGTAAGTGATAGTGGTGGTAGGGGAACAGTTGGACCAAATGATCTTGGAGGGCTTTTCCAACCTTAATGATTCTATGATTCTATATTCTATCAGAAAATTAATCAAAAAGATTTCTTAAAATAAACAAAATATCAACTTACATCTATGACTGTTTGTAAGTTATTGCTAATCAGCACTATAAATTCTCTCAGCTGTGCTATTCTAGTTACAGCCAGCTTTTGCATGATCCTTATCAAGAACGTAAATTCAAGTATATAGCTTTATTATTATCAGAAGTGTTGCTTTTATTTTGATTTTGCAGTAACAAGTTTGAAGGAAATTTGTTAAACTTGTTTTTATATTCAAAACTCTTATTTTTAGAACTCTGACAATCAAAAAAAAAATGATGTTCCACATTAGTCACTTAATGTGCGATTCATCTCACCTAATTTTGGAAATGTAGAAGATAAATAGCTAAATTTGAGCAGGTCACTGTGAGCTCTCTTAGCAGTCAATAGTGAAAAACGCATTTTCAGGGGATGATTCACAAAATCTGTCTCATCACCAATTTTAGAATACAATACCATTTATTATTCCCTCTTTCTCTATATCACACCCTTTCCTTTTAGGGATAGATTCAGGTATAAAATATATTCTTACGATGTCTCTGTTGTGGCAGATGGATGTTAAGTCTGTATGATTTATGGAAGTTATTAGGAAGTTTTACACATATAAGGCCTGAGCTTTCATCATTAGGAACTTAAACAAGGGCTTCAAACCTTCATTTAGACAGCAAAGTAGAAAAATAAATTAATAGTTTAAGAAATTATGCTACTTCCTTCAGATATAGACTTATAATGGTATAAAAAAGCCTAGAAGAAAGATTTTTTTTCTTGTTTGCAGAAGCACTCTGGGAAAAAAAAAAAAAAAAAAGGATTCTTCCATAGACTGAATCTCTGAAGGATGTGTCCATGTTGGAATTTTGACGTAGTTTGCACACTGAGGATATTAAAAAGACACATTTTCTTTTTATTATTAAAAAGGTATATTTCAAGACTGATAATTTCATAGCAAATAAATTTTTAAAAGAGGAAGAGAAATATATATATATAATAAAATAAACCACCTTCTGTATTAAATGAATTTCCAATAAAATTCAGAAACTAGTTTAAGAACCAAACTATACCTTAGCAATTTATACCTTAGCAATTTTGATAACATCTAATTTATGTATGGTTTATTTTTAAATGCTGTTGTTTTCATTAAAAATATTTCAATTTCAAGTGCCCAATTAATTCCAGCTTTTTCACAGATATGAAGCTTCAGACTAAGACCTAAAAATATCACTGTATTTGTGAAAAATGAACACCAACAATACAGGAAAGGTTTCTTTGGCTGTGAAAACAGTAGCTGACACAGATTTAAAAAGAAGTTCCTGTTCAAAAAGCTAAAGATTTCAGTGTAAATGGTTTGTAAATGGTAGAAGACACAGGAGACAAAATAAACCAGTTATATGTGGAGTAACAATAGAATTCCCCTCAGCAGCACAACTGTTGTTAAGTATGTTTAGGCCCTGGAGAAGGTACATTAGAAATGTAGTGAGGCAATACTAGGGATATTTTAGGTAGTTTCTTTCAAATGTAAGGTGTGGCATGGAAGAGGACATAAATCAACTATGTAGCAGGGAAAGAAGATGCATCTCCTTCTTTCTTTCCTTCCTTCCTTCCTTCCTTCCTTCCTTCCTTCCTTCCTTCCTTGCTTTTTCTCTCTCTCTTTTTTCACCGTTCTCTTTGCATTAAAATCAAAATAATTTAAATTTGCAAGTCCTGCATTATCTTTATATAAGCATTCATGAAAGTGGGAGTTATCACAGTTCTCAACAGAATTTAAACAGAATTTGATTTTACACTTGCATTTATTTTCTGCTGCCAGCATCAGTGTTTCAAGACACAGATATATTCTGTTGTAGGATTTTCCCATAATATCTTTCCCTATTGAAAATACATTATGTGTTCTTTTATTTCTATGTAAATATATCTTTTATATCATCATTTCCAATAAAAGAATAAGAATGTTCAGATGTATTTCTCACTGACTTAGGAAAATTGTAGATTTATGGAAGAATTTGTGCACGTTTTGGACAGGTTTCTTTTGAACTCTATCTTGTCAATGAGGTCTTAGGGCCTTGATCTACAGCAGTGTACTCAATAGGAGCTTTAGTTTCTACTTCAAGTCTTTCTGCGTAACTTCAGCTGGTCTCAGTGAGCAAGAACCATGGACCATTTTCTAATTCCTATCATCATTAAATTAATTTAATCAGATTCATGTTCAAAGTGAATCAATAGTTTTACTTGAGGACCACAGTTAACAAGAAATACAAAGCATTTAAAACAATAAGAAAAAATACATTTATTCTAAGTTCACAATATCTGGATAGATTTTTCTCTGTACTTAGAATTGTGGTTCTCATTTTTTATAATATTTTAATAACTTTCTGCACCTTTTTTCACTATGATGCTTCAATGTCATGTAAAACAGTTTGAGTGATTTGCTGGCTTATTACATTAAACATTTCAACAAAAGTAGGTAGCTCTGACATCAGAGAACCAGCCCAACACACTGTCATTCTGGAAACAAGAAGCACCAAAGAAAGGAAAAAAAAAAAAAAAAAAAAGCACTTGCAGAATACTGAAGCTTGCAATAATTAAGTATATTATTATACATATGTGTATATTCATGACTAGGTTTGCTCGTCTGCAACAAGCAAACGTGAAGAGAAATGTAAGTAGATTCCCACTTATAGCTGAAATTCTAACCTTATCCCCCTGTTCATAAAGCATTTGGGAGGAGAACACATCCTCAAAGAGGATTACAGTATCCTGAAACTAACCGTGTGTTACAGCATGTCTCATAGGGAGTTTGGCTTCCAAATTTGGTCTCAGAAGTGACACTGAATAAATTTTGCCTGGACAGCCTGACCTTTCTAGTATGGAACAATGGGATGTGTGGTTAGTTTGGCTTGTAAAATCTTGACTCAGTGACTTTCTTTGGAACTTAAAAAGTTGTTGAGGCTGGAAGAAATCCATAGACCCAAAATCTGGGAGTTGCAGAGGACACCGGGAAAGACACCTGTATTTGAATTTATGCACATTTTTTGGAAGTGTTTGAGGGATGCACAGAGAAATTTTTGTGCTGAAGTGTGGACTTAACTCTGCCTGAGCTCAGCATTTCACCATTGAAAGCCCATTTTATTACAAAGGGAGGCAGGTCACCTAAAACAGGGGAATTAATTAAAAACTTTTTAAAAGATAACAACAACAATAATAATATTAATAATAAACCACTGTTTTTGCTGATGGGAACTACCTTGCCCTTCCCAGTGAATAAGTTTACAGATTTTCTTAGTTATTCCTAGTGTTGCTAAGAAGTAGTCATGCTTTCACATGACAGGGAAATATTTGTTTAGGACAAAATGTATGTTACATTACAGTATTGTGAGTACAGAGGAGGAGTACCTGCTTTCCAGATATTACTGTTAGAAAATTACTGTTCACCATCTCAATATCCTGACTGACAAATCAGGGCAAGCAGGCGATTACAGGGCAAGCAGGCGATCATGCCTAGTCAACATGGGTTTATGAAGGGCAGGTCCTGCTTGACGAACCTGATCTCCTTCTATGACAAGGTGACACGTTTAGTGGATGAGGGAAAGGCTGTGGATGTGGTCTACCTTGACTTCAGTAAGGCTTTTGACACCGTTCCCCACAGCATTCTCCTCAGGAAACTGGCTGCTCATGGCTTGGACTGGCATATGCTTTGTTGGGTTAAGAGCTGGCTGGATGGCTGGGCCCAGAGAGTTGTGGTGAATGGAGTCAAATCCAGTTGGAGGCCAGTCACTAGTGGGGTCCCCCAGGGCTTGGTACTGGGGCCAGTCCTCTTTAACATCTTTATCGATGATCTGGATGAGGGGATCGAGTGCACCCTCAGTAAGTTTGCAGATGACACCAAGTTAGGTGCGTGTGTGTACTGGGTCTGGCTGGGATGTTAACTTTCCCTGCAGCAGCCCATACAGTGCTATGCTCTGCACTTGTAGCTAAAACAGCAGTGGTATCACACTGGTGTTGTGTCTGCTGCTGAGAAGTGCTGGCACAGCATCAGGACTTTCTCTAGCCCTCCTAGGGGGTGGGCAAAAAAGTGAGAAACATCACCAGGGCAGCTGACCCAAACCAACCAAAGGGATATTCCATACCATATGATGTCACACTCAGCAATAAAAGGTGGAAAAGGGAAGAAGAGGGGAGGGGTGGGCTCTCATTGCAAAAACATCTGTCCTCCTCCCCGAACACTGGCTACGTGCGTTGAGGCCCTGCTTCAAGGACGTGGTCAAGCATCGCTTATTTGTGGGAAGTAGAGAGTAATTTTTTTCCCTCTGCATTTCCACATAGCCTATACTTGTTTTGTTTTGTTGTTCCCTTTCCCCCTTCCTCTTTCCCTTTTCCCTTTTTTTTCCCTTTAGTTGAATTGTTTAATTAATAATAATATTTCCTTGATAATATATTTTTCTCTTTATTAAAATTATCCTTATCTCAACCCATGAGTTGTTTTTTTTCCCCTTTACTTCTTCCCCTCCACATCTGAGGAGGGTGAGTGAGAGAGCGGTTGTGGTGTTCAGTTGCCTAACACGGTCAAACCACCACAGTGTGTCGACCTGCTCAAGGGTAGGAAGGCTCTGCAGGAGGATCTGGATCGGCTGCACCAATGGGCCGAAGCCAACTGTATGAAGTTCAACAAGGCCAAGTGCCAGGTCCTGCACCTGGGGCACAACAACCCCAAGCAGAGCTACAGGCTGGGAGATGTGTGGTTAGAAAGCTGCCAGGCAGAGAAGGACCTGGGAGTGATGGTTGATAGTCAGCTGAATATGAGCCAGCAGTGTGCTCAGGCAGCCAAGAAGGCCAACAGCATCCTGGCTTGTATAAGAAACAACATGGCCAGCAGGTCCAGGGAAGTGATTGTCCCCCTGTACTCAGCTCTTGTGAGGCCGCACCTCGAGTACTGTGTTCAGTTTTGGGCCCCTCACTACAAGAAGGACAAGGAGGTGCTTGAGCAAGTCCAGAGAAGGGCTACGAAGCTGGTGAGGGGTTTGGAGAACAAGTCCTACGAGGAGCAGCTGAGGGAGCTGGGACTATTTAGCCTGGAGAAGAGGAGGCTCAGGGGCGACCTTATCGCACTCTACAGGTACCTTAAAGGAGGCTGTAGTGAGGTTGGTCTGTTCTCCCACATGCCTGGTGACAGGACGAGGGGGAATGGGCTAAAATTGTGCCGGGGAGTTTTAGGTTGGATATTAGAAAGAGCTTCTTTACTGAAAGGGTTGTTAGTCACTGGAATCAGCTGCCCAGGGAAGTGGTTGAGTCACCATCCCTGGAGGTCTTTAAAAGACATCTAGATGCAGAGCTTAGCAATATGGTTTAGTGGAGGACTTGTTAGCATTAGGTCAGAGGTTGGACTCGGTGATCTTAGAGGTCTCTTCCAACCTAGACTATTCTGTGATTCTGTGAAATAAATAGGATGGAAAACTGGAGCAGTTCAACTCTTCAGAGAGAGGACATAAGGGACTCACCATGACCATTCAGCTCATTGCTGTTAATTCTTAAAGGAATTCCCATGCTCCAACTCTTTGGGAAAATAACATTTCTCTAACTGAGCCCAAGAGCTATACAAACTCTGACATTGCAATCCAGCAGTATATATACTCTAGACAGATACATGATAGAAGGAAGAGAAGAGAAAGTTTGCTTAACATCATGGGGAAGGGCCTGTGAAAAGGTTGTAGCAGAAAAGGAGCTGTTGGGCATCCAGCTCTGTGCTATGTACTTTGCAGCCTTTCCTCACTGGAGCAGGTTCATCCTCTCACCTCTGTTGCTCTGGAGGTCAGCAGCATTCATGAGTTTAATGAGTGGCCCTGTTTGTCCCTTAAACGTGAAACCATCTTGGTGCTGATGCTCTTACATTTTACATTTTATTTTCCTACAGAGCAGCACCAGCTTAATGGCTAATTTTGTTTCATTAGAAGAAAATTATTTTTTAATTATATTTAATTATTTCTCTTAATATTTTGAAGACTGGTGCTGGCAGAGGTTTAATGGCATCCAATCCCTTATTCATTACAGAACATCTTCTTGCATTCACCTCACATCTCTGTTATGGGCTGTCACATGCTTCATGCACAGCAGTAATGGCCTTGGTAGACACTGTCATAAATATCCTGTTCATCTCCACAGCAGTGGTGTAATTGAGGGTAAACACAAATCAGTGGTGTTTGCCCACGTCTAATGTGGGCAATTCTAATTTCAGGTCTCTCCAACTTATCCCTGTGTAGTCTGTGTGGCTTTTTCTGACTTGCCATCAAACTGCTGCTCTAAAGAAGAGATTGCTGGAATAATGGCAGTTCCCTGGTGCTTCTGCTATCCTCAGTCCAGATCCAACTGTTTTAGCAAGGAGCAAGAACTTGTTTGCCTAACAAATATGTAATTAACACTTTCTAAATACATGGAATCCACCTAGGATTTGGCATTCAGATGTTTTTCAGGTTTTTATCTGAGTAGAATGAGGCCCTTCTCTGTGATACTGTGTTTTCCAAGATTTCTGAAGCATTTAAGTGACTTGCTCAGTATTTCACATTTCATAAGGAAAGAATATGTCATTATAGTTTCCCTTTAGCCACTGTCTGTATCAGCTGTGGTGTGCTAATGAGAGCAATATATTTTGGATGCACCTATAACTTTTGCTCTCTTGGGCAATAATCTATTCTTTCTTCTATTCTGTTTTCACTACATAACTTTGAATGATGAACCCTGTCTTGACGGCAGACCATGGTTCCTTTCTCTTCTTTCAGAGTAACATAAGGTGTTAGAGTTTTTATTTTATACTTAAAGGTTGAAGTAGAAATTCTCTTATCAAATAAAATAAGTCCAGTAACTGTAAAAATCCTAAACCACCTGCTCATAATCTACTATACAAAGGAACTTGGGGGTCACTGTCTGCCACATTGCAATCTTAATCAAAGAATAACCTGCCTATAATAAGCACGGTGACTAAGATAACCTGATAAAATACACAGATTTTAAGTTGAGCACTCTTTTAATCTAATATGTTATGAATATTATGCCCCATACTAAAAATACTGCTTAGTAGAAGAAGTGTGCTCTAAAGAACGATATAAAAACAACAAATTTGCCCTTTATGTGAATCCAATCCTCTCATTTTAGTATTCAGTGTATCTTCATATATGATACAATTCAGGGCACAATTATAAAAACATATTCTTCTTTTCCAATATTTAATGATAAAACCTAATGGATTTTTGAAATTTTGGAAGAAAGGACAATGATCTTAATCACAGGGGATATTAATACACTGTGAGTTTGCTAGGAATATTATAAAATAACTGTTTTCTCTCAGAGTTTCTGTAATTGCTTTGCAAGATTTCTCTTCACTTGCAGGACAAGTATAGGAGGGAATAATACATTTAGTAAGAACTATCTCTTCATTTAGAGGATCTACATTTCAGTATTGAGAACACTTTATTGTGTAGTCATTTTTGCATATTAATATAAGGAATGTCAAAGCATCAAATAAATCTTGGAACTAAGGGAAACAAAAAACAGATCTGTACTTCCTGCCTATTTCCTACTTTATTCTTCCATTCTTCACACTGAAAGATAAGAGTTAGTGCCCCAAATGCTGTGAAGTTCACTGTATAAAGCTGCCGCTTGTAGAGATGTTTATATTTATTGTTGTTGTTGTTGTCGTTGGTACTATTATTTTGCTTGCTCTTTCATAGAAGCGTTCACTTGTTAACTGTGAGGCCAGGAGAAAACCAACAACATAAATCTGAGCAATGTTAAATTCACACTGTGTCATTCCCTGCTCCCCCCATGCCCCTGATATCTGGCTAGCTTTGACTAGCTTGACAATGGTTAAATAATAAGCGCTGTCAAATTTATTTTAAGTAATTATACACCAGAAGAGTTACATCAAGAGGGGAATGTCTATAATTTGTGCTGTGCCAGTAGTTTTCAATTAAATCTCAATTTTATCTCTTGGAGCATCCTGGCCCAAATTTGCAGCTAATTCTACCTTGAGCTTCAGAGTTTAATGAAGCATTTTGGGGTGAAGAAAAGTATTTCTTAGGTGCTGCAATGACCTTTTAATCTTCTAGAATGCAGAGAAATTTCAATGCTAACTGCAAACAAACCCATAAGCAGTTATTGGATGGGGTGTCGTAGGATGATTCCTATTTCAAGTACATGTTCATTCTATATATTCATTATACAGCAGCAGGGGCAGGGAGCGATATATGTATAGATGCTTGTGTATGTAGAAGACAAATAGACCAACATAAATTATAGTTGTACTATTTATAAGGGCTTATAGCACTGATGGAACATCCACTGTAAGTTCCTGCATCTGGCTGGGTTAAGAGTAAGATAAATTCCACGTCAACATCTGACTTTTGTGTCTGGATATCTAAATCAAATGCAGTGGAAAAAATACCAGCCTAGAAGGAAACTGAATCTGAGGAATGTTTCTTGTTAGAGGAGCCCATGATCTTGAACATACCTTCCATACTATATTTTCTTGGACGCTCTGCTGGGGTCAGTCTAGATAACCTTATATATAAACCATAGGGATAGGTCTTCCAAGATCTTTACATACTTACCCATGAAATTCAACAATACACCTTTAAGTAGTTTTACTATGATTCATCACAAGACAATTAGGAATAAATTCCTCTCACTTTGAACTCATTTAAGAAATTCATTGCTGTTGATGGAAAGCATTTGGTAAAGATGAAGTCAGACAGAAAAATAAATTTCTACAAGATATAAAAACTTTGTCAGAAAAATAAGGAAGAGGAAATGCTACAAAGATGTTTCAAAGCAGTAGTAGATAATTCTGAATTTTTAGTGTCTCACAGCATTAAAACAGGTTTTCTCATCTTGAAGGGCAATAGAAAAATGATGTATTCAGGAAGAAGAAGTAGTTAAAAGTTAGGAAAGTAGGATACGCTATCTTGCATGGAATCTGCTTTTCCTGTGCAAAAGGAAATATCATTACTATATGCCTTATTTTCTTATGATACTGACTAGCAAGATACAGTAAGACAACCTGAGATGACTATATGGAATGGTAGCATTTGCACTTGTATGGTATAAATTTTCACTCCTTGCTAATATTTGTGACTTCACATTGACACAGAGCACCACACAACTTTTTGTATTGGTGGGAATCTCAATGCATAATGAATGCATGAGTACTTCTGTGATTGTCTCTCTGTAAAATGGCTTGAAATGAAGGACATTTTCTTAATCAGTTTGCTGGCAGTTTGAAGCTTGACGTTAACAAGAGTTTTGTGGTTTGAATGAGTTTTAATCAACCCTTAATGGATAGTTTCTGTGGGCACTGCAGTTATTAGTCACATTCCCTTTGATTCCAGAGATTCAGGGTCATATTGTAAAAGCACTGTATTATGTATTATGTATTTCTGAAATGCAGAGAACTAAATAGGATGTTCCTATATACTGTCTACCAAGTCCTGTTTTACCACCCACTTATGCACAACTTTAAATCCATTTCTTCTCAGAAACACATGTACACACATCATTTTAAGCTTGCAGTCTTTTCTAACTAATTCAGTACTTCACTCAAGGATTACAGTAGTGGCCAAACTTTAAATTAAATTAAATTAAATACTGAATATATTTGTAATTTTGCTCTTGGGTGTTATTAAGACAGAGCTATGAAGGTTATTTTTCCCATTGGCAGCATATTTATTTCTTCGTTCAACTCTTAAAGCAACAAGGTTTTTTAATCAGCAACTATTGCTCTCTTCTGTTACGTTTTCTTTTGGCTACCCTGTTCACCTTACATAATCCCCTCTTTGCACACAATTCACTGCAAGAAACAGTATGTCTTCATCTGTTTCAGATTAAGTTTTTAGTTTGTGCCAGTTCTTGTTATGCTGAACTCCAGATATGTAGGGTTATTAAGTAGGCATGATGCCCTAGTAGGCATGGTGCCCTTCAGTCAGCAACAGAAAACTGTTCAAAGTAGCAGTAATCTGTAGGGACTGGAAAGGTCTTCAGAGTGTGTGGGTGAGCAAGATGGTTTTCAAGTCAGCTTTGAAATGGCCCTTGTGGAAGGAACAATGTGTAGGTAGTTTGGATTAAACTCAGTGGGTGAGTTAGATGGTGTGGGTTTCAGAATCATACATTTTCTACATGGATTCACCTTGCCTAACATCTAGTATAACAGTTTAAACTGTGAATAATCAAAGGAAACAAGCAATAGAAGACCTCCGCTGATGTCATTGCAGATGTCTAAAAGAGGTTAGTTAAGCCAAGTTATAAAAGTACCTATTCTTTCTGAAGTTAGATCTAAAGTGAGACCAGGATTCTAGTCCTCACATCTACATTTACCAGCACTCTCTAAATAATATCTATAATAAATACAAATCCTATTACAATTATTAGACTCAGTGGGTTTGCTTTTCACATAGCATCTTCCCTCTCCCTGAAAAATGGCAGTCTTGAACATCCTGAAACTTTTTTCAAATTTAAATGTGCTGCATACATTTTTCAATAATTTGTCCAGTGATATTTTGCAGTTCAGACATTCCTAATCTGAAGACACTTCAATAAGCATATCCAAAAGTTAGGACCTAAAAGCATGTTCTAGGGAAGAATATGCTCAGTGTCTCCTCTGGACACTGTTCTATTTTATTAAAATGTTCATATTCCCCTGGAAAATAGGCTAGAATGCAGGTATCTGACTTCCCAGGAGAATTAATCTGACACAAGGATGCTCCGAGGTCATTCTTGCTTAGTTCTTCCCACTAGTGCTGTTCTACTTTACATTAAATTCTTATAAGTCTTTTGAGACAAAAAGAATTGTTCCTTATTAAGAAAATCAGGACATATGCCCTGAAGTGGGGCACCTGTCTTTTATTTTTGATGTTAATGAACTTTTAATTTGCACATAGAAAGACACCATCTATGGAAAAAAAGGTTAAAAGGATTAAAAAATGGTAAAATATTCCCACAAGAGAATAAAATACACCATAGTGGACATTCAGCCAAGAGATCTGAAATGTTTCTTTCATATGCCTGAGGAACTTTGAACACACTCTTTCTTTCAGTTGGGATAATGCATTTGCCAGTGAACCATGATGAATCTGGGCTTGATTTTGCTTTCATTTTTACAGGTAACTAAAGTAGCATGCAGTCTTTTTCAGTGCAATTATATTTTCTACATTATTCTTCAGTGAGGGACAATAACAAAACCAAGCAATATAGGTTTTTCTAGTCCTTCTCCTCTCTTCTTCCCCTTTCTCATTCAACAGTCACACAGAAAAAAATCAGTAATTTGAGGAGGATCCAATCATCATAATTAGGTTACAAAAGAATGCTAAAGAACCACTGGAAATTCATCCAGAGTCATCTCTACCAGTAAGGATGAGCTGCATTTTCTTAAGTCTATGTGAATCTTGTGCAGCTGGGTTTGTTTTGGTGCCAGTATGTGAACATAGTCTTAATACAGATCCCACATATTAGCAATTACCTCTGTGAGTTGCAAGGCTACATTCCATAGCCTGAAAGTACACGTAAGTTAGCATTCTGCATATACAAAATGTCAGTTTATGACTACTAGGGAGATATTTTTCTTGTTTACCTATATTGTATTTCCATTTTGCCCCTCTTTCCTGGCTAAAAGCAAAATTATTCAAAAGATAGAAACAAATGTCAAAACTATAGTATATTTTTTTCCAAAGAGTTTATTGTTACCTAAAAATACAGCTCCTGAAATACACATTGGAACTAAACAATGATAAAAAAATGCAAATAAAATAAAAAAGTAAAAATAAAAGAGAAGAAAAGAAAATAATCTTACTGACATTTCCAGGAAAATTGAGTATTTTCTTTATACAAACACTGAAGACTGGTTCCATTACTCAGTGTCAGGAGGTCGCACAATAGCAAAAGCTTCTGCATGTCACTCAATCTACACTTCAACAGGAACTTGCTTTCTATAGGGGAAAAAGAAAGTATTGGGTTTGGTGTAATGTTAAATGAATAATGTACATGAGAGACAGTTGTAAAGGTGCTCTAACACCTTTATTAACTGCATGGGCAATGGGATCAGGGTATGCCCACCAAAGCTTAAGAAAATATACTATCAATTGCTAAATTCTAAAAATAATTCACTGTCGATCAAAGACTGGACTACAGAAGACAGGTTTCAAAAGCATCATGATCTTTTTGTTTCTATTAACTAATCACACCTACAATGTTCACTGTAGATCTGAAATGAGATTGACAAGTTAACAATCTAGTGTTACAACAAGAAATCTGAAGTCTCAGAGACTGATCTTCCAACAGTGTCATTAAGTCCACATTCTTGGAAAATTGTAATTACTCACAAATACCTTAAAATTCAGTGTGGAGGTTTCATGTTTAGAGTGGGGAATGGGAGATGTTAAAATTTTAAAACCTAAAAAGAGGAAAAAAAAGGGGGGGGGGGGGGACGACACTATTCTTTTGTATCAGAGAGAGGGTTTAACTCATCCCATTTCTATTGCTTCAGCTCTATTCACATCCCTGCCTTTAACCTGCAATGTGACTTCACTCAAGCTCTCTGAAGTTATTTATATTGAAGATCTGGTTAATGTATAATCTTCTGCAGAGATTTTTGAAATCAATGTATGAAAAACATTTCATAAAGCATAATCTTAACATCTCTTGTTACATTTTCCCCTCACAGATAACAATCACCTTTGACATAGCATTACTTATAATGGACTCCAAAGATTTGTAAACAATTTTCTAAGTCATTATGTTCATTAAATATATTCTTCCATGGACTTGCATGCAATGGGAAGTGTTTTTGTTTGTTTGTTTGTTTGTTTTTATGACATAAGTATAAATCTGATTCAAATACAGCTTAACTATTTTTGCAAAGATCTGATATAAAGAAGGTTGTCAAAATAGTTCTTTAAATACTAGTGGATTAATAATCTGTAATTTCCTTGCATAAATTTAATATTTTACTTGAGGTTAACCACCAATTCTGGGATGAGTTCATCTGTGTCTTCTCCTAGTTATGGGTGATGAATAGGTCAGAATCTGCTATCTCCTCTCTGTGAATAGTCCTGTTTACAGCTGTTTCCATTTACAAAACAAGGGCTTTAATGAATAAACATGAAAATGTACAAGTTGTTCGGGATATTTTTTTTTTTTTCAGCTTCATTGTTACTTTTCTGTACCATTCAGGTTTTGAGGAATATTTAGTATTTGTTAGCAGATGGAGATGCTTGAATAGCTCACACTCTCCCTTATGAGGTGTTTGCTCATGGGACTGCTTTTACAAAAGCCAGCAAGAACTGGAAATGTTCAACAATTCTGAATACTGGAGATTCTTTAACTATGTGACCATTGAAATTTGATGTCTAATTTGGGGCACTCAAGTTAGAAAATTTCAGTGTCAAAATATTGAGCCTGCCAATGACAGTGAGAGTTTTTCCCCGACAAACATTTACATCATGCTTTTGAAGGAGAAATTAAAGGCAGAATTTCAAACATGATCATAACACATTTAAGCACCTGCTCCAAACCTGCCAGGGAGTGAGTTTAAAAATCTGGCCATGGTCCTATATGAAGCTGAAAAGTGTTTTTGTAATTTCACAAACGTGTTATAGATGCAAGCTTTTATTATACCCGTTAAAAGTCATTAAGAATGAGAATTGAAACCATATCTTTTCTACCTCCCTCCTTCAAATACTCTGCTGTTGTTTTAAACATAATCTTTCATTTTCTAGTATCAGCACTAAGAACCGCTTTGAAAAATAGATGGCTGTTTTGGCTGCTCCACAAGACTATGCAAAGTAAAACAGACAGAAAGTAGATGGGTGGGCAAACATAATGGCTAGCAGACAGATGAGTAATCAAAACAAGAGCTTGTGTGTTATGTTAGCCTAATATCACTACTTTGTCTTTCTATTCTATTGGCATTTAGAGTGAAAAAAGAAATTCTAAGCAGTACTAAACTATTCACAATCACAACATAGTTCATGAATACTAAGTGTTTCTGCCAACAAAGCAAAGATTGCAGTTTATACAATGCAAATGAAGAATTGTTACAAAAATCCATTGTTCATGAATGTGAAAAGCTTTAGCATATCTATGGGGATTATCTATCTCTATGTTGTGTTTACTTGGGTTTCCCTTCCCTCGTAACTTTTTTTTTTTTTTTTTTTTTTTTTTTTTTTTTCCTTGAGATATTTAAGTGAATATGAGATTTACCTATTTGGATTGTGGGTGAAAGCAGGACTGTACAGCCCTTGCCTGAAACCCATAAACTCAAGAATTGGCCTAGGACAACAAAGACAACACAAACATGAAAACAAACAAGCAACAAATAAATTAAAAGAACAACAGCAACACACAAAAATTATTTGGAAGATTATTTGAATATCAGATGTTCCATTGCATGGTGTTCATAGATTTTTCTTTCAGCTTTGTCTAGTTCTCTATGAGGTTAAGGCTTATTAGACAAGTAATCCAGTTCTCTGATTTATTTATTTATTTTTGAGAATAATTTCCATTAGTTACCTTAGAGTTTTGGTCTTTCTCCTGTATAATCTGAAGTATTATTATTGTTATTATTATTTTTCAGATTGAAGTGGTTTTATGTCTATATAAAAAGAAAAGTCATATATGAAAATTTCCACAGAAATTCAGCACATTATCAAGGACTGGAAGAGTTTCAAGGAGTGTTACCAGTGTTTTGGCCTTAATCTAAATTAGGTTGCAAAAGAAATTCAGGAGCTCTAAAAATAACTAAAACTTGGAGTTAGTTATTTTATCTTTCTATTTTGCTGGAATTTTTCTTTTTTCTTAAGGCTATCATCTTTTGAGTTTACAGAGACAGGAAAAAAAAATCAGTAATATTTTTTAAAAATATATATTTTTTAATGATGGATTTTTTTTTTAGAGGAAAAACAGAGCATTTCTCTGAATATGTTTATGTATTGAAAATAAAATTTAAAATCAGAGAAGTGATATATGGTCCCCCTTACATATATGTATATATTATGAGTATTCCTTATGAACATCCACATACAGAACCATGATCCTGAAGTATACTGCATACAACTGCATAGAATACAGTAATTCACAAAATTAGTGTATATAATGGTACTGAAGCTGGGAGAACCACTGAGGACAAGTCACTGTGGCTAGTTCACTTGTTGGGAGAGCTAGCTGAGGATTTTTTTGGTCTAATAAAAGAAAAAGTTGTGTTGGAAAGTGGTAGATCATTAAAAAAAAT
This sequence comes from Heteronetta atricapilla, assembly GCA_011075105.1. Taxonomy (NCBI): domain Eukaryota; kingdom Metazoa; phylum Chordata; class Aves; order Anseriformes; family Anatidae; genus Heteronetta; species Heteronetta atricapilla. The sequence continues at coordinate 5,006,127 of CM021731.1, read as the reverse complement.
TGCATAAGAACATGCCAATTTCAATTAGGAAAAGATCTTGGGTATGTAATGGATTTATTTTGGTCAAAAAATAACATTCCATCCCACTGTAGCCTCAGGGCTAGGTCACTCATTAATGGAATTAATCTCATGTAGCTTCAACTATTATGTACGTGATAGGGTCTGAGACAATTGAACTCCACTTTTCATACTGATTGAAATATGGGTTGTTTAAGAACCTGATTCTGCTGGTCTACTTTAGAAAACTACTTTAAGTTGAGACAACTCGTGAGGAATTCTTACTTTTTTTTATTTATTGTAAATGATGTTTAGACAGCTAAAGCAAATGTAAGTATGCAATACTAAGAGAGTTGACCCCCACCTTATGTTTCTCCCACATCCAAAAATATATCAGGATCTTGAATTAGGTGTTTCTATTATATGGCTGCCGGCTTTAATTGAGTGATAGGAAGCTTTTCTTACTCTGTAAGAATATAATAATACTCTTGTATTACTCTGTTCATTAAAGTAATCAAAGTTGTTGGAAAACAGTTTTATACTTGACTCTGAATAGGAATAGGAAAATAATGTCACCTCCTTTCTCCTTGAGCATTTTTTATTATGCATACAGTTATGCATACAAAAAGAAAGTGCATTTTTAACTTTTTTTTTTTTTTTTTAATTTGTGCAGATGAAGTCTACAAGTTTAAATCAGAAATATTAAAAAAAAAAAAAATGAAAGCAACCTGTTAAAGTCAGGTGTAGCTCAAAGACATTCACATCTCAACATGATAGCATAACACTGTATGGAAGAAGACTGGGCTTCTAACTGTTCTAACTGATCTTTAAAAAATTGTTTCATCCTGTCTTGTGTAAAACATGAGACAGAACAAAAATACTCTTACTGTGTAGTCTATTGACTCCTTCCTAGGCTTTTATGTTTGCTTATCAGCTTTTCTATTGCACAGTCTTCCCCTATACTCTTGTCTATCCAATTGCTATATCATTGACCAAGATTTTCCCTGCTTAGCTTCCCTCATTATTTATGTATATTCCTAAAATTACACAGAAGGATTGTTGCACTAAAACAACGTACTGTTTTCAGTGTAATCCAGAATGTTCAGTCATTTGAAAGTTGACTGTCTTTGAAAGAGGTTTACCTGTATTGTCTCTGTGAAAAGGTAGCTCATGAATTCTTTATATGAGATCCGTCAGTTTCCATTGAGAAAAGTATTCTAAGGCACAGTTTGGATCAACCATCAGATCAGGCTCTGCATATATTTCTGAATCTAAATATGTTAAAGTCACTAAAAGTTTTTGGAAATCATCTGATTTTGAAATTTTAGTCACTTGAAAAATTTTATTTTGCAAAGGGTGGCTCCTCAATGTGTTTTGAAGTTTCTTAATTTGAACATTGAACAAGATAGAAGCATTTTTAGCAAATTTAACGTTGATGTAATTTTTCATTTATGAAAATAGATTATGTAGATCTTATTCAGCACTTTCTAGTTAGATTTTTCCAAGTCATTTAGAAACATAAGAATTACTGCTTCTCCTTTTAAGAGAAAGGAAAACTGAAATATAGAGGCCTGGATTGTTAATGTTTTTACCCCTCTGGGTATCTAGAATCTGGACTTTGGTGTACTGTTTGATGTATTTTATAAGTCTAAGGTGTTGCTTCATCCAAAGTACCAATGATACAAATCAAGCTGAAGGAATGTATGTGTACATATGGGGCAAGTTTTTCTTCCTTCAAAGATCAGTGAATGTCAAGATTTTTTATGCTATGTCTCTTTATGCTATGTCTTCCTCATACTCACAGTACCGTGCAAACATACCCAATCTATCCTTGTTAGCAAAATAAGATATATAAACCTATCTAGACAACCATGCTAGTGAGAAGTTACACTTCTTCCAGGATGTAGCCAGAGGTGGGTTAATTTATGTAAATTTATATCATGTTTTATAAAATCACAGTTTTTCCCATACAAATATTTGCTCCATTAACAAGAAATGCATAAATCATTAGTAATAAATCCCAATAATTAGGTATTTTATATAGTATAGACCAGGCAAGTGGCTTTTGCCAAAAGAAATTATGGTGTGGTAGATAGTGTACTGGAGTGTAATTGCATTTGGTTTAATTTGGGGCTCTAATAAAGGCTTGCAAGGTGACCTTTCTGAAGTCACTTCATCTTTTATGTGTCTATTTTCTGCAGCTGTACAGTAGAAATAATGGACAGGAACCCTGTAAAGCACCATGTGATCTACTGCGATCTACATAGGAGCTAGGTGGTATTACTAATAATATTAATGTTAATATAATGTTAAGAAAATAAATAAACCTATTTATTCCAAGGATAGATAAGCTATCCAGAAGGTTTTTTTTGTTTTGTTTTGTTTTAAGTTAATATTAATATAACTAATTTTGTTTGTTTGTTTGTTTTCCCTTTTTTATTTTTTTTCTTTTACTTGTACTGTCACCTTTGTACTATGAGTATTTAGCTAGGTCTAAAGAACTGATTGAGTGCATCGGGTGTGAGCTGCAGCTCGTTCTCCACTTGAGTTTTATCCATGAGGAGTCCAGGTTACCCAACACCTTTCCACCATGAGAGTTGTAGTATGCATGGATAATAGTATTTACTTTAAAACCTCACTCCTGATTTGTGTTGCACTAAGCATTGTCACTAAGTTGTGGTGGCAATCTCATGTCTATTTTCATTTCATACACCCATAAATCTGACCTCAGCAGACACATCTCAGATCTGTATTCCAGCTAACATGCTAAAACCCTTTTCTAGAAACACCAGCCCACAGGAAGTTCAGGTATATAAAAAAATAAAAAATAAAAAAAATAATCTGGAGAATGAATGAATGAATGATCTACACGCTGAGCCTGAAGTGCATCAAAGAATGAGCAGGGCAGATGAAAATTTTTATTTCCAGTCCTGAATGTATTGTCTAGATAAGTAGCCTCCAGCATCTAAGTGATGGTGCCCCAGATTTCAAGGTCTCTATTGCAAGGGCACCAAACAAGGATAAAGATTTATGGCCAAAAATTGTATGTGATGACCAGCTGCTAAAACATATTTTGGCAGCTGATGTAATTGGAGGAGCCTACATACAGAAAAAGTGTGATATGAAGCTGCCTTTGCTCTTTTTGTTTGTTCTTTGAATGTTCTTTTGGTTTACCTCAGGACTGGGGACAATTTTGGAGGAAACAAAGGAATTTCAAAGGAAACATAGTTTCCATGGGGCTGATGAAACAGAATTTATATTCTAGGGGACTGTAACAGAAAAAATCTGTTAAGGCCTTAACAGAATATGTGGATTTCCTTTTGCACTATTCAGACCAGAGCTTTATTATTGTGACAGATGACAGAAGCTGTGGGATCTAAACCCATTTAAACAAGGATGCCAAGTACATCCACAGAAACAGCTTTTAGTCTAGTATACCATTTTCTGAATTTTGGTACATTCAATGCTCCTGTACAACACATCCAAGAGTGCCATCTAATGCTGTTCAATAAAATCCTTAGTTCAGTCTCACTACTTTGGCAAAATATAGTGCCAGTAAGAACACTGCAGCAGTATAGCAAAATTTTTAGAAGATAATTTTATTTGATCAAATAGCAACATTTAATTTTGCTCCTGATATTTAATTCCCTGCTGGTTTGGATATTAAGCAGTAAGTGGAAACATTTCTTTTTAAATGATATAACTGTGATGAAAAATCTATTAACAGAAAATTCTACAAGTTTCATTATGTAATATGATAAGCATTGACCTATAAATGTTTATTTATGCATTGTCTGTTCACTTACATTTATCAGCATGCTGAACATTCATGCCACTTGTAAATTCTTATCTTGTTTCTAAATGCCTTACAAATAAAATCTCCTGTAAATACTAGAGTTTGATGCAAAGACATTGAACTCAATAAAATCAACAAGCTGATTGGCTTCAAATGGCTGTGTACTGTGCATTTGAATAATACATCAGTTACCTTGTGTTGTTGTTTTTGTTGTTGTTGTTTTTTGTTTGTTTGTTTTTACCATGTTGGTATGTCATCATCTATTATTAAAAATAATGTTTATCTAAACTTGGTGAGATGGTGTGAAGATTATTGCACAATACAAGGGAAGAAATATTTTTGCAAGAGTAACCAATATCTCTCTTCCGTAAAGGAATATTTTAAGACTTATCAAAATGATAGGCAATACAGTGTAAAGAAGTAAAATGTATTATTATTTTTTTGAACTTTAGGTACAAATTGCTGATTGCATATTATTCTGTATTAATTCCATGCATCAGGAATTGTACTGGTTACATGGGGGGGAAAGTGGGAAATATTTTCACTGCAAACTACTGCATTTTTGCTTTCCTTTAAACCTTCATAAAACAAATCATAAGCAGAATGTACAGGCAAGCTATTCTGAAACTACTGACAGAATTAAATAGTCAAGGATCTCAACTGATTTAAAGTTGAACTCCACTACTTTGCACTACCAGTATGAAACACTGTTCTCTAGCAGAGTGCAGATTTTGATGTATGATAGCATATATTCTCTGAAGATCTATAACGCCCTTAAATTTCATCAGCAGTGCTTGGCCCCACTGGCTAAGCTTTCTGGAAGTGGTTTATCTTGTTATCACAATATGGAGGAATGATTCACCTCACAATATTAACATTAAAATGATCACCTGGCATCCTCACCAGCAAGTGACTTACCATTTCTCATAGGTTCTTTATGGAATTATCTCTGTACCAAACTTTGTGTACATTGGTAAGGGTGTGGTGCCATGGTTATAACAGAAGAAACCTATGAAAAGAAAAAAAAAAACAAAAAACAATTTTGAAAAATACAAAATAGATTACACGTAAAGCATCCGCAATGTGCTAGAGCCCACTGTTGTTTTCTAAGGCTTAAAGACTGAAGTATGCAAAACCATGCATAGAGCACATGATAAATAATCTGAGAGTGTATCTGTGAACAAATACATTTCTTCAACATTTGGTAATATTCTGCTGTGTTTTTTGTGCATGCCCCTAAAATTTGCCATGGGAATCAGCATTCAAGCTGTGCTGCTCATTTGTGGTTGTGCTCAAAATAAGTCATACTCATGAACTTCTGCTTCAGGATACCCTACATAGAATCATAGAATCATAGAATATTCTGAGTTGGAAGGGACCCATAAGGATCATCAAGTACAATTCCTTGCACTGCACAGGCCTACCCAAAAGTTTAGACCATGTGACTTAGTGCACAGTACAAATGTTTCTTAAATTCATCCAGGCTTGGTGCAGTGACTACTTCACTGGGGAGCCTGTTCCAGTGCGCAACCACCCTCTCGGTAAAAAATCTCCTCCTGATATCTAGTCTGAACTTCCCCTGCCTCAGCTTCACCCCGTTCCTGTGGGTCCTATCACTGGTGTTTATGGAGGATAGGTCACCCACCTCTCCACTCCCCATCGCAAGGAAGTTGTAGACCACAATGAGGTCCCCCCTCAGCCTCCTCTTCTCTAGGCTGAACAGGCCCAGTGACCTCAGCCGTTCTTCATACATCATCCCCCCCAGGTCCTTAACCATCTTCATTACCCTCCTCTGGACACTCTCCAACAGTTGAATGTCCTTTTTGTACTGTGGTGCCCAGAACTGCCCACAGTACTCAAGGTGAGGCCGCAACAGTGCAGAGTAGAGAGGGACGATCACTTCACTTGCCCTATTAGCGATGCTGTGCTTGATGTACTCCAGGATATGGTTGGCCCTCCTGGCTGCCAGGGCACACTGCTGGCTCATATTCAACTTGATGTCAACCACAACTCCCAGATCCCTCACTGCGGGGCTGCACTCCAGCGTCTCATCGTCCAGTCTTTATGTACGGCCAGGATTGCCTCGTCCCATGGGGAAAGGACCCAGCATTTGCTTTTGTTAAACATCATGCAGCTAGTGATTGCCCAGTTCTCCAACCTGTCCAGATCTCTCTGCAAGGCCTTTCCACCCTCATCTAAATCTACAATTCCTCCAAGTTTGGTGTCATCGGCAAATTTGCTCAAAACACCTTCTAGGCCTACATCTAAATCATTTATAAAGACATTGAAGAGGACTGGCCCTAAGATAGAGCCTTGAGGGACCCCACTAGAGACCTTCCGCGAGTCTGATGTTGCCCCATTTACCACAACCCTTTGAGCACTGCCCATCAGCCAATTGCTCACCCATTGTATGATGTTTTTGTTAAGCTGTATGCTGGACATTTTGTCCAGTAGGGTCCTATGGGAAACCATGTCGAAAGCCTTGCTGAAGTCCAAAAAGATCACATCAGCTGATTTCCCTTGGTCGACTAGATGGGTGATCTTATCGTAAAAGGAAATCAAATTTGTTAGGCAGAACCTACCCCTCACGAAGACATATTGGCTGAAGCCAATGACTGCATTGTCCTCCAGGTGTGTTTCAGTAGCCTCAAGAATCATCTTCTCCATAATTTTACCAGGCACTGACATGAGACTGACAGGCCTGTAGTTGCCAGGGTCTTATTTCTTACCCTTCTTGAAAATTGACACAACATTTGCCAGCTTTCAGTCTACCGGGACCTTTCCAGATTCCCAAGATCATTGAACAATAATTGAGAGAGGTCCCGCGATGATGTCAGCCAACATTTTTCCATTGAATTTCAAATTTTGATAGGCTTAATCTAAATAAATGGAAACATATATGGTCAAATGAGTTTAAGATGGAGCATCTAATTTATGGTTCTTCAGTGTAATGCCTCAGTATCAGATAGGTATCTTCATTCTTTTAATACGGATCAAGCTCTGACGTTCCGTTCAGCTGCCCAGAAATGAGTGTTTTACTGCAGCAGAGACACCCCGGGTACCTGAGACGTCTACACCGAGCAGACAGATATAACAATGGTTTTACAAGAAATCAGTGTCCTTCTGCAGTAGAATAGAAATGTGAAATCTGTTAGCATATATGAGGCATCTTAACTGGTGCTAGGCACTTCTTTGAGTATGGTTCAGACAGCCTGTGGTGTCTACAGAGCTATTCATCCAAATGTAGTTCTTTACTTCAGGGTAATTTGAAAAACTTTCTAAACTTCATTTTCAGTTTTGAACATAGACAGCAAGTTTGCACACATCCAAAAGGTAACTTAAATTCCTACCTGAAATTCAGGTTGTGAATTTGGAGATGAACTCACCTCTACAGATGTTCGTATCCAGGATCCCATGCTCCTTTGTAAACAGCAAGAAATCAGACATTTCAAAGATATGCTTCAGCTAATTCAGAAGTAGGTGACTGTTTTAAATTGATTAGATGAACTGAAGTGCCTACTTGTCATTATTACATAGGTGGCTTAAGATCTGTATCTAGACTCAATATGCCTAAAAATATGCAGATAGCTGTATTAGGCACATAAAATCAGGCAGATATACACTCTCCTTTCATGCAGATTCAAGTGAGTAAATGTAAAATTCTCTTCATTTTTAATGAAGAGAATTTGTCTACACATTCAAAATATGAAAAGTGCCTGAAAAAAAATGAACAATAACAAGGTTTTAAATATGCCAAAGGTCAAGAGTATGCAGAATTTAATGTATACTCACTAAAATGCATAGCAATAATTCTCAAGTCTACAAGAACACCAAATGTTACCTACTGTTGTCATTCAAATTATCTGGAAGTGTGTGGAGGGAAGACTTCCTCCTGCAATACCAAATTCTCTTTAACGGTTCTTTGAAATGATATATGACTCACAGATCCAGTAATAAATACATCCCAAGCCATGGTACTTAACATGCATCGTTTGTGGGGAATAATAGCATCAGTTTTCATAGATTAAAGTAGGTTTATGCGATTATTCTTTGATCTTGTCCAAAGCAATGAGTGGACAAATAATTACTGATATCACTGAGAGAAGACAATCCTCGTGGGCAGAATGCAACTTCATCGTCGTATTCTTTTCCTTTCTGCTGGAAGAATTTTACTCTTTGGATTTCTGAGATCATGTCAGTAACTTTCTGCATGCTCATTTTTTTTCAAATATAGCCACAAAGTATAATGAGAATCAAACTTTCTTCAATACTTGACTAGTTTTTTCTTTTTCTTTTTTTTTTTTCTTTTTCTTTTTTCTTTTTTTTTTAATCCTTCCTTATCCCTGTATTGTATTGTAGGAAGAAAGTTGGGATTTGAAAGTGAGACTCACAGTTTTTCATTTGAGATTCATTGACTTAATTGGTGAAACTATTTTGAGATTTGTAAGCATGCAGTGGGACTCAGAAATACTTTGTGAGATTTGCAAAATGTATAGACCTTCCAACTTCAATGACATGTACCTGAAATCAGCTGAATATCATATGAATAGTTCAAATTGGCTTGTTTTTTTTTTTTTTTTTTTTTTTAAAAAAAAAAAAAAAAAATCCAGTTCAGTTTTTCATAGATTGCAGACTTACAGACTTGTACAAAGATTTATCTCCTGGTAAGACAGGTGCTGCCAGGTGCTGTTGTTTTTCACCTGAAAAGAAAATCCTTTGCTGGCAAAGGATCGGATGACTGGGTATCAAGTGTTGAACTGCTGGAGAACATGTAGAAAGAGAACTCCTGGTACTGGTAGGAGATGTAGGGACCCTGTGCAAAGACCATTATGAGACATTGTTCTCCAGGCCACATCAGAGAGAGATTAATAAATTAAAATGGTATGTTTTCTGCCACCTCTGCAAATACAACTGAAAAGGTCTGATGACTGTTAGGTGTTTTCCTTACTTTGGCCCTTGTAGTGTAAACAATTTCACATTAAACAAATGCCTGGAGGAAAGGGACTCACACTAGGCCAGCCCTGCCATTTGTTAAAGCCCTTACTCAGTTTATTCATATAGGGCTTGACCTAAATCTTGTTGAAATCAGTTATAAGCTTTGAACTAGTTATTTCAAGAAGCCAGAGGCAAACTATCTATATTATTGGCAGTGCAACAAATATATCTTTGGTATATATTTAAAAGTCTCAAACAATATCTACCATCTGAACAGCACAAGTTCCTGCTGTAATTTATACAACATGTCAGATCATGGTTCTTGTCACTGTAGGTGCTATACAAATACATAAGAAGACAAAACCTGTTCTAACAAGCTAATAAGATAGTAACTTACCATAAATAACAGTAGCAGGAATGCAAGAAAGAAGGATGACAGCAGCAGATATAGGAAGATTACACAGGTTGGTGGCCTACTGAAGGCAATTACATTTTTATTCACAAGTGAAAAAAATAAATAAATAAAATAAAAAATATTTAATAGTCCATGGCTGATTCAGAACCAAAATATCACATGTTGGTTAATTTCTCATAGGAGTCAATAAAAACATACCTCATCTAAGGTTTACAAGGAGTAGGTGAGTGGTTAAAGTGTTGCTTCTGTGCTCAGTGCAAGACAAAATTTTTGCAGAAAATAAATGTGCTAAATCCTAGGCAGCCAGAAGTAAGGCATATCTATAGCTCCATTTTAGGGCCAGTTCTCTTCAATATTTTTATAATTGATTTGGATATAGGACTAGAAGGTGTTTTGAGCAAATTTGCTGAGGATACTAAACTTGGAGGAGCTGTTGACTCTGTTGAGGGTGGAAAGGCCTTGAAGAGAGATCTGGACAGATTGGAGACCTGGGCAATTACCAACTGCATGAAGTTTAACAAGAGCAAGTGCCAGGTTCTGCACCTGGGACTGGGCAACCCTAACTGTATGTATAACTGGGTGACAAGATGCTATACAGTAGCCCCGCAGAGAGAGATCTGTGGGTTGTTGTTGGTAGCAAGCTGAATATGAGCCAGCGGTGTGCCCTGGCAGCCAGGAGGGCCAACCGTATCCTGGGGTGCATCAAGCATGGCATTGCTAGTCAGTCGAGGGAAGGGATTGTCCCACTCTTCTCTGTGCTGGTGCGGCCTCACCTTGAGTACTGTGTGCAGTTCTGGGCACCACAGTACAGAAAGGATGTGAAACTGTTGGAGAGTTCCCAGAGGGGAAGACATATGAGGAGTGGCTGATGTCCCTAGGTCTGTTCAGCCTGGAAAAGAGGAGGCTGAGGGGAGACATCATTGTGGTCTACAGCTTGCTGTAGTGTAGTGGAGGGGCCGGTGCTGACCTAATCTCTTTAGGAGCTGAGGGAATGGTGTCAGGCTGTGACAGGGAGGATTCAAGCTGGATATCAGGAAGAGGGTTATGCACTAGAACAGGCTCCACAGGGATGTAGTCACTGCAGCAAGCCTGTCAGAGTTTAAGAAGCATTTGGACTGTGCTCTTAGTCATATGGTCTGAATTTTTGGGTAGGCCTCTGTGGTGGCAGGAGTTGGACTCGATGATCCTTATGGGTCTCTTCCAGCTCAGGATATTCTATGACTCTATGATTCTATGGTCATGAGCCATGATAGAATATTCTTTTAAATAATTGAAAAGGTCTATTCTCACAACAGTTTACCCAGTGGTAAATTTTCATTTATAATTATGAATAAAAAGGAATAAATCACAGGGCTGGAAGTTGTCAGTTTCCTTGGGACACAAAGGTATTCTTTTTGTGAACGAGGATAAGGATTTTTTTTTTTTTTAAAAAAAAAAAAAAGCCATCTTCCAAAATAATTTCTGAAACTAATCTAACTACAAGAGCTTCACAAGTATCCCTTGTGTTAAATCTGGAGCTAAATTCTAGTTGGGAGGAATAGATTTGTCTCTCAAGCCACACAATTTCCTCTGTAGATCCATTTAAAATAAGCAATAGTATAAATAGTCCAGCACTGAGTGTCTTGAAGTACACACCAGACCAGGAAGTACTTGGAGGACAATAGGCTAGTGTTACCTCTCTACCATCAATGCAATCAGAACAGATATATAAGATTAATTTCCAGGATTAGAGAAAGAAATGAAATGAAATATATCAGAATAAAAGTGCTAGGATGGATAGGTAGATAGGTAGGTAGATGATGGTAGGTAGGTAGGTAGGTAGGTAGGTAGGTAGAATACCATATAAAAATTGAAGAATTTGAAAAATGATCAAAGTAACTAAAATACCATAAATACACATCCAAAAGAGAGGAGATCAATTATGGCCCTTCCAGGTGCAACAAAAGATGAGAAGCAAGCTTTAGGAATTAATAGGAAATATTTAGCAAGCAGAAAAGGAAACATAGCTATCATCTAGAAATAGAAGTTATAGGATGTAGGAAATTAGGGTAGCAAAAGAACTAAATTTTTGACTAGCTGGAGTAAGGTAGGATGTGAATAATAGCTATAATAAAATTTTTATGCTTAGGGGGGTGACAGAACTTTTAATGACAGATGTATTTATTCAATATTTCTGTTTTGTATCTTGCAAGAAGGAAGAGTATGTATTTGAGTCATATGAACATGATAAAGTATTTTCCAGTCCATTAGTAGCTGTGGAGAGTGTTAAATATCTCTCAGAGATAAGTAATTTTAAATCAGCAAGCCAGGATACTTGCAAGGATGGATTCTATGTGAGTTGATGGAAGACTAGTTCTTGCTATGAAATTTTAATAGAAAGTGGGAATAGATGGGAATAGATGGAAAACATCAGCAGATCATACAAATCGTAACACTGTGCTCTGATTCAGAAAGGGCAAGCAAGGTGGTTTAGGATACCGTGGATGCATCTAGCCTGATATCTTCCATAGGCAAAATTCAAGGAAAAAAAAATGATTCTGGTAAAAAATTCCTGAATGCTTTCATTAAGAAGATGATTAATGCCACAATGCTTTGTTTTGTTTTGTTAGTTGTTTTTTGTTTTTCCTTTATTTGTTTTTTCTTGTCCCAGAAAAATCAATGCAATGAAAACAACCAATTTAATTCTTTGAAATGGCAGGTTTTAAAAGAACAAACCTACTAAGACTTCTCAAAAGCATGGGATTTAGTACTTCACTACCTTCCAGTTAAAAGTTGTCAAGGAAGTACAGTAGGTGGGCTGAGAATTAACTGTCTTTCCTCAGGAAGAAGTTCAGTGGAGAAATATTGTCGGTCTGGGCAGGAAGAAAAGATGTAATAGGTTTGCAAGGAATAGCCCAGTGCTACTCAGTATTTTAATAAGACAGGAAGAAGAAGAAAAAAAATAAGTGGGTGACATTATGAGTGAAAGAGTGAAAAATTGTGATGGACACAGGTCAGTCTTCAAGCAAAACATAGTCAAACAGGTAATTTGGATTAAAGTGCTTAGACACAGCCAGCACAGTGTTAAACAATGAAGCATGGGCAGTGGAGACCTTATCTGTAAAAGGAAAAAATATGTCCTGAAGAACAAAAGTTGAAATAGTTTAGTCAGTCAATACATTCAGGCAAATTTGAGACCCAAGATATCAATTCAGTCTTTTGACCTGTAAATCAGAGACCTGCTGTTGGGATCTGTGAGGACACTTCACTGTGACCAGTACTGGTCACTACAGTGTCTTGTTCTTGAGGAAAAAAATCATCATCAGTAATTTAAGGACTGGAAAAAGACTTTTACCCCAAAAGACGCAAAGAACTCATTTATTTATTTATTTATAACTTCTCACTGTGTGATATCTTTGTGAAGAGAAAATGGTATGTGCCAAAAGATTCTTTAATCTCACAAAGATACATCTATTAAGTTTAAAGCTCCACTGGGATGAAAGTTAGTCACTTTCTTTTAAGAATGAGGATGATTAACTACTGGAAGACAACAGTAAAGTAAATGGTCTGTCCCCTGACCAAAAGCAGACCCCTCACAGATCCCTCTTTGGAAGACAGGTTTTAAACTGACAAAAGTAAGAGATGTTCGAAGGTAAGGTAACAAGGATATCAAATAAAATATGCTATTTTTGTTTTAAATTCTACTAATCTCTGATATATTATATAGGAGTGCACCTGTCAGAAAAGATTTATAAACTAGACAGCACTAATGCAATTCATAGGCAAGTCTTGATCTGTGTGGCCACAAAGGCAAAACTATTGATTTTAATGGAATAAGCTATTAGCTAAGGCTGGTAAAATGTCAGACTAGATACTGATCAGTGAGAACAAATCTGAAGTGATTTCTTGATATTTTCATTCCAGTCAAGAATTTTTGAATCCTTTGAAGTGCAACTCAGCTGTGGCCAGTGATTGCTACAGCTATCATTATCTCACAGATCTGCTGTGCACCTAAAATGCCTAGAACTTGCTAAATTTTGTAAGACAGATGATTTTGCAGCAATAACAGAATAGCTAATTGATAACATATAAATAACAGCTTAGTTAAGGGAAGAGTTAGATTTGACGTTTTTTCACTGAAATCTCTACTTCTATGTATTTGGAATCCATGATTATTTTATCACAACACAGATTTCTGTGTCAGTCTAAGGAAGACATTAGCAGTCTGTGAGAGAGCAAATCAAACAGGGAAATACTAATAACTGTGAACTGATAATTAATAAAATAGAGAATGCAAATTCAGACCATAAGCAGTTAATACAATAATTAGCCAGGCAATTTATTCAGTGTAGGAGTAACATTTGCTCAAGCTACTTAGCATATGGTGATAGCAAGTGTAAATATGGTTGTCTAAGAGAATTTTCACTATGCTATTTCCAATGATCAATTCAATGTAAAAGTCAATAAGGAATATCTGTGGAGCAGGTCTTTTAGTGCTTGCAAATTTATTTATTTATTATTTATTTTTCTCCTTCCAATTAGCCACAGGCTAGTATGTTAACACATATTGTTAATATCTATAGCAAAGTTCAGACACTGAACTAAATGATGTCATTTAGTGTAGCTCATGAATGGGTGGTCAATTTGATTTTGCAGAATGTTTTTACCACCCTACCATCCTACAAGATTACCTGTTAAGATCACATTGTTGAAATTTATTTGGAAATAAATAAATAAATAAAACATTTATTGGTAAAAATGTTTTAATGTTTTGCACTACAGCTGACAGATTAAAAATATAATTAAATATGTTTTCAAAAATACAACAGCACTGTCAGTAACCAGCAGGAGGAGGTCAAAATGTGTGGAATATTAGAAATATTAGAACAACTTCCTATTATTGTTTTTTATATCTTTTTTTTTTTTTTTTTTTTTTTTTCCCAAGGCATATCTGGCAGCTGAATATTTTTACTCTGTCTGCAATAACCAGTCAAGCAGCCCAGCAAATGCAATGACAACTTGATAAGAAAAATGATGTGTTCAGAGATATAAATAGTTTGAGCACACACTGCTATTTCCATAGATTCAGAGAGGTTAGGAATATATCTTGCATAACAGGAAAGAAAAAAATCATCGACAGCTATTGGACACTCTGCAATACACATATTAACAAAGGATTCAAATAGAATGAAAAAAAGAAAAAGAAAAAAAAAAAAAAAAGGAGAAATTATTTTATTTTTTCCCCATAGTATTTATACTCAGATGCCCTGCAAATTTTACATCCTGAAAAACATGGAGCAGAACCACAAGTGTAAAGTTAAGACTTGACAGATGCAGAAGTGATATAAATTGCCCTTAACATTGAAATTGATTGTGGTTTTCTCCCAGTCCCAAACAAGTACCAAAGACCCACAAATCACATGAATATTCCCCCTTGTTCACTCTTCCCTATATTTTAAATACAATCTTCAGGCCAAGATTAGGGCAGGACTAGCTGATTATCTAGATCTTTGATTCACAAGATCTTGTTTGGGCTTGGTTTTAGCTTGAACCTATTGGGATACTGAGAGTGTTGCACAAAGATGTGAGTGTCAGGCTTACCTAGACAAAGTTTTATTCATGGGGTTTGTAGCTGGTGGCTTATGTTAACTCAAATGACAAAATTTATCTTAGGGCATCAGAATGAGAGATAGCAAGAGAGAGAAAAGGAGAGGGAAAATTTTCTCCCCTGAACAGTTAGAAAGAAAAACAATCTCTCTGATGGCACATCTCCTAGTGTGCTCTCCAGTGCAGCCTCTAATCTGTTCTTGGAAATAATTTTTGAAAAGAAATTTCCACCATGTTCTGCTGTATTAGGTTTATGTGGCAAGGTTTTGGTAGCTGAGGGCTGCAGGAGTGGCCTCTGTAAAGAGTCCAGAAGCTGCCTCATGTTAGATGAGGGCCAGTTTCAGCTGGCTTCAAAAGGGACCCACCTGCCACTGGCCAGAGCCAAGCCAGTAATCGATGTTTGAACCTCTGTGAGATCATACTTTAAAAAGGGAAAATACTGCAGTGCAACAGCAGCTGGGAGATCGAGATGTGAGAAACAGCCCTGCAGCCCCCAAGGTGAGTGCAGCAGGAGGGCAGGAGGTGCTCCAGGCACACAGCAGCAGTTCCCTGGCAGCCTGAGGAGAAGCCCCTGGTGGAGCAGGCTGTCCCCCTGCAGCCCATGGGTCCCACATGGAGCAGATCTCCATGCTGCAGCCCATGGAGGAGTCCCCGGTAGAGCAGGTGGATGTGGCCTGGAGGAGGCTGTGGCCCATGGAGAATCCCCGCAGGAGCAGGCCCTGGACCAGAGCTGCAGCCCATGGTGAAGACCCTACACAGGTGCAGGGGCTAGGGGGAGCTGCCGCCCATGGGGCACCTGTGCTGGAGTAGTTTGCTCCTGGGGGATGGACCCCATGGTACGGAGCCATGTGGGAGCAGTTCTTGAAGAGTTGTTGCCTGTGGGCAACCCCTGCAGGATAAGTTCAGGAAGGACGGCATTCTGTGGGAGGGACCCCATGTGGAGCATGATTGACTGTGCAGAAGTGTTGGAGACAAAGCATCATGTATTGACCACAATCACCATTCCCTCATTTCCCTGTGCTGCTTGGGGGGAGGACATAGAAGAGAGTGGATGGGGGAGGGAGGGGGGGTTATTTTGATGTTTTAGTTTCTCACTGCTCTAGTTTTTTAGTGGTAGGTGATAAATTACATTAACTTCTGTATTCTGAGTCTGCTTTGCCCATGATAATTGTTGAGTGATATCTGTGTCCTTATCTTAACCCTTGAGTCCTTTTCATCATATCGTACGAGGAACGGCTGAGGGCACTGGGCCTGTTCAGCCTGGAGAAGAGGAGGCTGAGGGGAGACCTCATCGCAGTCTACAACTTCCTCGTAAGAGGGTGTCGAGAGGCACGAGACCTTTTCTCCATTAACACCAGCGACAGGACCCGCGGGAACGGGGTTAAGCTGAGGCAGGGGAAGTTTAGGCTTGACATCAGGAGGGGGTTCTTCACTGAGACAGTGGTTGCACACTGGAACAGACTCCCCAGGGAAGTGGTCACTGCACCGAGCCTGACTGAGTTTAAGAAGCAATTGGACTGTGCACTTAGTCACATGGTCTGAACTTCTGGGTAGACCTGTGCGGTGTCAAGAGTTGGACTTGATGATCCTTAAGGGTCCCTTCCAACTCAGGATATTCTATGATTCTATGATTCTATGATATTTTCTCACCCTTTTCTTTTGAGGAGGCAGAGTGAGAGAGTAGCTGTGGGCTCAGCTGCCTGGCTGAGTAAAAGCAGCCCATCTGCCCAATCTCCCTATTCATGGTTCCTACTTATAACTCTACTAGCATTCCCTAGAACAAGATTATGTGCCAGTGTTGCACATTGATTGACCACTAAACTTTGTACATTTATATTTTTGGATAATGCTTGTTGTCTTTTTTTCTTTTAGTGTACAGTTGTACACTAAGAATTACACAACAAAGTGTAGGAAAAGAAGGAGAAAGAAAAGAGTAACACATCAGTGACAACTGCTTCCAGGAGACACCTGAACTTATATGTCTTAGGATTTGCAAGTACAAGGCCATGAGACCAATGTGCACCAACAGAGTGAGTAAAAATGCCACACTTGCCCCAGGGTGCATAGGTGGAGGGAGCAGAGTGAAATGCAATAGAAGGACTCAAGTCTTCCCTCTGCTTTAACATACCTGCAGAGGTGTATTAAATAATAGGTGTGTTCTGTAATAATAGAATCATAGAATATCCCGAGTTGGAAGGGCCCCACAAGTATCATCGATTCCAGCTCCTGGATCCATACAGGACCATACAAAAATCAAACCCTATGTCTGAGAGTGTTGTCCAAATATTTCTTGAACTCTGTCAGGCTTGGAGTCCTGACTGCTTCCCTGGAGAGCCTGTTTCAGCTCAACACTTCTCTCAGCGCAGAACCCTTTCCTGATATCCAACATGACCCTCCTCTGTCAGAGCTCCCTACCATTCCCTCAGATTCTGTTGCTGTCCCCAGAGAGCAGAGAGCAGTGCTTGCCTGTCCCAACTCCCCTCATGAGGAAGCTGTAGGTGGCCATGAGGCTACCTTTCAGTCTCCTTTTCTCTAGGCTGAACAATCTAAGTGACTTCAGCTGCTCTTCATATGTCTTCCTGTCTAGACTCTTCAGCATCTTTGTAGCCCTCCTTTGGACACTCTCTAACAGTTTTATGTCATTCTCATAGTGTGGTGCCCTAAACTGCACACAGTACTCAAGGTGAGTGTTTTGCCTGCCCTCAGGTCTTCCAAGCATCCTATCTGTCCTCATGATGTTTCACTGCAACCAGTCCTAAGCAGACACTTGGCACAAGTCCATCCTTGGAAGGCCCCAGTAATACCTAGTACAACTGCATGGGATCTTGAGGCAGTCTGTGTTTAGGTAAGAAAGGGTGATTTAACTGTAGGGAGCTGAGTTGAGGGTAGGCTTTCAGGTTTAGTACAGTCATAACAGCTGTAACCAAGAACTTTGTGTTTCTCAACCCAAATAAAAAAATAAAAAAGGTTATCTTATCACTACCTCTTATTACTCCTGTTTATATGTGTGACATAGGGCTAATAATGTCATTGTCCCCATAACTAGACCGTTCAAGAAGGCCTGAAGGAGCTGCTCTCTGTCCTTTACTGCCACCTACAATGTGGAAAACACCAGGGAAGACAGGAGTTCCTCCATCTTCCCATGTAAGCAAAGTCAGAATAATGTTTTAGGGCTTTACTATTCTCCATGACTTTATCAATATGAGCTAAAGAGCACTTTGACCCATATCTCTTCATTGTCTCCATATTTTTAGAGGGGAAAGAGAAATTATAATGTACCCATCTGTTTTTCTAGCAGTGTATGGATACATTGGATACATTAAGAAATTTCTCTCACAGGGTTAGGTCTTAAGGAAAAGGTAGCCCTCCATTCAAGACACAAGGTAGATGATGTCCCAAAATAAGCAAATAAACGAACCTGATCTTGAACCTTCCTAAACTCAGTTAGATCTCATTATAACTGAAGAGCTTAAAACATGATAGGAATACAAAGTCTGTCACTAAAAATTAAAAGCGTATGTGTATCAGCAGTGATACATCAGTCTTTGTGATGAACAACAAACCTCATATTGTAGATTCTTAATCTCATTAAACACCTGGATGTTTTAAGTAAGGAACAATATTGGGGTATAGGAGATTCTGCTTCAAAAGAGCCCCTAGAAATATGAAAGGCAGACTAGATGGAAATGACTGAAGGGAAGAGTTCAATTCCTGTCTCATCAAAAATACTCTTTCTCAATAAAATAATACATAATCTAACAATATTATATTGTATATTGTTAGCAAGTTCCTAGGGGACATTAACATTTTCCCAAACCAATTTTAGAAAAGTTAAAGAAAAATACATCTTTGCATTTAAGTAATTAGGAACAGAGTCAGACCGATGCATGTTCTTGGAAAATCTATGGCTACAACATTAACTCGGTAATAAAGCACTCCCAAAGTACAAAGAATGAGAATTTGTTGGCTTTCAAATGAAGGTTACATTATGTTGCTGGCAGTGTCAGCATACAGTCCACTGTGCTTCTAATCCAAGTTCAGTGTTTCTCTGAATGACCCACAGAGCAGTCTGGCAAAAGATAACAATGCAGATTCAGTGACCAAAAGTACCCGTTTCCTTTCCCCATACCCTCCTTTGTAGCTAGCTTTTGTAGAATAAAATATTGCATCCAAGTTGCTTGGTAAACACTGCAGATTACCCACATGGTCTGACAGAGATTGAAGAAAGTTTTTACTGCCCTTAATCCATAACAGGCATGGATTCCTATAACATCATAGCTTTGGATGTCAGATGTGGTTCTTCACAACTTCTAGAGAGGTCTGAATCAGAGCTGTCAACTGCCAATACCAAGCCTTGTTTACTGATACTAAGCTATGGGAACATCAATCTCCAGTCTGCAATAATGACTGTCCTGGAGAAGCAGAGAGAGAACTTGGAAAGCACAAGGAAAACCAAGGTAGTCAGCCAAGCAGACCAAGAAAAGACTACAGGTGATACCTCACAACCTATTGTTGAGATACTTGCACACAAGCTGTCACCATAGAGAAAATATAGAAAAGGCAATTAGAGGAATGTTACTGCCAACCTTCCAACTGGGGAGGAATTGCTTTTCTTATTAATCATCATTGCAGTGTATAACACAACAGTCTTGCTTTGTTTCTTCTCTAAGTAGTCTCAAAATAAAGCACCAAGATTAAATGTTCATCCCACCTATTTCCATCTTGATCCTTTACTTGGCTTTTCATTAGAGGAACATCAAACATAGCAGATCTCTTCCTCATGCTGTTCTGAGTCCAATAAGTAGCATTTCTGGAAGAAAGAGAGTAGCTGGCCTAGAAGGTGGTAGAGGAGAATATACCCAATTTATCACCAACCAGTTTCTTCCATTTTCAAGACAAATTCTGGATATTAACAAAACCTAAAAAAATCTTGCATTTTTTGTTTATGTATCCTCAACGAAGTGTACAAACTGGCAAAGGCAATGACAACAGCAACGGCAACATCAAGGGCAAGGGTAAAGAAGGGCAAGAAGAGGAAAGAACCTCCAAATCCAGCTGCTCAAAAGTGATCACACAGTCCTAATGATTCTGCATGACACGACGATGACAGATTAAATATCTTCTGACATTATTGCCTTTGGTTCTCCCTGATATTTTAAAACTGTTTTTCATAAACATACCATTTCTTTTTCTTCTCTGCCTCTTTCTGAGCAATAGTTTATCACCACTTAAGCAAATGGATAGAGAAAAACCACCTCTGCTAAAGCAAATTGAAAAATTCTTATTTGACCTTCTTGGAATCAGGATGTCACCTAAAAAGCCAGGTCCGAAGTAAACAAGCTGTGCAAGCTGCCTTCATCCAGAGGCTGAAGAAACTCTGTTGTCATGATCTGCAGCACAAAAGCCCCATGCAGCAGCCTCAGAATGAAATACAACTTTATTTTTATAGATAATAGACACCACTGAAAAACACCTCCAAATATAAGCTGAAATTAATGATATTAAAAGCAGATTTTAGCAACATGGCAGGAACACCACAGAAGACAGTGTGAATATTAACAGATGCACATTAGGCACACAGCCCACCCACGCGCTGAAAGTGCCTGTAATGGCTAATGATACATTTCTAAGATGGGTGAGACAGAGCACGTGAAATCATTTAAACAAGAGGAAAGGTGTGCTTTAAAAAGGAAATTATTCCTGTGACCAAGAAGACAGGTGGAAAAGGGCTTCCCTTTTATACAGGTGAAAATTAGAAGACCTCCACTGATTTCAAGGGAATGGCCCCTTTATACATAAGTTTGAAGTCCTGTGCTATTATTAAAGGGTAACATTCTGAGGATGTGTTTTTCACCAAGCAAATATCAGAAAAGCTGCTGTGTGTTTACTCATATTAAGATCTCAATTACTACTTTGTAATTCTGTAAAACTGAGACAAATGATTCCCAAGAATAAATGGATACATATATTTTTGCTGCCTTGATCACTGAGACAGAATCTTGTGAGTATAAAGCACACCTTGAATGAAATTGCAAGGAAAAAAAAAGTTGTGGCTTTTTTTGTTTGTTTGTTTGTTTGTTTTGTTTTGTTTTGTTTTGTTTTCCAGGATCATACAGCACTAGGAAAGAGCTACATCTTGACTTGACTTAGAAATGCAATTGATTTTTCTTTTGTTACAAAATCCTGTAACAGTCAACAGCAAACAGTCATTTGGCAGAGAGTCGGGTTGTAGGGATCAACACTGTGTTGGCAGTTGGGTGAATAGGATGGTCCTTCCCTCTCCCTAGTTTTATGATTTCCTATGGGTAAAACATATTATTTGCACTTTGTTACATTAAAATTATGATGGCTCCAGACACATGAAGTTCAGCTGTCTGAGCTCATCATATGAACCCATCCTTCACAACCATATACACACTCTAAAGCACATAGAATAAGGATGTATTGATCATGTTCTGAAATGAAAAAATAGATAGCATGGCTATATTCAAAAGTATTTTTCATCCAGCCTCAGTATACTGGAAATCCAGGAAAACAATATTTCAGTGTCACTAGCTGGAATTTCCTTCACTTCATAAATAACTGAAATGTTTAATTTGGGTCTCTGCTTAAGGAGAATTTCCTTTATGTTCATTACTTAAGTTGTGAACAATATAGTTATTTTGACATTATTGATATTAAATCAACAGGCACAAGTGAGCAGCAGAACATCAGGAGAAACAACACTATAATAATAATAGTAATGACGAACAACAAAACACGAAAATGTTTTAGTAGGTAGGGTTATCTATCTTTTTTCAAATATTTTATTGAGCTGCTCTCTGTCAGTTTTTTCCTCTCTATTTGAATATTACAAATTTCAGGGTGGTGAAAGATCAACACCCCCTATTCTCACACTTAACTATGTTCCTATTTATTCTTGAATAAGGAGTCACTTCTGAAAGCAGGGGGAAAAAATGAATTTTTAAACCTCATCAACATTTAAAAGCTTTGCCTGTCATTGTATTCCATAACCACAGTTTGAAAAAAAAAAAAAAAAAAAAAAAATACCAGCCTCTTTTTGATTCCTTGGAAATACACAGAATTTTGCTAGTAAGTTTCTCTATTGAATGAAAATCTTCCATGCTGCTTAAACCAGAATGAAGTTTTGGGAACAAGTTCTGTCCAGTTGTTTTATAGTGTCCTGGGATTCTTTTTTATTCTCATAACACCAGAAATACACAGCAGGAAGCATTCACTTTGTATGTTTTCCTGTCTTGGCTGTTTTTTAATTTTGCTAGTAGGGTTTATTTTGTGTGTAGGAAAGTTAAACAAAATATGTAAACAACAGAACGTGTATTTCTCTTTGTTTTGAGGATGGTATTCTGAATTCTATGAGACAAAAGGTCTCTAGTTTAATACTTTTGGCCCTTAGAATGATGCTTCTGACTGCAAGATATTAAGTCTGAAATATTTTATCCCACAGTGTTTTTAGTGTTTGTTTTGCCTCATCTAATCATTTAATCATTTTTTTTTTATTATTATTATTTATTTTTTTTTAAGTATGAGCTGCACCATGACAGTCTAGAGAGACAGTCAGTCAAGGTTTGAGGGCTTTTATAACCTCCAGGAAATTTACTATGGTACTTTTAGCCTAATCAATTGAAATACAATATTTAACCACTGCTAACTGACTAAACTAAATTGAGATTTGGGAAATGTCATAATGTCATCTTACTCATTCAAAAGATTTTCATTAACTGAAAAGGAAGGTTGTTAGAGGTGGGGACCTGACTGAGAGGTTGTTCAAGAATCATGGTCAAGTGTGTCCAGGGAATTACAGGATAAACTCAAGACTTCCACTCGAGTCATGCTGTGTCGTATCTGTTGCAAAATGTATTGTCTATTTTGTTATTAGAAAAAAAAAAAAAAAAAAAAAAAAAAAAAGAGATGTGTATGGTTAAGAGACTTGCCTCAAAGTCTGATAGATGGAAGAATAAAATAGAATTTTATCTCCCATTTATAATATAAATTTATGAGCAATTTTTGGCAACACTGTTATAGTCTCTCTTTCCTGTTCCAATTAAATCGTTTCATAGAAAGGGGAAAACTCTTGTCCTGTAGTAGAAAATCCATGACTATTATCTTGAAAGAAAAGGGATGGCTTTTGGAGGACAACTTGTAGTTAAGAGTTTTACAACTTATTTTTGGTAATGACTATTTCAACATCCGATAAATCAAGTTAAATTCATCATTGTAAAACAAATAATCCCAGATTTCTCACAATTACTTTTAAATTCACACCTTCTCATTAATGAAAACTTTATTGAAAGTCCACTGGTTTGTAAGTGAGGATTTACTCACATGGATTTTTAATGTTATCTAAACTCAAACACTCAAATTTTAGGTGGGATTTTAGCTCTTGCAGTGTCTTTTATTGTATTCAGAGGCACACTACAACCAAATCTTGTTGTTTAAGATTAATATTTACATTATGTGATACACTGAAATTACCAGGGGTTCTCATACCACTTTACCAGTTATTTTGTATCTCTGGATAAAAATTCAAAGCTGGTTTCTTTGAAGAAAATTTATGACGTAAATTTGATATGAAGAAAATTCTATTTGATAGAGATATAGGTCATAAATTTATATTTTCTCCGTTTGATGTGCTCACAGAAAACACATAAGTTGCTGGGCACACATGCCATTCTTCAGACCTTGTATATTCAAAAGACCTTTTTTTTTTCCACATGTATTATCAATGGATGGAGTTTGATGGAGAATTTCTACCTACAAACCTGGTTTTGTCAACAACAGCAGACAGCACAGCATACTGTTGTAATTCTCCAATGAGAATAAATACTGTACTGTAATCTAGTTAGTATTGTATTATGTTTACCCAGAAAACTGATGTCTGCAGCTTCATCTTGTCTATTGTTGATGATAGCAGCTGTAGATACTATCATCCCATTACTATATACCTCTGAGGCAAGGACAATAAATTTTAACATGGTCATCTAATATGACATAGTCTAGTACAATTAGACTACAACCTTAGAAAAAATTAGATAAAAAACTACTTTCACGAAAACTTGTTTCCTAACACTTAATCTGTATTTCAGCAACCTGGAAAACCTTGTTTTTAACCTGTAGCTACACAGAACAACATAAAATTATATTTTTCTCCAATGCAGCCTCCTAAATCCCCTCTTTGATTGGCAGTTTTGTGTGTGTAGTTTACATGACATGAACTGTGCTGTTCAGGCATGGTGCCAAGCTGATTTTACATCTGCATTTACTCAATTCAATTAGTCATTTTATGGCATGAGCAATTAAAGGGCTTATATGCCCCTGGTGGCTTTCCTAAAAGATTTCCTGGTTAAGGTTATTAATAATGTTGCTAAAGTGAGATAAAGAATATGGCTCCAGAAGACAACCAAAGGTATTTCACTTAGACACCACTTAACAACTTCTGGCTTTGAAAGCAAATGAAACACATTGGACAAATGCAGCTTTATGCACCTTTTTAGCCCAGATATCACCCCAGCTACATTTCAATATATAACTAAGGTATATATGTATATATATATATATACACATATATATACATATATATATGTATATACATATGTATGATACTGAAATCACTCTGAACTTATTCATATTCATGGAGAGAAACATACGCCTCCAAAGAGTAGGAAAACATCATCAAACGTTTGCCAGACATATAAACTGCAGCATGAATTTCCCTCTTCTTTCCTCTTATTCACCCTCATGATCACTGCTTTTGCATTCCAACACAGGTACACAGGTAGAAGTTAAAGGTTTTTATTGTGTCAAAGGATGTTTTTTAAGGAATAATAATGCTCAAGCACCAGGCTTTCAGAAGTAATCAATGTAAAGTGTCCAACTTGACCAGTATTATTCTGAGCTATTTAGTAAATTTTTCACTCTAATGAATTCTCTGAGTTTTTTTGTTTGTTTGTTTGTTTGTTTGTTTGTTTGTTTTAAAGCAAATATCAATTTATGGGTTGCTATGCAAATCAGTGACCATCAGATTCTCATGACATTTATTTACTTCTCATCTGAGCAACTGAAATGCTTTAAATTAGAATAAACAACTAATACATTGAGGAGGATAAATTGTTCTGACAATCAGTCAGAAAATTGTAATGTTTTCCAAAACTCTGAAGGAATCAATAAAAATCTGAATCTGCATGCCAAATGCTGGTCATGTTTGTCACTCACTGACAAAGGACAAAACAGACTTTTTTCCAGGGTTAGGCCCAGTATAAGTAAAGATTTATGATACAGCTAAATATTTGTTCGCCTAACTTTCCTTGACAGACAGTGGAAAGGAGGTCAAACACCATCAACATGTTGTACCTGGGCCTTGCACCTGAATGTAGCCAAACAATTTCATATTTCCTTAAACAATTTTTTTTTTTTTGGTCTTCATTTCTTTAAACATTAATGTGACTTTGGGCATAACTAATTCTTGTTAGAACTGTTAAGAGAATACACAAATGCTTTGGCTTAGAACTCAAGAAGAAAAAGAGAGTTTATGAACCTTGAAAGAAAAGGCCAATCAGGAGGAGTACAAAGATGTTCTGAGGCTGTGCAGGGAGAAAAGTGGAAGAACCAAAGCCCAACTGGATCTCAGCTGCCATTAAGTACAATAAAAAAAAAAAAAAAAAAAAAAGCTTTTATAAATGCATTGGCAACAAAAATAGGACTAAGGACAATTTCCACCTTCTATCAGATGTGGAGGGAAACATGAAGGATGAAGAAAAGGCTGAGATACATAATGCCTTGTTTGCCTCAGTCTTTAGCAGCAAGACCAGTTTTTCTGTGGGTATGAGCAGGAAGAAGGGGACAAGGAGCAGAAAGAATCCCCCATAACCTGAGAGGAAATGGTTAGTGACATGCCACACTGCTTAGATGCATACAAGTGTATGAGGGCAGGATGAGATACACCCAAGGTTACGGACAGAGATGGCAGAAGTGCTCGCCAAGCCACTTTTCATCATTTAGCCTTAGTCCTTGGTATCCAAGGAGCTGGCTTGAGGCTCGCAAATGTGACACCTGTCTACAAGAAGGGACAACAAAGAGTACTCAGTGAACCACAGGCCTGTCAATCTGACTTTGGTGCCAAGGAATGTTATGGAGCAGATCATGAGTGCCATCACACAGCGCATATACAACCAAGTGATCAAGCCCAGTCAGCATGGATTTCTGACAGGCAGGTCCTGCTTTACTAACCTGATCTCCTCCTACGACAAGGTGTCCCATTTAGTGGATGAAGAAAAGAATGTGGATATAGTCTACCTAGACTTTAGCAAAGCTTTTCACATTGTTCACACAATATTCTCCTGGACAAATGGTCTGCTTATGGCTCAGACAGGCATACACTTTGCTGGGTGAAATACTAGCTGGGTAGCAGGACCAAAGTTGTGGTGAAAGGAGTTCAATGCAGTTAGTGGCCAGACACAAGCACTGTCCCGCATGGCTCTATATTGGTGCCTGTTCTCTTTAATATATTTATCAATGATCTGGATGAGGGGATCAAGTGCACTCTCAGTAACATCAAGCTGGATAGGAGTGTTGATCTGCTTATGGGTAGAAAGTCTCTACAGAAGGATTTGGATAGGCTGGATTGATGGGCTGAGGCCAACTGTATGAGTCTGAACAAGGCTAAGTGCTGGGTCCTGCACTTGGGTCACAACAACCCCATGCAATACTAAAGGCTGGGGGAAGAGTGGCTGGAAAAATGCCTGGCAGAAAATGACCTGGGGGTATTGGTTGATAACTGGCTGGATATGAACCAGCAGTGTGCTCAGGTGGCCAAGAAGCCCAACAGCATGCTGGTTTGTATAGGAAATAGTGTGGCCAATAGGACTAGGGAAGTGATTTTCTCTCTGTACTTGTCTCTGGTGAGGCCGCACCTCGAATACTGTATTCAGCTTTGGGACCCCAACTATAAGAAAGGCATCGGATTACTGGGAAGAGTCCAAAGAAAGGCAATGAAGCTGGTGAAGGGTCTAGAGAACAAGTCTTATGAGGACCGGCTGAGGGAACTGGGGTTGTTTAACTTACAGAAAAGGTGGCTCAGGGGAGACTCTCTACAACTACCTTAAAAGAAGTTGTAGTCAGGTAGGGGTTGATCTCTTCTCTTAAGCAAAAAATGATAGGACAAGAGGAAATGGCCTCAAGTTGTGCCAGGAGAGGTTTAGGTTGGTATAATAGCAAAAATTTCTTCATTGAAAGTGTTCTGAGGCATTGGAACAGGCTGCCTGGGGAAGTAGTAGAGTCACCATCCCTGGAGGTATTTAAAAAACATGTAGATATGGTGATTAGAGACATAGTTTAGTGCTAGACTTGGCAGTGCTAAGTTAATGGTTGGACTTGATGAGTTTAGAGGTTTTTCCAACCTAAATGACTCTATGAAATGTACAATTCTGCAACAGTGGTTATGTAGCAGCTGCTTTGGAGTGGGAAAGCAATGCAGCTTCCAGGTCAGAAGCTGTGTGATAAATTTAGTGAAAAGTATAAATATGATTTCTATCATGGTAGAACTCTGATTTGCATAGAAAGAAAAGCAGGGGATTCAGTCTGTTTATACAAACAATTTAATTACCTTGTAAGAGGAAAAAGTGCTGTAAAAATTAAAAGGGTTGTAGAAAAAGACTTCTAGTAGATGCTTGGAGTTGTGAAGTTTTAGAGAATAAATGACTCTGAGTAGGTCCATTTCCTCCACCGGAAGGAAAGATGAGGTGTGATAGAAGGGTGTAATGTGTCACAGAGAGCAAAACCAGAACAGGAAAGTTATAGTTAAAGCTTTACATTTGTAGCTGTGGAGGTGAGCAGCTTTTTCTAATAACAGAAAAGCAGGTATGTCATTCTCATGGCTTTAAATGCTGTTTTAACGCTTTTATGGGAGAGTTGTATTGACGGCACTGATATAAGAGTCTGCAGATAGCACTTGTTAGCCTACAATGAGGGGGAAGTAAGAGCGGATGGTCTAATTGTTTCTTCTGGCCTTCACATCAGAAAGTCATAACTGCAGGCACCACAGGCAGTGAGAACTTAGAACCATGATTTTTACAGGAATAGAATGTATTATTCTTGTACCAGACAATCTTTGTAAATTACACAAAAGAATGGGAACCAGATTTGCAATTTAATAGATATAAAATTGAATCAAATCCATCATTTTTGGTAGATTCTTATCCATGAATTAATAAAATTTAAAGACAAATTTAAGAAAATATTATTTAGTAAGGAAATATCTGTTGAAGCAAAGGAATCTATTTCATGGCTGCTTGTCACACTTTGTCTGCCAGTTTGGGGGCACCACTGTGAACTGTACACTGAAGTGTAACTCACCATCAGCCAGATGTGCTGCCATTCAGACCATTAATGAAATCCCTGTTCTGGGGACTTCATATGACTGCTTATTTTGTGGTGATGACTGTCTCTTCCCATCACCCACCCTGATGTACAAGAAATAAGACAAAGACAGGGATGTTTCTCAGGTCAGAACTAATCATAAACTGCAGAATTTATCTCACATTTCATAGTTTTAAAAGTAAATTTATTGACCTAGATTTGCAAAGACTGCATTTCCTCAGCTAAAACATATTCTGTTTGTTCCCTGGTAATATGTCCTCATAACATCTCTTTGATGATTTTCATACTGCTGTTTAGTCATATTAGTATTCAATTCTGATCCCTGGTTATGTTAGCAGATGAAGGGAAGTACACAGACAAAACGCATTTGCTTAGCAATGACTTGAAAAGGTTTTATTAGCTAGAGTTTTGAAAATACCCCTTTGTACAGAATTTCAAGTGTTAACTGGTAACACTGGGACCAACAGCAGCTGTGTGCTGTGTCTTGATTTGCATCAAGAACATCTTGGTTCACATTTTTGTTTCTCCTATGAACTGCCTAATAGTCCTATAGATAGGTGTATATGTAATTACTATAATTAATATGAGATAACTAATTAACAGTGCTGTAGGAAGTACACAATCAAATTAATGTTCCTATGGTAATTTAGAAGAGAATAAGGATGTTCAGAGCAGGGAGATCACCACATTTTTCACCTCCAATAGCATTCTCCTCTCACATGGGCAGCTTGCAAGATGGCAAGCTATAGGTAAAGCCCTAGGCAATAAAACAAAGTATATGGGCTGGGGTTTTATCAGAACAAATAATGAAATTAATAATTCAGGGTGGAAGTCTGAAAGCGCTCTCCAAATCTGCTCAGGTCTGCAAAATAGCTTCTTTAATTTTGTGCAGGTTTCTGCTCATGAAAATTTTGCAACCTGTTTAGCCTGGTGTTTTATATTCATTTTAAAATTGTTTGGTCTTTTCCTGGCAAGTCTCTGCTTACCTTGGAGTCATTGTAGGCATGGCAGGATATATTCTCACCTCCTAAAGGCCCTCTGAATAATCACCTCATGTCTGAAATACTAGAAGCAAGTAAACTATACAGAAAATATATACCATGATTGGTCAAGATTTTCTCTTAAAATCTTATTTCTTATGTCAAACTCTGATGATGTCCTCAGAGACATAAATACAGCAATACTTAGGAGATATAACTTTGCTAGTAAGACTATCCAATAAAAGTGAAGGCTGGGACAATGAAAAACTGTTCCTATATCCTAAAAGTATAGCTCAGGCAAGGTGAGATTGGTGTTAAACTGACCTTAAGTAAACAATTTTTGCTTGGTTGTTAAACTAAAACATCTTGTTTTGGTGTTGTTTTTATCTTACATTTGGTTTGGTTTATTCCCATAATTTTTCTCCAAATCACAGTGAACTGGCATAAGATTACTGAAGTTCCTTCTGGGGGTGAAAAAATAATCTAGATTTCCAAGGAAAATCTGCTCAAACATGAAGTAGTTTTCTGTCATCTTTTTCTCTGAAAAGTGAATTATTATTCCATCCTGTTTCTCAATTCATTCCATTACATTGAACAACAATAATTTACATACTTCTTTCACAGTGATGATTTCATACAAATTCAGAAACAGAACTTTGAAACCTTATGATAACATAATAGCTTTTCAACATTATGACCAACAAAATAAATTAAAAAATAAAAATAAAGGGGACATAATCCCACGTGAGTACAACATTAGAAGGCACCATTAACTCAAGTCTCTAAGAGGTTATCATGGATACATTTATCAAAATTTGAGCTCATGCAAAACTATGGTTCCTAAGAATTTCAGAGGCTTTTTGTTTGCCCATTAGTTCTGAGATGGTGGGGAGACATGACTGAAATATCAAAGCACAATTTCTTCCTACGTGTAAATATCTTTTCATTTTGAAGCATTTGTAGAATAAAGAGGGGATATTTTATTTATTTTATTTTATTTTATTTTATTTTATTTTATTTTATTTTATTTTATTTTATTTTTATTTTATTTTAAATAAGGTAATTATTGTGAAGTGATACATGCCAAAAATTCATATTTTTTCCCTGCAGTACATTACTGGTATATTTGAGCTGGCTGTGGAATTTTTCATTGTTAATACTAATTGCATTACTTTTAGAGCTTTTAAATGTTTATTTCAGTTGTTTATTAATACGATTGTGACGAAGAGCAAAGACGGCATTTTTGTTACACAATTTAAACTGAAATGAAATGATGAAATTACTAACTTACAGTGTCTGACCGTCTAAGAGTAAAATAAGGAGAGAAGGATGGAATATTTTCTCAAAAGTAATATGAGGACCTAGGACAAAAACTACAAAGTGTAAAAATAATTGTATATATACACATATTTCCTTTCAGGATACATTACAAAATTAACTTCTAAGTACTAAAGCCAAAATAATAGAGAAAGCTTCAAGTATTTCTGGAAAAGAAGAAAAAAAAATAAAAAAGAAAAAAAAAAGAAAAAAAGAAAAAAACTGATGAAATCACTAAATAAAAGTTCTGTTTATTTTGACGCTGATTTCAGTTTAGTTTCCATTTCTATAGAGAGAAGCAAGCAGCCGTCTTCCTGTGGAAGTTCTCTATCGCCATCTACTGGAATAAGAGGCTTATTGCTTTGAAAATAAAGACAAAAATGTAAAGTTTCTGAAGACTCCTCTCCCTCAGCTACACCCGATTTTCTCAGCATGATTTTTTTCTTTAAAAGAGGTGCTACCGTTCTGTTACTAATGGCAAGAAAGAAAAATGAGTGATTTTATATTGAGAAGAGTTAGTCATAAGAAGTTGTTGCTAGATACTATGAAATATCTTTCACAGCAGGTTAAGACTAAGTTAAATTATTATCTGTTATGAACAAGATAGTTACTGTTGAAGCTGCTTTGAAAGTGACAATACTGTTTTCAGTCTTTCTCTAGAATTTTATTCACATTGAAGTCTCTCTTTAATGTGCTTTAGCACAGGTCATATCAAAGATTCAAGACACCACTCGACTAATAAACTGGATTCCCAAATTAAAATATATCTGTTGGATCAAATATTCGCATCTGTCAAGTTCACCAATATCATGGATATTCTGCAATGATCTGAAGCACAACAGCACAACAGTAGATGGAAATAACAGATTAGATTAGATTAAAGAAGTTTAAGTGAAGAGATGATGCTTTATATAAGACAAAGAATGGAAACCGAAGTTTAGTAAACCAGCTCTAGATGCCACAAACCAAATCAGGTCTATCTTCAGGCAAATACTAGCTTCTCTCTCTCTAGTCTTAAAAAAACAAACAAACAAACAAAAAAAAAAACCTCTGGAATCTCAGACTGTTAATTCTAAAGCACAGCAGAAAAGCTGTTAAATCAGGCAGTATTTGGGGTGTAGAATATTCCCTGTAACTTGTATAAAGAGCTTTCTGTTTAGCAGAACAAACCACAGAAACCCAGCGGCTAAGGTACATAACTGTACAACTGCAGAGTGGTCACAGGAAGAGCTGGAGCCTGTGTTTCTCCAGATCTTCAGCTTTGCGGTTAAATCTAAGCATCAACATTTGTTTCTGCAACATCAAAATAGATCTTTTTCACCAAGCCAACAATCTTCCTGACTGAAGTTATTTGCAAAATCTGACACAAATTCACAAAGTGTTCCAGCTGTCCCTGAAAGGTATTTTTCATTAAGAAATAGCAATATTAAAAATGAATAAATGAATAGAACAAAGGACACATCAAATACAAATCATGCATTTAGGATCTCTCTTTCCTTTTCATAATTTTATTTTTAATTCATTGCTTAAAGAGCACTTCAATGTGAAATTATTTTAATTATTGACTGAAATTTATTATACCAAAAACACTTAGCTATTTGAAAGGTATTGCTGGAGGAGTTATTTATAGTGCATAATAAACTAACAGAGAAAGGTCAAGTAAACAGTAGCACAATAGTAGCACATCAACATCTTTTATTCAACATAAAAGGAACAGCTGTATTTTTTTTTTTTTTTGCCCTGAATTCTTTATTCTTTTTCTTTTTTCTTTCTTTCTTTTTTTTTTTTTTGAGATGGGATGACCAATATTTTTAAGAGTTATTATGATAAATTGTTCCTCACAAAATTTTGCAGAGAATGCAGGAGAGATGCAAACAGGTATGTGTGAGTTCTTCCAAGTATTGTCCTTCAAACTGCCTATAAGAAATCCCAATTGTCAATCAAAGAACATGCCACCTCACTGCACCAATTATTGTTCTTTGAAGAACATTACCACTAATTTTAAGCATCTAATTCAGGTTCTTCAATGTGGGTTTTATCTCTCTTAGGATTAGAGGTGGGATTTCTGTGCCTACATGATGGTGCTAAGTACCACAGTTGCTGAATGTCCTGGAGAGTTTAACTTCCTTTATGCAGATCTGTTGTGGTATCTACCATGTCATGGTTCTGCATTGTAGGGTGTTTAATATCCATTTATTTTGGCAATTGAATTGAAGTCTTGGTGTCTACATATAGGTACATAAGGTACACATCCACACTGGGAGAAACTGAGTCACTCCCTATATTCCTTTGTTGACATCCAAATCTTCATCAGTTATAATGGACATTGGACACCCAGGGAATGTGTAAATATCCACACATAGACTCTAAATACAGATATCCTGAGACTTGATTCAGTTGCCTACATAGGTATGTAGTGTAAATTGAAATATTTCAGGTTGTTTTGCCTGACCTTATGCCAGCATTACTCCAGTAAACATTGGAGTCTCATAGGTCAGTTATCACATTGGTCACATCTCTTTGGACGGTTTTGGTAGCTGTAAATTTTCAGATCAGACATAGTCATGAGCCATTAATTTTAACTTGAATCCCTTAGGTGAGTCCAAAGTTAATTTGCCAGTAATCTAATTTTCTCTGAGAGTGTATTCGGGAAGTCAAGTCTGAGCAGTTCCAAAGGTGAATTTATCCTAAAGGTCTCAGTCACCTAAAATAACCTCCTTAAACAGATTGTCCTCTGAGGATACTTATTTTCTTCCATTGATTACAATAGAAGGGACACTAAGAACACATTTCTTTTTACAAACTTTTAACAACAAATATTTCTTCAACCCCTCATGAATTCTGTATCATGAATTATGCAAAGAACTCACTTTCCATCCCACAAAGAATGCACATAACTAATTTATTAAGATGTTTTTCCTCATATATTAAGGGGTACACTATCATTCTCTTCTTTCCCATGCATACACACTACATGCCATAAATGTAGGACCTTTAAGTCCCTATTAAGTATTTTTAGGAAAGGTGATTGATCTATTGTCCTAAAGAGAAACCTTACTCTTTCCTTTGTAGAAGATACTGATTTATAATGGCACAAACCACTCAGGTGACTACCATAGATTTGTACAACTAACTTTTAAACATCTTATAATGGAGGAATGTAAATTACACTCAAGGCTGGTCTGTTGTCTGTGTAGGAAAGGGACAGGGAAATTTCTATTTCGGGGGATTTCTGCCTTATAATGTCACTCTTCCCCTTTTCCTTTAATTAGCAGAGGTCAAATAATTAGCAACTATGTCGATTTACAAACTGTTCCCTCCCGCTTAGACTGTAGTGGGTTACTATCCATTGTTCATCTGTCTTTTGCTTTTCTTTGGGCAACTGACCCATTAAGGATAGTGGAATGGTTGAAGGATATTCCTGGTACAAAGTCATATGTTGCAACATTATCCAGCAAAACACATTCATGCCTTCCTTTAAAACAGAAATTATCCCTTTGATGTAAGCTAAACACATGCTGAAGTGCTTTGGTGGATTGGGGAGAATGCTTACTATACAGTGATAATAAATATCTGGGTTCACGAGCAAATATCCTTGTTTACATGTGAATACAGATGTTTTCCATAATATTCTCCAATTATTTTTCTGTGTGAGCAACAGTGCAAAGAGAAATCAAAACCACAAAGCACCTGTATGAAATCTGAATGAAAGTTTGCCAGAAATATTTTCCAGTATTTACCCAATTCTATCCTGAATGAACAAGTGCCTATGAAACCCTGATATTTATTTTCCTTCAGTTCATATACCAACTGGACAATGTAAAGGAGGAAGATATGTTTTATTATCCATGAATTCATCAACTATAGCTCAAGAAATTCAGAACCAAAGAGTATTGGAGGCTGGGACAGTATTCTGGGAAAATATCACGAAACTAACCTATTTCTTAAACTGCCTGGATGATCTTCCCTCCTTGATATTCTCATAACAAAGGATGTGATATTATGTTGGTGTTATAAACAACTCTGTTCATCACCTTTGTATAAGGTGTGGCTATCTACCTTTAGCCACTTTTGAAGACAGGAAGGCTGGGTAAGAATGATCTTTGGTCTGACTCAACATTACTGTCATTTTGCTCAGTCATTTATTTCTCTTTGATTTTTAGTAAACAAAAAATTCTGCATTCAACCCAACTCTCCCTTCATTAATTAACACTGGACTCAGTTCCTCAAATTCTTTGAGTGTGAACCTGAGTAAGAGCAGAATTAGAGTATATATGCCAGCATAGCTAGGCTCAAGATATTGTTCAATATATCTCTGCTATGATTTGTAACTCTCTGACATTTTGTATTTCTGATGCTCACACAAGCCATAGACTCCCACTTTTGTATTAAAAACCATTAGTTTGTAGTCAAAGAAGGAAGAAAAGCTATCAGAATGGTGGTTGTGGAGAGGAAGGAGTCAAACTCCTCTTGAAGGATAGTATGATGAGAAGCAACAGACATTGGAACATGGGGAAATTGCAATAATTTATAAGAAAAAAAGTGGTTCAGTACTGGGTAGCAGAGAGGTTAATTAATCTCTGTACTTAAGGGTGTACAGAAATCAGCTGTACATGGTTGTGAACAATGAAATCTCTTTAGGACTGC
The DNA here is from genome assembly GCA_011075105.1 of Heteronetta atricapilla. NCBI lineage: Eukaryota > Metazoa > Chordata > Aves > Anseriformes > Anatidae > Heteronetta > Heteronetta atricapilla. The sequence continues at coordinate 4,971,062 of CM021731.1, read as the reverse complement.
TTTGAGCAAAGAGCTGGACTAGATCTTTAGAATCCCCTCCCAGCTGAAACTATTCTATATTTTGATGAAAAAGCAGCTCCACCAGTGTCAATGGAGTGCTTCTGCTTTCTTCAGGATTAGGTTGATGTTAGCTGTCAGACAAACATCTGTCCTCTGACAGTAGGCTTTCAGAAGACATCTGAAACAGAAAGACAGAAAGATATTAAACTAGGTAGTGAATGCCATCTTTTGAGGTGCAGAGGTTCCTGATCATCTCAACAGGTTCATACCTGTGGCCTACAAGACCTGAAAATATCATTTTCCACACATGAAATGATTTCAATAAATGTCTGACATTTATGTTGTGCTTCACTTCCCAGGAAAACTAAAAGTGACTTCACTAAGGATTTCATTAGTAGCCCAAACACAGATTGCACATAGTGGGCTGGGGCTAAATGCAGGGAGGAAGATAGGGTGAAAGTTCTGCATTTCTCTTAGTACACCAAGCAAAAACTATCCTCAGTTTCAGCCTCTCTTTGACTGTTTCCCAGGTGAGTAAGACAAAAGTTTAATATTTATCTAGCTATCCAAAAAGGAAGTGTTTAGTCTTAGTCCTTTGTAATAAGTGAATAGAGACAGAGTCATCCAGTCTGGTAAATCTCTGATCTGTCCTCTTAAAGTACCTCTGTATTGACTGTGAAGGTTGTTTAAGGGATCATTCCAACTAGGAACCATAACCACCTAATGTCCTTGGAGACACTGTTGGGTATTTGTGAAAACCACACATTTCTGGAGGACACAACCACAGAACCAGGGGACTGGGTCTTCCCAGAACAAGATACAGCTGGTATCACATGGCTCTTAGCTGGATTAAGACCTAAATGACTACAACTGCAATGTAAATATTTATGTACAAACTAAATGTCTTGGAAATTCATAGCCTTTTTTTTTTTCTTTTTTTTTTCTTTTTTTCTTTTTTAATACTGGGTAAACTAAATTGAGTGAATTGAGTGAAGCTCTGTAGGGAATGGTTTATTTCTGGAATCATTAAAAAGGAAATGCTTCTTCCATCATAGGTGCCTTTTTAACTGAAACATCATTAAACAGTAAGAAACATTTTCACATTGTCTTGGCTCCCTGCATAAAACTTCAAACTGCTGTATGTACCAGGTTATGTGTTGGCAATTTGGAGACTGTGAGGCACACAGCAAACTTTCATAGACAGCTTGTATAAATGTCCCTTGGTGATCTCAGGGTTGCAGAATATCCTGAGGACATGGCTCATCACATTTCTGTTGTCTTCATGACAAAAAAGAGTCACATTAATTAAGATTCGTGTCTATTCATCAGACCTTATCTCAAATTCACTGGGTGGTGGACACCTGTCCTTGCCTGAAGAACAGGTACTTTCTAAACTTAACGAATGCAATAATTAAGTCCATTGTCATCATTTGTTATACCCTTCAGTGAAACACTGGTTTCACGAAATGGAAAGGTAAATTTTGAGCATTAGTCACAGCAATAATGCTGCCTCACAAAGGGGCAAAGAAGAAAAAGGGGTAAATCTCAGCTATTCTGAAACCTGAAAAACTTTGTATTTTGCCACTACATTTGACAGATCTTCCCTTTTGTTTGTCTTCATTCCAGATCCCTCGATTTCTCATTGCTTTAAAAGCTTCGTGGGCTGTGTGTTTCCCTTTTCAATATTACATCAACTGAAATAATTAAACCTTATAAACCAACATGTCCTGTATGTTTTAATGTTTCACCTGCCAAGATTTACCATTAACATTAGTAGATGAAGTAACCCAGAGTACAGTTTTTAGCTCCAAACTGTTCTCTGGCATCTCAGAAATAAACCTCAGTAAACTGAGAAGCTGACTTGGAAACTAAAACTTTTTACTGGGATGCATGACGTTTGGATATTTTTGGATGTATCTGAAGGTCATACATAAAGCAAAACATAAAAACAAACAAAAAACAGCAACAACAACAACAACACACTAAGTCGTCATTTCACCATCACTTTTGAAAGGGATATCCTTTCTTCCTTTCTTCTTTCCATGCTACGCATATCCTGTAAACTCTAGGGCTGGTCTTGCCTGTCTAACATGAGTAGTAAGGTTCATTTCCATTGCTCCTAAAACATATATATATAATATGCTCAGATGGCTGTCTCCTGAATTACCAGACCATGTCTGTAGTAGGGTTCTCAGGCATCAAAAGCAGAACGGTGAAGATTTTTCTTAACCATCACTTATTTTCCAGAAGGGGGAGGAGTTAAAAATTCATGATGGAGAAGAACCCTTGAGAAATTTTACTTGAGAAATTTTAGCTGCTGAATACTGATCGTGGCCACTAGGTGCCAGTACCGCTCCATACCAGCGGGGAGCAGACATTGTGCTTTGCTGTCAGTCAACTGTTGCAAATACTAATTGATATATTTTATAGCTGAAAGATGACGTATCAAGAGAATGGTGAAACACATTTGTACTAATACTTTTTAATATTTAGTACTTTTTGTTATGTACCTTTTATTTTCAGTAGACCAGCTCCTTCAGTTGTATGTTCTGCTGTTTTGCTTGATGTTATATTTTTTGCCCTTTTTTTTTAAATATATATATATATATATATATGTATATATATATATATTTCTGAGACTAAAGGGTCCATCATGTCTTTTTGTTGAGCTGAAAAAAAAAAAAAAAGAAAGAAAATTTCAAATTAGCCCTATTGAGAACAACATACACCACTCTCTCTGCTATTTCACAAAGCAAACAGAAACATAGTCACAGCTTGCAGGAACAGTTGTTTCAAAATAAACACACAAAGACACAGAAAAATAGTATTAGAACCACTTTTTTCTCTGAGTGGTTGTGTGTGTGTATGTTTGTGTATGCATATTTATATATGTGTATATTTGTATATGTATATACACACTTTACATTTAGCATAGGAGTTGCTTATAAGTCATCATATGAATATATGAAATTATATACTTTCTCGGTTCTGTAGATCTACTGAACTCTTAGCTAAATCTGTCTGTCCTTAGTTCTTTATTGTAACATCAGTTGAGAAACAACATTTCTTCTCCACAAGATGTCAGTGTTTCCTACAGTTTATATCGTGGCAAGCTTGCTGTTAATTATAATGATTTACAGGACCTGAAGAAAAATTCAATTAATTAAAAATAAGAGACTTGCAACTCAAAGGATTCTACTATGGAAATAGTTCACCTAAATTGGAGAAATAGAGCTATGGCTCTGCTTCTATAGAGAAGACTCAAAAGATTAACACTGTAAAACCAATATTTTATTCCCTTATTTTCTCTGATATGGCAAAAAATATGAGAAAACTTCCATGTAGTAATGGGATACTATGACCTGTGAAAAATGAAAACTGTATGGATTCTTTCTGAGATTCTGACCCAAGAGCAAATGTTAAATTCCTGATCCGATATTATTTTAAAAATATTATATATATATAACCTTTTACAAGAAGTACACATACTGGTAACCCTGAGACCAAAGACATCTTTAAATACTAGTATCTAAATAATGGTCATTTTCTTTGTGCCCACAGGATGTCTGAGTTCACTTTAGATTATAGTTATGGAAAAATGGAAAAACTAGAGGGACGAATTCACTCTTTGTCATCAGGGTTTGCAACATAAATAGTTTCAAAACCTGTATAGGTAGCTGGTGAGCTGGTGTTTGACACAATAAACATGTCAGAACTCATATATGTAATCCAAACAGGCATGCTGACATCCTTCTCTTTTTTTTTTTTTTTTTTTTTTTTTTTTTTTTTTTTTAATAGATCAAATTTAGTCTTAATCCAGGTTCTCTTTTCTGCAGTGAGTTTTGAGTTTTACATCAACAGAAACAAGTGTTTTAATGGCATGGATGGTATTCTGCCTGTTGGGTTATCAAGCAGCCAAAGCAGGCTGCAATGTTGTGTTACTTTCATTGCCCATTTAATTCCAGTGAGATTTTTCAGACCAAAATATGACAGATCAAACAGTATGGTCCTCATCTGTCATTTAGCCTGATGTAATTGAGCACACAATAGTCCTAACTATATGCAAACTGAAAATACTGTTCTTTTTCAATGATATAATCAAAAAATACTATTTTTGAATACAATAATTCATTGGTTTCTTCTTGGGCTTTGTTATTTAATATCTCTTATGCTTTTGTCATACTGAGAAGTGTGTTGTAGGTTTACTACCTAACTTCAAGAGTGATCTATGGTCCATCACGTGTGCAGCAAGGATCACTAGGAATAGTCCTTCACTTTTTATAGCAGCAAACACACCATCTTAGACATCCCTGCAGGCAATGAAAGGTTTGTTTTCCTTAAGACTTCAGAGTCAAAACTATGTTGAAGACGTGGCAAATACCTGTAAAATTTAATCTACAGGAGGACACAGACTCTGTTTTGTTTGCAAGTTACCTATGTGTAGGGATGGTTTGGAGCAGCTATTTCTCTTTTTAGATGGATAGATTTTTTTTTAGATGGATTTTTTTTTTTTTTTTTTTCCTTTAACAGGAATTGTTTGGCAGCATTTCACAACCACTAGGCAGCTGGCAATTGGTAATTTGCTATGCAGCCAACAGGGTCGCCAGCTAGTGATTTTATCAGGCATTTGATGGTATCTGGTATTTCTTCAAGCCTCTGTTTCTAGTGAGGGTCCCAGTCTCATGTTAAAATTCTGCATGAATGAATGTCAGCAGGCAAACAAAAAAGCCCTTCCCTTGCTTTGAGAAAATACAGGGCTTTATAATTGTGCATGATGAATGACTATCTTTCTCTACTTTAAAATTTCTTCCAATGTGTTATTTACCATTATGCTTAAGAAATGTTCCAGAAGGATTTCTCATTTTTACAGTCTACAGTGATTATTTCTGAAGCTTCTCCTGAAACTTATTCTGAAAGTCCATTAAAGCTGCAAGATGAATAAAGGAGATCTGAAGTATGGATGTGAATACCTGAGATCTTGATACAGCAAAACAGAACTTCTCAGGAAGCTTTCTGCTTGCTAGCATTAAGGTGGTTGATATAGAATATAGCACAGTACTCTGGTATACCACCACTGCACAGCAGAGACTGCAGATGATTTTAGTTTAAATGAGGGGTGCCAAATTCAATAACCTTTTCTTGAGCTAGACTACTCTTATTTTTAACTGTGTTACACCTGAAAAAAATAGGAAGTTTAGCTCATAGTTCTTCATCTTATGTTTCTCATTTTACCAGCTGACTTCTTTTTCCTAAACCTACCTTGTCTATGGCTCTTGGGGGACAAATGAATGATATCTCCTGTCTCTAAACTCCTAATCTCAAGAGAACAAAATCAGTTTTCATTACCTGTATATGTCGTGCATACTACTCGAGAGAAAATGATTACTCAGCCATTCCTTTTGTGCGGCCATCCTAATATGAGTTTTAACTACTGCTCTTGCCCCAGCTTTCCACTGTGACCCTTTGGGACTCAGTTCATCTAAGTAAAATGGTCCTAGTGCCATTTTCAGGAATAAATAAATAAATAAATAAATAAGAGTCGCACACAAAATTCTGAGAAAGTCAGATAAAATGATAATCTGTTTAACTGAATTATAATCTGAAACTACCATTTCCTTGTTGGCACTGGTCAATATTCCTCCTCCGTTATTGCTGGTTATGAAGCCCAGAGCTGGTCTTCTTTTTCTCGTCTGGAACATTTCTCATACTGCCATTTTATCATTTAGATTGGACTTTTAAATATAAATTACTTAAAGTAGTCATCATAAAACACATTACTGAATTCAAAGACTTCTCTCATTAACCGTACAGAGGACTGGCAACAAGACTCTACACCTTCAATTTTGCCACTTAAAAGCCAAAGAGAAAATGGTACTCCCCTGACAAACACACTCCTTTCTGCCTTGGTCTTTTCTCAATAATATTGAAAATTCCCTAAAGAATGAGTAAACAACTAATTTGGGTTGAGTAAAGTAGGAGTCTCAGAAATGATCGAAGTCATGGTTGTTTGTATGCTGTTTCTTATCTTTTTCTTTTCTTTTCTTTTCTTTTCTTTTCTTTTCTTTTCTTTTCTTTCTTTTCTTTTCTTTTCTTTTCCTTTTTTTCCAACATTTCTTTGAGACAACACATTATGTCAGCTCCACTAGCTCATTTGTCTGCTGCAGTTCTATTTTATCAGCCTGGAGTAAAAAGAATTGATATGTCTGGTTAGATAAAGTAAATGGAAACTCAGGACTCATTCCAATTTTCTGTACTTTGATATATTTCACAAACCTGAGAGCACTGCATGTAACACTAGTTGCTATTTGTATATAAATATTGCACATTAAAAGATCTCTTAAAGTAATGTTTATGTTTATTTTTCCCCTTCCTGCCTCCCCTGGTTGTGTGTTTATTGGTTTTCTGATTGGGAGACAAATGTCATGTTTTCTAACTACATTCTTTTTCAGTCCAGGATGCTACCCCAAACAAGAATTCATCTTCATTGGTAGCTTGCTAGCTTGATAAAACAGTAGATATTTTCCAGGACTGGTAGATACTAATGCAGCTGAAGTTTATAACTGCAATAAGTTATTTTGTGTTGTGCAAGATGAGTTCTTAAAGATATTTGATCATTGCCACCAGCCAAATCTATCTTTGTTTGGCTCAACTTGAGCCATTTGCTTGGCTCAACTAGAAATGCATTGAGTATTGTTCCTGAATCAGGCCTTATTATTTCTTATAGTTTTTGTTAGAAGCTTTAGTATAAGGTGCCAGAAACAAGAAAAAAAAAAAAAAGGAAAAAAAAAAAAAATACAGAAAAAATACAGTGATAGTAGTGGTAGTGGTGGGTGTGGAGTAATGCAGAACTGGTGACCATTGAGCATTATGTTTCTGGTGGAGAGAATGATTTAGGTTTTTATCCTACTGTCACTGAAGGTTTCTGCCCATATGAAAACATATGAAGGTGATTTACTCTTCAGGAAGGCCATTTTACAGTTAGACACAGTTAGACAATGATGTCTTTCTCTTGTTACCAGTTGAAATATCGTAACAAATAAGTGGGCACCTGATATAAAATAAGGACAAACATTTCTACTTTCTTACTCTTCTTTCTGACAACTGGTTTGAGAAAGGTAGGAGCAGGCCTCAGAGCAGAAGAAAGAATATTGCAAAAAAGGAGATACTGGATTTTATCTTACTTTTCTCAACATTGAAACATCAGGAACTGGAGTTTAGATCTTGTTCTATGACAACATCATATTTATGCCTATGCAAGACAAATTTAGCAGAACTCATTCTGGGAGGGGGGGGGGGGGGGCAAGGGAGGGAAGCATAAATAGCTGATTGTTTTGTACTGGGGTAGTCAAATATATTGCAGCAAATAAAGGAATAATATATATCTTCCACTTCCTAATAACAGTACATATCTTTCACTTCATAACATACCATCCAAAGGGACCTGGAAAAGCTTGAGAATTGGGCACATGTGAACCTAATGAGGTTCAACAAGTCCAAATGCAAGGTGTTGCACTTGGGCTGCGGCAGTCCTGGACATGAGCACAGACTGGGAGAAGAGCTCACTGAGAACAGCCCTGCGGATAGAGACTTTGGGGTTCTGGTGGCCGAAAAGGTGTGTGCTCTTGAAGACCAGCAGTGTGCTCTTGCAGACCAGAAGGCCAGCTGGGCTTCATCAACAGAGAAGTGGCCAGAAAGTAAAAGGAGGGGATAGTGTCCCTCTATTCCCCCACTTGGAGTCCTGCATCCATGTTTGGTCCCCCAGCATAAGAAGGATGTGGGTCTGTTAGAACGGGTCCAGAGGAACGCCTCAAAGATGATCTTTGATGGCTGGAGCACATCTTGTATGAAGAAAGGCTATGAAAGAGAGCCGAGGATGTTAAGCTTAAAGAAGAGAAGGTTCCAGGGTGGCCTCATAGCATCTTTTCAGTACTTTAAAGGGGACTTACAAAAAAGATAGAGAGCTACTCTTTGTCCAACCAAATATTGACAGGGCAAGGAAGAATGCTCTTAAACTAAAAGAGGGGAGATTTAGATTAGAGGTTAGGAGGAAATTCTTCACTTAGAGGGTGGTGAGGCACTGGAACAGGTTGTCCAGAGAGTCTTTGGATGTCCCATGCCTGGAGGTGTTCAAAACCAGGCTGGATGAGGCCCCAAGAAACCTAATCTAGTGGGTGGCATCTCTATCTATGGCAGGGGAGTTGGAAGTAGATAACCTTTAAGGTCCCTTTCAACCCAAGACATTCTATGATTCTATGAACACACATACCAGTAAAACTTGGAATTTGAGGTAGCTGCACTGGATTCCTGCTTGAAGAAGACAATGCATGCCACATCTTAAGAGTATATAGGGCATAAGAATATATAGGAAATACATGGTAAATTTGGGTCCTTAACAGATTTTGCATATTGATGAACAGTATAGAACAGGGGAATAATTGTAAAGTCACACTGATGAAAGCTGTTTACGGCTGGGCTTTCATTTTTTGAAAATAATAGTAAAAGAAAGTAATTTCAGGTTGAGCTGTAATGTTATGTCTAATGTTAAATGAAATATTCAACTTTTTATAGGTAATTTAAATCTATTTTTTTTTCTTTCTGTATATGCCAATTTTTAAGCAGTATAAAGTTGAAATACCTGTAAATTAATTAATTAATTTTAATACTTATATAGGACTAATTCATTTTTTTTAAAAAAAACTCATTTAGAAAATGTGAAAGTGTATATAGTGGTACATTCAAGCTATTCTTTTTACTCTGTTTTTCTTTCTGCCAAAGCAATTCACAAAGTTTAATGTGGAGTTTAATTCACAAGTATATTTTTCCCCGTTCTGCCAAAGGAAGGCTTCATTTCTCACTAGATTTGCTCTTATTTGAAAAGGATAACAAGTTCAAAAACTCTTATTCTCTGTGCAAATTATGCATTGTTTTGCCAGAAATAAATCTTTATTTCAGTATCTAACAATACAGCCACTATTCTTGTTTAAATTGGTATTTTGCCTAATAAAAGTACTTAGTGGCATGTCTGAAACTGTCGCCATGAATCATTTGTATTTGAGTATGATAGCAACATCATGTGAATCCAAAACAATGGTCATTAATACCAAGCCCATATAATTATACTGCCAGACTACATGTAATGTTCAGCTTGGGGTGTGTGTGGGGGGAGGAGTTGGTGGAAGGGCCAGATTCATTGCACAGAGAGTGAAGAAAAGATCTGTTTTCAAAAGTGTCATGAGCTATGTCAGTGCACTGGAAGGCTTAAGTGGGTAAACAGAACAAATAGCTTTGAAAGTAATTTTTCTATGATAAAAAAGAGGCAAACTGAAAACAGTATCTGTATCTGCAAGTATTGTCATCCTGAGCCAGATTCTACTTCCCAATCATTTTTGTGGAACATTTTTTTTACTCTTTGAAACTGTATACATACAATCAAGGAAAGATACTGTATGGAGTTGAAAAAAATGTGCATTTAAAGGTCTTCTTAAAGAAATAGCAATGGACACTGCAAAAGACCTCACTGTCCTCCAAGAAAAGCATATGTCACCTTGTGACTACAGTGGGAGCCTAGGGTAAGTGCATTTTTAACTTCAATTCCTTCAATTTTTTTCCAAAATGCATGGAGATATATGAGATCACACCAAGCCAAAAGTTTCATCTTAATGCACAGTATTAAGGGTCACCCAAGAAAGAGATTTACTAAAAACAGAAAGGCAAAAGTGAACCACATATACTTGTATGCTATACAAATGAAGAATCCCCCCTGACTCAAAGAACTGAGTACATCTAGCCATCTTCTTCTCACAAAACACAATCAGAAGGTTGTTACTGTCAAGGTTTTCAGTTCTGAAACTCAGATAATTCTTCTCTTTGCCCCACTTCAATGATGTGGTGAAGAAATAATTTTCCATTGATTTTCTCTTTCACAGTGTGTTCAACACCTCATTCAAAGTGGAAGAGACACAACAGAAAGAACTAGCATAATCCCGTTTCCCAGTCTCCCAGAGTGGACAAAGTATTGTCTTGAATTTTAGGAGGTGGGTATTCAAATGCCTGAGAAGAAGAGGCATTTGAATCAGAAATTGTCAGGTAGTTACTCCATCTCCTTCTATATTGAGTGAAAATGAGAACCACAGCTTTCCTGAGCTGTGGCAAACCTAATCTGATTGTCATCTTCTCAGAATACATCCTGGTACATGCCCTGGAAGGCAGAGAGGTAGGGAATGTTTGTGATTCTCCCACAAATATGAGGGTTGTGGTTAATCATGTGTCTAATATTTAAGATCTTCTGGGCATACATAGAATCCCAAGCATAACAGATACTCAATATTCACTTTACTTTTGAAAACATAATTGCTTCCCAAGTAAGGAAGCAGGTGGGGTCAACCTGGGCAGCCTGGATGTTAGGTCTGATATCCTGAATTGGCAGTCAGATGCTCAAGCTTGTCAATATATGACAACAAAGAAGGAAGAAAGGAAGGAAGGAAGGAAGGAAGGAAGAAAGGAAGGAAGGAAGGAAGGAAGGAAGGAAGGAAGGAAGGAAGGAAGAATTTACAGAATTAATTTAGACATTTCATTTTATGTGAAACATTTTCTTAGGGGGAAAAAAAATAATGACCCAGTCCTTCAAACATCCCCATTTAACAGACAAAAAAAAACCAGAAGTACATAATATATGCAAACTGCCATATCAAGTTATTTTCAGCTCCACTAGAGAGCCCAAATTACAGGACTCTAATTGTTATATCAATCCTTCTGTAAGGTCTACATTGCCCACCTTAAGGATGTCAGTTTTCCTTAGTCTGCATAATATTAACCCAGTTTTATTTTAATATGGTACTGCTAAGAATATTCAGGTATCTTAGTAATAATAAATATTAAGGTTCTGTGCATATACACTCGGTTACTGGTAAATTACCTGTATCATTAATGTTTTCAATTTCTGTCCCATTCCCCCTATGCTAATATTAATTAGACTGAATTACACAGACAAATTGCTTGTAAGATTTTTTGTATCCTTTTCAATATATTTTTTAAATGACAAAACACTAGAAATGTATTTCAATTTCTGTTGGGGGTGGAGGGAGGAATTTTAAAGGCAGACAAAAGGAAATAAGAATTTAGAAACAGATGACAGACTTCAGAGTCAGCAGGAGTGGGGTCAGTAGGCAATAGGGCAAAAAGGCTTACATGGAAGTAAATTTAAGACCATATTGTAATACTTTGGTCTGGTTCTCACTGTCCTTTTTCAGTGCTACACTGTCTCACACTTACACTTGTACAAAAGAAACACAGACTACAAGATTCTCCAGTCCTCTTTATACATGTTTCTTAACAGCTGAGCTTCAAATTTATTCAATCCTTTCTCTAATTATCTGAGTTGATCATCTGCTCAATCTGATTCAGTCTCCACAGCAATGAATGATGAAAGCTCAATAAAAGCGTACTACTAATAATGTTTTTCTCATGGTCAGTAGGATTAACCTATACACATCCTTGGAAAACACAAATCAACATTTCTTTTTGTAATAGGAAAATTTCCACAGAGAAAATACATGATTTGCTGGAGAGCAACTCTGAGAAAGTTAAGAACCTGAAAAGTAGTTCCAGCATTGATACAGGTTTTGTCACTGTCTTGCACTAATAAATAATGTATTACTAAGTGACCATGATAATTCTCAGTGGTGTTTTCCAAAAAGTGAAATTACTCCAAAGAACCTTGGAAAGCTTCTTAATTTAGTTTTTAAGAATGTTAAACTGGACAAGAAATCCAGAATAAACAAACTGATCTATTCCATCCCTTATACCATAAACAGGAAAAATCCATAGTACATCTCATGGAAGGAGCAGCTGCAATGTGAGCAGGTGCTTACCAAGGGCAGTGTGACATGTTAACAAGAGAGGTGGACAAATACTGCAAAACCATATATTTCCTTCTCTGTCTGAATTACCTCAGCTGTTGTTTTTATATAATGAGAGCCAAGCTTTGAAAATGAAGCAGGAAACATACTCAGAAGAAGCAGGTTATCACTCCACTTTTAAAGCTTTCAGTCTTTTTTACGTGGTTGGAGTGAATGAAGTGAATAATGGAAGTTACCTGCAATACTCTCAGTTTCACTTCTCAGCTTCTCTAACAGATAAATGGTTTCAGTATTATAAATGGGTTTTAATAGTTTTACACATTGTAGCTGTTGAATTTTTCATCTTGTCTTTCCCTAATTGAGGTCCCCAGTATGGGACCTCATACAGGGTCTGTCCTACAAAATACCAGTTTTGATGAAAACTTGAAATTTCTCCCTATGATACTTGGCTGATACTGTTTTAACTTTCTCTCTCTATATATATATATATTTGAAAGGCAAAGAAGATGAGGAACAGAGACAGAAAGAGATAATATGATCACATGAAGTTCATTTCTTTAGGAACACAAGAAAAAATAAACAGAAATTCGTTATTTTTATCTACAGCCTCTGCAAAGAGCCTATTTCCTCACTGTGGAAAAGTCTTTACTATGAGGCTCAGATTCCCCTGATGCCAGCAAGGCTGGTACTTCTCTGCTTCACCAGCATCTGGTAGAGCTGTTCTTCACCTCCTTGAGGACGCCTCCTCTCTCTTTCCTGCTCTTGAACTGATGGCACAGAACTTCTCCTCTCCAACAGATGATCTGAAAGAGTTTGCTTGTCTGTAGTTACTCTGGCACAGACCCATACCTTCATTCCCCTCATCTAGCATGTTCTTGTGCATCCTTGCTTCACTGTCTTTTGCTAATGCATTGTTTTAACATTGCTTTAATGTTGCTGCCTAAGAAAAAAATGATTTTTCTACTGCCTAGAAAACTGTTCACAGTGTCTGTTTCACTTGAACATGAAACAGACATATTAAAACATTCTGGGGCAACTGTGCTGATAGACCAGGCCTTACCATTTGCTTGGTATATACGGTAAGACTCTGCCAAAACTGTAGTGCTGTCTCCCTGGCAGTGGGAGCAGATGACCAACAATGTAGGGGCCACCCATCCTCTCTTTTGACAGGCAGCCTAGCCTTTCTATGTTTTTTTTTTTTTTTTTGTTTGTTTTTTTTTTTTTTTTTGACAACAGCCATATACTATGAATGTGTAACAATCCTGGTGTTTCAGGAGCAGTTTGCTTCTGAAAGGTCATAGGTTAGAAAATTACCCTCCCTGGCCATTGTTTAGAAAAACGAAAACAGATGAAAAGATATACAGAATCAGATCATACCAAATTAAACTAACACAATCTATTAATCTTTGGGTTCTTCCAGTCTCCTGGTAAGCAATAATACTTCTAGGCAAATAGCACATCTAGGCAAATGAGGTACTTTTATTTAGTCAGGAAGTCATGAGAACATAAAAATTGGCATTTTAGTAATTTATTCTCATCTTACAAAAGAGAAGGGAGACTCTTCAACCTCAAAACTATTCACCAGCTTCAGTTAACAAGAAAAAAATAAAACCTCTTTCTTAGAACACATATCTTTTTGAGATGCCACAGATATGACAGAGAAATCAATCAGAAAGATCTGCGTGGGTCTGATTCAAACCAGTAGAGAGTCAGCGGTAAATATACCAGGCAGAGCATCAGAGTACGTACATTATTTCCATCTTTTTTGCTTACCTTTTAGCCCTCAGTTTTGCAACTTAACTTCACCACAGCAGCCTCATCACTAGTAGTGAGACTGGAACCAGTTCCACAGGTCTGTGTGCCCTCTCTCCCACATGTACCAGAGGCAGTTAAATGCATTTTTCATAGTGGTCAGATTTTTATGATTATTATTATTATTATTGGTCCTGAGAAAAAAGCAAGGAAGACAGATAAAGTTTGCTCTCTAAATCTGATCTGAAAATTCTGGTCTTGAACTTATGCTTTGTACTCAGTGAATGTTTTAATTATTTACATATATTATTATTATGAATTTGATATGAGATATTATAAACATGTTATGGCTTAACCTGAATATTATAGATACTGAGGTTTATGAAAATATTAATTGATTTTTATACACATTATTATTTTTTTCTTTTGATATGTGAGTTAAAATGAAGAAAATATCTTATTGCTCAACATGAATTTAATAAATATTGAGGTTGAAAAAAATAACAATTACAAAAAAATAAACAAAACACTGTTTTTAGTTCTGGTGAACTCTTTCATTAAAATATATCTAGCTGATTTCTATTTCAAATGAAAATCTGGTTTCCTTAGCTTGAAGGTTGAAACATTTTATGTTGGAAAAAGAAGAAGAAGGAGAAGAAGGAGAAGAAGGAGAAGAAGAAGAAGAAAAAGAAGAAGAAGAAGAAGAAGAAGAAGAAAAAGAAGAAGAAGAAGAAGAAGAAGAAGAAGAAAAAGAAGAAGAAGAAGAAAAAGAAGAAAAAGAAGAAGAGGATTCAAATGTATATATTTCTCTCTCACATGCTTCTTGGTTTTGGAGCCTGAAAGTGAAAGTTGAATTCAGTTTTGTGTATACCAAGATAATTCAACTTTAAATCATATTTTTTAGATTTTCATGAAACTAGTTACTGAATCTTGCTCTTTTCTAACAACAAGATCTGTCTTTAGTAGGTGTTGTGCATTTTTTTTTCCTATGTACTCTGTAAGCAGAAAAGCTTTTCTGATTTAAGGCTGAGTATTGTTTATGTGTAGGACCCTAAGCCTAAATTAATTTTCTTTCCTTATATTTGAAATATTTTAATATTGCCCTTAATCTAAACTCCCCTAAGTGATCTCGGTAATTATGCTGCAGTAGCAAAGGGATGTTCTCAGTGATCCATGGATGTTTTAGCTAACTCTCAATCTTTGACTTCTCTGAACAATGTGTTACATTTCCTAGTAACTGGGAAGCACTACAGAGATGCAGAATAATCATGCTTCTATAGATTCAGCTGCAAAGGTATACATTATTTCTTAACTTTATAAACTGTGAGTAGATTTTCTTCCTAGCTTGTATATACTTATTTTATGCCTTATTGCTCTGGTGACAAATTTGAATTTATTTTTATTTCCAAAGTTTTATTTTGTTTGCACTCAACTGAGTTAGAGACCAGAATGGGTGGTTGCTATACAGTAGTTTACTTTTAAAAGAAATAGGGCTTCTCAAGCAGCTAATACAGGAAGATGTATCACCAGCTTGAATAATTGTGACAACCATAGACGGTATCAGTGCCTGTTTGTTTGCACAATACCCTACTACATTAAGAAAGCCATCCCAGCTGTCTTGGGCTCTGGAGTCACCCATTTCATCACTTGACACTGCAACAGATGTTATGGATTGATAACAGACTTCACTTCATTCACTCCACATCTAAGATTACCTCTGGAAAAGAAAAAAAAAATCAAATACATTATAACACTCCCAGCCATTTGTAAAGGAAAAAGAGAGAGAGAGAGACAGAGAGAGAGAGAAAGAGAGAGGAAGAGAGAAAGATCAGCAATTTATTTTCTCTATTGCAGCATTGAATGGCTCCTTTTGGGCTTTGCAAATATATGTTTCATTTATTTATTTTTTTTCTTAACATATTCACAGTGGTGGGTATTCATCTTAGTACCTCCAGAAA
Source organism: Heteronetta atricapilla (assembly GCA_011075105.1). Taxonomy (NCBI): domain Eukaryota; kingdom Metazoa; phylum Chordata; class Aves; order Anseriformes; family Anatidae; genus Heteronetta; species Heteronetta atricapilla. The sequence goes on along the minus strand of CM021731.1, from coordinate 4,955,494 downwards.
GAAGAAGAATAAATAAATAAAGAAATAAAAGAGATAGATTCAATACTTAATGATTTAATTACATTAAGACTTGGACAGGTTTTAGGTTTATGAATTACATTCCCATTATATCAGATGCCTTATGGTTTCACTGATAGTATGTAAATGCAAAATGTTCATTGTGTTGATGACAGAAATACCAGACAAACCAAGCACTGTAGTTTTTGGTCTAGTAGATGAATATTTGGATCTACATATGCACTCCTGCTGGTGATGTTGGGTCTTGTATTTTATTGGAGATGGTTTAGGTGAATGTTTAATTAAATGTCATACTGTCTAGCATATAAGTGAATTAAAAATGTGTTTCTGGAGTTGGGCAGGGTTTTCCTCCTCACCTTTTAAATTGTAGCTAATGCAATAATTGTATAAAATACATAGATGGAATAAAATACCTGATGCTGTCCTGCCATCTCCTGCAATCTAAATCATATCATTGATGAAAGTCATGGAACTCTCTTCTCTGACTTTGAAGGGTCTTGGCGAGATGGTGTCTTTTGTGGGACTGTGCCAGATATGCAGCAAATATTGCTGTTGTGAAAGTTAAAGGGGTGCAAATGAAAGCACTGAGGTTTGGTTTCACTTTACTGACTTTGGGCAGTTACATGAATCACCTGAAGTGGGATCAGAGTCATCTTGCATTCCTTGTACATCTGTTGGAGAGCAGGCTAGGTCACACCCTGAAGAAGTCTTTGCCTCCCAGCAGCTGCAAGAGGCTCCCAGGGTCTAGCATGGCTAGTGGCTGGAAATATGCTAGAGAGATGCAACGGTAAGAATGGATTTCCAGCGAATGCCAAGGGAAATATTTCCAGAGTTTGCATTGAGATTATGTGTTATTTGGATGCTAAATTCCCCTTGACACTTTGAAAATCCTGGTATAATACATCAACATGTCCCTTGAGAGCTCTTCAACACCTAGTTTTCAATTGCTTGTAAAAAAATGATTCTTTGCTGTTCATACATTATTTGTTTCTGCTAGGACAATACTAATAAAGTTCCTGATCATAAGGTGTCCAAAACCACCTTGGTATCTGATCTTATGGTAAAGCAGTTCCTGACTCCTTGTCATTTACACTCTAGCAATCCAAGTCAGATGTTTCAAGGGCCACAAGGAGGCCTAAACTGTGTCTGATTGGAGAAATAAAAAAGGCATTTAATTCACATAAAAACATTTTTTTTTTTCTGTAAACTTTCAAATTGCACTACAAAACTGACACCATCTCGATAAACGGGTTGTGAGAATGACTTTAGTATAAGTAAATACTGGCACCCCACTGTTCAGTTCTGAATAAAGTTCCCCATCAGCTATATGTCTGTATCATACAAAAAGATAATAAAAACAAGCCAGGCATGTGCAGCTTTTTGTTTTTATTAATATATGCAAAGTTCAGTAAAGTGGTAAAGCAGCTGAAACTGAGATAGCATGAGAGATGATTTTAATGTCATTTATACTGACAGTTCCATGGAGAAAAAATGGTTATTTTCAATCCCATGCTTCAAGTATGAAAGAATTTTTACTAATAGCTTGTAGTTTACAGAGTTTAAAAATATCTAGATTTTATATGTATATATATATATATTTTTTTTTTTTCCTGAACAGGTTATGATACACTGCTCAGTCTAGTGAGAAGTCAGTAATATTTCTTAATATGAATAAGTTCAGACAGATTTTTTTTTTTTTTTTTTCAGGTAAAAATGAGGTTTAATTTACCACATCTTTATTCATCTCCTGGTTCTTATTTTCTTCAGAATCCTCAAAGCATGACTGCGGTGATGGAAATTTTAGCACAACCATTTTTGTTTAGATGTTTTTGTTGTGTGTGTGGGGAGGGTTGTTGTTGTTTTGTTTTGTGTTGTTTTTCCACACACTGAAATTACTGCAAAAGCCAAAACAACGCATTATGACTCTGAAGCCTTCTAACTTCTCCCTGCTAGAAATAAAATAGCTGTTGCTAGATATGACAGAAATTGGTGTTGGGGACCTCAAGAAAAGGGCAAATTCTAGATACAGTCTCTGAAAATCTGCAATTCTCTGTTTCACATAACAGCAGAAATACGTGTTCTTGTCTGATAAATGACTTGACATAGAAAAGCAAGTAGATTTCTCTCCCATCTCATATATAATGAAACATTAATATCAAGTCTCAATGAAGCTTTTCAACTGAGGAAAATACAGAAAAAAAATTCATTATATAACGTCAAAACCTCCAATTCATTTTGTCTACAGTATAAAGACATGCAACAGTAACTTACTGTAGGCAACATTTCATACGTTAATTTCTAGATCATTATTATTGTGTATGTTTCCTGGAAAGAATCTTAGGTGGTTTTGCTGTTGCTGTTTTTTCTTTATTCTTTTTTTTTTTTTTCTTTGAAAAACATATTCAATTAACTTATGAACTTTCTATTATTATTGCTCGTATTCTGCCTATTGCTTCTTCTTACAAGCATCTGCTGAAGTCAAACTACTGAATTGAACTCGGATGTATTCTCACTCCTGTACTGGGAATTTCAATTAGTCTGCCTCTTTAGCCTCTTCTGTGCTAGTTGTTAAGTATGAGTGTTTATTAGAGACCCTTCTACTCTATGATACTCTGTAGTAAACCCTTATTTTCCTTTCAAAATTTGCCCATCTGGATGATAGTACCCTTGATCACTTCAAGCCATTCACCTCCCAGCATGCTCCTTCTTGTTGTTCATAATGTTTACTGCTGAATCAACCACACAGACCTTAACCAAGGAAGTCTGCCAGCATCAACACCCCCTGACATTTTCCATTCTGGATACTTATACCTCGCTTCTATCTCATATGTGTAAGTAGAATAAAAAGTGTGTGAAGAGGCCGCTGCCCTCAGCCTGACTCTTGAAATATCTTTGCATGGCAGTGCTGATGGGTTTACATGTGGCCAAGAAAGGATGATCTTGCATATCCTGTGGAAGTCCAGTTTTGCCAGGCATACAGCAGGCAGCTCCAGGACTGCAGTACAATTGCCCCTTTCCCTGCGCAATGTTTGAGCTCTAAACAGCACACACAAATTTCATTCCATGAAAACAACTACAAAAACAACAACAACAAAGCAGTAACTCATCAGTGCACTTGGTCAAGTGTAGATCAATGGATATGTACTGAGCAAACCTACACCTTATTGGATTGCTGGAGCTTGTATGGTGGTTGTGGACCCCTGTGAAAGTAGGGAATATGCCAGATGAAAAGACTCATGAATTTTTGAGGACATCCTTCCATCCCTCACTGTTCACAGAGGCAGAAGGAAGGGGCACAAGCAAAGAACACTTTTGGCAGCTTTATTACATATTTCATTTCAATCAAGTCCTGCCATCTTCGCCATTCTCCTCACCCATTGTTCATATCCTACAAAAAGGTATCCACTCTCTGCACACATCTCATATAGTTCCATGGGTTAGAACATATTTCTTCTATTCTTACCCTCTCTAAAAAAATTACATTTGGACTCCCAAATCCAGAAAGGGTTGTTAGGCATTGGAATAGGCTGCCCAGGGAAGTGGTTCAGCCACCATCCCTGGAGAACTTTAAAAGATGTTTAGATGTAGAACTTAGTGATGTGGTTTAGTGGAGGATTTGTTAGTGTTAGGTCAGAGGTTGGACTAGATTACCTTGGAGGTCTCTTCCAACCTGGATGATTCAGTGATTCAGTGACTCTTTTGGACTCAGGCTCTCCAAGAAAGCAATTGCTGTCATGAGAAAAGTGAATCCTTCAGTTTTGCCATTTCTCTTTAAATAAACTTTAACTCCATTGTTCCTGTTTAGTAAATAGTTTCCAAATTATATATATCAAGAAAAACTGAAAGGATATGTATTTATCTCAGAAAATACATTTTCTGAGATAATAAATACATTTTCCAAAAATAATTCCTGAAAAATATCAGTGTCACCAAGGGGAGAATCAGGTGCCTGCAATAATGTTTGCAATAAGAAACAATTAATTCTTCACTCAAGAAGTCTCATAAAGGTCAAAAAGGATTCCCTGCTGATAAAGAAAACAATATTTATGCCCCTATTTGGAAAGCCTTTTTAAGGTTGTTAGAAGATGATTAATATATTTTTCTCAGTAATCTTTTACACTTTTTTTTTGGAAAGGACTTGTCATTTTATATTAGATCTCATCAGACGGCAAAAAAGTGCAACTGTTATTAATTAGTAACTTATACCTCTTAAACATGCTGAATATGTGAATCCTCTTAAATCAGACCTGATTCTTGTTCTTCTTGTGGCAGTGGTATAAATACCTGACATTTTCGCAATGATAATTATTTTTCAAGAACAAAAGTATTTTACTTGCCCCTTTTAGATATTTAGACATTGGAATATACTCTCTGAGTACCTATGATACTTCTAATAAGTCCCCTGAGATGCTGGAAAGCACTTATTCTTCTATTTTACAGACATTTTCAAACTATTTGCTATGTCTTTGGAAAACTCTTTTCAGGTTGTATAAGGAATATGTAGAAAGAAAATAAGATAAACAAAGGTGCTCTGGTGTCTATGTTATCACACTACCTATAGGAATCTTTAACAAGCCTATTGCCTCTTCTTTCATTTTTGAAAGGTCCATATGACTCTACCTGGCGCTTATTAGTAACTATACACCATCTGTATTATATTTCAACACACCTGTAGAAAATAGATTTTAAATAAGTCATGTTTTATGATTGTCATCCATTCTTTTATTCATGCTAAATGAAATAGTGTCAGAAAATTAGTAGGATTTTTTCTTCTGTTTCATTTTTTGCGCTTGAGTCCCACAGGACAACTGATGCAAGCCAACATACAATGAGAAGAGAATCTGAGGATAAAAAGTGTAATATTAAATTATACCTGAATAATACAAGTGAAGAATGGTTTGTAAAACTTGACATGAAAACTGTATACACCTGCAATTCTGTGGCTTGCTATTATGTCAGAGAACTAAGAAAGCTATGGCATTTATCCTCAAGCTTCTGGTGTAATAAAAGTATTTTAATCAGCAGAACATGAAGTCCTCAGCATAGAAGGTTTTGGAAATGTACTAGGTCTGGAATCCAGTACTGTAAATCAATATAAAATATAAGAGTGGTGTAAGGTGACTTAGATGAAAGAAAAATATATCTGGGAGTAATATCACCCATCTCTATAATCTCTCTGATGTAAATTTCATGAAAACATTATGAAACTAGTGACATGGTATGCAGTTATTTTAGGTATGTCAACAAAATGAGAATATGAGAAAATGGGAATACCAAGTGTTATTATGAAAAAGGAGTTCAACAAGAAAAACAAGGGAAAAAAATCCTTTTGTTCTGACACTCCTTGAGAAAAAGGAAGAGATTATTATTATTATTATTATTTAATATGATGTGTCAAAGGAATCAGACTTTTAATAAGAAGTTCCACAGGCTGGATGGAGTTCCTTCCTTTCTAGCATTATCAGGTTCAAATGACACATCTACAATGGCATTCATCCCATCCAACCGTATAAAAATAGCTGTTCAGGCAAGACTAGCTCCATCTCTAATCAACAGAGACAGGTGTCCCAGAAGACTGTTAGTGCCTACAGTCTTGTCATAGGAATTATTACTTCATGGAAGGGAATGTGAGATAACCTCAGAGGTTATATGCAACTAGGGGATTCTCAGTCTTCACAGACATATGGATTCCATGAAAAATTAATAAATGAAAAAAGAAAAAAGAATCTATTAACACCAAAAAAAAGAGAAAAAAAAAAGGAAAAAAAAGCTAGGATCATATCCCATGATCTTTCATGAAGAAGCACGAAGTCTAAGAAAAGGTCTTGTCTGAAGTAGTCAGAGAACATGGAACATTATTATGAAGTACAGAAGAACCCCAGTACCTAAATACATGGGGGACCATTTAGATTGCATAAGTAGAAAAGGCAGGAAAGAGGGGACTGTGAAGGTCCCCTCATAGACTGATCTCATGAAGACAGTGAAAATGATGTTGAGCAGTAATAGGCATTAGGAGGCACAAGCAGAAATCAGGCTGCCAGAACACCACCTAGTTTTTTACTCTTCTAAGTAATTGTACTGTCCTAATATGAGCAATTCAGCCACTTTTCACTTTGAAAACTAACATGGGCATGTTGAAAAAGAATAACATGTCCCATGAAATTTGACTCTTTTGACCAGTTTCTTAGATGTTTTCACTCACCTTTGCATGATTAACACAAGGAGAGAGAAGAGATTGTGCACTGACTTGGAATGATCTTTATCTCCTTTGAGGCAATACTATTTCTGCTGTGTGATCAGGATTTTCTGGGAAACTTACCTCAAACCCACATATAAACAATATAATGGGAACTAGGGAAAAAAAAAAAAAAAAAAATGTTTTCTTCGGTAGTTTCAGTAGTGAGATTTAGAAGAGAAAAGTGTGGTTATATACCTGATGCACTGAAAGTTCTCTCTCCTGTGTTGACCAGAAGAGTCACATTGCTTCTTATGCTCCAGCACTTTTCTGTTTCTACTTTTCCTCCACAGAGACTGTCTTTCCATTTGAATTTGCATGATCCTTAATGAACCTCACATTACACCTCCTGATCAAAACTGAAATGATATGCACAAAATAAATGTGAGCCCTGTCATGCTTCTGTACAGCAAAATGATTACAAAAAGGTTACAATTGCTCTTAACCCTGAGAGCTCATTAGAAGTTCAGTTAATTATGGTGACAGAAGCTCCTTTGGAAAGAAACTGGAGAAAGGGAGAGATGGGAAATATCTTGAAATAACCTCTCCAATCCTCAGGGTTCACAGTAGCTGCTCAAGGCATTATAATGAGGAGTTCAAGTCAGCACTCTTTGAATTTTTACATCTCAGAAAGGAGAGGAATGTAGTACTTTAGCAAACTAATACAAGTATTACCAAATTTTGATCTTGCCAGGGATATTACCCTGACAGAAGTGAAGATATATTTCTTTAATCAAAATAAACCAAAATCAACTGCTTAATCTAGAGAGGAATATAGTCACCTTATTTATATATAACCTAATAATTCTAACAAAGCACAAATATATTCATAATTAGCTGAGTGAAGCCACTGTTAAAATTCATTTCAAAGAAATAGCTGTTGATTTTCTTCAATGGATTACTCTCCATAGACAGAGTGAATTCTGGTCTACTAGCTATCAAGCAACTCTGTCAATGGCCATACATATGATATTTACCCTCCTTCAGAAATTATTTTCATACACTGACAAATCTTAGCATGGGCCAACATCTTAAAAAAAAAAAAAAAAAAAAAAAAAAAGAGAGAGAGAGAGAGATAATCATAGTTAATACTGATCACGTCAGTAAATTCCTTGCCTCTGTGGGCTGAAGTTCTAATGAGAAGTGATTGCTCCCACATAATTTGCCTTACAGCCTGCAGCATTGAAATCCCAAACAGTAAATAAGGGCAACACTCAGAAAACACTATGTAGGTGTGAGAAGGACAGTGACTATGTGATAGTCATGACTGGGATTCTAAATTGTGGGAAAATGTAAGTAGGCTGTGTAAGATAAAAGGTCAAGTAAAACAAAATGTTGAACTGAGGAATAAGAGTCCTTCTATCCATGCACATAAACTATGAGTTACCATAAGAAATAAGAATTTTTGACCACACTGAAGTTTCCTTTCAGTATTTCATTGCAAATACCACTTCTGAAATTTATCAGATGCCCAGAAGTTTGTTTGTTACTATCTTTACTAATGTAAGTGAAGTATTTGTGCTTTAACACATTGCAGAAAAGCAAACACAAGGAGGAAAACAAAGATAAAAACAAAAAATAAAATCAGCAAAAAAGTTTTAACATTGCTTTTTAATATTTTACTAAGATTTTTATATATATATTTATGTATGTATATAAAAGTATATAGTGCCAGTTATTTCATAAGCCTCCAGGTACACAGGTGCAAAAATTTTACCGTTGTGGCAGTACACTATTTATCTAGTTACATGCATAGTTCTTCACATACTGCAATGGAAAGTCTGAAAAGTCTGTTTTCAGTTGTACCAGTGTCCCAAGGGGAAATCCAATCACAAATGTGACTGTGCTTCTTCAACGTTTTTACTAGAAATCAGAATTTCTATGAATCCCTGATCTTGTATATGCTTTGTGTCAGGCTCTTCACCTGTATGAGCTGTCTTCTTAACATGTACTGAGGCATTTCTAACATTTAGGATCTGTCATGAGAAGTTGCTTTTATTTATTTATTTATTTTATTTACTACATCTTATAATAAATACTTTCAGATAAGTTGTCACTTCAAAGAATCAGAAACAACTGGATAGATCTCTTTCATTTGCCATGTAAATTCAGCATTATGTGTAAGGAGAAAAGTAGCAAAATTCATTAAATAATGCCTCTGTTATAAATCAACTCTTTCATTTTTAGAAACCAACTGGATAAAGATAACATTTCTAGTATAGTAGCCCTTCTCAATTAGATCAAACATCTTTCAGAAACATTTTTTTTTTAATGGAATCCTATTAAACATACATATGTTTCTATTCATTCAATCATCATAAAATTCCATCAGATTTATTTCCACAAGGTTGATTATTGAGTATCTTTATAAAATAATGCTCTTTTGATTCAAGGAGATGATAAAAAAAATACACAGCAACTGACAAGGTTCTAACAACTGTACATTTCTTTATCCCCTTTGGGGGGAGAGACAAGATTAATTTTATGGACACAGAGTTTTTCTTTTGGGAAGAAATACAGTACATCTTTATTGGCAAATGCTAAATAATCGGTCTTAAGTATCTGACGTATGATACTTAACTGGTCAGACTGTTCAGTTAATGGATAAATGTATCATATGTTCTTTCTATCTGAAGCATTCACACATGACATGAGATCCCTTAACATGAAACATAATCCCTGACCCTCATTTCTGACAGTAACAGTAGCTGCAAGTACTTAATAAGTTGTGGAGCTGTAGTTGTGAAATCTCTTTTCCTATAAATATTCAGGGTGCTGTAAAGAATTTAACTTCATGTTCCTCAAGTCTCAAATCACAATTTGGGATGAGTTCTCAAACATTCTGGGAATCTGCATGTTATGAAGCATTTCATAAATTCTCAGGATCTGGAACCTTACACTTTGAAAATGTTCTCTAAGAAAATCCTGCCACATATTAAACCAGAGATCCCATCCTCAGTTGATATACATCAGATTAGTTGACTTTCCCCACTTGAGGATTTGACCAAGGAACTGTATATTATTTGTATTTCATTTGTAGGAGCACACTGAGGCTGATATATTTTGGATGATTAAAATTTCTTATAAACTCTGCAACCATATCCAGTAATCTCGGGATTTAATTTTATGAACTAAATTGAGATATCCCCATCCATGCAATTCATCAGATAAAAAAAAAAAAAAAAAGATTTAAATACCTGGTTGTAGAAAATTGCAGAGAAACAGAGGGCCTGTTCTCCCCATTCCTTCCCCTCACTCCTCACTTTTAAAAGTGATAAACAGGAGTGACACTGAAAAAATAGAGTTATGTTAGAATAAATGGGAGAATAAATGGGGCTTTGCAAGTTATCAGATTTTATTCATGTGTAGGTCCAACACATAATTTTCCTAAATGAATCCTTGATTAGATTGACTCTTTTAAAATGCACAAATCAACATATACTAAAATGTTTCTGCAAGATTTGTGCAGTACAGCTTTGCTTATGGAATATATCACATAAATGTATAAGTGAGTCTTTGATAAATAATCTAGATTATACTACTTCTAAGGATCTAAATCCACAGCCATCCAGTAATATCACAGTATCTAATCACAGTACCTAATGTCACCGTACCTAATCAAGTATTATGGTATTAATTGGAATGTACAACACATTTTAGAGCTATAGAAATGAAACATTTACAAGAAAATAACACATGTATATTTCTTCTGCATATGTATATTTCTTATGCCATTGGCAACCGCAAATTAAACATCTAATTTTTTATATATTCATTCCAATTTGATGCAAATTAACTTCAACAGTGACTCAAAAATGACATGAGTGTCAAATGTATTTTTCAAACTTGTATTGGGAATCCTTTTCAAACATGGCTTGCACACCAAAGCTAAATGCAGTTTAATATGCATATGCCTAGGTATTGAAAATATATGCATATATAAAATATATGCATATATAAAATATATGTTTGAAAATATATACATTTCAGCTTCCCTTCAGATCCCTTTTCAAATAACCAATATGAAAGGAAAAGAACTTTAAAAAGCTTTTGTTGTTGTTGTTGTTGTTGTTTTTTTTTTTTTTTTTTTTTTTTTAACTATAATAAAACTTGGCTTGTCACATTTCTAATATGTTTTTCCTCTGTCTGACCTTTGCTCTGAATTTCTACAATGGAAGTTTTAGGGTTGTAAGACTGGGAGGTAAATGTATGTCACCTTCATAAGCTTTTTTGGAGAGTACCCAGCTTCAGACCCAGCTTTGTAAGAATAATAATAATAATAATAATAATAATAAAAATAAATTGTGTTGCTTCAATTGGGCCCCTGGGTGAAGATCATACAGCTTTGAAATTGTTCTGTTTTGACAAAGATCCAAAGTGTTATACACATTAGGGAAAACTAGAGTTTGCTGTAATGTAAACTGTTTAACATGCACACTGAGGTCAAGTCTAAATTTTCCCAAACGTTTGGGTTTGTTTAAACATTAGAACATGATTTGGTGTCAGTGAATAGGAAAACTCTAATGTTGTGGGTGGGAATCTACCCGTCTTTCTTTGTTAAAGTTCCAAAGGCTACTGCAATAAAAATACTCATTTACTGAGGGGGCTATTGTGATAAGCGTCCAAAGACATTAAGCGTTGGTGTGAAAGAAGCAAGTAGGAATAGACATCAGCACAGTGGGTGTAAAGAAACAAGTCTTCCTTTCTTTTTTTTTTTCTTTTTCATTTGTAGGAGTTCCAGAGTCCATTTTTAAATGAGTTTTTTTTCAGGATGGTCTGGTTATCTGCACTCCTATATGTTTCTCGTTGAATATAATAATGCTTGAATAGCTGTAAGAGTTTCTAAGTTCAATAATAATTGCATATTTTATTTCTGTTTTCCAATCATGCCCTTTAAATCAATGTAGGCTATATTTACCTGTAGAGCCTGAAGTGCAAACAGGAGACTTCCTGGTGCAAATCAGTATAGCTTTCTTGGGACAGCATCACTACTGATGTAAATCAGAAGAGGTTCCAAGGATATAGTTTCTGAACATAAAGACAACTGCATAAATTTCTGTCAATAAAAACATAAAACAGATATTTGACATTAAGCTAATATTGTTAATCAATCATTACATTTTGCAGTGCCACAAAGTGGAGAAATATCATCAGGAAAACACAGTACGTGACATGACTGAAACAACATATCCAATGTATTAGGTATTTAATGTTTTAAATATATACATGCAAAAATTGCATACCTTAGAAAATAAACCTTGTATTTATTTTTTTACTGTCTTCAGATTTATTTTTAAATCAGGATTTAAAATCAGTTGTGTTTATAGTTTATGATATCACACTGGAGTAGGCAAGTTTGATCCATTTGTCCATAAATTTATAAAATTAATGTGTCTACTGCATGAGGATTATAGAAAAGAAATAATCTGACCCAACGAGCAAATTCACATACTATGCTGAGTGGTAAACTGTGTGTTAAAATAAACACAAAAGAAGGCAGTAGTGTACCACCCTCTATTAATCTCGTATCTGCTCTTGTATCAAAAGGGATATATTGATAATGGCATTTTAGGTACCTAACTAATCTCGGCACATTTTATATCTAGAAATATCCTAATCCACCTGCCCAAATTTAACTGTCTACCTTTTCTTATAGTTCTCTGTATAGTCAGGGTGGAAAGCTATGGTTCTCCAGAAGACATCTCAGAACATTCAGGAAAAATCATCTCCAAAATAGTACATTTCACATTGAAAAGAAATTAATAGAGAGCTTTGGGAACATGCATTGGACAAGGCCTCCTTATTAGTCAGTGCTTCCTTACATCAGTGACTGCTGAAGAGTTTATAAGCTGTGTGTCTTCAAAGGATATCAGCTGCTGTAGAATAAATAAATAAATAAATAAATAAATAGGTAGATAAGTAAGTAAATGGCAGTGTTAAACAATGAAAACACTAGCTAGTCTTGTTTTGAAACCTGTAGCAGTAATCTGCAGGCACTTAGGAACTCAGGGTAGGTTTAATGCACTCATAAGCCTTTCCATATATTGTGACTCAGCATTAGTAACTTTGTAGGTGGGTTGGTAGGAAATGCAAGACATTGGAGTAAAGGAAAAATTTATTATTATTATTATTATTATTATTATTATTATTTAATTTGGAAGTCACTTTGTTGACACCAGTCTAGTAGTGGACTTAGCAGTTTTGGCATCATGGAGAGCTGACTAGGTAAGGTGGCTGGAGATGTGTTCCTATACTCAGTGCAATTCACCTGACCTCCCTCCTATGGCTCTCTCTGCAATCAGGGCTGCAAAGTCCTGGTTCAGTGCATGATGGTGAAATAGAAGCCTAAATAAAATTTGAATATAGCAAAACCTGTAATATCCTTTATCCTATTAAAGCTCTTATTGGAGTGATACCAGATACAGATCCTAATTTCCCTGACTAGTTTAGACATGACAGGTGTGTTTCCTACATAGGTCTGAATTCTGTCCAAACTAACAGCAACTGAAATCTGCTGCTATCCCATAAGCTGTTCTCTAGGAGAAAACAGGCTTCTCTTTTCTTGGGTCCTTTGAGTATAGCCCTCTATCTTCAAAAGTGATCAAAAGTAATATAGGATGGCATGTCTTACTCAATTAATTTAACATGGTATTTTTAGCCTCTCAGGAAAAGGATGGTTTTCCAAATTTGTATGCATCAATCTAAAACCTCTTTCATATGACATTTTCTGAAACTTTCTTATAAGCAGTTTGTGAACTAAAAGTTCCTTATGAAAAAAATGGTAATTTCAAGTATCAGTACAGGCTTTGAAACAAGGGAGATGGAGAATAAATACTTTGCTTACATGACTGAAAATCTAAGTTAGTTTGCAGTCTAAAGGAAAGCAGCTAGAGCATGTTCTGGTACATGGAAATAGAGTTTTGGTATACTTTCTGAACCCCTCTATCCCTGAACTGTCTTTGATAAATGTAATTATAAAGCAGTTTCTCCCATAAGTGTAATCATTACATGGGAACGTGCAGATCTTTCCAGAAGTAACATGTTAGTGCTCTTTTGGTTTTATACAAGTGCATGAGCCTAATAAGAAACTGGGTATGTTCCTTCAAAGCAAAAGGAAACATTTAAGCTTTTATTAGGAAATGGAAATATAATGATGACCATTTCTGGAAAGCTTCATAAACTTTCTTTGTTCTGAATCCATTTATCTGCTGTATGATTCATAACATAGATGCAGATCTTAGTCCTGTGGGGAAAAAAAAAAAAAAAAAACTGATGATGGTAACAATATGGAAACTGGAACTCTGAAGTTTAGGTCTGAATCAGTAATAGAGAGCATGGCTTTGGCCAAGTTACCAAAATGTCTCCTGTACCACAGCTCATTTGAGTATAAAATAGATATATATCACTCATTTCTTAAATGAGTGATGAAATATTATTAGGTAAACGATTTTTACCAATGCAAGACAGAAAATGATATTCTAACCTTTTTATACATATAAATAAATATATCAGAAGGGAAGTCACTCATTTTCCCTTAGTGAAATGCTCTGAAATGGAAACCTTGACTACCAACTCCCATCACATGCATGGAGATCTGTAGATGTAAAATGTGTAAGTTATACTCCAATGCAAAGTCCATGTCTTCATGTGGGAACACCTCCAAGAGAAAGTTGTCAAAAGACAGCAAGTGTTCAAAATTAAGAAATCCTGTAGAGCCAGGTTTGTTATCAGTAGAATGATGCAATTAATTCATGAGCTGCAGAACACATGCGTATTTGCCATAATGCTTTGCTAGAGAAACACCAGCTTCAGATGAAAGAATCACTCTGCCAGTTAATTCTTGAAATACGTCTCCTGTTTCCTTCATGGGGTAAATACTAAATGTCCAACTTGTTACAGTATGTTCCATATATTGCAGAAAGGGGAGATCACAGCTTTCTGCTCTACTAGATTCCCATCTATTTTGCTCAGATGGTACTAAGACAAGAAAGCTCTTCTTGCACAGTAAGTGGGAATATACTGTACTGACTCATTCAGGTAATTGTAGAGTGGCATAAGAATACTTTGAAGAGCCCTGTTGAAGGCTGAAAAGGCTGAATTAAGGTTGACCATCCAGAACACTGAGTGCCAAGCTCATATGTGATTTCATCAGCATAACACATTTTATTCCAAAAATAAATATGTCTCTGGTTCTTCAGACTGGAAAAAGAAAGGAAGCTTGAACAAATGAGTTATATACAGCCAGTACATGGAAAGGGCTTGGATTAGCAGAGAAGTTAAAGGTTTGTAGAAGAAAGAATTGCCTCAGCTATGAGTAGATAGCAGCCTTTTTAGGTTAGTTAACTTATTAACTGTAGTAATGTGGAATTACAGAGGACATGGTTTTTCTGCTCTTAAAGGTCCCAGTTTGCTACACAACTGTGTGTAAAAACCTTGTGCTTGAAGAATCAAAAATTTATAATGAGGAAAAATTCAGCATCTCCAAGGGTTAAAAGTGATGATCTCTTTTAAGGAAGAAATATTCTCTAAACAGAGAAAAAAAAAAAAACACTCTTTCAGGTGAACAGAAGCTTTTTTTTTTTTTTTTCCCATTAAATTTTCAAGGACTATAAGCCTTTCTGTAAATATCTTTTCATTAAAATCATATTTAATAAATCAAAATGACTTAGAAGGTGAAATCTTTAGCATATGATATATCAAACTGAACCCAACTGCATGAAATGAGTTCTCATATTCCCCACCATGTGCTGCAACACTGGTTTAAGCAGAAGTGGTTTTTTACCAGTTTGCAGAGTCTGAGGAATTTTCCATGTCTTACAAGAATGTTAATAAGTGTTATAACTCTATAAAAGAGAAATATGAGAAAGTCTGGACAAAGGAGAGAATCTCATATCTGGGAAGCTCCCGCTGACCTTAGGAACATCCACAAAGTTTTGGCCTTTTTCCACTAATCCAAACGATAAAACTCAGATTTCGATGTCTGTAAACAAAGCCTGGTCTTTAGTCACTTCATGAAAGGAAGAGCTACTCTTACTGTACATGTTATGTCCTTTATTCTGAAATAT
The DNA here is from genome assembly GCA_011075105.1 of Heteronetta atricapilla. Taxonomy (NCBI): domain Eukaryota; kingdom Metazoa; phylum Chordata; class Aves; order Anseriformes; family Anatidae; genus Heteronetta; species Heteronetta atricapilla. The sequence continues at coordinate 4,940,176 of CM021731.1, read as the reverse complement.
ATTTCAGTAGCATCCTAGTTGTTTTTTTTGTTTGTTTGTTTTTGGTTTTTTAACAGAAAATAATAGTAATAAGCTTATAAAAGAATTGAATACTGAAAAACATCTCTGATTCACACAAAAACCATTGTTTATTAATAATGATGAGTCTTTACCTTAGAAATATAAATTTTAGTGGTAGAAATGATACAGATAATAACTTTCTGATATGTTCTGCCTTTTGGTTTAGGATCTCTTGTCCATTTTCATTCCATCCATCATACAGAGACAATAATGAAGTAAAAGTATTTTTCTCCCCAGATTCTCTGTATTTCATGGGCATAGCTAAGTATCTTCAGAGTATGACTGACCTGAGATTTAACTCCATAGGTTGTGCAGGAGATCTACAGCATCTTCATTCAATTGGATAGACTAAATTAGTAAATCTGATTTTGTTTAAGAGAAGTGTCTCCAACTCTGCGTTTTGCTTTAAATGTGTATAATCTGTAAAGCCTCTTGATTAATACTTAGGTTTTCATTTTCAGCCTCCAGATGTGTCACAAATAGAAGCTGTGATGACACATCTTATATTCTGTTGACACTGTGAGAAGATGCTTTTCTCTTGGTAAGATTAACACAAAATATTCAAATAAGAAACTGCGTAAGATTTGCATGTCACAGCTCAAAGTGAACCCTCATCTTTCTTATCACCCTCATCTTTCTCCTAGCTACCCTCTTGTGATACCATGACCTCCTACATTGATGAATACTGCAAGAGCAGAGAGGTAGATATTAAGGGTATAGGTCTGGCTTTTCTGAGGTCAATGGTTGTTTTGCCAACAACTTCAATAGATCCACAGAGTCGTTTCATGGAATAATTTGGCATCAGTCCTGCATACAGTTACAAATGAATATATCATGCCTCCTACTCAGAAGTCCAATTAAGGTTGGTTCTATATGTAATTACAACCCCTTCTACTTAATACTGTCAAAGATCTATAAGCATAGATATTTGTTGCTCTGGTTGGTGAGGACATCAGGAGCACAGTACAGATCTAAAAGGCAATGATACAGATACTCGTAGAAATTCAAGGCACTACTTGTATAAAAGGAAAGGATTATTGAACCATAACCTTATCTTTTATCCACAACAACATGAATGAAGCACTAGAAATGACTTTATTTTTATATATTTTTTAGTTATGTCTACATAATTAACAACTCAAAAAAAAAAAAAACTCTGAGAGAAGTAAACCCGTTACAACTGGCCTTTTTTTCTCTATTTCTTTCCTTCTTTCTCTACTTCTTTCTTTCTTTCTCTATTTCTTTCTTCTTTTTCTTTCCTTCTTTCTTTCTTTCTTTCTTTCTTTCTTTCTTTCTTTCTTTCATTTCAAGCTATAAATTAAGGTAAAATAAAGTTGTTGTGTTCTCTCCAGTGATAAAAACAAAAGAAGAATGGTTTCTTTATTTCAGTTAAAACTGCTCACCTAAGGGCTGTAGAATTTAGTCTCTTATGGATACCATGTAAATCCAATGCATATTTGCTCTGTACTGTTGGTGATATCACCACCACAAAGGAGCCTCATTTTATAGAGATACGGTGATATTGCTAGGAGTAAAGCAATGCAAGGAAATTGCCAAATTTGGACATTATCAAAATAACAGTGATCTGTAGAATGGAAATTCTTTCCTGATAATTTTCACAAGATGGAGAGCAAACATTTTAAAATGTGAGTAAAGATCCCACAGGGCAAGCTTTCCACTTTCTTCAATATCAATTGCCTCTGATCTTTTTTCTTCAGTTACCAAACTTAATAGCAACAGGGCAGTAGATGCCGCCCTGTCAACAGGAACTTTGAGAAGCATAACATATATCACTGAAGTTACAAAAGGCAAAATATAAAGCCATACACACATAAAAACATCCCAACAAATGTAAGGAAAGCAGAATTTTAAAATTCTAATTCAGAATAACATGGAGAATATGAAAAGTTTTATTTTATTTAATAGATCACAGTGTAGCTTTTCTGATTAGGAAGGAGTAATGTACAGTGTTTGCCATGACTGTAGTGTATGAGATAACAACTCCATGTAAACAAAGCATGGAAAAAATATTTTTTTCAAATACATAGATCTATACCTCTACATTTCAAAAATATTATTTGCATTTTTTTTAATGTTCAGTTATGCTATATAGCTATCAGTTTTTTATATTCTGTTAAAAAACGCTCATAAACTATTGTTCTGTGCTATTGTTGAGATATTTGAGAGATTGCTCTAGGAATCATACTTGAACTAATAACACAACCTTCCTATCTGAAATCTTTATCCTGATATTTTTTTGTTTCCCTCCAGTGAGGCTAAAGGATTATCATAATTTCTCTTAAAATAAATAAACAAATACATATTTATTATTATTATTATTATTTATTATTATTATATATATTTTTTTTTTTCTGCTATTTTACCTAGGAGAACCTGGCAAGAATTGAAAACTGATTCAGGAAACTTATGCCATCTGACCTTATTTCATGTATTCCCTCTTATGAGCTGGAACAAAGGAATGGACTGGGTGGAATTAAAGAGTGGTATGTGTGTATGTGTGTGCATGTGTGGTGCATGTGTGTCTGTGTGCATGTGTGTATAAAGAAGTGGTGTGTATAAAGAAGTGGTGATCAGACGTTGCTGATAAGAGAAACCAGTGGTGCTTCTGGGTGATGTGTGTATTCAACTCCAAGCTGACTCCTCTTATGCTAATACAGCCAATTTCCTCTTTTATTTCATTTCTGGAGCCTGAATCTGTGATCTCTGATAAGGTTCCCAAGGATACCGCCTTCACTCACAAATGGGCAAGTAAAGGGGGGGCAGGTGACGGAGACATGTAACTTGCAGAGAGCACTAGTGGATGAATAATTTAAAACTCTGCACGGAGATTTGAGGCCAAACGGAGAGATAAGAGACACCACAGGGTCTTCTCTGTTTATTCAGAGCTTCATCTTCCAATGGCAGGTGACCTCTGAGGTCAAGGGCATTATGGGAAATTGAGCCAACAGTGGGAAAAGGTACTATATCCCAGAAGGAAGTAATGATTCATTTTGTGTCAAATGAAAAATTGATCCTTTTTTTCCTGCTTTGCAATTTTTCTCTCTCTCAGTTTTCACAGAGAAACTTTGGGCCCAGTGCTGACACAAGTCTGAACTGCAAGCACGGATCATGAACAAAATGACTGGTAGCAATGGGATTGCACCAGTGTGAAACTGGTGCAAGATAAGAATCAGGACCTTTGTTTAAGCAGCGTACTGTCTGTGTCTGTACACAAGGAGTCTGCTTTGCTAGCAGTTTTATCAAATCAGATATGTATAAAGGCAATACCTCAAAAACATCCCAGGCTCAATCCACCTCAGGTAAATTGCTGTTTTTCACTGGAGCTGCCTTAATTTACATCCTCTCAGAATCTGCCCTCGTATTTTTAAACAAAACACTCCCTCCTAACAGTTTTAAACCTTTATTTCATTTGTAAGCCTAGAGAATATACAGTAATAGTATTATATGGTGTTTATAAAGAAGTCCAAACACCTAAATATTCTCAAGAAACACACAGTCTTCCTTGGGCCTTACAGAAAAAAGCAAGGCACATTTACAAGCTCTGACTCTCGTTGTTGTCACTTTCTTTTGGGAAATTCTGAACTTGATGCCTCCTCTACAATTAGAAAAATATGAAGCTGTTCACCCTGGTCATATTTATATTGTTAGCTTTAGGATCTTACAAATTCTGACAGTAAGAAATACCCCTAGAAGAGCTCTGCTCCACATTATCAAAACCTTCTGCTCGGTCATTCCTATTTGTTTCAATATAATGCAGTCATGACCTCTGTAGCTAAAAAAAGCGAAGTCAAACATTTCTTAGTGCTGGTTTACATTTCCCTGCCTCTTAAACTGCTGTTTCTGCTTTTCTCTGTTTGAATGGTACCCATGTTTTCATTCCTGAGCAATCACATACCTTTTATCTTTTTAGATAAACATGAAAACATACCAAGGTCACTGCCCGGTGAGAAGTTAAGATTTTGCGTGACTGCCACCCAGTTGTACAATATATGCATTTCTCTTCCAATCCCCCCACTCCCACTATGAACCAGTCCCATCTCAGAAATGTTTCTTGCAGGTTTCTGGAACCGTTTGGACAAGTTCTGAAGTTGACTCACATCACACCTTGCTTACTAGTTAACCCAACCCAAGCACAGAGCAATGTGCTGGGCGGCAGCAACCTGCCTGGACTTCTGGCATGACTCATGCCCAGCCATCTTGCCCACTCCTTTTCATGTCCTTGTTTTCATACTCATACCCTGATGCTCTCATAAGCCTAAACCTGAACATCTCACCCACAAAAGCCACACCACTATGAGGGCTTGATGGAGTTAGCTGAACTGTATAACCCTGTTGCTCTTTAGGTTTACAACAGATATTTTCCACTGGGGTCCTGCTTGTTTTCATCCAGTGGTGGCAGATATCTTCTGCCTCATTTATACCAGTAGGACTAGGTGCAGTCCCCAGAATTGGAGTTGGTGTTGCACTAGGACAAGCGAGATGGGAATCAGCCCTCCTGGTCTCACAAGGGTGTTTTTTCCCTAGCTATGAGTAATGGTGGTGGGTAAACAAAATATTCTCCTTCATGTTGTAAGTGGGAACAGAGAGGTGAGGGGTGTAGATACTGACTTCATTTTAAATCATTGCACCCATTCAGTAATGGGTTTTTGCTCTGGAGAGCAGGATAACAGCATTGATACTAAATGGTCAAATATTATAATGGCCCACTATGTGTACAATTTTCTGTCTCAAGACCAAAGTATGTGTTTGTACCTGTGCATACTTACACACTGGCAAAGTCTAGAGTATTTCAAGAGATTATATCTAATTAAGGTAGAAATATATACATTATATACACATTATATCTAAAGCAAGTTTGTCCTACTTCCAGTTCAGAGTCATAGCCTTAGAATTTGTGTTGGCATTTACTGCTTAAACTATATCTCTCAAAGGCAGAGTGTAGGTCTCACTTTTCTTTTGAGATGCAGCTATAGTTTACACTTCAAAACTCACTTCCTTTTTCATAGAATAAGAAAGTAAATAAAGAAAATCCATATGATGTGGAAGGCTCTGGTTCAGTTCCTTCTGCTCAAGAGGGTCCTAACCCACACATACAGACTATTTTGGCTTGGATACACGTTTGGAAAAGAGTTAAAGATTTCCTTCAAATAAAAGAGGAAATTCATTATTTTTCCCATTAGCTCTTTAGTAAGAAAGGCAAATATGCAACAAAGTTACTGGAGCAGAACTCAGAAACTCATGCCACCTCCTCAAAGAATTATCGTAACTGCTTCATGTTTCCTCAATTATTTCCTGTACAGAGAAAACACTTCTGAAGGAGAAGGAATTGATGGAACCAGTACACTGGAGGTTAAATAGTTTTTTAAATAGTTAAATAGTTAGAGGAATAGTTAGAAGAATAGTTAGAAGAATGGTCAATTTATTCCTGGTATGAGCTCATTTTCTGAGATATTTTATGACAGCAGAATGATGATGCCACCATATTTCTTAAGCAATGTGATGGTCAGTGCCACATTTGTTGTTCTAATGATAACCAAAGAACACTGAAAGTAACTGATCCCCTTGAGCACAGAGAGGAGGAAGGTTCAGATCACATATCCTAACAGGACTGAGGCATGAACCACCAAAGTTCTTAGCACTGACATGAACGAAAAATTTCTCTGGAGGACAGGATGCGCCACTCTGGGTTTGGTGGGAAGCTAGATGCAAAGTTAGTCTTTATTATAATACACCATAATATTAATGGTTTATCAGCCTCCTTTTACTCTTTCTAGTTTAGGTGGTTAAATGCTCTCTTCAGTTTTGAACCTGTGTCCTGCTAAATATTGAATCCCAGAGCAACAAAAATTCTCCAGAATTAAAGGTATCCTGCATAAGTTTTAGGCAGAGAAATACATCTGAAATATTGAATTCACACTAAAATTCCTGGTAAATTTGGAAAGAAAAAGAAAAAGAAAAAGGAAAAAAAAAAAAAAAAAAAAAAAAAAAAAAGCTGCATTCATGATATTGTTCTCCATTACCTGTTTATAAATTAAAAAAAAAAAAAAAAAAGGCAGGGGGAATAGTTATGTGGCAAATCTAACACCTTTTACACTGATCTAAGTGGCTGTTTTCCAATGAGATGACCTCTGCCTCCCTTCTTTCCCACCCCAACCCTGATACTGATTGAATTAACTTATAGCAAAAAAAAATAAAAAAAGAAAAGATCATTATACTGTTTAGAATCTGTCATTTACAATTTCCTTCTTATCCACAGGTTCTAAACTTCAGAAAAATTGTATTCTGATTCTGTTCTGAGTAATCACCAATGAGGAAAAAAATGTTCCAGATGTTATTCTGTCCTGTTTATTTTACCACACTGCAGTGAAGATTGTTATGGGACATCCATTGCTGAATGAAAACATGGATCAACATGATAAAATGAAAAATGGAACCAAAATGAACACAGGCAGAGTCTGGGTAGTTTTTAAATCTCTGGCTTATTTTTAAATATGACTGAATATCCCCTCTTCAAGATTATGGTTAGTACAGGAAATTAAAGTATGAAGAGACTGGCTACAAGGCTGGACCTGGTTCAATGAGGTGATTCATACTTCTGTAATAAGTGTTGATAGTTGAATCTTGGACCCATTAAATTCAATGTCAGACTCAGTGATTTACTCAAGTGCTACAGCTTTCTGTCTCTAGCAATCATATTCTCAATTTTATAAAAATAAATGGGAAGAGGAAGGACTGCAGACACTGTATAACAGAAATATGACTGTACATCAGCTTTTTTTTTTTTTTTTTTTTTTTTTTTTATACAGCAGGTAGGAGTATGGCTCCTGAATCCCCCTGACATGCCCCATTTAGAAAACAGATTCAGCTTTTACTGCTGAAAAGATTTTTCAGGCATTTGAAATTGGTTCACCTAACAGTGAGATGATTTCTAAAATGAAAGGCCCCAAATGGAGCATAAAAGTGAGAGAAAGGGTATACCACAAACTAAGAGTTCCTTTCTGTTCCATTTCCTGCAGAAAGAACAGTAGTGGGAAATAATGTTATATTCCTTCCTTTCATTTACATCAGTTTTACACTGACATAACACCATTCAGCTTGGTAGAGCTACTCCTGATTTATGATGAGGCAAATGAAAGCAGAGTCAGACCCCAAAGGAATATAATATAGACCACCTGTTTTGAAGGCACAACGGGGCTAAGAAATGACTTATATACTGTACATATAAGAAGCATGTGAAAAGGGCATAGTGAGAGTAACAAAAGCCTTCAATTATCCAGGCCTAGACTGGATTACATTAAGTGGAGGAAATAAGGTTGGCAGTATGTTTGTGGATCTGGGACAAGATTGCTTCCTAATTCAATATGTGCCACGACCAACCAGGAAGGAAACTGTATTAAAGTTGTGATTAAGCACTAAAGGGACATGATTGAATACCTTCTCTCCCTTTCAGAGGTAGGAGAGAAGCAAAGATCATAAGCTCAAAAGCTCAAGAGCCAACTAAGCAGAGAAGATGAAGGTAGGAAAAGTGACCCAGTCACTGAATTTTTGATAGTTTAATGTACGAAAACTTGCCATATACTGGTATGTTAAGTATATATATTTGGCTTCTGCTGTCAAAGTGATTACTTCCCTTGATACCACTAAAACCAAGACAATGTAAATTCATAGACTGCAACAAAATCTCCAGTTCATTTCCAATATAAGTAAATTTCATAAGGAAGACTGCAAAACCAAATAAAATAAATGAAGTTTCATCTACTCTTTACAGTTTTATAGAGATAGCTATACTAAAACTTTCATTGTGTGGACAGAACTTATACTGGCAAAATTTTATTTTTGCTGGAATGACTTATATTGGCTCAGAAAGTACAATGAGCTAGGAAAGCTAAAACATTATTGTGCTGGTTTAACATCTACCCTGGATCTGGGACTCACCTGACTTAACATTATCTAAGTGTCTAGTTCCAGCTAGTCATCCAGACCACTTTATAGTCAACAGAGACAGATAGGAAGATAATTCTCACCTGTACTAAATACCTATTTTATCACAGGTTCAGCTTCCTCTAGGGTTTTCTTCATTGACCTCAAGAATACTGATGACCAAAATTAAGTGTGCTGGATACTACCACTAAGCTTTTCAGCTAACACTATACAAGGCTTTTAAAGGTACCCAAATTACTTGTGAAGAAGCAGGTGTGACAACAAGAGATTAAGTCCTACAAGTAGTACGATTACATCACTGTGGTTAGTTCCTGGGCTAGTTAACCTGTTGCTCTGGTGATATTTCATGACAATGTGGTTCCACTGCTTTGGGATCTGGAGTTAGCCCCAGTGATAGGTGAGAAAACTCTGCACAACACTGCTTGTCATAGGCAGATCCTTCTGGCAGATAAACACCTAAATAATGGCAATGGAAAACATATCTCTGAACAGCATGTAGTGAGTTGATTTTTGTTTGTTTGTTCATTTGTTTGTTTGTTTTGTAAGGATCTGTCTTGAATTGTTGATCACATCCTTGTTCTTGCTAAAGCTGGAAATCAGCTGTCCAGGAGAACATGTTCAAAGATCAGACATCCCTTTAGGAATTCATCCTACCACATGAGGTCAGAAGTAGCTAACACTAGTGTTAGGGACACTAGGAAGATCTGCCAGATGCCCCGTGCCTCCCACTCATCTCCTGCCTTCCTGACACTGCTTGAGTTGGTGGGAAACAGAAAGGAGACAGTAAATACAAACAAATAAAACACCACCACCACTGAAAAAATAAAAAATGGACTGGCATCAAGTTGTGGTTTTGACAAGACTGCTCCATTTGGATAAATAAACAAGGAATATAACCTTTTAGTAGTCGTGTTTTACAAGTAACTTTATCCTAGCCAAATTTTAATTTGAAAAGCTTCCTAATTACTTTTCAAACTAGAATTTCAATAGGATAAAGTGACAAGGTTTCCAAAAGCATTTTGAGGATTTAGAAGCTTAGTTCCTTTTAATTTCAATCCCAGAAGTAATGTACACCTCATTCTCCAATATGTTTTTAAATCCTTCTCCCAGTGGCCTTCCCTTCTTGTGTTATAAGAAAGCTGACCCAGTGTTTTATACCACCATTTTCCCTGTCACAGTGGCTTCATTTCAGTGTATTTATCTCTATTTGTCCAAATTCTCTGAGATACACTGCTCATTACTGTAGTCAAATTAGGTCTTCTTCACAGTATGGCTAGTGACTTGAAGAAAGTATTGTGGTGTTTAAGCTTCTCCTAAGGCAAATCAATATAATTACTGTAGCTTTGCTTTCAAAATAAGATAATTATTTCTGTCCCATTTGCAGCCCATACTCTAGGTTTTCTTTCCTTCTTTCCCTTTGGTTCCCAGATTTCTCAAAGTAAATAAAGTGGCAAAATGGGACTCTGAAAGATGGAGGTGAGGGTTGGCTGGGGGTCACAAATGGAGGAAGGACTATTAAAATGTCCAGGCACAGAAATGAGGAGTCATTAAAAAATACCAAAGAAGGCCAAAAGCAGTAGAGGAACTAAAGTAAAGAAAGAAAAATAATGCATAAAAGAAACAGATAATTTGAAAATGAGTCAGTAAGACTGTTAATAGTCGAGTGTGGGAGAATCTGTGACAAATGAGCTTGACTTTTGGCAAGAGTCTCAATTAATTCTCCCCAGCATGAAAAGATGTTAAAAATCAGATATCTGAGACTATCATACAGATCTTTAAAGAACAGCAGTAGTCATTTGTCCCCTTACTAAGCACTTGTTGATCAAACATCTGGGTTCAGTACACAAGCAACTAGATGAAATGTGATAGCCTTTGTTTTAAAGGAAGTTGAATTGCATCATCCTACAGTCCCTTCTAACTCTAAAATATTTTTTTCTATGAACCTGAAGTTTTCAGTGGTAGATACATTCATTAAACATCAGTTTTTTAACCTGTTTAAACATGACTGAATCTTGAAGCTGGAAAATTGTATTGGCAATATAAGATTAAGTTAAGCAAGTGCTTGACCACCCAGTTGAATAAAACTGTAGATGACCTCTTTAACATCATACTTTAAAAAACTAAGGTGAGGTTAAAGGCTTGTAAAGAAACATAGTTCCAGGCAGGAATTGCTATGTACATTCAGATTTTGTGGTGTTTTACTTAGTCTCTAGTTGCAGGAAATGCTTTTGCTAGAATGTACGTTATGTGTAACATAAAATATCAGCTAATAGAAGAAGCAGAATCATAGTCCATAATGCAGTCTATTGCATTAGTCCATAATGCAGTCTAAGCACAGTTCCTGTGCTTGCTGCCCTCTATTATCTTCCTTGTTGAGAATTCAAGAGGAAAAAAAAAAAAATAGATTTTTCATCTCTCTATTTACTTCTACCTGAAGAAACAAGCATTCTTTACACCTTCTAGAAAACTGTCAGTGTGCCAACAAAATAAAAGAGGTACCAACAAAAATAGCTCTCTATAACTGCTTATGATAATGGCAGAAGAATGTTTATTTCTGTTTTATAAATAAATGTGAGCACAGAGGAGTTATATTGCTTCTCTGAAAGTATCGTGTCAGATCCAGAGTAAAATATAAAGCCTTGGACTCTTGATCTAGTCCCATGAAATCCAGGACACACTTCCCAACAACATATATGCACATACATGCCTACATGTGTATGAATACTTCAAACAGTCATCTTTGAAATATTCAAGAACATATCTGTGGGACTTTTCATATATCCCATCAATAATTCCTAATGGGAATATAGCCAAACCAAAAATATGCATGTTCATTCCCATATCTACTCACTTTTCATTATCCTCATCTAGGTATTTTAATCAGAATGGTAAGAATTGCTGAAACCAATGTGGAAAAATATATATCAGACCCTAAAAAAACTAAGACTGGCATACAAATCATAAGTTGGGCACACACTTATATGCTTGTTTTTGTTTATTTTTTTCACACTGTTTTTCTTATTTACAAGAATACCTTCCATTTGATTCAATCATACCTGTCTCACAAGGAACTGCTATGTTTTCCAACTTCATACCTGGAGTAGTTGATGGCTAGTATTGGATAATATTAGCTGTGACATATTTTTAAAATTGCTATCAGCACACCAAGTGTAAGAGATGTGATTTTTTAAAATTTATTTTAATGAAAATGGAAATTGCCTCCTTCTTGTGTACATCTGCAAACTAGGCTCAAAAAGTAAGGAATTTGATAAGATTAACAAGATTGGAATAGAGCTATGTTGAAGTCTATTCCTTTATTTTCCTTTGTGTTTATTTTCATCACAGTTACTGTGAATGGAGTTTCATGTCTCTATTTTCTTTTGAAGGGCAAAAAAATATAATAATTTCAAAGTTTAAACAAGAATGTCTTCTATGAATAACAATACCCGGGTATTCAAAGTGAAAATTACTAAATTCCACTATTGTCAGTCCCCACTTCTGTGAATCACAGGAAACTAATCATAGCTGCCCAACTAATATAGGACCCAAATGATTCAAGTGAAGATGTGCTGTCCTTCACTTTAATGCAAACTCTTTGAAGAGATTTTATAAGACCTAAGGACCTAGACCAAAATTTCTTCATGATCTCTTCTGGAAAATAAATAAATAATTGGCAGTAAACATCCCTGGCTCTTGCACCAATGTAGCACATAGATAAACTATCCAAATATTTACAAAATTTCTTGCAAAATGACATGATTGTTCCCTCCACCCCAATAAAAATTGACATTGATTTTATTATATTAGTCTAATTTAAGACTGTTTGGCTAGTTGAACCAGGGCAGTGTTCGCAGACGTGACAATATAACATATTTGTATCCTCCTAATTACACGTAGTACTGTTTAAATTCCTTTAGGGAATTTTGGCAACATTATTAGTCATAAGGAGAAACTATCTCAGAGGTTATTCAAAACACTTGGTTCACCATGTTGCAGCTAGTATTGACCCGGTATTTTTAAAGTCTGTCGTGTATCAGCCAAATCTAGCTTTCTATCACTTGATCTTCAGAATACATCTAGGTTCTTTCTCGTATTCACTGTAGTTTCTTACATTTCTTTCATTTTCAATTGTGCAATGTATGTGTAATTAACTTGTTGTATGTAATTAATTCTCAATCTCTCCTTTGCCCAGAGGGAAGCAAATTATTGCCATAGAACATTTTGTTTTGGTACGGCCAGATGGATGCAAGCAACAGTTTTGTCAGGAAAATCAAGGTAAAATGCACCTGGTCTGAATGGAAAACAGAATGATATTTGGGATAGTCTTGTCACCACCCCATGGTCTCTTACTTTTTTCAATAATAGTGTGTCTCCCATACAGACAAGTTTCTGTTATGGTTGCTGATATATTTTACGAGAGATGGGAGACGTAATATTGGACTCAGTGGTTCTCAGTTTTTCTCCAGTTCAGCAGAATGTCTTTATCATTTCCTTCAGTAACATTTAATATATATGATTTTATTTTTTTTTTTTGAGATTAAGTGTTTTTTCTTTTCTTTTCTTTTTTCTTTTTTTTTTTTTTTTTTCCCTCAAGAACAACCATGAACATATCAGTCTTTGAATGCCCTAATGGGTGAACTGGCAGTATACCAAAATCAAACCTCTCAAAACATGAATATTTAAGCATTAAATTGTTTTCAGAATCTTTGAAATACCATATTTACTGGTGTACATAAAACCAACATAAAGGTCCTGTGATATTTCTTTACCATCATGCTCATCCTGGTTATTTATTATATCCAGAATATGTGGTGTTTATCGGTGTTTATTTACCTGACATGGAATATATTTTCAAGCATGTTGTCTCATCCCTGTAGGTCCGGAGGACTGTCCTCCATCACTGTGGGTGTGGAGGACTGTCCTTTATGTTGAGTTCATACTCGCAGACCCAGAATTATGTTTAACTTTAGGAAGTTAGCTGGAGTGTGTCACACCTACAGTTATCACACTAAATTCCCTTAATAGTCCTTAAAAATGGAAAGACAATTTAAGAAGGTTGCCATTTTAAAGAGACTAGGCTTTCCTCTGCAGGTGTTTTTTTTTTTTTACTTTTTTTTTTTTTTTTTTTCTCACAACACAGGTGCTCTCAGACCACTATAAAGTTAGGAACTAATCAGTCAGAAATGGTACCTGAACTCTCTTGTTTCCTATTATTATTAACGTTTTGATGACTTTTCATAATTTTAAATGCAGTAGACAAAACTCAGACATTCAAAGTGCACAGTTAGGGGGTAAATTCTGCACCTAAACCTCTGATAATGCATCATTTGAAATAATAATAATAATAATAATAATGGCAGCAGTACAGATAAAATAAAATGAGCTTCCCAGTCCATATGGTAGCTGGGGTCAAATTCATAAGCAAAACAATTCCATTTTAACTGATCTGGATGTTTCACAGCTGCTCTGTTACAAAGCAAATATAGTGCACCAGTGAATCTGATGCCAAGTGTAAATCTTACAAATATGAAATAGCCCAGAGGGTCAAATTCATCCCCAACTGAGATGCTTTAACCTTATTCACTGTCTTGTGCCTCTTGTTTTATAACTTAACAGTGGTCAGCTTTGTTTAGGATTCACTGGTATAATAATGATAGGAAAAAGGAATAAAATATGGTGGTCAGTCAGGCTCATATGACTAGATGTAAGCAAGACAGAAACAAAACCTTTAATGACTAAATGTTTTCTCCATGTAGCAGCCTGCAGCTCACAGTCTGACTGGGATCACTTACATGATGGGAAACACATTGTAATCAGCTGTTATATCCAGCATCCTCCTGATCTAGTCATAACTTTTAATTGTCACATCGTATGCTACTCCCCTTAACTGGATGTTTCCTACCTGTACAACAGAAGGATTTTTTTTTTCCCTGTTTTTATTTATTTTTCTTGTCCAAAGTGGAGATCTGTTTAGTAATGAGAAAGGACTTGCATTCTTCATAAAAGCATCAAAATATATTATTTTTTTCACTCTCATGTGAAAAAAAGGTAGGTGGAAGGGAGAAAGCTTTGCACAAAAATGATCTTTTAAATTTATTATTGGTATTATCAAACTTCCTTTCTTCTTTTCTTCACTTGAAAGAGAAATTCAGATAATTTTTATATGCACTCAGATCATTTTATATATATGTTTTTATTCTTCTAATAGCCTAAAGATAGAAGTAGGATTTCTTGCATACTATCACTGTCAGTGCATAAGAGGCACTTTAGGTTTCTACACTAGAAGAGAGAAGAAGGAACTAGTTTGATTCCTATATTTTTGTTTTGCTTTAAAAGACATAAAGGTCAGAGTCTTCTATCCAGCTCTATGTAGATGCCTAGCTAAAGTCCTAAGCAATATGTCAGCTCTCTTAAACTCATGAAATTAAGTTTATGTGCTAAGGAATTCTTGTACCAGGGTGAAATATGTTTTCTCTGATACATTGCAAGAAGTAGGTTTTACATACATATGCAGTAGCATGTGGTACCACTGGATGGCAATGGTAACATTTGTCACTAACACTTTTAACTCTTCTCCAGTGATTGTGATCTTCCATGTAAAGAACTTCAGTATTTAGGACATGGTTTTCTTCCAGAGAAACTGTTGAGAACTTTTCCATTGCTGTCTGCCAAAGCAAGATTAGACTTAATATCTTTTGAAGAATGGATAAGTACTGACCAGCTTTCTCTTATATTCATACTCTGTACAGTAGAGGCTGGGAACCTCTTAATGTGGATTGCAAGCTGCTGAGCCTTGGTAACTTGATCCTATATGTAAGGAAGCCATATATGTATGCCAGGTCCTGCCACTTATAACTTTTCTCCTGTCACTGTGATATTCTGTGCAAAGAACTCCAGCATTTAGGACCTGTCAACATCTTCCTGTTTCTTAATCTTTTCTTGCTGTCCAAAAGTGTGAGCTGAGTGAAAATCGCCAATTATACATCAATTGTGCAGAAAGATCCTCTTCAGAAGACATGAAGATTTCCAATAGTTCATTATTTTTTGTTCACATCTATGCAATCAGGTCATATGATAGCAAGCTTATGCTCTCAGTTTTGGGATCAAGTGCAAAAATAATGCTGCCATTAAGATTTAAAGGCCTGTAACTTATTAGGGTTTTGGCTTCATCCAGCTGGCTATATATCTGCAGCTTCCAAGTGTGGTGACACAGGGCTGATTACTACTGTTGTGCAAAATGTCACTGAGAGCTCAAGCAATATACACTACTGCAAGCTGCAGCATCCAATATTTGCAGATCAGGTTGCCATTGATTATTTTCTACCAGCATCTGAATCATGTTTACTCACAGGAGATGGTTAAGAACTTTATATTTATAAACCAGAAAATATGGTTTTATTAATCATTCAAAGTAACAATCATTCAAACAGAATAGTTCAAATATGAACATTGTACATCTTATATTCTCATTGGTTCTGTTTTTTATCTCTTTTCTTTTGTTATTAGTTAGGGAGAGTATCAGCTATGAATTTCAATAAATCTATTGAAAACTTCTACACATCTAAAAACTGAATTTGTTGTATCTTTCCTGAGAGGGGGAAGATTTATTTATTTATTTATTTATTCATTAAATGTTCCAGATAGCTATCATTTTATCAGCACTATTGTCAATGCAGAGAGGTAGACACTTCTCTGGTACTGATTCACCTGACTTATTTTATGAACCACCCTTGAGGGAGATGGACTGTACCTAGAAATATTTAGCTCCACTTACTGACTGTCAGATCAGTGTCTACAGTTAAGCGATGGGAATCCCATTATTCTTCTCTGTTGCTTTTTGACTACAAGATGAATACAGACTGCAGGAATGTTTCATAAGAAGTACAATGGCTAGACGTTGCTGATACTATTTTGGCATTAGAAATTGTTTTGTCTTGTTACAGAAGAGATTTCTTCCTCTATTTTTTCCTAGACAAGAATTTTTTTTTTATTTTTTATGGGTCCAGGCTAAGACATTAACAGATCAAAAAGTCTAATTTTCATGACAGAACTCCACAGTTGTCATTTATCTGTAGGATTATAGAGTTATTCACGTGGGGAAGGGACATCAGAAAAGCCCTAGTACAGTCCTCTCTGAGCAGGGTCAGCATTGAGTTCAGACTAGTCTGCTCTGCACTTCACCCAGCCCAGTCTTGAAAACCTTCCAGGGTAGAGATTCCAAAATCTCCTAGATAATATTTAATTATCACCATAGTGAAGAAATTTTCCTTATAT
This sequence comes from Heteronetta atricapilla, assembly GCA_011075105.1. Taxonomy (NCBI): domain Eukaryota; kingdom Metazoa; phylum Chordata; class Aves; order Anseriformes; family Anatidae; genus Heteronetta; species Heteronetta atricapilla. The sequence continues at coordinate 4,923,880 of CM021731.1, read as the reverse complement.
CCTTTTTCCTTATATCTCTATATGCTCTTTTAATTTATGGACTTTGTCTCTCATCCACCCACTATACTTTCCTGTAGAGATCCTGGCTCCCTCTTCTCAGTAACATCTTCTCTGATATTGAAAGGATCCTATAAGATCTCACCAATCCATGTACACCTCAGGCTGAGAAAGCCCAGTTCAGCATGTCTTTACAGGGCAAATACACCATGCCCAGCAATCCTGGTCACCCTCTAGTGAACTTTCTCCAGTGAATCAATACTTTGCTTGTTCTGCAGAATCAAAACTGCAAGTTGTTGGGGAATTCATGTCTTCTAACTTCAGATGAATTCCTTGTAAACTTCTGCATGTGAACTAATTGTCTAAAATTCCCTAATTGTTAATGGGGAGATATATACCCTCCTCAGCATTGTTCATTTCATCCTGCAGCAGTTATTTAGAGGTCATGCTGTTAACTGTAGTTTATGAAAGCTTATATATTGATCGTAAGGAAAACACTGGGTGTCTGATTCAGCTGTGTACCTCTAAAATCAAAAGTAAGGATTTTTAGGGGCTTTTAACATTTACACAATTTAGTATTAATTCAACTGCTTTGCAAAATGAAGAGCTGAGGGACAGGAAACAGGAAAACCGTGTGGAAATAGGGTGAATATGAGAAAGAGAAAAAGGAAAGGAAGATGAGAAAACAGTAGGAAAATCTTGTTGATGGGAAGAATGAATGAAAAATGTAGATGAGGAATGGACAAAACCTGAATTCTAATTTTGCCAGATATATAATATCGATACCACTGTTCTGTATTATTTTAAAGTAACATGAAGGTTTTTTGTTTGATGATTCTTTTCTTTTCTTTTTTCTTTTCTTTTCTTTTCTTTTCTTTTCTTTTCTTTTCTTTTCTTTTCTTTTCTTTTCTTTTTTCTTTTCTTTTCGTTTCTTTTTCCTTTCCTTTCCTTTCCTTTCCTTTCCTTTCCTTTCCTTTCCTTTCCTTTCCTTTCCTTTCCTTTCCTTTCCTTTCCTTTCCTTTCCTTTCCTTTCCTTTCCTTTCCTTTCCTTTCCTTTCCTTTCCTTTCCTTTCCTTTCCTTTCCTTTCC
>CM021731.1:4893175-4922694 GCA_011075105.1 Heteronetta atricapilla | reverse complement strand
TTTCCTCTCCTTTCCTTTCCTTTCCTTTCCTTTCCTTTCCTTTCCTTTCCTTTCCTTTCCTTTCCTTTCCTTTCCTTTCCTTTCCTTTTTTTTTTTTTCCTTAGCTCCTCACAGTGGTTGAATGCAATCTTCCTCCTTCCTCCCCACCCCTTCCACACACTCATGCTTCCCTCCTCCCACACCCAGGATGCTTGACCTTTCACTAATATCAGCTATAAATTAGCTGACCTGGGGCAGAAATTAATCATGAGAGAAGGCTGAAAGGAAATAGATTGCCATGCAGAATTGTGCAATCTTGAATGTATCATTTTAGTTCACCCCAAAATGCTGAAAATGCAACTTTATTTAAGGTAAATGTTGCTTGTAACGATGTGAGAAAGGAGCTGAAAAATTCTTTCCAATTAGAGGAAGCACCATCCCACAGATTTTATGAGCAGTTTTTTTTTTCTCAGTCTCCAGCATCAGCAGAGGATGTACTTGTGACTTCAGCAGATTAGCCACCTGGAAGATGATTTTAAAGATTGGGTCTATTGGGTCTACAAGACTGTGTGCTGGTAGCCCAGAAAGCAAACTGTGTCCTAGGCTGCATCAAAAGAGGAGTGGCCAGCAGGTTGAGGGAGGTGATTGTCCTCCTCTACTCTATACCTGTGACACCACACTTAGAGTCCTAAGTCCACATCTGGGGTCATCAGCACAAGAAGGATGTGGATCTGTTAGAATGAGTCCAGAGGAGGGCCACAAAGATGATCAGAGGGATGGAGCACCTCTACTATGAATTACAGCTAAGCGAGCCATGGCTATTTAGCCTGAGGAAGAGAAGGTTCTGGGGTGACCCCATTGCAATTTTTCAATATTTAAAGAGGACTTGTAAATAAGAGATTGAGACCAACTTTTTACTTAGGCAGACAATGATTGGACAAGGCTTAATGGTCTTAATCTAGAGGAGGGAAGATTTAGATTAGGTGTTAGGAGGAAATTAGGAGGAAAATCGTGGAACAGGCTGCCCAAGGAGGTTGTGGAGTCTTCTTCTCTGGAGACATTAAAAACCTACCTGGACGTGTTCCTCTGGGACCTGATCAAGGTGTTCCTGCTGTGGCAGGGGAATTGGACTAGATGATCTTTCAAAGTCCCTTCTGGGAAATTCTTCACTCAGAAAGTGGTGAGGCACTAGAACAGGTTGCCCAGAGAGGGTGTGGATGTGCCAGCCCTAGAGGTGTTCAAAGCCAGGTTTGACAGGGTCCTGGGCAACCTGATGTACCAGGCAGTATCCCGCCCATGACAGGGAGGTTGAAACTGAATGATTTTTAAGGTCCTTTCCAACACAAGACATTCTATGATGACTCTATTATATTTCCTGTGAGATAAGTATGATAATATAGGTCAGATGCTCATCTGTTATGAGTGAGAACAAGGTCCATTCAGTGTTGTTTTCATGTGTTTCCATCAGTACCAAGCAACTGTGTTATTTTAACAGATTATATTCTATTTAGTTAAAATCTGGGTCTTTAATATTGCCATTGCTACACAATATCCTGAAAAAAAAAATAATAAAAACAGGAAAATATCTTGTTGACAGGGAAATGATAGAACTAGATTACAATGAGTTGCCTGAGATGATTTAAGGAGAAAGACTTTAAAGGGTCATTTCCTCAAGCCTATGGTGTTTAATCCAGTGTAGTACCCATCAGAAAGAATGCTATGTATACTTGGTTAACAGATTAACAGCATCTACCCAGCTAGTCTACAAATTTATGGTGGCAAGCCATTCTAGGTTCTACTAGTACTGTCTGAGAGAGGGTGATACAGAGTCTGGATTGCTGTGTAATCAACATGAAACTCAGGCTGGGCTTGTTATCCCTTCATTGCATATTTAACCAGTTCCAACCATCTGTATTTATTCTCTGGATGCTGAATTGTGTGCAACTGAGATCCTACAGAGATTAGTCAGACCTTCTTGGTATAGAAAATGTTGTCATCTTGGTTACCCCTTAAAGGAAAGATGGTCACTTATATTTTTTCATGTATCCCTGCTCATTTGTAACACTTGTAAAAAAATCTGACACTGGAAGGGATTCACATGTGGAGTGAAGGAGTGGATGAGGGATAAACATTAGGTTGGTTTACTTTGAATAAAACTCGAGCTCAAGAAAGCTAAGGGAATACATTGTCTTCACTTCCACAAAGCTCATATGTGAGACAGAGATTTCATTAGACTTTGTTGACAGATCTGATCTAATATAGTTGGGTTAAACACAGCTTTATGGAATGAATTTCTAAAGTGGAAAACAAACAAACAAACAAACAAAAACTTGATAGATCATTCCTTCTTGTTAACAACTCCTGCCCTTGATAATAAGGGATACTAGAAAATAGAAGGCATAAGAAAACAAAGACTAACACTTTTTTGTTGTTGTTGTTGTTCCCTAAATTTTCCAAAGAAAACTCTCACTGGTCAACCAATTTTTAAGTTCAAAAGTTATCAGATTTCTTATTTCTGTTTATGGCTATACCACTTCAGGTCTGCAGTAATTCTATTCAAGTCTCAGTACACAAATGAAGCCCATAAATAAGGCCTTAAAGAAAAATAATTGGTAGGTAGCCAAGTTACCCATAAATGAACAAGTAGCCTTTTGCATCAGGTTCATAAACTATTGCCATCTAAAGCAAAGGGCAGGACTTTCTAATTGCAGCTTATGTTGCAGCTACATGTGTGCTGGACATGTGTGCAGTTTAGACACTGCACATGCTGAAAAATATAGAGATATTTTCTAGCCATGAAAGCAACCCCTAAGCCCTGTCCAACAAACATGATGTCAGAAAACTTGTTGAACCAGTGCCACTGATGGCAGCCTGTGTGGTTATATATAATGTTTAAAATTCTTAATGAAAAAAAAAAAAAAAAAAAGGAAAAAACAAAACAACAACAACAAAAAAAATGCAGACTAAAATCTCTCACATGCCTTCAATTACATCGGCATTGACTACAGAAATGCTCCTTATTCTCCATGCTTCTGAGTGATGGTTTGAATTCAAATGGTGGAGTCTGGTCTTAGCTTTGATGTTTCAAAAGCTTGAAGAGAAACTATACAAGCAGGAAAAAAAAAAAAAAAAAAAAAAAAAAAAACTAATTAAAAGAAAATGATGAGATCTGAAGAAAAAATCATAGGAGTCAGGAGAGAGGGGGAGGGAGGTACACATTAAAAGCTTGCTTTTAACTCTAAGAGAAGTTCCCTTTTAATGTAAAAATAAACTAAAATACTTTGTTTTTAAATTTTGTAATGACAGTGGAGCAAAATTTGTGCAACTACACCGAAAAATAGAAAAATTCCAATTTAGAATTCCATCATGAAACGACACCATTCTAATTTCTCCAGGCCACGGTTTGTTAATATTCCACAAAGTCCCAGGATGCAACTATAAGACAGCATTCAAATCTATGAACATGAGGCAATCATGCTCAGCAGAGTATAACAATAATTATAATAGAGATTAAATAAAAATAATTAGAAAAAGTTCATCTAGTTTTGATGTATTAATTATTCTGACCCTGTTCTATTCAGAGTCTAATTATCTGGTTCAGTGAAAATGCCAAGATTTCTACGACTCATAAAAATTACATTCCAGTAATTATGTCAGCAAACTAAACAGTATTCATTTACCATGCCTTTTTATGCACACATTTGAATATGCTTTTTTAACTGTTTTTGCTCTTTGTTCCTATTCATGGGAAATAATACCTGTAGAGAAATTTGAAAGTCAGTAGCACTCAAAACGTAATGTGCAATTCTTGCTGATATTTTTCTTTTGTAAGGCTTCTGTAAGTCTCATATAACCTTTGTTTAAAAAACATGAATTAAAGTTCACTCTTCAGTTGTTTCAAAGAAGCATTTTGAAGTCTGTGCGGTATTGAGAGAGAGAGAGAGAGAGAGAGAGATTGAGAGAGAGAGTGATAAAAAGCAGATTTTCTTTTCAGAGAGGTTGCCCATAACAGAGACTACAAACCAGAGATGAACAACCAAATGCAAGATATGGTTTGGCTAACTTGCCCCCACAATGACCGTTGTACAATATGCATTTAGAGGGACAGATTCTCATACTAATGTGTCTCTTCTTTGCCTCATGTGAAGGTAAATAAAACATGTATCACTGCTTTGTTTTCAGGAACACAGTGCCAGATAATATACATCATTTAAGCTAAACAGAATAATTAAAAAAAAAAATAGCAATAATAATAAAATCACTGTTAAGTGAAGATATAAAACTTATTTCAATGATACTAAAGTGAGACTAAGGTTCACACAGAAAGGATCTTCATCACACCATAGGAATATTAGAGGCCAGTTGGTATTATTTAATTTTGAACAATCAAATTTTAATTACCACTAGAGCCCAGTCCCAGTACTTTTTAAACTGTCACCCTCTTGAGAAGCCAGTAAAATCATATCTAGAATGAGACAGATTTAAATGGATCACAGTATTTTAGGGTAGAAATTAGTATGTATACTGTGTGAATGGAAATAAAACAGAAACTAAAGCTTTCAGTGATAATGCAAAAGTTTCCTTATATGAAATTTATTTGCACCCAAAAAAACAGTCTAATGCTCAACAGGCCTGGCTGAGTCCCATATAAGGAAAACAAAATATCTCAAATTAACATGTTGCAAGTGTTCAATTAATTTCAAAATGGATTCTTCATATTCTGTGACCAAAATTCTTTGACTTCCATCTAATCTTGCTTCACCTGAACAGAGTAAGGTTACTATAGTTAAACCTTTTTCTTTGTTTCTTTCTTAGATTTTTTTTTTTTCTGATTCAGGAAAAAATAAAAAATAACAGTAAGCTGATATCCCTCAACTGTCCCCTAGAATTTGCCCCAAATCCAAAATAAAATCACATTTATTTAGTGGATTAAAGATTTCATCTGCTGTTGCAAGCAATAGTTGTCTGTTTGCAGAGGAATCCAGCAGGACAAGAGCCCAGGAGAAACACAGATCCCAAGAAGCACAGGCCCCAAGGGTTTTCTTCCCTTTTTCTTGTGTGCAGTTACACAACTGTAATCCATACACCTTTTAAAAATGAAAATTCATGTGTCTGCCTCTTAGTTATTGCTTTACTGAAGAAAAAAAAAATCCTTTAGAAATGGGAAATGCATAAAATATGCTAAAATTTCCCAGTCTTGTTCTCTAGTTCACCTGACACTCCTTAAATGAGAGTTTTTTAGAATTCAGAGTTCATAAGTTTTTTTTTTAATGGCTTTTTCATAGCATAATTTACATTTCAAGTATATGGTTTTCTCCTTTTCAGTCTAACATTTTCCAGCTGGTACAAGGTTTTTTTTTTTTTTTTTTTTCTCCTTACTTTTTTTTTTTTCCTTACTTTCTGCTTCATTAGAGGTTGAAAGACATTGCAACTTTGCCCAAACTTAATGAACTATATTTGCCCAAACTTAATGAACTATAAGATAATATAAAATATTGCAAGGAAAATATCTTAAATACACAGCTCCTATTCCATTTCTGCAAGAATTTAACACAAAAAAAGACTAAAGGAGAATTGTTATATCTTGGAAAACAAGTGGTTCTGAGTGGTGCAGTTGTCATTCATGTGAAAAAACTTTCTACATTAATAAGATAAATTACTGATAATAATTATGAGATTAGGATAAACAAATATACCTTTTCAGTCTAACATCTAAAATTAAAATATTACAGTAGAGTTTGGAAATAAAGACAAAAAGTGTCTTGACTGATGAAATATATTTTGCTTGATACCAGTAGAGCAGATGGGTTGACATTCAACTTCAACCTCAAGCACTACAAATGCAAACTCACTTGATGTGAGTTGCTTAGTGCTCCTGGATATTTCCCAAAGATCATGCTACTTTTCTGCATGGAAAATATGAGTAGAAAAAAAAATTACACATTTGATTTATTCTGGCTTTTTTCTTATAGTGTCAAAGCAAGAAGGAAAAAGTATAGAGTTTTATAATCTCTTATTGCAAAAGGCAAAAAGAAAGGGAGAGACAAGGAGAGGAGAGAGAAAGGAAGAGAAAGAAAAAGGAAGGTAGGGAAAGAAAAAAAATCATATAGTTATTCTCTCCTTTACAGGTTATTTTTTTCTAACACAAAAGCATTCAAAAATCAGCCAAAATTTTCCCATGCTTCAATAGAATATTTGCTGTTGTTTAAAAAAAATGCCATATAAAGACATATTTTTATCAAAATCAGAAATATATCTAATGGGAAAGGAATAAAAATAATGATTCTTTATTATTCCATAGATGTTGGGCTAGCATGGAAATTTTCTGGACTAAAAATGTTAAAAATAGCAAACCAAGGTCTCTCTCTCTCTCTCTCAGTCATTTAGCTGGGAAGGCTAAGATCATCTAGCAGTACCTATGTCAGACCACAGTATTTTGATTTAGTGTCAAGATGTCAACTTAAATTATTTCTATGGATAGTTCCCTTATGAGAGGAAAATTATCTCCATCAAAAAAATGTATCAGATGGGTGGGCTGCAGCTATCAATTACCCTTTGAGTACAAGCTTTGGCTAAATCTTGTTTGCTGCTTATTCCCTCATGGGCTAGAGGTTAACCTGTTAAGTTGAGAACTGATCCCAAAGTAGACATTAATGTCTTAATGCATTTAGTGACTGTGGATCTTTTTGGCGGCAGGCCCCTGGGATTGTATTGTTTCTCATACTTGACTAGGTCACCAATTGCAGAGGGCACCTGGAATGCTTGAATAAATATAGCTCAGTTTACCTTCTTCCCCCAGTTATTATTTCAAAGCTGTATGTCTTTCTACTGTTAGGGAGGTTCATGTGTCGTGAAATATTTTCAAGGAACCAATAAGAATAATACAATTGGTCTTTGAAGTGGTGTGGCACGCCTGTAGTTGTGTTGTTTCAGGAATGGTTATTGTAGCTTTTCAGGACTGTGATTTTATGAAGGGAAATGATCTGGGTGTCACCTTTCCCTGCATCACACTTCAGTACTGCCAATGAGCTGAAAAGTTAAGAGTGTTCACCATGGGTCAAACTCTGAGGTCTGGCTCTGGTTTTACCAGCAAAGACTCTCCATTAGCATTTTTTTCTCCTGCATTTGCATTTAATTTTTCTAGTAGGCAAGGATAAATTTGAGGATTAAATCATCACAAAATAGGTGAGATTGCATAGGAGCTTAGCATATTTTAAAAGCCTTATAGTACTTTTCCAGCCGCTGGAGTTAGTCTGAGAATCATGAGCTCTCTGAGCTGGTAAAGTATTCTTGCTATAAAATTCCTTGTACAGGGATTTGGGAAGTATGTTGCTGTATGATGTCAGATCTTCATCCCTGTCCAGACATAACCTTGAGAGACCCACAGATACTCTATGGATACAATGGCTCATACCTACTAGTATGGCTTTGCCTCTTCAGGTGTGTGGAGAGCATTGACTGATTGTCTTTCACACCCAGTAGCTCTTCTGCCAGCCTAACTCTGGTGTTTCTAGCTGAAATGCATTTTTTTCTGAGACAACTAGAACAAACGAGGGAGAAAGGTTTGGAAACTTTGTGCCAGAATTTCTAGGCCCACTGGAAATTACAAAATAAATAAATAAATACATCTACAGGTATTTTTTATCAATTCCAGTCGCTGATGTTGAAATAAAAATGCAGTTAAAATAATCAGACTTGAAGAGAAGCAGCAGTTGTATGGAATAAATAAATAGGATACAGTGTTTGCAAAAGCTATGTATTGAGGGGTTGCTCTTCCAAGGCACTGTGTTATCTTCCTGCAAAGTCCCAAGCTTCTGAGTTAAAAGGACTCAGCTGCTCATGGGTGATATCAGCCTTTAGCTGGATGTGTCCCAAAATGAACCACCCAAGGATCAGACCACACTCTTTGCAGCCAAGACTGTGCATGCATAGGCAATTACTCTGGGAGAAAGTGATGAGAGAAAATGTAATGTAAACTCTGCACTCAGCCAATAAATCTTACAGTAGCCTAATTTTTCTAGGACTGATGCCTCGAGCAATACCTGTGTGGGCCGGAAAGGAAGGAAGAAAAAAAAGTCTTGAAGTTTCTAAAATTCCCTTATCCTGTTTATCAGAACACTGCTGCTTCTCTTAAATTGTGACCTTTCCCTTGGGGATTTCAGTCTCCAGATGAGGCTTCAAAGCCTTTGGGATACTGAAGGAGACGTCCTTGTCCAAGAGTGTGCCAGAAACACATATTGTGCCCAACTGCTACTAATTTAATAGTGTAACCTCTGAGTCAGCAGCTGCTGCCTGTTTCATTCGACTTTTGTAACTTTGACCAGCTGACCAAGGTTGAGAAGTAAAATCATTCTTTTCTGGGGTCGTATTGTCCACTTTCTGCTCACATATTGCATATTCAATGTTTTGAACAAGTAGTCAGCTCAGCTGCAATCTGTTTATGATCATTACGCATACAAGAAAAATAAAGCTCATTGCAGTCTTTGAGTTTACGATCCATTTGCCTACGTTGGGGAGAAGTATATGAGATGACTTCACATACATCAGTCCATGTGAATGTGAATGAGTCCAAAACTCATTGTGTTTTGGAAGTACTCATCAGGGGGAGTAAAATCTGGAAAGGTGAAGAAATCATAATAATCCTGAAGGACTGAGGTTGTTTCTGCTTTGCAGAGAAAAATAAAATAAAATAAAATAAAATAATAAAATAAAATAAAATAAAATAAAATAAAAATGAACAGCTATTTGCTTTGTCTGAATTTCCCCACAGACTTTCTTAATTTCCCCATTTTTTTTTTTTTTTTTTCTTTCTCCCTGGCCCCACTTTCTCAATTTTTTTCTTTAAACAAAACACTAAGTCTTCAGTTAATGACTTGCTGGCATCTGGTTTCAGTCACTTAAAGAAAAATTTCAATAGCCATTTTGAGAAAACATTTGATGAAAGATTCTGCTAAATAGAATTCAAAATGACTTTTGCTTTTGTTAGGGGTTTTTGTGTGTGTGTGTTTTTTTTTTTTTTTTTTTTTTTTCCTGGAAGGAGTTGGGTTTTTGTGGTTTGTTTCTTTGTTTGTTTCAACTAAAATAATATTTTAGAGGAGAAAAAATATCAATCAGATAATAAATCACCCATTTTTTTTTCAACTATAATTTCCAATAAGAAGGCAAGAAATCTCTTGCAGTACTTAGTAGAACATAAAGCATACTTTTTAAAAAATAAAAAATAAAAAGTACTTAATACTCAATTCATATTATACCTGCACTATTTTTTTTCCTACGTAAATACAAAGTTGAATCAGAAAAGCTTCCTTTTCTGTACTAAGCCAAACTGCTTTGTTGCTAAGTCTTTCAGTTAGTACAGCTCAAAACCACTTAGGGGTAGAGATACCATAGGTCAAATAATGTATTGTTACTTGTACTGTGGTAACCAACTGTAGATCTGGGCCCAAACTTGCATAAATTAACTGCATTAAATTCATATGTTTGATTAATGGAACTGTGCCTATATGGACAGCTATTGTGGTTTAAAAACTATTAACCTGTGAATACATAAAAATGATTTACTGTTAGTTTACATCAGAATAAGCATGAGTTTAACCATATTATGTTTATTGAGGTGGAGGGAGGGGGGGAGTTGGACGTGAGGGATAGGAAATAAAATAAATCCAAATTTTTAATCAGCTTTAATCTTCATCCATGAAAGTGGGAATTGTTTTCATCTTCCATTGGAGTTGTTGTGCCATTATTGTGAATTACTCTGAACTATCATAAATTGCCTCAACTATTCTGTGGGACACATAGTTGCTCCATTTTTTATTTTTATTTTTTTTCATATTTTGAATCTTCTCTGGTAAAAAAGGTACATTAGTTGGCAGACCTTAAATAAACATTCTTGGAAAATAAAAGACTAGAGATGCTTTTTCAATCACCTTGTTAGCAGTGACACCCTAAAAACTATTAAGCTTTTTCACACACATACACACACACACGTGTACGTGAAAATAGAAATAAAGTAAGGCATTTCTGTTACATTTCTGTTAGTGGTTGTTGTGGCACAGGCTGGTCCCAACTTTCTTGTCCACACTTTTAGTTTTTGCCCCTACTCTACCTCAATCTTTTCTATACTATATTTGTGGTGTTATTGACAATAAGATTTTATCCATTCAGACTTAAAATAACCTTTTGTTTACCACATGCAGTGACATTTTGACTGCCTATTTTTCAGAAAAATCAGTTGCCTGATCCAGTTTTACTGACAGTCCTGTATCAGTGGGAACTGCAAGAAGATGAAAAAAAAAAAAAAAAAAAAAAAAACAAGCAGGACGGATGTGGCAGGAGAGAGCTTCTCAAGATTCACAGCCCCCAGCAGGAAGGTATGTTTAACCATCCCCAGGAGCTTCATGCACCAAAGGGGAGGAGAAAGACAGGGCATTGCCTGAGCCTCAACTTTGAAAATGTCATGGTGGATTTAGGTACCTAAATCCCTTTAATAACCCATCCCAAAGTGATTTGGCTGAGGTCATAAAGACATTTTACAACAAATCAGGGAATGAAGCCCAGATGTGTTATGGCCCATACAGATATCTTAACTCTTGTTCTAGGTTTTCCCTTTTCCCCTGAAGTCTATGGGGATATGCCTGCTATACTTTCATAACCTTTCCCTAACATCTTTAAGCTGAGCAAGACTTACTGCTTCCGTCTTTGGTGGTTGAGAGCATCAAGGACCATCAAAAAACTACCATGGGGGACAGGATTTGAAACAACAACAGCAAGCATGCAGAATTTTCTCTCTTTTTCACTCCCAAGGTGAGGAATTTTTACAGTACCCTCTGGAGTTCCCCTGGCCTCAGCATCAAACATTGAATGCAGCAGCCAAGAACAGGCCCACACCCTGTGCAACTTGCCAGCAATAATTAATTAACTAAGGAGCAAACAGCAGCAAATATTCTCTGCATAGGATCACATGGTTTCATTTGGTTACAGTCCAGTGATTGGAGGGTCACTCCATCTCTTTGTTTTGTTTTGTTTAAATGTGTGGGTGTTTTTTTTTTGTTGTTGTTGTTTTTTTTTTTTTTTCTTTAAATGAAAACTCAGAATCTGATTTAATAACCTAAATCTCCAAAGTAGGCCCTAGGAATGTATATATAAATCCAGCAATTTAATGTCTCTTGTACATTGCTAAACTTGAAATCACAGTGGCCCATCTCCATCCTCTCAAAGTGATTATTGCTTCTGCAGCAATTTTTTGACAGCAAGGGTCTGAAGTGAATACTTCTGGAAGTATTGTTTTTCAGCAGGTATTTTGGCATATCTCTGTCAAGGGACTCAAGGAACTTCAACAGGTAGTTGTCAGTTAGTCTGACGCTACTGCTACCTAGCAATAATATCCTCCTGAAGACTCAAGTGCACAGAAGTACCTCACTCCTGTCAAAACTTCAGATTTTAGCTTGTATGTCATTCTTAACCCAGAGGGGGGAATACAGATGATGTGATTTTCTACTTATTTTGTGCATGGAGCTCAATCTAGTAGGTGTTTTCAAAACACTCCATCTCAAAATATAGCTGGCAAATTAGGAATATGTTCTACAGTCAAATTTTGGTTAAGGACTCCCCAGTTAGAGTCTACCCACTGCCAAGGACCTACATTAATTTCTGTCCCCACTCCACACTTCTCATTTAACAGTTAAGTAGGAGCTTATGGTGAGCAACACTTCTCCCCTCAGGAGGGCTGTTACCAGACACACAGGAGGTCTCATATGTCTTGCAAAACAGTGAATTGCACTCCACACCTTGCATTGTTGTCCCAGGAGCCGTGGTGTGATTAATTGATAATGATTGATTGTAAGCATAGTATAGGCTAAATTGGTCAGGGTGATCTAGGGGCATGGATGATCTCAGACCTCCCAGCTGAAGCAATTCCAATGTGCAGGTAATAATTCAACATTCCTTAAGCCCAAAAGAAAAAGTGTTTTAACATACAGCATGGAAGCTGCAGTTACAGTGTGTATATGAGCTACTCCTGGAGTTCCCCCTCTCCTTGTCTCTCCAAGGTACATATTGCTGTGTGGATCTTGGCTATAAAAAGATCTTGATAAGGCACAGTGCTGTTTCATAACCTAGTTAAGACACTCACCTTGCATGAGGGGAGGGGAAGTTTAGGTTCTAGCCTGGAGGCCACTAAATATTTCAATACCTGGTATTAAGTATTCAATGCAGTGGAAACCTGAGTCTCTCTTGTTGTTAAACTATAGATTTGTGTTTAACTGTGCTTTTTATTTCATTGAATCAATGAAAATTAGTGAAGAGTGAAATATCCTTGACCCGAAAGACCATGGAAACTTCCCCCTATACTTCATAACCCAGGACACTTTTCAAAGGGGTGTTGAATATGGGTTAAAAGAGTTTCACACAGAGAAGTATCTATAAATTCTTAAATTTATCACTTCTTGAACAAATGCACTACATTTTGAAGTTTTTTTGGAAAAGAAAGGAGGGATGCATTTCTTTCACCTCACTCACTTTGAAAATAAGAAATCTGGGTATCTAAATGGATACACAGAAATGGTCCAGAAATGTTTTGGGGTATGCAACTTCAATACAGGAAGGCTTACAAGACCAAGGAAAGGGTAGGAAATACGCAGACATCCATTCATACACTTTTTTCTTGCAAAATTAAACAGCACTTTGCTGAATTTGGTGGCTTTTTTTTTTTTTTTTTTTTTTTTTTGCCTCTGTTAAACTCAATTAAAAGGTATCTTCCTCACAAAGTTGTGAACTTCAGATTTCAGGTAGCTACATGAAAATAATTGGGCACCACACTGCTCAACACTGTGAAGCCCAAGTTTCCCTAATGGATTGACCTTTGTGAATTGAAAGGAACATGATGAAGAGTAGACTCATATACTTTGTTTTTTATTACAATGAGAGAATGGAATGTAGCTGTTTTGAACTCAGAAGAAAGAAATTTTCAGTCTTTTACTTGTTGAGTCACATCAAACAAGTCATGAAGTTGAGAACCTGGGGACGGAGGATGGTGACCCTCTCACAGCTTACTTCTTAGTTTTCTATAAAATCTAGTCTGTAAATGTATACAGCAGCATATGTAGGTATGTTATTAAGATTGTCTCCTTTTTAACTTGTCTTTTTACATTTCTAAAGTTTTTGAAGGTCATGATATTCCTTCAGCATATACAGGTTTCAGTATATACAGGCTCTATTAGCACTCCTAGGGATGTTCTCTATTGCTGGGGCTTGCCCTTTGTATAATTGCTTACATTGAGGCAAAGCAGGTAGAAAACCAACAACAACTCTAGAAAGCTCAGATGCGCTACATAATTGAGCTCACTAATCCAACCCTTCTTTTACTGGATTACTCCTTCTATTAATAAGCATAAACCAGGTATTCACTCTTCTTAAAACACTAACAAGTCATAGTTAAACATATATTAAAATATACAGCTTGCCTCATATTGACCAGATTTTTAAATGCAAAAGAGCTAAGTGAATGAACATGTCTTTAGGCATGTGCTGATAGGCTGAAGAAAGCCTTAGTCACATAAAGAAAGTGGCCAGAATATACTCAATGAGAAACTTACCCTAGCTATAGGTGTAGCATTTGAAAGTCTAGCTCAGGTAGTTGCAATTTATTAAACTTCTTATCTATGCAATGTAAATAAGGGTTATTTATGGAGAGGACGGTGAAATATTTTTTTCCAATCTCAATAAAAATTAAACAGGGGAGTTCTTTTTTCTTTGTTTCCAACCCAACTCCTTTCTTCTGTTTGCAACAACTCCCAAACTTTATTATTCTTGAGTTAGATTTCAAATCATGACCCATACAGAAGATTCCCCAGACCTGACTTATCAGTGTGTGTGTGTATGTGTGTGTTTGTGAAGAATTTCAGACTAACCTAAGGACCCAGCATCCCAGTGAAAGAAATAAATGAAAAAATAAATAAATAAATAAATAAAAGAACAAAAAAAGAACATTGAAACATTGAGAACTGTCTTCTGGGCCATACATTACTTGCGGGGGAAGGTTTGCCAGCCAAATGGCAAACTTTTTTTCAATTAAAAAGTTAATAATAACAGGGGAAAAAGAAGAAAAGGGAGAAAAAAAACTAAAAGTGGATGGAGTTTGCTGAAAAGGAAAGCAGCAAGACATAGTCTTTCATTTTGTGTTTTCTGGGCTCTTTATTTACTTATTTATCATCAATTAATTAGCAGCACTGTAGAAACACTAGCTCCCAAACAGCTTGCCACTTGTGCTCAGAGTAAATACCCAGTACACACAAAGTAATTAAAAATGTAAATAATACTGTTGCCAATACTAGTTTATGTGTCAGTAAAAAGGACTGCAAGACTAGGGGGAAGGAATAACAACGATCTGAAAGCTACAGATCTGCTTATTGTGCATGTTGACCAGAGGGTAACACATGGCTCTAATCTATTTACTTATCATGGTAGTACCTCATTGTTGATCACCATCAATATGCACAATCAGTTTTAGCCAAAAAGAGAGCAGCCACTGTTGTCATGGTGATGTTGTGAAAAGAGGCTGCAAAGAAAACTCATCCATTACAGAAGCAGTGACTGGGGGCTTGGGATATGTATGAGTTCCTCCCTTGTCACAGGGTTTTGAATAGTATGCAGGTAGCTCACACATTGTCTTGAATGACATTGATTTATTTGAAAGAGGCATTCAAATACTTTGGAAAGTCCTGCCTCAGTTTCCCATCTTTACAACCTCATTACTCACTAATATCTTTACTACTTTGGTGTTTAGGACCATGTACATTATCTTCCTATATTTAAGATCTCCTTCCCATATAGGCACTTAGGTGTCTAATACAATAGGATCTTTCCCCTTGAATAGAAGGCATCATATCTTCTATTAGTGACTTTTGGTAATTTGCCAGAACATGAATTCTCTTCCAAACTATAAGGCTCTGTCTTCAAAACAATTTAAAGGACTTACTCTGGCAGACACATACGTAGAAACTGATCAGAGATTATTTTATTTTTAATAGAAAGACAGGTTAAAAAACTAAAACAGACATCTCAAATTGTAGTCATCACGAGTGAGAATCTGCTGAAATCTCATTGGGACTAAGTGAAGCTAACACTGCTTTGATTTTGATAGTCTTTGAGATTAACAGGAGGGCTGAGGCTGTAAAGCATGATGACTGCCCCCATCAAATGGAGTTTACAAACATGTTGTGATTCCAGTATCACCATTCATCCCTTGCCACAGGATAAGAGTACTATGTGCATTTTTTAATTCTATCTTGTATAAGACCCACTGCAGAGGTGAGCTCTTCCAACTGCTTCTCCCCTCTTTGTCCAAAAATCTCATCACTCTGTTCCTTACTGGAACTAGGCTTCAGGCAGGTCACCTACAACGCAACAGGAGCCTGTAGGGTTGCCCAGCTCCTAAACACCATCAGTCCACAGCTCATCCTGTTGAAAAAAGCTGCAGAGTTATGTTCATTTGTCCCTGCTAAGAATCAAGAAATTCTCCATGGGACTAAAGACACGTGCTGGCCTTAGAGGTGCCATCTCTGTAACAAGGTATAATGTCTCAAACGTTTCTCCAGAGCACTGAAAACACTGCAGCACTTCTCCTAGAAGGATCCTTCTCTCCCTCTCTGGCCTTGTTCACCTTCAGCTCAGATAAATTACAATTCCCATGTTCTTTAAGGTAAAACAAGTAACTGCTTCCACAAGATGAAACCTTGCCTGAGAGCGTGACCACAGAAGCCAAGTTTTGGGTGAGAGGACCTACAGGCAGTGGAAAGAATTAAGTACAGCCTTGTGGCTGAATTTCCATGGTGCCATGGAAACAGAACAGTTTCTGATTTGGGTTAGGAGGCCTACTAGGATACCTCTGCTTCATGGCTATGTGATGAGGGTAAAAAATGTAGAGATTATAAACTTTAAAATGTGGGGAGATAAAAGTTAAAATTTCAGAATCACAGAATCACAGAATCACAGAATTTTCCAGGTTGGAAGAGACCTCAAGGTCATCGAGTCCAACCTCCAACCTAACGCTAACAGCCCACCACTAAACCATATCCCTAAGCTCTACATCTAAGCGTCTTTTGAAGACCTCCAGGGATGGTGACTCCACCACTTCCCTGGGCAGCCTGTTCCAGTGCCTCACAACCCTTTCAGTGAAGAAGTTCTTCCTAACATCTAACCTAAAACTCCCCTGGCTCAACTTAAACCCATTCCCCCTCGTCCTGTCACCAGGCACGTGGGAGAACGGGCCAACCCCCACCTCGCTACAGCCTCCCTTGAGGTACCTAAAAAGAGCGATAAGGTCACCCCTGAGCCTCCTCTTCTCCAGGCTGACCAAGCCCAGCTCCCTCAGCCGCTCCTCATAGGACTTGTTCTCCAGGCCCCTCACCAGCTTCGTCGCCCTTCTCTGCACCCGCTCTAGCACCTCGATGTCCTTCTTGTAGCGAGGGGCCCAAAACTGAACACAGTACTCGAGGTGCGGCCTCACCAGAGCTGAGTACAGGGGGACGATCACCTCCCTAGCCCTGCTGGTCACGCTGTTCCTGATACAAGCCAGGATGCCGTTGGCCTTCTTGGCCACCTGAGCACACTGCTGGCTCATATTCAGCTGACTATCCACCAGCACTCCCAGGTCCTTCTCTGCCTGGCAGCTTTCCAACCATTCCTCTCCCAACCTGTAGCTCTGCTTGGGGTTATTGCGCCCCAGGTGCAGGACCCAACACTTGGCCTTGTTAAACTTCATGCAGTTGACCTCAGCCCATCGGTGCAGCCTATCCAGATCCTCCTGCAGAGCCTTCCTACCCTCAAGCAGATCGACACACGCACCTAACTTGGTGTCATCTGCGAACTTACTGAGGGTGCACTCGATGCCCTCGTCCAGATCATCGATGAAGATATTAAAGAGGACCGGCCCCAGCACCGAGCCCTGGGGGACACTAAAATTTTTTTAAAAAAATATTTTTTTTTTCAGAGAGCTTCCCACGCAAAGGGCCAACGCTCAGGTTTATTGTGGGTGCCATGCACCTGCCCTCCGGCCGCCTGTCCTCTGCTGGACCTGCCATGGTCCTGCTCTTGGTGGCTGTGGCTCGGTGTCCAGGCGCTTGCTCTGGCTGCAACCCAGCACACGCGGTGGGGGGAGGAAGCCTTGCAGGCCTCTTCCCAGCAAAGTGACATTTCATTCCCCCTTCCCTCTCCCCCACCCAGGACAAAAATCTTGCTTTGCTGTGAAGCCTTGATGGTACAAATCTATCACAGAGCTGGCTTCCTTGTGGCAAGATACGCAGAAACCCTATAAAATGAATGGTGTGCCTTTCCCCAGCAGCAACCACAGATATAGCTCTTAGGAACATGTTCAGTTATATTGCAGCAAACCATCGTTATCTTATAATTAATTAAACTTCTCTGACATGATTCCCATATAATCACAAATAAGTAAACAAATAAATAAATAAATAAGCAGAGCATTTTTTATGCCTTAGGGTATTTCTACAGTGACACCAGCTGACATAAAAAGCAGTAGGAAAAGGTTTATTTGAATTTTCCTCTTTATTTTAGATCCCATTACAAATTAAAGGCAGCTCTCCACCTTTACGAAAAACTATCTTATTATTCAGATTTATATATTTTTAAATCCCATTAAACTTATTAAATTTCCTGTTTGTGTTATGAAGTTAGACTGAAAAGCAAGTATATTGTCTTTGCCACTGAAATTCTCCTTCCCTCTGTCCTTAAAGATGTGCAAATGTTATTAATGTTAACCCACCATCTTGCAAGAAAGTCTTTGAACATGTGTGCATGTATATATATACATAAAATGTATGTGAATATATACAAAGAATTTAACATGCTGCATTTAGTCTCTGGCTGGGGTCACAAATTGCAACTATGATATTAAGTAATAGTAATAATAAGCAATGTAGGATATATATAAAAAAAAAAAAAAAAAAAAGAAAAGGGTTTTGAAGGACTGTCTGCAAGATCAACAACATCTTTTTTTTCTCCATTAAATGTTTCAATCTTAATTTAATATTTGGATCAGGAATTATGAGAGAGTTGTGCAAAAACTTTGCTTGGTTTATGTGGGGTTTTTACAACATGAAAATCATTCCTTGATAGCAATATTTTCTAAACTGAGGGCACTGGATATATGTTCTGATAATATACTATGCAGAAGGGTTTCTGCTGCTTTTTCAATTTTGCATTAGCTACTTAACAAATGAAAGGTCCCTTAAAAAAAGCTTAGAAATTGTTTTTAATATATTTTTTATTGATAAAAAATTGTGAAATGATTCATTTTAGATACTACACAAATTAAATATATATAATATATAATAATATTTATCCTGGCTTATTCTACACAACAGAAAAAAAAAAAGTAAAAAACACATCAAATTCTGATCTATTTCATGGCTTTCTCATGATTTCTTGAAATTTTTGTTAACAAATAAAGTCAGCCAAAAAAGACTATTAGGTGAACTTGTTTGTAGATTGCTCCCGAAGATAATAATGTTTGTAGATTTTTCCCTGAATACTTATTTTGTTTTATTGGGAAAAAAAAAAAGGAAGATTTTTATATATCTTGTTGAAAAATAAAATGGTACATTTAGTCACTTATATACATGTAAAGCCTTTATTTTTCCCCTTTGACAATAGCATTCTTACTTTTCCCTTCAGGTTTATCCTAGCGCTGTTTATATGCCATATTACACTCTCTAATTTCCTTTTATCTTTTCTGTATTTTGCAATGTCTCAGTACATGTCTCTTTAAGACAAGTTAATTTAGTCAATTACTCCAGTTTGGTTTCAGATAAAATCTTTAATTTATCCAGGCCCCTCTTTATTCTTTCTAAGATCCTCTTTCCATTAATTTCATGAAACATTCTAATTCTCCATTTTAGGAAAAAGCTAATTTCACTCACTTGCACAGACTTCCTCAGTCATTTTCCTCTACTTCGTGTTTTACTTAAACTAAAGCATGTGGGGATTGCTGATGCTTGTACATACTGAAAGCAGCTTTACTTTCCTGCACTGTCTGAAAAGCTGTCAAAGATCGTTTGTCTTCTTTTGTATCTTTATACAACAGGGAAAATTGTGGGATCCCAAAGGAAATGTTTCTTATCCAAATTTGTGAGAATACACATGCCATAGTCATTGCAGACATGTCATGTCTACCATAGGTGCCACTGAATGGAATGATATGGAGGATTGTTGTGTGGGTTGGAATGGGATGGGGCAATGGTGCAACAATACTGGTGCTGACTGTAGCATGTAGGGGTAAGTGTGTCATGCTGCAGTGCATCTGGTATTTGATATAGAGACAGACTGCAAAATTATCTTTAAATCTCTCCATTTCTACTTGCTTAAGATTTTGGGCTTCATGGGCACTTCACACCCTGGCAGTTCCCTGAGCTCTACCAGGGACTTGTTTTGCCTTCTCCAGCAAGTTACTTTCCTCTGACTTGTTTTTCTAATTTGTGAAATGTGAAAGATAAACCCATTGCAAAATAGCTTGGTCACCAACAGCACCAAAGCGCATGAAGCACTGAAAAGGCAGCGATTGTTCATTACTTTAAGTACTTAAATTGTTTCAGAAACATTTCCTTCATTCATTATTTTCTCCCTCATCTATGCTCCTCACAAGCTTCAGTTAAAAGGTTTTAGGGACAGGGATTACCATGTGACAAGTCCCTAATTATAGTCCCCTCACACTATCATAATACCAAAAAGTGTAAAATGCTACTCTTTTTGTGCAGCAGAAAGGTGCTTCCTGCTGTACTGTCCACCAGCACAAAATCATTGTTCTACTATTTGGAGTCAGCTCAGTTTGTCTTTTGAAATGCCCTGATGGTGAAGTTGTGTGAACTTCAACTCTTCTAAGACTGCACTAAAAAGGAGGATCCTGTCTTGTCCTTCTCACTGCCTTCTCACTTTTTCCTAGTTTTGGAGTAGTGAAGATACATGGAAAACAGGATCAGGAAGCTGAACTTGATAAAAACTAATACAAATAAATAAAAAATAAAAAAAGTTTTTAGGATGCTTGTCAAGCTGTCTACAAAAGCTCACCTGAAGGTCACATAAGAAGATGGAAGTCAGTTGGTGGTTATGATGTTCAAAATATGGAAGATGTGAAGGACTCAGAAGAAATTCTGGGTTCTAGCAAAAAATACCCTTTAAGTTACTGAAACAGCAGATTGGAATGTATCTTTTTTTTTTTTTTTTTTTTTTTTTTCAAACCATTAACAAAAACTTTTAACATTCAGCAAAATAAATGTGCTTTATTAAGAAAAGTTTTTTTTTTTTTTTTATTAAGTTTTAAAATGCTTTGCATAATGTGAACCAACAAGCAAAATAAAACAAAACAAAAGAAACAGAAGACCTTAAAATACCATCAGAAGGCCTTGAAATACCATCATGCCACATTGCTCCATGGGTGATGGAGAGCAACTCTTTGCTCAATGAGATAATGACAGGACAAGAGGGAATGGTTTTAAACTGAAAGAGGGGAGATTGTATTAGAGATTAGGAGGAAATTCTTCACTCAGAGGGTGGTGAGGCACTGGCACAGACAGCCCAGAGAGTCTGTGGATGTCCCCTCCCTGGAGGCGTTCAAGACCAGGTTATATGAGGCCCTGAGCAACCTGATCAGGTGTCGTCCCTGCAAATGGCAGGGAGGTTGGAACTTGAGGTCCCTTCCAACCCAAGCCATTCTATAATTTTATGATCATATGATCTATTTTGGGTTGTCTTCTGTTCTCCTTTATCTTTTTAAGTGAATTTCATGATCCAAAATACATATTTGATAAAATTAATCTCTTATTTGTACTGAGAGAGTGTCAAGGACTGAGATTTAATAAAGCAAACTGTTCAGAATACCAAAATGAATATTCAAGAACAATATTAATCTATAACTCCACAAAGTATTGGAAAATGCTCTGGATCCTCATTTGCACTGTAGCAGCGTATTTTAGACTAAATCCACTTAGCTCAGTCAAGCTATGTTTACATACAAAAAAACCTCTCTATTTCTGTGCAGCTTGTTGACCCAGACTTCCCTAAATTAAACCCATTATTGAGAAGGCACTCCAAAAAGCAACAACCTTAGAGAATACCACCAATTTAAACTACATTTGCAGAGATAAGCCCACCATGGTGGACTCACATTTGGAATAATATTTACATATTCAATTTTGTCTATCATGAAATGCTCTATCAACTGTTACATTCCAATAACCATGAACATAAATGAGTGCAGACTTCAAATGGACAATCATTAACCTATGCTGTAATGATTATACAACATCCTTCAAATACTGCATGTTTTGAATGTGATCAAGTGATTCTTTCTTGTTATTTTGACTTTCATACTAATTATTAAACTTTAATTACCTATTATGGGTAATTATTAATATTTATTGCACATTATTGCCATTTTTCACGGGCTTTTATAAAAAGGACTATACCTGATATAGAAAAAACTAATTATATTAAATATTCATTTACATGTTTTTGCAGCAACCTATTTTAAAAACAAATGGGTATGTGCCTGTTTTTCTATTAGTTGTTATGTTTATAAATATTGATTTAATACCCATTATTCTTCTAGACTATACTTCTGTTACTCTCTGTACCTATATGTTTCCTTTGTAAGTGTATTCTTCCTTGTTAAGCTTGCAAATGTGAACAGAAAAAAATGTTGTAAGAAAATTAGTTTCTACTAGTCACATAAGTGCTAAAAGTTATTGTCAGTGTTTGTTCTTGAAGTAAGACAAAAGTAAGATGTAATAACAGGGTGCTAAATTAATAATAATAATAATAATAATAATTACAACAATCATGTGGCATTTTGCTCCAAAAATTGGGATAAGGAATAAAGCAAACTGACTTTTCAGGAAACACTCATAGCTTAGCTCATTTTAAATGTGCTTAAACATAGCAAGGTGTCTATTTGGATTTTCAAAATCTTTGTGTCTGGAAAAAAAAAAAAAAAAAAAAGGTTTTCCTGTCACAGGGTTTGGCTAGGGGGTGACTGCAGTTCTTCAGTGGAATATTTATGAACTGGAATGATCACAGAAACACAGAATAGTTCAGGTGCTGATCTATTCTCTTTAGTCACCAGTGATAGGACCCACAGGAATGGTGTCAAGCTGAGGCAGGGGAGGTTTAGGCTACACATCAGGAAGAGGTTCTTCACTGAGAGGGTGGTCTCACACTGAAACAGGCTCCCCAGGGATGTAGTCACTGCACCAAGCTTCCTGGAGTTTAAGTGTTTGGACTGTGTACATACTCAAATGGTCTGAATTTTTGGGTAGACCTGTGTGGTGTCAGGAATTGGATGTGATGATTCTTATGGGTCCCTTCCAACTTGGGATATTCTATGATTCTATGATTCTAGGTTAGAAAGGGCCTTCGGAGGCTGTCTGGTGCAACCCCTCTGTTCAAGAGCGATACCCACACCAGGTTGCCCAGGGTTGTGTCCATGTGGTTTTTGAAGATCTCCAAGGAGGAGACTCCACAAACTCTCTGGGCAACCTTTCTCACTGTTCTGTCACTCACACAGTAAAGAAATACTTCCTGGTGTTCAGATGAATCCTCCTGTGTTCCAGTTTTTGCCCATTGCCTCTTGTCCTGGCACTGGGCACCACTGATGCTTGGGACCTGCCCAAAAGTAGCTGTTGAAAATATGTCAAGGACTCTGTATGTCCCAAGGCCATCCCTTCTATGTAATATGTGACATTCAAAGGTATCAAGAATTGTTTCCCAACACCTCCATTTTTTGGTAGTTACCTACACTGTTACTTTCAAAACCAAAATGGTTCAGAAGTTTCTTTTCCATTTTGAAACCCAGCTACCAAAAATCACATTAGAACTTTGGAATGCACTCAGGGGCTAGTGAGGAGGGAAGAATCATTAGTCATTCTCCAGCCCTTTGATTTCCAAAGCCCACTCCCTCTTGCTGTTGCCTCCTAGAACTGGCAGATTTGCTGAAGCAGATAGAGAGTTAAGAGTGTGCACAAGACCTTAGCCTATTTGTGGGGTTGTTTAATAAATCTTGGTATGTATTGTGTTAATGTTGATGGATCTTCCTCTTAATCTTTTTAGAAGGCCTCCAGAGTCACCACTGTGCTGGTGAGTAGAAGTAGGAGACTTCCTAGAAAATGAAGGGTGTCTCTGATTTCCCTTGGGAAAAAGCAGGACTACACATGGTTTTTCTTATTTTTGAGTACTAGATACAGTCTGCCTTACGAAAAGGATTAACATGTACTCCTCTTCAAACTGTACTTTCATTATTTTTTTTTTTCAAGAAAAGACACAAACACTTATATTATGAAGAGCATTTCCAGAATAGGATCCTTGTATATCTGAGCCAAAATTCAAATCTACAAAGTAGGTGTATGTGCTATCCTTACTCTTTATGGGTACGAGGGACCTGCTGTATAATTCAGAATTCAGGGCTGTGGATGCCACTGTAATGGTGAGAAATCTCTGTGTTAATGGTTACAATGTCTAGCATCACAGCTCCAAAATTTTTGAAGGATGAGTAATGGGGAGAAAGTATCTGAAGTCCCATGTGAGTTTTTAACCCACCCAGTGATTAGATCCCTGGTATCTACATCTTGATGCAGAAGTGCCCAGAATGTACTCAGTGTGGGGAACATCTAGAAAAAGTCAAACCTTCAGAAAAAAAAAAAAAAAGTAAAAAAGAAAAAAAAAAAAGTAGGAAGTAGGAAGTATGTGCCATTTGTAAATAAGTGCTACATGTGAACTTTAGGTTTCCAGAACTTCCAGTGCATCATCAGAGCTGCGAATCAGATTTCCAATCCAACATTGAATGAGTAAATTGAAGGGTGGAAGGGATTTTTCTGGAAGTTGGCTGATACTTTTGAGACCAATTGTGGCAGGTAGCTGAGGTAGTTAGTGGGAATGTCCAGGCAATAGAGGCAAACTGCTGGGGAACACAAAAGGCCAGTGGAACCCTCCTGCTTCTCACCATCCTTCTGCTTTTATCCACAAAAATTTGGTATCTCTCCTTGTCTTATTTGACATTTCTCCTTGTCTATATGTGTGCTTACACACAATAACTAAGATAACCAGAAAAATGGGGCCACAATCCCAGGGTCATAGGTTTAGGGGAAGAGAAATGAGTGGGTCAACTAGGAAATGAAATACCAAGGTAAAAGATTGGATCTAAATGAATTTTAATGATTGTTTTCCTTTTAAAATTGTCCAAAAGTGAAGAGGGAATTCTTTGAAATCTTTTATTTAAAAGAATTCCTTAAAATGTACCTGTTGGTTGCTTTTGGCCTTCAGCAGTTTGTTAAGGCTGTTGATGATTCACCTACTTCAGTGCTACCTTGTTTTGGCCTACTGGTACACAAGCTCATGACATGCATTCACTTAGTACAAATATAAGTTCAATACTTGGATTCAGCCCCAGACCTGACAAACATGCACTTGTTGAAAACATTTCCAGCAGAAAAACTCATATTTTGAATATTTATAAAACTGAGCACAAAACAAACATGTGCCATGTAAATTAATTTTACAAATGATTTTGACTAACAGTATACAAAATAAAGTTTTGCAACATTTCCCCTTGTACATGGCAACATTTCTCAGAAATGTGTCACACTTTCATTTTCAGAGGTCTGATGTGACTTCAGTCACTGTTAGATCACACATAGGAGTTTCACCACTTCACAATATTTGACTCACACTGGGAACAATATATGATGCTGTGCCTTTTAATCTTAAAACATGACTGTCTTGTCCGTAATTTTATTTAAACCTCACATAATCAGATGCCGTATTTAGATTTCAAAAGTCTTGGTTTTCAATGCATATCTGGGTTGCTCCTGCTCCCCTAGCAGCCTGTATGGAGGCAGGAGGAACATGTGGTTGATACACTCTTACATGAATACTGATATCATTCTTACAGGTTCATGCAGAAATAATCTCAGTATTTGCTTCCAAACAGTCCAAATCTCCCTTTCCCTTTATGATAGGCACAACTGTGTGTGTTGAGGTTTTCAGGTGTCATTTAAAAATGCATAGTGCTTCTGAAATAAGAAGCAGAACAGCTAAACTTGCTTCTGAAATAAATGACCCTGGCTCGTTTGCACAACAGAGCTGGCCAGTGGATTTGACCTGGATGTATACTCACCTGTTTTCTGAGGGGTGGGGGAATGTTGATATTGTTTGATTTTTATTTTTATATCATTGTGATTGAAATCTGAGCAAAATGACTACAAAATAAGGAATGTATACCACCATATATATATATATATATATATGTATACTGCAGAGGTGTAATCTTTGAACTGGATTCCCTGCAAATTTGAAGGAGAGATTGCTATGAGCACGGCATTATTTTTACAGCTCACATTTCTTCTCCTTGGTGCTCTCAAAGGGGCAAACTGCATAAGAAAACATTAGATGCCTGATTAGATAATAGCATTAGCATTTAAGATAAACTTTCCTTTCTTCACAAAGATAAACCCTCATTATTTAAAATGTGTTTCATCCTGTAGTTCCTCCATAGGAGATACTTCTGCAAGCTACCTGCCAATAGCAATTAAAGCTTAGTTTGCAAAGAAACTAGCTTAATTGCCAAAGTACTATTTATAGGAAGCCTCCCATGAGGATTACAGAGCTGCAAGAATGCAGATTAAGCAAAATTAGGGCAGCAGGGAATGTGATGCACTTTGGCTAAACAGCTCTGTCAGGCTGGGTAGGAGCGGGTGCTGTAACAGTGCTGATGACAGCCTGATGCTACTTCCCCCACCACAAGCCAGGTGTTTCAGACACTGTGCAGTATGACAAAATGTCTTGAGAAATTTTATAACAAAACACCTTCTATTCCCAGGTATTTCCCCCCCACTCCCTTCACTACCCCGTACTCATCACTGCTGATATCACATTCTTGGGGGCTGGTTTGCTCTGTGAGTTGGGGAAATACGGTTGTGTCTCCATCCCACACAGATGTAGAGGGGAGCCCCCAAAAATGGGCTGTAAATCTTCTGGTGAGGGAGTAAACCTTACCTTTCATTGCACACCTTGCAGCATCTCCTTTTTTATCTCCTTCTTTAGCATTATCCAGAAATCAAAGAATAGCATGGCAAGTAATTAAAGACAACTGCAGCTAGCCCATGGATAAAATTTGTCCCTCTTCATTTCTCTATTACTTGCCTTCCTTCCTCCAGCTCTCCAGCTGTCTAACACAGACTTACATAGACTCTGTTAAAGGGGGACATTTGAATGCCCTCTTTGCCTGTACCTCTGGATCTCCTTTCAGCCATCCATTTTACCTGCACAATTCACCTGCCCTTCTACCTTCTCAGACATTCTCCCCTCTTTAAAGTGGGAGTCTGCTGGGAAAATGAGAAATATTTTGCTTTACTGATAAATTTTAATTATCTTGATTATCATCACCAGGTTAAACAAAAGATTAAATGTTGGGACATTTTGGTAAAGTGGGCACTGAAAAAACAGACATCTTGGTCCAATGTTCATTAACATCAAACATTTTGCTATATTTTAAAATGTTTTGTAGTGTTTTAGATAGATTTTTGAACAACTTTAAATAGAAATCCATGGTAATTCATTACTAAAAGTTAAATTGAGTGATTTTTTTTTTTCAGATATTTTCAGTTTAGATTAGTGAAAAAATTTGTTTATCTGACACAAATTCACAGAAAAATTGATTTTGTCAAACCTACATTTTCACTGAAGGGGTTCCAGCTGTAAAATTGCATTCAGCTCTTATTAAATCCCTCATTAATATTCAGGTCTTTTCTGTCAGTAAATCGGTAATCTGGTTAAATATATATACATACATACATACATATATATATATATATATATTCCTTGTTGGCTTGTCTGTGTCCATCTCATCCTACCTTTTTATACTCTAAACTCCTTGCAACAGGGATTCTGTTCATAATGCTGTCTTTAACTTGCCCAGTTGCTAGAAATCTGTCATTGCCTGTTAACTCTTATGTTTCCTAAGCTGTAAAATCACATACTTTCTGTAATGATATACAGCAAAATCACGGCATTTCATCTCTTTTCAGGTTTTGCATTGCCCAAGTATATGCTTGGACCTAAGCTAAATTTTGTGATTTCTCTGTGACTACAAAAAATTGACAGCTCTGTTTATATTCATTTTTAAGGAAAATGGAAAAATCTGCCATAATGCCTTCATTTATGGAATCAGAGCTTTATGAAAAAGAAAATACACAGGGGAGGAATTAGAGTGGTTGTCTATATGTCTGTGTCTACAGGAGGACAAGCTTGTCTAAGCTCCTGTTATAGTCCATGGAGATGGCAGTACGTTGAAAGTCCATTGAGACAAACAACAGAATCTAGCAATAACATAATACTTAAAATTTAGTTTCATGATTGCCATACTGCTTTTTTGCTTGAGTAGATGCCTTTTGCAATACTATGAAATCATGCAGTTGGCTTGTGGGAATCTACAAGAAACATTTCCTCTTGCATATTATGTAGAGTGGGACAACAAATGTCCTCAATCTGCCTGATTGATGAGCACCTCAACCTGGAGCCCCCATCTCTCCTGATGATGCAGGAATAAAGGCCTTACATGAGTTTCTGGAACATGTCAGTGCTGAATCAGGCCAGATATTTAATGACCTAGATACGTAACTGTTCTCAAAAAGAAAAAAAAAATAAAAATAAAAAAAAAAAAAAGAGTGATCCATGTGTCTGCCATTTTTCTCTGCGGGCAGCGTGGGGAATGGAGTGCATGTATGCCCACAAAGTGAAGCAAGAACTGAGTGTCTGTGAGTGAGAAGAGAATATTGGATCTTACATCATTCCACATTTCAACAGCATTAAGTATTTCATTTAGTATTTTTCACAAGCATTCATTCTCCTCTTTTATTTTTCTCTTTATCTTCCCTCTTTTAAGACCTGCTGTCTCACAGGGATCAATGGAAACAGTTCCACCGACTTTAAAACGGGGTTCAGAAACAAAGGGATGAGCCCACACTGAAGCCAGAAGCCTCCTAACTTTGAAGCTCTGGATGTCCTCCTTTTGAAGAGGATATCCAGATCTGATCAAGGCTTGGCTCCTACTCCCTCAAAATAGTTCTGTATTTTCCCATCCTTCTGACTAGATCTTTGTTCTTAGCTGGCAGAGGGACAATGTGGTGATGCACAACTGAACCACACTCCCCAAACAGAAGGCCAACAAAAAACAGGGGCTGCCTCTATGGCTGACTCACGAGCACCAGGAAAGGACTGTAACACAAAGGTTTCTAGGGGGAGCATCTGGCTCAGAATCCTATGAACTGTGCTCTTGGTTGAGTATGTCCTTGCCAAAAATTATCACTTCTAATTAATCTAAGACAGGAGGGGAACTATTTTTTAAGTGAACTTCAAAAATGATTATTTTTAATGCTGGTAAATCTATGCTAGCCAGTTATTGGTGCCATGTTCAGAAGCTCAGACAGAACTAAATTATGCTTCAGATTAATGTATCGAGCAGTTCAGAGGTTAGACAAACAGCTGTTTCTGCAGCAGGCACACTACAAAGCTTAACTGTTCATTGGAAGGGTAGATACAGCCTAGCTAAAGTCCCAGTGGGCTAACTTTTATTTGTTTCTGATTGGGAGATATCCAAAGCTGACTCCATGCTACTGATGACCTCCCTTAGCAGGGGCAGAAAGTTGAACCTCTGGAGCCAGTGTGATTTTACCAGTCTCTGGGAAAAAAGAAAAGAAAGAAAGAAAGAAAAAACAACAACACCAAAAAAAAACAAAAACAAAAACAACAAAAAAAAAAACACACAAAAAAAAAAAACAAATCTTCAGTGACTCTGAGATACTCTGCAAAATATTTAAATATAAAGTTTTTAAAATTCTGTGTGTATATATATATATGTAAGTATAAATAGACTACGGGGTAAAAAACACACACATACACACACACCCCCAAAAAATCAAATATTGCTTATGATATTTTGTAAAACTCTTAGTTAACTAAGAGCAACCATTTCTTCAAAAGTGGTTGTAAGTGACCTGCAGGCTGAAGTACATTCTAAATGCCATATTACTCAATGGGAAAAGTTCAGAACAGACTGCTTAGCTACCTGATATCATTGTAAGTATTTCAGCAAAGCACCAAGGACCTGATTCAGAGCAGCTGCTAGCCACTTCCGAACAATGTTTAAATACATAGACTTTTTGAAAGAACTGGTTATGTGGAAAAAAAAAAAAAAAAAAAAAGGAAAAAGGAAAAAAAATGCAACAACCTTGCAATGGAACCTTATTTGAACTTATTTGAAAAGCAGAATTAATGGATTCAATGACAAAAGTCCTATTAGTTTCAATGAGTGATTTGATCCTAACTTGACATCAGTCTGCTCTCCAAACATCATGGTAACAGTTCAGATGACCTGTTTTAGACATAGAATCATAGAATCATAGAATCATAGAATATCCTGAGTTGGAAGGGACCCTTAAGGATCATCAAGTCCAACTCTTGACACCGCACAGGTCTACCCA
>CM021731.1:4796739-4886603 GCA_011075105.1 Heteronetta atricapilla | reverse complement strand
CCTTCCCTTCCCTTCCCTTCCCTTCCCTTCCCTTCCCTTCCCTTCCCATCACTTCCCTTCCCTTTCCTTCCCTTCCCTTCCCTTCCTTTCCTTCCCCCTCCCCCTTTCTCCCCTCTCCCTTCTCCCTTCTCTCTGTATTTATTTATTTATTTTTAATTCATTCATTTATTTTTATTTTCCTCCTCTTCCAGTGATGTGAGAGACTCATTTGTGGTTGTAGCCTGTACAGTGTTTTGGTTGATGCTGAAAAAAACATTTATTAACCAATACATGACTAGTAAAAAAAGTCATGTTTCTGCAGGTTAATGAAAAACAAGGCATCCTTCATCCCCATCTCAATGACTTTAGAGAAAATAAACAAGCAAATAAAATGAATGCATTTCTGGTTTGTTGTTGGGTTGGGAGGGAAGTTCATTACTGGGATCACACTGAGGGGAAAAATACAACTTGCCTATGAAAATGATGAATTCAAGCCTGGGGCAAATGCATGACAATTCTTCATTTACCTGAGAAAGAGAAATAGATCTGAGAGATAGGGCACCCAAGGAAAATCCCAGTTCATGTATTTCCATAACTTCTCTACCATAGAACAAATATATTTAATTAAAATATTAGACTGAACCTGACTGTTTTTATAGGTAGCCTTCTGTCACTGATCAAAACCACTTTCTCCTCTTTGAATGTTTCACCTTATAAAAAATTAACCAGTACAAAGTTTTTCCCCTCTCTTTTGCCTGAAGCAAAACAGTATATTTACCTGCCAAAGGCAACCATTTTTGAGATTTCTCTCTTAGGAAACAGAGTCACCAGTTTTCAAAGCAATCACCATGAGCTATTTTCTCATTGAAATGGTTTTCTGAGTAGCGCAAACCCACCTGACATCTGGAAAACTCCACGTGTTCTGTTCACCTGTTCACTAGTTCATCACCATGAGAAGTATCACACACACATTCACAAAAAAAAAAAAAAAGAAAAGAAAAGAAATATGGATGTGAAGATGTGCATAAGTGCATGTGTGAGCAAGAGCAAATACAATGACTAAGGAGGACCAAAACCTTATTAACCCATTAGAATACTAGATTTTTGATAACATTTGTCAACAGATCAAACAGTTACAAATGAGGATCACAGAATCACAGAATCAACTAGGTTGGAAGAGGTCATCCAGTCCAGCCTCTGACCTAACACTAACAAATCCTCCACTAAACCATATCCCTAAGCTCTACATCTAGACATCTTTTAAAGACCTCCAGGGATGGTGACTCAACCACTTCCCTGGGCAGCCTATTCCAATGCCTATGAAACCTTTCAGTAAAGAAGTTCTTCCTAATATCCAACCTAAATCTCCCTGGTGATGCCAAGATCTGCTCTTCAGTATATTTGTTGATAAAACTGGTTGATTTAGAATTGGACAGGGGAGCTTCCACAGGCTAGCAGATACTATCAAATGTCCACAAGTACCTGGAAAACAACACAGATGATTAAAATCAAATAGTACTTTGATTTTCATACTTGCTTTTAGTGATTGCATTGTTACATTAAGCTTACAACATGAACCAAGGCAGTTGAAATTAATTCATGCAAAACACTGATCTATAACTTTGCATATGGCAATTCAACTTGCATAAATGTTGGAACCTTGCTTTGTTTTAAAGGCACATTTGTAATGACAATGCCAAAAAATTTTTTTTCTGGGATAATGTATTTTTCATAGAATCATAAAATGGTTTGTGTTGGAAGGGGCCTTAAAGATCACCTAGTCCAACCCCCCTGCCAGGGGCAGGGATATCTTTCATTAGACCAGGTTGCCCAAAGCCCCATCCAACCTGGTCTTGAACACTTCCAAGTATGGGGCATCCACAACTTCTCTGGGCTACTTCTTCCAGTGACTCATCACCCTCTGAATGAAGAATTTCCTCCTTATATCTAATATATCTAACTCTACCCTCTTTTAGTTTCAAAACATTACTCATTGTTCTGTCACTACATACCCTTGTAAAAAATCTCCCTCCATCATTCTAATAAGCCCCCCATTAAGTATTGAAATGCTGCAATAAGGTCTCCCTGGAACCTTGTCTTCTCTAAGCCTTTCTTTCTAGGAGAGCCCCTCCTGTCCTTAGATAATTTTCATGGTCCTCCTCTGGACCTACACCAACAGGTCCATGGCTCTCTTTTTTGGGGGACCCTGGAATTGAATGCAGCAGTCAAGGTGGGGTCTTACAAGAGCAGAATAGAGAGGGAGAATCACCTCCCTCAACCCGGTGACTCCATGCTTGCTTTTATGCAGCCAACGATATGGTTGGCTTTCTGGGATGCAAGCACACATTGCTGTCTCATGTCCAATGTCGCACCCACTGATATTCCCATGTGTTTTTCTACGTGGCTGCTCTCCATCCAGTTCAAATTCCGGTCTGTACTCATATTAGGAATTGCCCCAACTCAGGTACAGAGCCTTGCACTTGGCCTTGTAGAGCTTTGAGTCCCATTTCTCAATCTTGTCTAGGTCCCTCTGGGTGACATACCTTCCTTCTATTGTATCAATTGTTCAATTTTATTTGGTACCTACAAGACTTTCTGTTATCCATTGGACCTGCAAGCTTGTTGTATACAGAGTGGGAAGACATCAAAAACAACCAGAGAATTGTCAATATCTACATAGGATCTTCCATTTCCTTAGAAGTAGGATACAAAGATCTATCTCAGTTTTAAGGCTAGTGGACTTTCTCAGTTAAGTTCTCATCTAAGTTCCCTTAATACATTTTTGAAGCCATGGAATCACAGAAGCACAACATGGTTAAGGTTGGAAGGAACCTGTGAGGGCTATCTGGTCCAATTCTTCTGCTCAAGCAGGGACATATAGACAAGGTATTCAGGGACCACACCCAGTTGGTTTTGAAGATCATCAAAAAGGGAAAGTCCACCACCACCTCTCCTGGTAACCTGTGCCACTGCTTGGTCACTCACACAGCACGGAAGTGCTTCCTGATGTTCATAGGGAACCTGTTGTGTCCCAGTTTGTGTTCATTGCCTCTCGTCCTGGCACTGGGCTCAACTGAAAAGAGCCTGATTTTGTTTTCTTTGTATCTTCACTTCAAGTATTTATAGACTTTGATAAGATCTCCCTGAGCCTCTGCTTCTCCAGGTTCAACAGCCCCAGCTTTCTCAGCCTCTTTTTATAGGAGAGCTGCTCCCATCCCTTTACCATCTTGGTGGCCCTCCATTGAAATCTTTCTAGTATATCCACTTCTACCTTGGGGCAGCATATGGAAAGCAAAGACTTGGACATTTTGTGTGGAATCTTTGAGTTTTATCCCTTTACAGCACTATTCTACTACTCTGCCATGCCTGGTGGTAGCCGGGACTTGCATGAGTGCATCTGTCTAAAGCTCAGGATAGTATTGTGCTGCTACTGGCAGCAAGGGCATTTTGAAGAATTGGCCACTTCAGTAACTCTTTTCTCAGAGACTATCTCCAGTGTGTTTCCAGATTCCTGAATCCTTGACAGAGAAATTCAGAGAAATTCATGATTCTTCCAATTCAGCTGGCAAAAGCCATGGCTCTTTTATTCAGCCTGGATTCCTTCGGTTCTCCTAACTAGCATTCAATATTAAAGAACACAGAAACTCTAACAAACATAGTTTTTTGTCAGACACTAAAATGAAGAGCAAAAATAATTGAATATAAGAAATCTGTTAAAAATAGGAAGTGTTTTTAGCACAGAAAAATTGTAACTTCTTTTCACTCAAATATTTGCCACAGACACTGAAGTGACATATAAAAAGGAAAAGTTAACACTATATCAATGTGAATATTCAGCAGCCAGCTCCTCTTTTCTTTGTGTCTTCAGCCATAGGCTTCATGGGGTAGTTGAACAACTGGTACAGATAAATACCTTTCTCAAAGCATTTTCCTCTATGACTGTTACTTACATCTAAGTAATTAATGAAGTTTCTGGTGGTAGTCACAGATGATTCAAGGTATTTCCCACACTGTTAGATTTGCATATCTCACTGGGGTGAAAGAAAACAATTGCACGTATGTAAGTGTGTATGTCTACCAAAGTCCATCTGATGCCTCTGAGGCCCTGTTACTCTGAGCTGGTTTGTTATCTGCGCAGCTGACCTTCCATATTACTCGGCATCCACATTACAGGATTTCTGTCACTATGGAGATTTTGCTGTTGCCAGGACAGGGCACATGGTGCATATAAAATGATGGACATTTCCCCCCAAAATCAGAGCAAAGTAGGATTGAGAAAGTTCTGCATCTAACTCTTCCCTAGAGTGCACTCTTTCCTTGTGTGAAAATCACACAGAATCACAGAATGTTAGGGATTGGAAGAAACCCTGAGAGATCATTTAGTCCAATCTCCCTGCTGGAGCAGGAACACCTAGATCAGGTCACAGAGGAACACATCCAGGCAGGTTTTGAATGTCTCCAGAGGAGACTCCACAACCCCCCCTGGGCAACCTGTTCCAGTGTTCTGTCACCCTTACCATGAAAAGGTTTTGCCTCATATTTAAGCAGAACATCCTATGTTCAAGCTTGTACACATTGCCCCCTTTCCTCTCATCAGATGTCACCAAGAAAAGCCTGGCTCTATCCCCCTGACACTTAACCTTTACATATTTATAAACATTAATGAAGTTACAGTCTCAGTCTCTTCTGCAAGCTAAAGAGATCCAGCTCCCTCAGCCTTTCCTCATAAAGGAGATGCACTCCCTTAATCATCTTTGTGGCTCTGCACTGGACTCTCTCAAGCAGTTCCCTGTCCTTCTTGAACTGAGGGGCCCAGAACTGGACGCAATATTCCAGATGCGGTCTTAACAGGACAGAGTAGAGGGGGAGGAGAACCTCT
Organism: Heteronetta atricapilla; assembly: GCA_011075105.1. Lineage (NCBI taxonomy): Eukaryota > Metazoa > Chordata > Aves > Anseriformes > Anatidae > Heteronetta > Heteronetta atricapilla. Next base: position 4,881,745 of record CM021731.1, on the reverse strand, counting down.
CTCGACCCCAGGATGCCATTGGCCTTCTTGGCCAAAAGGGTACAGTGCTGGCTCATAGTCATCCTGCTGTCCACCACAGCCCCCCCATCCCTTTTCCCTTTGCTGCTCTCCAGCAGGGCAGTCCCCAAAATCCCAGAGGTAAAGGAGGTGCCTAGGCACCCTATAACATAAAAGGAGACTGTGAAGTGTGTAAGAGAGTACTAGCAGTAACTAGGACTGCAAATGGAGTGATACCTGAGTAAATCAGCAGGAATTACCTTTATCAAGCTAGGAGCTGATCTGGGGTGCTCAGGTCTAAGTCTTGATTAGTTTCCAATTCTTTTACTTGTTTGTATTTCCCATGTCTTAAAATCATATAGAAGAATTTGAGTTGTGCTGGACAGTTAATCACACTGCAGTGTTAATAGGGACATGAAGACCTGATTTTGTGTGTGTATATATATATATATATATATGTATATATATATATATTCTGGTCTTTCAATGAAAGGCATAGTAGATCAGTTGCAAACAAAAAATCCTTACCTAATCAAATGGTTTTTTTTACATAAATAATCTGAGATTTGAATGACTAGATTATCTGCAAAGAGAGCAAGTAACCCACTGAATGACTTTCCAGAGAAGACAAGAACCATGTCTGTTGAATTGCTCAAAATTAAAAATTGCCAGATTTAATAGGAAAAGAGAAAGTCACCCAATCAACAGGCATAGCTACAGTTATATATCTTTTTAGGATTGAGGGCATATCAGGATCAGAGCAGATATAGGAAATAAGGACCGAAAGAAACCTGGGAAGAAAACAGCACAGACTGTCTGAGTAGTTCACAGTAGTGATTCAAGCTGACAAAATGTTATTGGAGGGATCACTCTCTTCAGCACTGTTTGCTTTGGGAAGTCAGAGAGAGATTTATTATGGCTGAAAGCCTTTACAGCTGTCAGATACAAGTGCTAGTTAAAGGAGAGAAAATAGTATCTTGAATTAAAGCTTCAGTCTGAATATATGTTTTTATATACAGGTTTTATCTGACTCAGGGTATCATCAAAATCTTGCCTGTAAATGCATTACTTTTAGAACATCTTACATACTGTTAAGGTGTGTTTATTTTTCATTTATTGTGCCTTTATTAGAATATGTATTAGTGATAAAGAAATAATGTTAACATCAGACTAAAGTCTCCTAAAGAAATTCCCGAGCCCTGCCCTTCTTATTTAGCTTAGACATGAGCTTCTTTGTCACTGATTTTAATGAGACTGAAGGCTGTGGATATATACACTATGTTAAAACACTGCTTGTGGATATTACCTGAAACACTGGTAAAATGTAGCTACTTCTGTTCAGTGCTAACGGCAAAATTTGGGGGTCAGGCCAGGTCAGAGGAGCAAATGTTCTTGGATAGACACACAGCACATACAAAAGCTCACAGCTTGCTTTCATATGAACTAAATAGCAAAATGCATAGCTTTTTACTTGCCTTGGAAAAATCATAAGTCAAGAAAAATGGTGAAACCTGTACCTGTGTTTTATAGTGAAGTGGATAATCGACTGGAGGAATATTAGTTTTTGTTTTAATGCTCTTTGGGCTCTAAAGACCTGGTCATCAAACTTCCTCAGAAAATATGTAATTTTCTCAGGAATATGATCTCTTGCATTAGTCATTCACCTTTACTCAGCTGAGTTAATCCAACAGTGCTGTTCATCAGACTACCTGAAAATAAGAAGCAGCTCTCTCTTCAGAGAATACATCCAGATAATATAAATAGAAGATAAATAGATCTTTTTCATGTTTTTCATCAGTTTTTGTACCACAATTTAAATAAATGAGTGTTTGGCCTTTGATTTTACTTGTTTCTGTGTGTACTGTGGAGCAGGACACTGCACAATTGCACAGTGAGAACCATTCTTTCTGTTGAAAATCCTTAAATCTAATTCAGATAGTCATGGAATAGTTGAGGTTGGAAAGGACTTCTGGAGGTCATCGGGTCCAACTCTCCATCTTAAGTAGGGCCACCCAGAACAGGTTGCCCAGGACCATGTCCAGAAAGATTTGGAATACCTCCATGGATAAAGATTAAATAAATTAGCCAAACAATTAAACATAGAAGTCCAAAAAATGGAGGAGAAAGAGAGAGCAATTCCCCCCACAAGTGATGCTACCTACAGTCACCAAACAGTTCAAATGTGAATAGAAAGTAATCAGATATCTAATCAAGAATCAAGATATTTCTAGGTATTGTCATCATCTTAAAACAAAACAACAAGAACAAAAACTGTAGGGCCAGATTACCCAGCATTAAAAGTTCCTTTTGATAAAGACTATTTTTTTTTTTCATCCTTCTTATTAGCACTTCCAGGCAATAAGAGGGCTCTGAAGTTTGCAGCAAAGCGGGTGCTTTAAAGCTCATGAAATGTCTGTACATTTTTTATTATTAGAAGTGACACCATTGTGCCGTCCAAATGGAGGACTGCCAGAACATGCTGCCAGTCACATTCAGAGCAGCACTGAAAACTCTGACAAAATGCTCTCCTCTTGCAAGTGCTCTCCCAGTTCAGCTCACAAAAATAATTTAGTGAGAACAAGGGTTGTCTGAATTATTAGTGATCTGTTGAGCAGAAAATATAGCTTATAGTTGAAGCTGGCATTGCAGGTTTTTGAGGTCATGTGGCAAGCCACTCTACTCATGTAGACTTGCTTAATATGATGAGTTTGTTTTATGGCAAAAGTCAATTTTTTATAATATAGACATTATTACAGATTTTATATGAGGGAATGGGTATGGTCTAATGACTTGAAAGATTTGGCACAGATCAACAGTGTGACCAGGCAATATGTCTATGCCCAGAGACTGCCAGCTCTTGGGTAAGGAGGGAATAGCATCTCATTTTGCACATATAAAGTGCCTGTCACAATGGGAGCTCTATTCCCTGAAAAATAATAATAAAAAGCACAGCCTGCTTCTTACTCTGAGAGTTTAATCAGTGGAAGTGTCAGCCAGTCACATATTTGATTTCTGTTAACGTGATAAATAAGGTTATCATATTTGCTTGCATAACAACTGTTCAGATTTCTCCCTTAAAAATTCATAACGTGGCCATAATTTAAAGTGTTGTTCATGACCAGTCAGAAGGTGCGGTTATACAGGAAGACCATTGCATGTGCAAGGCTGTTATGCAAGCAAATAAGGTGTTATTTTAACTTACTGCTGGCTCAATATATTTGTTAGAATTAATTGGAGTTGTGGTAGATGGCAGTAGATTCATAGCTACCTGGTGATCTGTAGTTGCAAAAGTACCTAAAACAATAACAAACCCAGTCTGTTAAGGGTTGGGTGCTCATCCCACCCACTAAGGACTAATAGGTTAATATTACAAAGACTTGATATACTTTATTATTTATAACTTTAATGAAAAAGATTCTAAGAATTGAGATTCAGGGCCCCAGTAGACAGGGAATAGCACAAAAAAAGATACAGTCCCTCAGTTAGGAAACCTACTTTCTATATGTCAGACAGGATGCAATGCTGGATATTAAATGGACAAGCGGGGGCTGGCCTGGGAGTGTGGGGAATGAGGCAACAATAAAATCAAGTTAATTTAGTGGGATGGAAGAGGTCTGGACTTGCTGCATGTCTCACCTGAGTACTCCCTGTGTGCCTGGGAAAAGCTAATGAGTTCTATCACAGGGGAAGAAATTTTAGGTTCAGTGTGGGTAGAGCTGCAGGTTCTCCGTTCCACTGCAGAGGGACTTTCAGGGATGCTCCACATATGTTGAAGCTTCACAGGCTAACAATTTCAAACTTGGGCATAAAAAATAAAGTGCTTTTCTAAACTATCTACTGTCCAAAGGTTTTGAGCAGCAGTCTCAACCATAATGTTTGACTAGTTCAAGCCTGGGTGTGACCCAATTTACATTATTTTAGCCCTATATTTAAACAGAGAGACTAATTCCCTTTAACCTGAGAAATGGATATTTAAGTTGTTCAGTCCTTAAAACTTTATAACAATGGTAATAGTATTGGTACTCTGGAGTCAGGTAGCTGCATTTGAATGGTAAATTAGTTCCACTTTATTATGTATGTAAATATTTGATGTTTGTGCACAGCGCACTGTCATAAAATCCTTTGAAAATCGTATTTATGTAAACTCAAGAAAACAAATAGATTGGAAAGATTTTTAACAGGGTAAAGAATGGGGCAATTTTTACCCTATGTGTGTGTAAAGGTGGGGAATCCCAGAATGCAGGGTTTGAGAGAGATTCAGCTAAAGCAAGAAGTGTTCAGCACACAGAAATATTTTTCTGTGATGAAAACAGCTGTCAGAGAGTTTCATTTAACTCCATGTCCCCACAAAGGTAGGCACTAGTTAATTTTTAATCTACTATCCCACCAAAACAGATAGGGGACTGTTTGAACCCAAATACATCCCAGAAGCTAGTGCTTCTGAGAAACATTCTGATTCAAGTTCATCTCGCCTTTAGTAGCAACCCTGGCATTGCACAATCCTCCTTCAATTTATTATTAATTCAGTTCATTTTCATTCAGTTCTTTCTGCAATTTCTGATAAGATGGCAATGGAACTATTTTGTTTAATGAAAATAATCACATACACGCCCCCACACACATGTACAATCAATCACATTTTAACCATATTAAATAGTGGTGCCGTAAATACTGTGGGAAGTAAGTGGGTTTAGAAAGCATGACCTTAAAACAACTGTTAAACAATTTGTTGCTGACAATGTTTCTTTATAAGGAACAAGCCTGGATTTATTGTAGTTAAATGGTCCATTGGGAAACATTCGCTATTCCAATGTCACACACAGGAAACCCACCACATATCTTATTAAGACAAAATGTGTCCTTTCAGATTGTAGATTTTGAATGAAACATTGTTTATATGTCTCATGAAAATAACTCTATTTATAGAAATGCAGATTTCTTTTAATATTTATATATTAGTACATATGCAGGAGTTAGTTGAAAAATTGGCTTAAAATCTGTTTTTACCATAAGTCCAAAGTAGGGAGCGTGAGCTGGGCTGTGCTGGGAACAGGCCCCAGAATTGTAGCAGACAGTTCAGCCTTTAAAGATAGATGTAGACAAATGTGATCTTTCCTTCTGCTCAGAGCTGGCCAGGAGGAAGCCAGCTCTGGTCTGGAAATGATATGCAGCTGCATTAGCTTGCACTGTCTTCTGTCTGCATGGGTCTTTCAATAAGGTCCATATGCAACATCATGATGACGCATCCATGGAAACTTCCAAATTAAAGTTGGCTCATGTGCTGTTAAGTCTTACATGAAGTTTTGACTTTACAGACCCTTAGCACAAGAACATAGAGGTTCTGTAAATTTCCCTGCTTACATGAAAATTGTGGGAAAATTGGCTGAAGTTCAGTGTCCGAAATAACAGTTTGTGTCTTGAGTCACCAAACTCTTCTCCTTCTGGGAGTGCCCGTGGCTGTGTCCTTGACCCACCTGCAGCAGGGCAGGCTGGATCATGGGTACGGTCTACTTGGTTCAGCCATCATCACATTTCATGACATTGATCTGGGCTGAGCTAGTTAAAAACTCTTCCAGAGCTGATAGCACAAGACAAGTGTTGTCCCCAGTGGGCAATTTGGATGTGATTTTTTTTTTCTTTTTTCTTTTTTCTTTTTTTTTCTGGAAAGGGGAGTTTAGGCATGTGGACATGAGTCAGGCTACTCCACTTAGCCTCAGGGCTGGAGCACAAGGCTTGCTTGTGTTGTTCAACTCTAGAGAAGTGCTGTGTGAATGTGTCTACTTCTCAGGAGTACAGCTGCAAAATAGGGACCACAATGATTCTTTACTATGGATGAGCAATCTGGAAAAAAAGAATGCATTAAAGACTAAAAGACAGATGTTTAAGTACAGCTTTCATGAAAAATGTATACTCTTCTGTTCTTGTGACTTGAAGGCATATGAGATTTGCATAAGCAAATCTGGTTTCAAAAAATATAAACATTTTTATTCCCTTTACCTTATGTTGTTTAGCAAAAAACATTGTGGTAAACCAAAATGAAAAATGATAAGAATAACACCTTTATTTTTTAGTGTATTTTAATTTATTAATTTACTGATACACCAGCAAACTCATGAAAATAATGTTGGAACTTAAATATTTCTAAGTTTCTCTGATCTGCTTGAGAAGTTTAATTTTTCTTTATTTATTTCCAAAGTTTTTTGTAGAATTTAAAGTTGAAAACAAATTGACTATAAACCCATGAAAATTCTTTTTATTTTTTCCATTCTTATTTTCAAAGGTCATGCAAAAAGAGGGAGCAAGGAAGCAAATAAAGAAAATTAAAAAAAAAGGAAAGAAAGAAGAGAAAAACACAAAGAAAAGAGGGAAAGAGAAAGAAAAGAGAGAGAGAAGAGAAAGCAAGACATGCAGTTGTTTGAGGACTTAAATAAGGAGAGAAGATAAATGTTTAAAGAGGCTTTTTTTTTTCAGTATCATATGTCAACGCTTCTTACACAAGAGAAAAAGTGCATCTCACAGCCCTGAGTAGGATACTCCTATGTTTGATTGTATGTGAAAATTGGAGGGGAATTAGTAACTCTGTTTATGTGTTTTTGCTCTATGTTACAAAACAAATCTCTTTACTAGTATAAAAGGTGGAAAAATAGAGAAGGAGAACAGAAAGCCAAGCCTGCATGGCAATGAACAGTGGAACTGGCAGGAGCGATTACTTTACATTCTCCCTGCCTGAAATTATCTATTTCAATTCTATAGCATCTTTGTTTGTCAGTCTCCTGCTTATGTGGTTGCACATAGGCTTCCTTTGTTTCTATGTCCAAAACCATTATCATGTTACCTTTAAAGTTTGGCATCCAGTGACACAGGGGTCACTAGTGCCACTTTGTGCACAGTTTGTATGACTTCATTAGCTAAATAGAACTGTGGGAACAGCTTTTGGGTGACCCTCAAGCCACGGAGAACTGTGCTTTGCTTCTTTCCTTTTTAATATGCTGTGCCAAAAACACACAAAATGTTCTTCCAATATTTTCAGTCATGGTTATATGGACACTTAGATTTGCTGGGAATAATGGCCACACCTTCTTCTAACGACCTGAAACCAGGACAAACGTAAGGCCAACTTCTGCCCTACCATGTGTCTCTCTAAGGGTGTGACCACAAGTCTTGCACCTATCTTGTTTTCTGCAAATGCTTAGAGTGACAAATTCACTCAAATGTACACATTTATCACATTGACTTGATTATTGTTGCCAGCAATCCTCTTGTTCATTCAGAAATGTGACTTCTGGAATTAAACCACCATCTTCCGTTTTTTCTCAAGTGTTTGGCACCACTTTATTTTTATTTTTTTTACAGCTCTCACATTGGGCTCTGCATGAGTCTCATGTTATTTCATGGTTTTGAAATAAAGGTCTCTGAACTCTAACCAAGGTATGCTTCTCTTTTAGTAATATTAACTTTAATTCTGTTATAAACTATTCTTGAATATTAACCTCGTCCTTTACTGAAAAAAGCTCGGGCAACAGGAAATAAAGTTGGGATGGCATAACATTTCCTCTATGCATGAGAGCAGAGGGAATCTGTCCTAATCCTACCACATCTCCTGTTCAGAGAGACAGAAGCTCTCCTGGCTACATCACTATGAGGACTTGTCCAAACAAAGGCAAAGAAGCTGGTGAAGGGTCTAGAGAACAAGTCTTATGAGGAGCAGCTGAGAGAGCTGGAGTTATTTAGTCTAGAGAAATGGAGGCTCAGGGGAGACCTTCTTACTCTTTACAGTTACCTCAAAAGATGTTATAGTGAGGACGGTATTGATTTTTTTCTCCCAAGTAACAAGCAATAGGACAAGAGGAAATGACCACAAGTTGTACCAGAGGAAGTTTAAGTTGGATATTCAGAAAAAAATTCTTCACTGAAAGGGTTGTGAGGCATTGAAACAGGCTGCCCGTGGAAATAGTTGAGTCACCATCCCTAGAGGTATTTAAAAGATATGTAGATATAGTTAGAGACATGGTTGTATAGTGTAGAGACATGGTTGAATAGTAGACTTGGCAGTGCTAGGTTAATGATTAGACTTGATGATCTTGGAGTTTTTTTCCAGCTTAAGTTATTCTATGATTCTATTATTTTATTCTATGACTTTCAGGACTTTCACACAGCTTCTCAGCTGTGCTGGTGTTTTTCTGCCAAAGAATTTTACTCATAACAGTACAGCTTCTATTTCACAGAAGAAGATGGACAAAAGAGGAGTAATTGAAGTTGTTAATTACTGACATGCTGAACTGTCAGCACAATATTTATGGGTATATTTATTTAGTGAAGATGCTGGATTTTTATGTGAGATTTCAACATGCTGATTCAGTCTCTTGGACTCATCACATTGAAAAAAAAAAAAAAAAAAAAAAAAAACAGGCACTTTGGACTTTGCTTCACATCCTTTGTATATACCTGCTCACCTGCTAAAGTAATTCTTTGATGTAACTACTTTTCTACTTTTTTTTTTTTTTTTTTTTTTTTTTTTTTTTTTTAAGATGTAAGCCTATTCACTGGGCCTAAGGAACAGTCAGCCAGGTTCTGATGGTTCTTTTGGTCTGTAGTTTTTAGCCCAACACTATGACATGCCAGAAGTGCCTGTATCTAAATAGGATACCTGCCTCATGGGCATTGCACTGACTGAAATTATTAGCCAACACACTTCAATTGCCGGGCTAGATTCTTATTCTCCCACGTGTTTCTTCAACTTTATTTTATTTAAATACATTAAAGCCTATCCTTTCTGGCATCATTAATGACCTACATAAAATCAAATGTGTAGGAGATCAAGTGGAGGAATAATGTTTATATTTAGATGTTATTGTTTAAAGCAAAGCCAGATCATTAGATCAGTAAACAGTACTTTAGCTAGAAGCTTGGTCAGATGATAAGCACATACTTTATTATTAGATAGTACATTATTATACTTTCAAAGACAAACTAGATTAACTGGGTGAAATGATCATTTTTCACTAGTAATTACAGTGATGCAATGTCTCAGAAGCTGAACCATGCTGAATTTTTAAGGGAAATGGTTTAGAAATTCAACTTAGAACTGAATCCAGATTTTTATGGGAAGGCTCATTTTCTTACAGTTCCCATGGAGCTTCACAACTTACTTAGAAAAGCTGCCAATCCAATATATATGGACATATTTACATTATCTGTATTTGAAAACAATATTTAGCTTGGATTAAATAAAAGTTCATTTCTTTTCACCTAAAATGAATCATGATAAATTAGCTGAAGTCAATTGTAAGATTACAGAGGGGGGGGAGGGGGGAGGAGGGGAAGGTTAAAAAAGGCAGAAATGAGGACGGAAAGTAAACTAGATTTCCATAGATTCTTGATTAGATGTTCAGTGGGTTTATGGCCTCCACTCTGACTTACTGATGAAAGTTGATACTGACAGGAACCTTTGGGGCTGAGCCAACCTACAAGGTCTGCCTTTTGGTTTGCATCCAAAATTGATAAACGTTTTCCTTCTGAATTCACTTTCTATAGTTTTAGTTTTACCACAGCCAAACAACTGAAGAGATTTCTACGTTGTCTTGAAGCTGATCCTAAACCTAAATCGAAAGCCCTATTTTCTCTTTATGCATTTCTGTATATTACCACCTGGTCTACCTTTGTATGGTAAGAAAATTCAGATCATGAAATTTGGGATATTCTGCCACAGCAAGCACACCTACTGCATCACTTGGGCTATTCACTGAATCCAGCTGCCTTTGAAGCATTTACTGAAAAATGTGAAATCCGTACCTTGGTTTCTTGTTTATCATTTGTCAAGCTGTGAATTAAAGTCCCAAAGTTATGCATAAGTCACTGATGTGTTAATTTGGTTAAAGCTAGAGGTGAGAAGCTCATCTTTGTGACTGACAGATATAGTATTAGTGCCTGTGTCTGCTTTGCTTGGCTTCTCTCTCTTTCAGTGGTAATTGCATATAAAATCCATATACAGAGAGAGCCAGAATCACTCGTGAGAGTCTGTCTCTCCTGGAGAAATGGTGGCAATAGCTTTCTGCTTTCAGTTTTCACTCAATAATAATAATAATAATAATAATAATAATAATAATAATAATAATAATAATAAAGTTCTTTATTCTTGTTGTGAACCATTGCTGGTGGCAGACAGCAAGTAAATTTAGCAATATTTTCTATTTCTTAAGTGTCAACTATTTCTTCTTTAATTCAATGTGTTGAGATTTTTTATTTCAGATTCTGTGACAATTTCCCTATCTGACGTAGATGTGAATTTGTCCTCTGTATCTGAAAATCATTCTGAATGTTTTTAAATGACTTCTGACTGTTTGAACCTCATTATTGTGCATGTTAAACAAATGCAACTTGGGCTACAGTAAAGTGTACACTACAGAGCATAGGAACATATGTTTATGAAATGAAAATAGGAAAACAATTGGTTAGAGATTTATTTATTTATATTTAATGAAGTGACATATCAACATTTCATATAGCAACTTTTTTTCTTTGTATTTTTTTTTCAGCAGTTCAGATGTATCTATATATAACAGAAGAAAACATTCACATATGTATAGGTATTCTGAATTTTACTGCTCAAAATGATATATATAAATATATATGTCTTATCCTCTTTCCCAGCACAGATCTTAAAAGTACAGAGAGAGACATTAGATAGATATCGGGAGCTTCCCTAAGCACAGAAATGTCATCCTCATCCATTTAACCTGCTAAGGAATTAATCTCTCATCGTTCTAAGTTTGAGAGAGTTTTTAAGAAGGTAAATGCATTTTTTTTTTCATTTTTCCCTTTTTTTAATAGCAAATACTATCAAGAATGTTTGAAAACTTTTAGAATTCCCATCCAAGTTAATCCTTTTAAACCTAGCTATGCTTATTAGCTTTCTTTGAACAGATAAGGCTTAAACAGATGTGTCATTTGAAGAACTGAAGTCAATTTAATAGCAAAGAAGGATACAAAATAGTGGCTACAGAAGGTGAAATGTGGCATTTGATGAAATAGTGGTGATACATTTTTAAATCTCTTCTAAAACTATATTGTTGAAATGACAGAAATTACTAGTGAGCTGTTATGGTTTTAGGAATTATAGGCATCAACCTATTTAGTGGTGCTAAGAAGCAGCTTGAATCCCTGGCTGTCTCTCTCAAGTGATTTCTGATGGCATGGCAGCTTCTGCAGCTAGCTGTGTCTGCAGACAAGAAGTGCCTTGAATTTATCAGCCAGTGGGTTGAAATGTAAAGATAGGAAACCTCTTTATCCATCTTTAGGAGAAGGAAATTCTTAAGTCATCTGAATTAGAATGGCAATTTTAATTGAGTTCTCGCTTGTATCTCATTGTATATTCTCTTGGACGGTGGCAGCTGAGAAACACAACATCACCTCATTTGGATTGTCCTATTGTGCCAGCGGATCTTTCTGCTATGGCTATGCACAGTGGCTTAATAGGGATGTGTATAGCAAGTGTCTATGGAGTTGGAAGACATTTCATTAGACGTATCTGCAACATAGATGAATGGGAGAAGTTTCCAGTAAGGGCACATTGTGCTACATCATCAAGGAAGAGTCAAAGGAATTTTTTTTCCTCTTTGCCATACTAAGCTATCTTGGAAGGTTATTTACAGTTAATATTCCAAACAGGAGCTTCTGAATTTCAGAAAGTACACTCTGAAAGTACAGTCTGGGAATTTTAAGCAGTGGCAGTTTTGGAAACAGGAGATGTAGAAATAGCTGGAGGCAGAGTTACTGGCTGAACAGCTCTTATTCTCTGCCTACAGCTTAGCAAGCACTTGGAGTCTGACTCCTTAATTCAGCAGCTCAGTTACCCTGAAATAAACCTCAGGGGGATCAAGGATATATCTTCATTTTGGGGTCCCTCTGCAGTGCCAGGATAAGGTAAAGGAGCATTATCCTAAACACAAAATATGTCCTTTGGAGGCAGGACCCATGCAATTGTAAATCATCATCATTGCCTTATAATCTCTATGTCTCCTATAGGCACTGTGATCAAATAAACAAGCTTTGTGTTTGTTTTCCTAGCATTTCTGTATCTGAGAAAAATACTTCCTAATAAGCTTTAAAAGGTCTCCCTGCAGGTTATCTCAGTGGCAATGCAAGTGCTATAGAAGTGTTAATACCTGTGCCCAGGCTGCACACTGTCCATGAGGATCAGTCCAACAGATGAGGTACTGAAGTTTTGCTGAGGCAGAGGAAAAGGATAGCTTATGAAAGATGAATGGGAGTTGGAACCAAATTTAAATTAATTAACTTCAACTAGACTTAAATTCTATTGTGAAAAGTCAATGGCTATGGCCAGTGAGCAAACTTGAAAACACCAAGCTGGGATGGGAGTAAAATAATTAGCGTGCATCTCACAGCAACACACATAACTAAGCCTATAAAAGTTTGCTACTAATGGTAAACTGTGCTTTACCAGAGCTGCTTCTGGACCCATTTCTGAGTGACCAGTGTAGTTAAGTTCTGAGCTCCAATACAGAGCTGTCTTTACAAATTTAGCTTGGGTACAGAGGCAATATAAGTTCCTGGCTGCTGGAAAAACTTTATTATAAGATCATCACAGTTCCTCCTTAGCCTTTTATTTTCCTTCCTTATTTCTGTATTTCTCAAAAAAATAAAATAAATCTAAATGTATGCAAAAAGCTTCAGACACCTGCATGATCCTGATACTTTGCCTTTTTTAAAAATAAATAAATAAATAAATAAATAAATAAATAAATAAATAAATAAAACCTCCTGATTCTGAACACATGAAATTCACAACACTGGTGTGGGACAAGAGCTAACTTGGAATAAGAAATCAGTCCATGACTGAACCATAAAAATATTTAAATGCTAGGGGTTTTTTTTGTTTGTTTGTTTGTTTGTTTTTTGTTTTTTTCATTTTCAGCAGGAAAATCTTAGGCCAGATCCCTAGCTTTTGCCAACAGGGAAAGAAGAAAGAAGCTTCAAAAAAGAAGCTTCATAGTAGTCAGTCATGAAACTCCAATATGTACCATTTGACAATATTGCTATTTAGAGTGATATATTTTTTAAAAAAATATTAGAATCATAGAAACATAGAATATCCCAAGTTGGAAGGGACCCATAAGGATCATCAAGTCCAACTCCTGGCACCACACAGGTCTACACAAAAGTTTAGACCATGTGACTAAGTGCACAGTCCAATCTCTTCTTGAATTCAGACAGGCTCTGTGAAGAGACTTCTTCACTGGGGACCCTGTTCCAGTGCACAACCACACTCTCGATGAAGAACCTCCTCCTGACATTGAGCCTAAACTTCCCATGCCTCAGTTTAAGGCCATTCCCGTGGGTCCTATCACTGATGTTTATGGAAAAAAGTTCTGCCTTTCCACTCCCCCTCATGAGGAAGTTGTAGATTATATATAGATGTTATATATGTAATTTATATATATATATATAATATATTATATATATATATTTTTATATATAGTATATAAATTATATAAAAATATAAATATATAATATAAATATATATAATTAATATATAATATATAATATATAATATATATTTATATTAGCTATTAAATGTGCAGATGCAATTAATTTCTTCTAATTTCACTCACCAAAAAGTCACAGTCTTGTTGCATGTCTTGACTCCCACTTAGTAGTCTATGGAGAGTGCACCATTCCCTCAAATATCCCTAAGGTCCCTGATCCTTGATTCAACAAATATATGTAAGCTACAGTGTTGAGAATGTGAGTTACTGTTATGCTGAGCAGAATTAGGCCAAAGATATGGAGGCCAAAGCATTTTAGCTGAGCCAGACTTCCCGTCACTGTTCTTTGGTAGTTTGGTAGTGCTTTTTTACTGTGAAGCACGATTTTGAAATCTTTTAAAAAAATATAAGCAGAGGAGGTGACCTCTGCTCAGTGAGGTGACTGGCAACAAAGGACTTCCAATGCCAGCTCAGGGGTGCTGTCTGTGTGCTGGCAGCGCTGATGAGGAGACATGGGTTACAGCTAGCTCAGGGTGTAATGGAGGCTCAGCCACAGGAATTACCAAACCCCATGTGTGCCTGCTCTCTCTTTTAATAGACTAAACACATATGTCTCTTTAGCCACTTAGAAAAAGATGTTATGAAATGGCTGTAGTCACAAATGGGGTTTTAAATGGTTTTAATGTAATATGACAATCTGTTCACAAATCCTGATGTGTTTACAAAACATATCCTTGCTGCCTAATATGTTTATTTTAACACTTTATTCAGGCTTAAATGCCATTTTCACATGCTAGGTTTGTTTGGATTTTGCATAAGGTTGTACCACTTATTCAGGAATGTCTGACAATAATGCAGCATTGGGAAAGAGTTCAACTTTTGTTTGGGTTGAATCACATTCAGCTCCTGTTATTCACCATTTAGAGACTGAGTCATCAAATAACAAAACACATGGTTTAGGACTGTTTAGTTTCTGCTCTCGGCCAGAACAGGTGACCTTCTCTTTAGTATGACCACAGGCAACAGAAGTTACTCTCATCTGGACAGAACAGGACAGAGGTTAAGTGAATCAAGTATTTTGCCATGATGCAGTTTCCTTCAGCTAACAGACATCCTCAACTTTCTAGTTCAATGTGAAGGTTAGGAACATAGCTGGATTCCTCCACAGTTTTACAGTTTTTGTTGACAGGGTCTATAATTCACTATTTTCCACTGCTTTCAGAACAGGAGGAAATCCCATTTCATGTGTACGAACAATTACTTGGCTTCAGTTGCTTTCATCATTTCCTGGGACAATTTCAGCACATGCCATACCTTTGCTCCACACCATTTACCTTTGCAAGTCCTCCAGTCACTGTGAATACCACAGCAACTCTTCAACCTCATTCTTCCATTCTCTATATGGGATTGGAATATAATAGTGAATCAGGTCCAAAGTTTCTTCCTTCTCAAGGTGCTTAAAGGCCAACATATCTAAGGGATACCAAAACTGAGGAATAGAGATCTTGTGTACACTTTGGTGTACTTTTTGTGTTTGTTTGTTTGATATAATGAACTTCTATAGAAAGGTTAAGCTATTTTGTGCTGAAGAATTACTACCAACCATCAGTCTGTCTGTCACAGGCTTTTTTTAAGGATCAAAGTGGTCGTGTCTCTTCTGGAAGCTCTCCGATGGACAGGACTGACTTTTGGTCTCACTCAGGCTTTGCATTAGTTCAACTCCTGTGATCATAGGGAAAGCAATAGGCAAGTCAAACACAGAATTTACAGACAAGGTCCAATTTCCCTGATGAAATGTTTGATCATTAGTGAAATAAAAGAAAGAGGACAAAGCACTTAATTCCTGTTATTACCTTCCATTATGTTTTCCCCATATTATAAAACTCTCACCAGTCCATTGTACTGAGCAGAATAGTCATTTAATAATTTATTCATTTTCACAGAAAAGTCTACCAATGTGTCATGACTGTCAACAGAGAAATACTGAGTGGTATCGGTTGGAAAGAAAGCATTTTCAGGCCTTAACACTTTCTAGGCCATGGATAATTTATATTGTAGTTGATATGGTATATTCATACATCACATTTAATATGTATCTTACTGCAGATAATTTAAACAATATTTATCCATAGCCTTAGTGCTGTTGAGGAATTTAATTTTCAGGTGAGGATTTTGCCTTCTTTACATTTTTTTTTTTTTAACCAGGTTATTATTATATACTCTGAACTTGTAGCCCATATAAAGAACCCAATAATTGCAGGACCTCACATTTTTGGCACTTAAGCTCAGTAAGTTCCAAAGGAATTTCATTGCACTTTTAGTTTTCTTCACATTTCACCTAACCAAAGTCAACCTGCCCATCATTCTTGTTAGCACGCATTCAGTACAACAAGGCAGCAGTAGACCACACCACATATGCCACAGTGTATTATTCTTTCTAATCAAAGGGTTTGCTTTCATTTCCAAAGTGTGGGAAACCTGACACAAGATGCCCATTGAAGATAGGGAAGAATCCTCCACTCTTCAGTGTAGTGTAATAATAACAACAACAATAACTTTGATTTTGTTTCAAGACTTCTCACTTGGGATCCTACAGAGGTTCTAATACCCCGCCATGCCAGCATATTATTTTTGGATTGAATGACTGGATGAGCTTGATTTACATCTTATCGCACTCCATAGCCCATAATGTGTTTTTAAATCATGTCTAAACAACTTACAACAAAAACAAAATTGGAGGCAGGCGGTGGGAAGTATCTTGAATAAGTTGAGCATCAAAGAAAGAAACCTCAGAGGACTAAGAGGGGTATATTTGCAGCTGGCTGAGTCATGTTTCATGTGGGGTATGGTCTCTTGCTAATAATAAGTGAACTGCTAAAATATTATTCTACAATTTATTAAATTGTTCAGTAAGTTTGCATGTTCTGTACAGGCATGTTCATTGGTAACTTCTTTTCTTTAAGAATTTTTCCCCTGATAGCCATGCAGATAACATCAGAAAATATTTTTTTTTGTTTTTGTTTTTGTTTTTGTTTTTGTTTTCTCCTACAGGTCTTCTGCCTTATGTCACACAGCCAAGACTCTGAAGAGGCTTTCTTTGCTGTGCTGTGATATAGCACATATTGTTTATGCAATGATTCTACAGCAAACTCTTTTCAAATAAAAGTGATAATCACATCCAATAAATTGTTGTCATTTAAAAAATAAAATGAAATAAAATAAAATAAAATAAAATAAAAATAAAAATCAATGGAGTTCATACAAGTTGTTCAATACCGCTATGCCTGGATGAAAATTTGGATTTTGAAAAAAAAAAAAAATCAGAAAAGTTTTTGTTTTCTTTGGAAACCTTAACTTTTCTTTTCCTCATAGGATATTTTTGCTTTGATATTTTTTCTGTAACATTTCATTTTTCATAGTTTATCTTTCCCTAAAATATTAGTTAGTTAGTTAGTTTTAGCTAAGGAAGAAAAAGAAGAAAATGTTTTTCTATTTTAGCAAACATTTAACAGGATGAGAGACAAGGGTTGACCAGAGTTGTGTGTACTCTTACAGCCTGTAATGAAGTCATGGCCACTCAACCGTGAAACTCTTTCATTAGATTTAGAATCATAGAATATCCTGAGTTGGAAGGGACCCTTAAGGATCATCAAGTCCAACTCTTGACACCCCACCGGTCTACCCAAAAGTTCAGACCATGTGACTAAGTGCACAGTCCAATCGCTTCTTAAACTCAGTCAGGCTCGGTGCAGTGACCACTTCCCTGGGGAGTCTGTTCCAGTGTGCAACCACTCTCTCAGTGAAGAACCCCCTCCTGATGTCAAGCCTAAACTTCCCCTGCCTCAGCTTAACCCCGTTCCCGCGGGTCCTGTCGCTGGTGTTAATGGAGAAAAGGTCTCCTGCCTCTCGACACCCTCTTACGAGGAAGTTGTAGACTGCGATGAGGTCTCCCCTCAGCCTCCTCTTCTCCAGGCTGAACAGGCCCAGTGCCCTCAGCCGTTCCTCGTACGTCTTCCCCTCCAGGCCTTTCACCATCTTCGTAGCCCTCCTCTGGACACTCTCCAACAGTTTCACATCCTTTTTATACTGTGGTGCCCAGAACTGCACACAGTACTCGAGGTGAGGTCGCACCAGCGCAGAGTAGAGCGGGACAATCACCTCCCTCGACCTACTAGCGATGCCGTGCTTGATGCACCCCAGGACACGGTTGGCCCTCCTGGCTGCCAGGGCACACTGCTGGCTCATATTCAACTTGCTGTCTACCACGACCCCCAGATCCCTCTCTTCTAGGCTGCTCTCCAGCGTCTCATCGCCCAGTCTGTACGTGCAGCCAGGGTTTCCCCTTCCCAGGTGCAGGACCCGGCACTTGCTCTTATTGAACTTCATGCGGTTGGTGATCGCCCAGCTCTCCAACCTATCCAGATCCCTCTGCAAGGCCTTTCCACCCTCATCCGAGTCCACAACTCCTCCAAGTTTGGTGTCATCAGCAAACTTGCTCAAAATACCTTCTATTCCTACATCCAGATCATTTATAAAAATATTGAAAAGTACCAGCCCTAAAATGGAGCCTTGAGGGACCCCACTGGTGACCGCCCGCCAGCCTGACGCAGCCCCATTCACCATAACCCTTTGGGCCCTGCCTGTTAGCCAATTGCTCACCCATCGGATGATGTTTTTATTTAGCTGTATGGTGGACATTTTGTCCAGTAGGATCCTATGGGAAACCGTGTCAAAAGCCTTGCTGAAGTCCAAAAAAATCACATCAGCTGGTTTCCCTTGGCCCACCATACGGGTGATCTTATCATAAAAGGAAATCAGGTTAGTTAGGCAGGACCTACCCTTCACAAACCCATGCTGGCTGGGACCAATGACTGCTTTGTCCCCCAGGTGTGCCTCAATAAGTTCGAGAACCATCTTCTCCATGATTTTACCAGGCACTGACGTGAGACTGACAGGCCTGTAATTGCTTGGGTCTTCTTTCTGACCCTTCTTGAAAATAGGCACAACATTTGCCAGCTTCCAGTCTACCGGGACCTCTCCAGACTCCCAGGATAGTTGAAAAATAATTGAGAGAGGTTCCGCGATGACGTCCGCCAGCTCTTTCAGCACCCGGGGATGAATCCCATCCGGACCCATGGACTTGTAGGGATCCAGGTGGAAATTTGGTTTGGAGATTTGGTTGCATCTGTGCTGCTGATGTTATAATTATGTAAATTAAAAGTTTTACTCATTTGAAGATAGGGAGGAAAAAGGCTTATGGGAAACACTATATCTCAAAATGCTCCCTAGGTTGTGGTTTTGTAGCTGTAAGGAGCATGGGCTGCTATAATATGAAGGATGCATTTTGTAGAAGTAGTGCATGAAGATACAAGTCCCTTAACATTGATAGTCTATCCCACTTATACAAAACACTTCTTCATCTTGAATGAGTAAGGGCTAATGTGACTAACTAACACTGGTAATGGTGATAGACTAGGCAGTGAGTGCATTGTACTGAGATGAGAATAGACCAATCAGTTTGCAGCTGTTCAGATGTGAATAACCCAAGCACTTAGGTCAGTTGTGGCTCTCAGGTCATGAAAATAGATGTGCAGCCAGAATGGGGCATGAAATGGTGGCCTGGGACTTATCTGCTGTGATTGTTCCAGCAGAACAGGGCCTGCTAAGCCACCCTAGCTTCTGTCTGATGGCTTGCATTTGACAAAGGTATCTCTTGCCATAATATATGCTTTGTGTTGTGATCTATAAACAATCATATTCAGTTATACACTTCTAGTGTTGAAGGGTGACAGATTTTGAAAAATTCAAGACCTGATGAAGGACAGAAGAAAAACATTAAGAGAAATAAATAAATAAATAAATAAACAATTAATTGCATAGTGAAAAGGAAAGATACCCTTCACACTGGCAGCCTTATTTTTAAATTAGACAGCACTCCAGTGTATAGATATCATAGCTGGGATGGGGAAGATGAAAATTCCTGTGTTGGTTCAGACAGAAGAATGGTCTGATCCTTGGTCTTCCCTATCCAAAGGAGTTTCTTATCCTGTGGATCCCGATAGTTTTAGAAACTTGACTGCAGTAGTACTGAAGGATGATCCCCACTTTGAAGAAGAATATCCTTGCTACAGAAAACATGCACATTCCCTCTCTGGTCCCCATTTATAAATGTTTCCAGAACTCAATATTTCCAATTAAAAGATAAACATTTGTAAAGCTTTTATCAGTATCCTATTTAACTCCCAAAGGAAATATATATATATGTATATATATGTATATATATACATATATACACACACACTCACACATATATATATATCCCACTGAGGCAATAAGATGTTCAAAGCTCTTTTAAGCTGATATAATTTTCTTCACTGGCTGCTGGAACTTCTCACACTAAATTATTTTATTTTCCCGGCATGACATCATTTCCTGAGTCGGTCAACCTGTCTCTCAGTAGTGGACCTGAGGACCCATAGCTCCTAAAAGGACTGAATTTACTCTCAATAGTAATAACATTTGCAATTCTCCTCTGAGGATCAGCACTAGAGGGCAATACAGCCACACATTTAGCCACACACCAGTGATTTTCAGTGGACGGGTATTGCTCCAGTGACATGAAAAAGAGAGGGTGGAGATGAGTTGTCAAAACCATGAGTCAGAGAGAAAGCTGGTCCCACCTTAACCACACTGAAAATGCCAGTCCTCTGCCATGCAGCAATTTACTTTATCAGGCCACTATCAGAAATTAACACTGGGCAAAGTTGCAAGATAAATATCATTAATTCCTTCATTAGAGATAGATGATATAATATAGAGAAGTTTCACAATGATCTTGGAAAAAAACTTATATAGGATGTATGCTGTATGAAATCAGCAAATCCTGTTTTATTCTGATTAATTAAAAAAAAAAAAAAATCAAGACCAGCCAAAAGATGCTAAAATCATGCTGAATAAAATAAAATAAATAGCAGGAAAAAATCCCTCAGACAAATGTGCAAAAATGTTATTATTAATACCAATCTCTGTTCGGGGTCCCATTCTGAACTTGGCCTTGCCCTCTACTTTACTGAAACCCTATACCTAAAAATGGAGAGATGGCTGATATAGGACAGTTCAATCTGTTGGGACCAGGATTCATTTCAACCCATCAGCGCTCATTGTTCAACTAAGTGGTGACATAATGACGGAGCTGAGGTCCACAGAGACTTGGCTTGAGCTGGCTCCCATTTCCTGGTGCCTCTGCAGAAGAACGCCAGTTCTGCATCAAGCCAAGTGATGGGTTTGGAGAGAAGATGATCAGCTCCAAGATGTATCGAACATGAGCTTCTTCTCGAGAAATGTCTGTCAGCCTTCTGAGACTGATTTTAAAACTCAGGGAAGTTTGAGAAGAAATAAAGTTGAACTAAATGTCACATAGCCTATGTTATGCATAGCCCTGCTTTATTCCCTCTCCAGCTCAGAAACACTCATTTTATCTATCATTACCACTGCATTTATTTAAAATGACACTACTTATTAGGCTTGTGAATTGTGCTTAGAACTGAAAAATATGCTTGTTTAGTTATATTTTGGTACTGTTATCCTCTTGTTATAGTTGACATAAATTCCTATATTTATTGATACACTAAGACAGGAAATTTTACACCATGAAAGGATTTGGCCAATACTTTTGCATGGGTTCATACTCCTGGGCTCACCATGATTCTTTTGGGAGCTTTTGATATGTTTTCTATGTTTTCACAGTGGAACTGTGCCAGGCTTGCTGCTTGTTGGACTGCATCTATATAGTTAAGCTAGTGTTTGTACCTGAATGTGTTTACTTTTGAACCTGGCATCAAGTACATCAGCTTGTCCTACATACACAGGGAAAATATGAAGTAACTATTCATATGAAGTAACCTTTAACTTTAATTTAAGTATCTTGGCCACTCAATTTTATTTTACAGTGCAGTGCTTCTACTGTTTCCCGCTGGCATTTTGTCACCTGCTGCACTGCTTCGGTACAAATCTAATATAATGATTTCAGGTTAATAGAAACTCAGCAAAGCCAAAAAGGCAAAGAGGTTGAGTAGCAAGGAGTAACCCAGGAAGAAACATCCTGAAACCTGACAGTTTAAAGGACTCGTTATGACTGAAGGAAAGCAGAGAAAATATTGCCAGTATGGAAAAAGACCTTGAGACATATCAAGGGAAATTATCAACTAAGGTGATAATTCACACAGTAGTGAATATTTTAAACATCTGCAGGTCAGTCTAGAACTTTTGGAGCAATAGACTGGCAGAAGACAAATTTATGTTGTTATTTAGCCAGTTATTTTTAGGCAAGGCAGACTGAGCATTGACACATACTATGAAGGCAAGTTGTGTTTTTTTTGTTGTTGTTGGTTTTTTTTTTTTTTTTTCAAATGCACATTCTGAAAGAGATATTTCACAAGGTGGAAGTCCCGAGTCAAACAAGCTCAAACACTTCTTGCAGAGGTAACTGAATGAAATGTAACGGCCTGCTTTGTAAAGGAGGCCACACTAGCTGATCCAATAGCCCATTCAGAGTTTAAAGCCTCTGAGAGCCTACAGTCTGAGCTACAGACTTAAGCCTCTTATTGAGAGTTGAAACAGTTTTGTATTGTCCATAGATCATATATAGAGGAGAAAGCAAACCAGACGGTGAGCAGTGGGTTGCATATGCCAGGGAAGATGTATTTTGAAAATGAATCTATCTTTACACTGAGTCATAACAGAAGTTATATTATTACCTCTCTATGTGGATATAATACCTAATTTAAAATTGGAAATGCTAGGTAGCTCTGAAGTGAAGATTACAAAGCAGAAAAACTTTAGAGTGGTTAACAAGATATCACACTAAACATCACCTTATGCCAGAAGATGAAAGGGTGAAATAAACAGAAATACAAACACTTAAGTGTTGCTATTGTTGTTTTTAAATTCACTCATCGTCAATGAATATATAAACACCGGGAGGATCACTATCCTGTGTTTGCTAATCCCCAGTCTTTCTCAGCTCACTTAGTGTTTATATACATTAGAAGCTAATAGTACCTTAAAAAAAAAAAAAAAAAAAAAAAAAAAAAAAATCTGATTTGCATTGAATCAAAGGAGTTTGTAGCTATCTGAAGTTTTACAAGTGGGGACTTCACTTTAGTGATGAAGGTTCAATGGGTTATTTCCTGGTACTTAAAGGAGATTTGTGCTGCACCAGTAGCTTGTTAAGCTGTTACCCTGTTTTGTTAGGTACTAATTTCTTTTAATGTGAGTTTACTTTGTCTTGCTTTGTTTGCTGTTATTTCTTGAGTGGGTTTGGTTATCTCCTCCTTAAAAGGAGATTTCAGACTGATAGTATTTACTTAAGAGAGCTATGGACATTATCTTAACCTTTAATGTATTTATCACTTGACAACTCTTTAGGAGGACTTACTTTCTACTGCTTCTAAGTAAATGTTTCTGTGTTAATCGGTGAATGTGAAAAAATTCTTAAGAACTAAATGTGGTTATTAGGGTTAAGACCTTCATATAAAATACTTTTTTTGTTTTTGTTTTTTCACTCACACACATTAAATGTAAGAGTAACTACTGTTATAAATGCAAAATAAGACTCTCAGATATGTAATTCTTGCCTCTACTGTATATTTTTAAAATAAGAAGCTTGAGAGTCTTGTGAATTTTATGATTATTATTATTTATTACTGTAAACTGGCTTATGCAACACCTTCTGAAATCACATTATCATAATGAACCTGAGTGCAGCACCCACAGTGCCTCCTACACAAGGGAATTAAAAATTTCTAAGAATTCAATTTCTAAGTATGATCTTTGGTGAATACCATAGAAGTATGAATCACTTCTCATGAGTCACATGAAAATGTTACAAAGCATAAAACAAGAGCTGTTCACGTGAAACATTTTGCATCAAAAAAGGGTGGCCAGCTGACTAGGTCAGCAAAGTGGTTATAAGACCTGCACATTTCCACTGAGATTTTTACATGTGGAAAAACCAGTGATCTCCTTTGCTCAAGGCCAAAGCTCACTCTGATTCAATGGGAAATGTGAATTTTAAGTGGGCAATTTTTTACCAAAACCCAGACACACACACACACATGTATATATATATATATATATTGTCAGGACCAATTTACCACACCACAAGTTTTTTAATAAATATGAGAAGCAGGTTTATTCTGAAAACAAAACTTGTTAATATCAGGTTATCTATTGGTCTTATTACATTAATGCCATAGATTCAGTGTTTAAAAAACAGCCACTGTATCTGTCTTTAACCCTCTCATTACATGATTCACTTCTGTGTCTGTTCTATAACTGTGATATACCTGAGCTAGGTTTCAAGTAGGTCTGTGGTGTGGTTGGAACTGTTGGTGCTACCTGTGTGAGCCAGTTTAGTGATATTTTGGGAATCTCCACTGAAACCAAAGCCTCTTTGGGGAAAACAAACCAGAATATTTCTTTGTGGATTCATTCACCCTCTTTGCCTGTAAAACAGAGGATTAATCAACCCCATTTTTAAAACTGCTTCCTGGTGAAATGTTGGGGCTTGCCCACAGTCAAACAGAAAGTCTGGGGAAGAGGAAGGAGGTGCCCCCAGATCATCTCAACATTTCCCAACAAAGTGCTTTGCTGTCACATCTTCATTATCCCAGAAAGATGGCTGTCCCACACAATTCTGGGAATATATTAGCTGTGAATTTTCTGGCCAGGACTCTTTAAAAGATTGAATTTGAAACAAACAAAAAAAAAGACTGATCAGATAAACAACTCTGTGAATGAAGGTTTGGCTTGCTAAGGATGAAGGCTGACTACACTGTTTTAGAGACTACACAAATGCCATATGAAGACAAAAGAAGTAGTTTTCGGTTGTCTTGAAAGCCAAGGAAAACATACCAATGTTTTTAGTAGGCTGTATAAATGGCACCTGATTTGATCATAGGCTCATAAATTACATAGGAGCAAAGAGCAAGGAGCACATGAGAGATCTGAGCAGAGTGGCCTGCATCTGTCACCAAGAGAAAGTGCTTCATCCCCCAAAGGCATTCAGATTCTATTTCCAGCAAGCCACTCCCTAGAAAAAAATAATGATGTTGCTCAAACTGAAAAAAATATAGGAAAATGGCAAAAAAATGCAAAATAACCTTTCAAGCACCAATTTTTCTCCTCAACACATGTTTACTTCTCCTTTAATATACAGAAAATAAAAGATTTCCGTCCCAGAGGAAAGCTGTGGATATGCTGTGTTATACAGTAACATTATGCTCTAACATTTCAGTCATCTAAATATTGGTTTTGGGATTACTCATGGAAACTTCTCTGTGGAAGGGGAAAGGGGAGGGTAAGCAGCATGGTGCAGGGTCGGGGAAAACATCCTTCATTAAAACTCCTTTAGCTCCAGAAAGGATCTCTGTGAAGTGCAAGAGAAATATTTCGAATTATTCAAAGCCATCTGCAGTTTGGGTGTCTGTTTTCAATGTCAATTCCTCCTAACCCACATAACTTTTTTTTTTCTTTTTCTTTTCTTTTTTTTTTTTTTTTGAATTTCTGAAGAGGAGGGTAATGATTATTTCAGAATCAAGTGGGGAAAATATGGATTGTCTTTATATGAAGTGCAAGAGTTGGGTAAGGCAATTAAGTGGAACAGAACATAACTAGGATTAAAACCCTGTTTTAGATCCTGCCAGGACTGAAATCGTTGTCACACAGAATATGCATTTAAGCTCCAGCAAATTTTGCATGAGGCAATTGTGAATGCAACTGTCTAATAACTGTAAAACCTTCAAAACAGCAGACAAGGGGGAAGTCTTACCACAAATGAATGGCTTTGGGGGCGCCCCCTCCTTTTTTTTTTTAATGTCAGATGCACACCTGTGATAAATATAACCCCACAGCTGTCATTCAGGGCTGGGAGCCTGAGCAGAAGTGGGTTGTGAGGACAGCAGGTCTCCCGTCCCTACATGAGTTGTTTTCGGCTGGGGTTTTGGCTCACAGTTCCAGAGAAAGCAGGTGGCAGAGCCGAAGTGAATCACCGAGCTGGCAAAGATTGAGTCAAGGTTGGGGAAAGGGTTATTACACAACTTTCACATTTGGGGTGGAGAGCGCTGGGTGCTCAGGAAGGAGCGAGCCCACGCAAATTCACTGCTTGCTGGGCAAGGCAGGAGCCTTAACCTTTTGCTCTGTCTATTCCTCCCTCCTCCCAGAGCAATGAAGAGGGGAGGTTATGAGTAAAAAGAGAATATCTGAAATTACATGGTGTTTTTTTTGTAATTCTGGACTTCTGTCATCATTAAAATGGACCTCTTTGCTTTGGAGAGTGAGTCTTGATAAGCTTCAAGATACGTGAAGTAAGTAAAACAGAAAAACAACTCCTTGTACACATGCACAGAGGGACGAAGCAGCTTTGTAAAAACCACCTCACGTCTGAAGTTTCCACTCCAGCTGCTTCAAAACTGCTCAGTTTTGCAATCCTGAGTGCAAGATCCCTGGATGCTGCAACCCTTGATGCCTCCACAAGACCCAGAACACTAGCTTATCCCCAGCCCTCCTGGCTGGGTCAGGATGACAGATCTAAATAACAGGACTAATGACAGCTGATGGTATAATTAGAGCGGTGAATTAAGTGTGGGAGTCCTGCAATTTGAGAGGTAGCTTGTGACCTCTGGGCTGTGTTCATCATTGATGTGTGCCCTGGGACACCCCTCTGCAATCAGTGGGATGGCACGGGCAGAGAGTAAGCATGCTTTTCATCCCTTTCTGGCAAAAAACACAAAAACATATTTTGTAGGGGAAAAAATAAAAATAAAAAATAAAAAAACCTGCCCTGAAGTTCAGAAAAATGACAAATTTAATGCTGGGCTGAGATATTTTTTCTCATACTCATAGATAATCTGCTTCAGTATTTCTAGTTAATATCAGTAGTATGCAATATTTCTAAATTTCTTGTACTCAAAGCAGTCTGATGAGGCATTAATGGATCTCACTGTACCCTTGCTACCCCTCCATGGCAGCCTGGATTCTGGTTTTTGAGATCGATCTGGATAGGCTGCACTGATGGGCTGAGGTCAACTGCATGAAGTTCAACAAGGCCAAGTGCCGGGTCCTGCACCTGGGGCGCAATAACCCCAAGCAGAGCTACAGGCTGGGAGATGAGTGGTTGGAGAGCTGCCAGGCAGAGAAGGACCTGGGAGTGATGGTTGATAGTCAGCTGAATATGAGCCAGCAGTGTGCTCAGGTAGCCAAGAAGGCCAACAGCATCCTGGCATATATAAGAAACAGTGTGGCCAGCAGGGCTAGGGAGGTGATCGTCCCCCTGTACTCGGCTCTGGTGAGGCCGCACCTCGAGTATTGTGTTCAGTTTTGGGCCCCTCGCTACAAGAAGGACATGGAGGTGCTTAAGCGGGTCCAGAGAAGGGCGACGAAGCTGGTGAGGGGCCTGGAGAACAAATCCTACGAGGAGCGGCTGAAGGAGCTGGGCTTGTTCAGCCTGGAGAAAAGGAGGCTCAGGGGTGACCTTATCGCTCTCTACAGGTACCTCAAGGGAGGCTGTAGCGAGGTGGGGGTTGGTCTGTTCTCCCACGTGCCTGGTGACAGGACAAGGGGGAATGGGCTTAAGTTGCACCAGGGGAGTTTTAGGTTGGATCTTAGGAAGAACTTCTTTACTGAAAGGGTTGTTAGACATTGGAACGGGCTGCCCAGGGAAGTGGTGGAGTCACCATCCCTGGAGGTCTTTAAAAGACGTTCAGATGTAGAGCTTAGGGATATGGTTTAGTGGGGACTGTTAGTGTTAGGTCAGAGGTTGGACTCGATGATCTTGAGGTCTCTTCCAACCTAGAAATTCTGTGATTCTGTGATCACCCTGACTGCACACATTGTCCACTGCCTTTGCTGCTGCTGACGTGATCAAAACATTTTTTTTTTTTTTTCCCTTGTGTTACATGGTGAAATTTCAGACACAGAACTTTCTGGCACTTACTTCTGAAGAGAAAGTGGGGAAATTAATCTGTTCTGTTTGTTCTGGCTTAAATATGGAAACATCTGTTAAATTGTCTCCAATTGCCTCCTGGCTGCATTAAAGTGATGACAAATTTTACCACTGGTTGCTCAGTATATTTCATACTTTTTGCATACAAGTTCTGCATAGTGCTCAGGACCACCATACCTGGTGGTTTTGCTGCCTGCAAAATGATTGAGATTAGATTTGCAGATCAGCCTTGCATATCATATTGATGCATTTCCCCCCAGCTATCTGTTGAAGCAATACTTAAAAATCTCCCCAGAAAGGTTCCAAATATATATACATTTTATATACATGTATGTGTTTACCTTGCCTCTGGGTTGGCCTTTTGACCAGAAATTGATTTGAGAAATAGAAAGGAATTTGAACATTAATCCTATTGCTGAACCAGCATATCTGTGCTAATAAGCAAAGAGTTCAAAATGAGAGGGCAGAAATACTCAACAGAGCTAAGCTGACAAGGACTGATCAGCTGGGAAGATGGGCCACATTCAGCAAATGATGGTTACCTCTCTCCCAGTTATCAGAAGATAACCCAGTAGACAGCTGAGTCCTATAAAGGACAGAAAGTAGTTAGAGTGGGAAGATTTTAAGAGAGAAAAGAGACTTCTTGCAGGTGTCACTGGGTCAGGAGAAAAAAAAAAAAAAAAAAAAAAAAAAGCTCCTGAGTATCTGAGTGGAGAAAAGCAACTAGAAAATGGAGAAAGAGCAGAGGAATGAATGGACAGTGAGGTTTGGATCTGTAATCAGAAGTTTGGTTCAATACGTGGTGCCCTCGGGGAAAGGGCACTGACGTGCAATATGGGGCGGCACTAATCCTTCCTCAGCTGCTGAGGCAACCCAGATTGCAGCAAGTATTTAAGTGGGCTGAATGTAATTACCTGGTTGGCATTAAATAACAGTATAATTAGCACTTTTTGGCACATCTCCCTCTGAACATATGGTATTCAATGCTTTTGTAAATAAGATATTTATATGTCACTCCCAGCAATACTCCTAATGATGACTTTAAAGGTTATTTTCCACATTTTCAAGAAATGCTGCCTAAATTTGGGGTGGACAGCGGGGATTTCTATTACACAGAAATGTTGATGTGCTGTGTCAAATTCTTCTGACTGGTGTAAACTGTGGCTAGAACCAATAGCTTTAGTGAGGCAGATTCTGAGGCTCTAGTGGTGAAAGAGTGTGCATCTATGGATGATCAAGGAAATTCCTTTTGTATGTAGAACCTGGGGAATTCCTCACTGCACAGAAAACTGAAGAAAGTTACAGCATAATAGCACAGGATTATCCACGTAAATGATTTTAGCATGAATATTGGACATTAAAAAGGAAACAAAGGAGGAACTACATCTTCATTCTGTAGCTGTTTGCTTAGATCTAACATCCTCAGAATTTTCACTATTTGAACAGTATAAATACACAGCTTCAGTGCATTTGTTGCAATTTTTCAGCTACTGTTTGTAGCAAAATAACTTCCGAAATCATCACCAAAGTTTCTCATAAAAGTAACAATCTAGAATGATGTTTATTCATATTTTATAAAACCCCTATTTTTAACAGAGACATTTTGCATAGAAAAATGCTATCTCTGTAACTATTAGAGGTTAAGAGGAGGGTTTCTTTGGGTTGTTTAATCATACCAGTTCTGCAGGTCTTCTTGGATTTTCCTTGTGAAAGTTTGGTTCTGATCATGGATCAATCTTTCTTTCTTGAGGACTAGGAAATATTTTCCAAAGAAGGGCGACGAAGCTGGTGAGGGGCCTGGAGAACAAGTCCTATGAGGAGCGGCTGAGGGAGCTGGGCTTGTTCAGCCTGGAGAAAAGAAGGCTCAGGAATGACCTTATCGCTCTCTATAGGTACCTCAAGGGAGGCTGTAGCGAGGTGGGGGTTGGTCTGTTCTCCCACGTGCCTGGTGACAGGACAAGGGGGAATGGGCTTAAGTTGCACCAGGGGAGTTTTAGGTTAGATCTTAGGAAGAACTTATTTACCAAAAGGGTTGTTAGACATTGGAACGGGCTGCCCAGGGAAGTGGTGGAGTCACCATCCCTGGAGGTCTTTAAAAGACGTTCAGATGTAGAGCTTAGGGATATGGTTTAGTGGGGACTGCTAGTGTTAGGTCAGAGGTTGGACTCGATGATCTTGAGGTCTCTTCCAACCTAGAAATTCTGTGATTCTGTGAAATATGATGTTTTTCTCTTTATTTATTTATTTTCCCCCTGGGAAAAATGAATTTGTTAAGCATTTGGTGGAACCCTGTGGCTAACCATGAGTCACAACTTTTGGTCAATCACCATTCAATATCTGTCTACAAAATGCCAGGAACGAGGAGCGGGAGAAATATAATAAACTCTGTGCTTTCTCTGCAAAATTAAATTATTGCAGTAAGCTTTGGATGATGTTAGGAAAGTGACACAGTGAGAAATATAACTTTTTTTCCCTCTATTGCCTTGAGTCAGTTGATAATTCACAGCAGTGAACAAAAGAAAGCCAGTGGATAACATATGTTAGCAAGGTCCTTGCAAAATTACCATCCGCATTAGACTTCTTTATCACTGAGATCCACTGCCAGTTCACATTAAAATTCAGAGTGCTGACAAATGCATTTCTCTTAACAAGATTGCTATTATTTTATTCTATTTGCAAGGCAGGAGCAGGCCAGCAAGTGGTAAGCAGAGCTCCTGATGATACTGAAAGTTGTAATTTGAGGGGGAAGGATCTTATCAGTACAGGACAGCTACATCCAGCTCATAGGTCTGAAAGTCATGCAGCCATTAGCATGAAGAATTTACCCATGTTCCTTTTTACCACTGTGAAGTGGAGGCATCATCTGACATGCTACCCCCTTCCTTCCTCTCCTCCTCCTTGTCCTGATTCCCAGCATGTATTCTCGTGAGGGGATGATTATCATGATTTTGCACCTGGAAGTCCAAGCAGATGTCAGGGCCCCACAATGATGCAGATTGTTCCAGCTCAGATATGCTCAGATGTGTTTCAGCTGAACTCCATCTCCTGATTTCTGCTCTCTGGTCACCAAAAAGGCCTAAGGCAGAAGAAAGATTTTAATTTGCTTTTCATTAGTGCAGTGGAAAAGGGGTTGCAATATCCACAAATTGTTTTAACATCCCCAAGTTGCCACCCATAGTGGTTGGTTTCTTTCTGGGGAAGTTTTGCAGTTTCCCTGTGCCTCTACCTTGACCCTCAGCTGTTACCAATTCATGCAACGAACTGAGATATCTCACTGAAAATATCTGGCTTTTAACTGAAAATGTTTTGCTTTGCTAGACTCTAAATGCGTATTAAGGTAGAGGAATCTTCATCATGGACACAAAGAGAGTATCAGCACAGATTACTTGTTTTACAAGACTGTTAGAACAAGTCTCAATTTTTCATCAAATTTATCACACACACACACACACAGCATTCAATATTCCAGTGCAGTGTTTTCTCACTGGTTTTGGGTAGGAAATACTCCACCTGTTGCAAACATTGGAACTATCAAACCTGACAACCTGTGTATACCTGCTGTAAAATCTGTGCTGATAATCAGTGTCTCAATCTCCAAAGATCTGAATGCTTTCAGCAGATCATCTAACCTCTCCAACAAAAATATCTAACCTCAGATCATCTATTCAAATCCTCTAACCTCTCAAACCTTTCTAGCTATTTATGAATCACATACACACCACCAGAGTGACTATGCTGATAACAAATGTAATGCTCAAAAATCCAGAGAACTTTGGTAAGACAGCTAGATGGAGATGTGCTGCAGCCCAAACTCTCCTCTTGGGATTGCCACCATGAATCAAATGAAAAGGAGAACAATTCAGGGCAGTATCTCTCACCTGTTGATATGTGGGTCAGACATTTTTGTCAAGCTTACTGGTTCAATTTTGATTGCCCATTGATGAATTCTGAGAAAAAAAAAAAAAAAAAAAAAAAAAAAAGGAAAATATGTGTTTATATTTTTAATCTTACTAACTGTATTTTCTACCAGTGGGCTTTTGTTGTTGATTTTATTTATTTTTTCCTGGCATTCGACAAAATTGTTCCGTTATGGAATAGGAGAAACCCAGGCTGTACACACACCATATTTTGTGTATTAAACAATAATCAAACCTTTAGCTGTGAGCTAGAATTCTCTCAAGACTACTCCAATTTTCCAGAGGAAAAGAGATTAAATCTGAACTGCTGAGTCTTTTTCAGTTTCAGTGATTGCTGGTGAGAGAAGACCTGAAACTCTTGCTTTATACTCACCCTTGGTCATAAGCAGTCATGCTCTAAGTGGGTAATTAAGAGTCATTTGACTGTTTACTTAATATCATAACCATGTCTCTAATCTAGAGTTTTTAAGTGTTTGTTGCAAGACAGGAGCATAAACATTCATGGAAGCTTTATTTGTGATTTCTCAGTGCACTAGATGGCACTAAAGCATGGCTTTTATATACAAGGGGAAAAATCCCCACAAAAATTGATATGTAGGTTCAGTAAACCTGAACTATTTTGGTCAGGTATATTTTATGAAAGTTCTTTGATATATTATTTGTAATTTTTCATTTTAATTTTCAGATCATCAGAAACAGAGAATTAATTACATCCACTTTGATATTAAAATAATTTCAAATTGAAAATAAATAATGCTGGAAAGTTAAATTAAAAAAAAAAAAATGTAGAAACTAATTTACCCCAGGCTAGATGCAAAATTATTCTAATGTTCAAAGATTAGGGTGCTTGATGCAAGTAAAAAAAAAAGTTCTGTACCAATTACATGGCTTTTTCATGAACTTTAGTTATCAAAAACATTAAAGTCACACACACACAAGAAAGAATAAAGTAATAAAGTCTTCAGGTTTTCCATATAGAAAAATCTTTCATAATGTACAAGCAAATAGTTAGCTACATACTGTCTCCCCGGCATAGCTTGTTCAAAACAAGAGGTAGAACTATCTTGTAAGAACAAGGTACTTTCCCCCCAACATAAGCAGAAAGGAAAAAAAAAAACCTTTGTGTATATGTATATATACATATATATATATGTTTATTTCTTCCCCTCCCTTCAAATGAGGGGCTATGGTTAGGCTGATTTGAAGTTTCTCTTAATGTATTCTTATGTACTGTATACAGCAGTGTTTACTTTTTTATATGATCACAATAAACAACACCAAAGGAAATATGGAGGGTGGATCCCTTATAGAACTAAACCTTCTAGACAAAATCATAAAGAAATATGTCTTAGGTCATCTTCGGTATTTTTTGTCTTGTAATGCTCAGGGTGCTTCCGGAGATGTTTCAAGTCTATGATGTTGAGATGATTCTAGGATTATTCATTGAAATTTCTTTGAAAAGGGAAGCAGAAAGAAAAGAACAGAGAATTTTTTATTTATTTATTTAAAAAAAAAAAAAAAAGATATAAGGTTTATTATAATCAAGTTGTCTCTAGCAGTGATCTTGCAGCATTCTGCTTCATGTATAACAAAATGGTAGCTGTTGGTCTAAATGCCAGCAGCCCACATCATATAAAAGGCAGTCCACAAATGTTATGGTTTCATGCTGACGACTGTCATCGATATGACATTGATTTCAAAAGCAGTCATTTACCTGCAGGGGCTGACAGGATCTGTTCCTCAGCAAAGAGCTGGAGCTTCATTTAGCTGCTAAGCCAGCTAAAGGTCTGATTTGCCAGACCTTAGCTCTGCCATGAGCAGTGCTGTTTTGTTTTGTTTTGTTTTAGGAGGAGAGACCTGTGTATCTCTGTGGAGGTGTTGCCCTCATGTTTATAATAGCAAACCCATACATACGTGATATTGAATTTATTATTTGCCTGTCAACTGAATCAAAGCCTGCATCTCAAGGAAAACTATTTCATGGGAAAAAAAAAAAAAAAAAAAAAAAAAAAAAAAAACTCAAATGCCCACATGTAACTATTAAATGTGACCCAAGAGAAAGCAAGTCCTTAAATTACAGTGTTTGCAGCAGTCAGCTCGTGCTATTCTGGGGGCTAATATTTTTAGCACCTCTATAGAAAATAACTTCCCTGAGAATCAGAAGTTATACAGTTTCAGGAATACTTGTTGTCAGCTTTGCAAACACTCATTTTCCACACTTCAAAAGCATCACTACAAAGAAGGAAAATAGACAAGGGAACTACATAAATTATCAGTGTTAATATATATATATATATGGTTGACAACTTTGTATTGATAATATGGTAGAATCCTCACTAATGTTAATTGCTACAATTCCACCATAGAGCTGGTACCTTACTGTTTAAATATGATAACAGGTCATGTCTTGGCTGTTTCATAGGGATACTATTGATCTAAAATAAACACATTTTTTAAAAAAATTAATTACAGACATTATTGATAACGCCTCAGGTTATTAAAAATGAAAGACTGTTAAACTTCCTAATTTACTTTTCACCATGCTGTTTGCAATTCATTCAGTCTAGACAATTTCACCTTTTTTCTCACTCGGTTTCATTTTTTTTTTTTTTTTTTGATTCATGAGATAAGTTAAGGTTGTAGCTACTGAAGGGGACTTTTTTAATAAAGTTTCTTAACAAGAAAAAAAAAAAAAAAAAAGAAAAGAAAAAAAGGCAACCTACTTGTCCTGATTATCTCTCCCTTTGCTTTTGTGATACATCTTTTTGCTCACACACCAGGGGAAATACACCATGTAACCATTACATATTCACAGCCCTTCTTGGCTCGTGTATCACTAGGTTCACTGCTTTGGCAGAAAGTTCGGATGCATACACAATTTTTTATATATTTATGTATAAGTGAGACAGAGTCTTTTCTTGAAGGATGCTTCTAGTCAGTCCACTGCACACCCAAGGGGCTGAAGAAACCTGGGGAAAGGACCAGGTTTTTTCCCAAAAATAGCCACAACTTCCTGCATGAGGGACTGGGAGGAATGGAGGGACACTGTGGTCCTGGAGAACCTCCTGAGCTGCTTTCTTCTTCTTCCAAGCTTTTTACTTAAATGTTCCTTCCTCAGTTGAAACCTTCAGGACCCCAGTGCCCAGTCAGGCAGTGGCTTTTTGCATAAGATGGGGAATTTTTCCATCCCATCCAACATAGGTCTGTCTGAGCCTGAGGTCCTGTCCCAAGGTCAGCAGTATAGCTATTCATTCCACCTATCTTCAGGCACTTCACCAGGGCACTTCCCTTGGGATGCTTTACAAGCAACAGTCCAACCGAAAATCCAGTGTAGGTCTACTTTATCTAATTTCAACTCATACTAAAAATTAGTGGCACCGTTTTTCTTCCCATAGCTCCAAAGATCTCTGCATGCTCTTCAACAAGAGCAGATTCACTTCCCAAAACTGATTCCAGCCCCAGGTTGAGAGATATCCAATGTGGAAGCACTGCACCCCTCTTTCTGAAGCTGAATCTCAGAAGCCATGGAGTCAGGAGGACACTTGGGTCACTGGTGGGATGAAGTCTCTCTGACCCTTTTATTCTTCTTTCACTAACTAGTGAGAAAGCCTAGAAAATCACTTAGATTACTAAACTAAATCCCATGCAAAGGCTTGCCACGGATTTATATGGGCTTTGGACTAGTCCCCAATTCAGCAAGTAATTAAGGACACAATTATGATTATATGCATGATTAGTTAAGTACATGGTGTTGATTAGTGACTATGTCACTATGTCACATCACTGTAGTATTTGTCCAACATGAAGCATGCATCTGGCAGATCATTGTAGTATTTCAAAACAAAATTTATATAGTTTCCTTAAGAAAATGCTGGCAGCATTTTTAATCAGACATATTAATTTTTATAATTATTCTTCCCAAATTATGTCTATTAAGATTATTCTTATTTTTTCCTTCTCCAATTTTAGATGTAGAGCTTAGGGATATGGTTTAGTGGGGACTGTTAGGGTTAGGTTAGAGGTTGGACTTGATGATCTTGAGGTCTCTTCCAACCTAGGAATTCTGTGATTCTGTGAATTCCCCTTCTTTCTACTTTTCAACAAGGAAGAAAACATCTGATGGAAAAGTAGAACAAGACATTTAACCAAAACTATTAGCAAACAATATTTCAGAGTCCGGTTTCAGGTTTTAATGTTTTCCCTTGATGATTCACACACAAATAAATTACTTTATTCAAGCAGCCATATGTTAACACAGCCAACAGTTAGAGTCTTAAATAAATATTAAGAACAGATTTAATTTTTCATTTTACAAAATAGGTAAAACAGCATCATTGTAAAGAAGCCTGCACACCTCAAGGGACTGTTCATTTATTTATAATTTATGTTCATGTAAAAAAAAAAAATACAAGTAGAATACACTGCAGGATAGAGACATCTTTTCTTTGCATTTCTATTATCTGTTGAAGGAATTCAATTCCGAAGCACCAAATGTTATGAACAACTAATGAACACCTTCAGAGAACTAAGTCAACTGAAACCCCATCACATCAATATTATATTCTGATATCTTTTTTTTTTTTTTTTTCATCATTCAGTTATACTCTTACCATTGCTCTCACTACCTAATGTGAAATGTTACTTAAAAAGGAAGCCTGTTTAGATCACCAATGCTGATCTAGTGTAACTGTGTAAGCTAGGAAGGCAAAAGAATAAAATACAGAGAAAAATCAATGCAGCATAAGAGTCTGTTTTCTTCTTTAAATATTTTCCACATGCTCCTGACCAGTCTCAACTGATGGGATGCAATGTAGGAATTGCTGTGTGCTATTCTAAGTCCTGTGTTTTCAGAAGATCTGGCTATATCACAAGTGTCCCCGCTGACCTTACAGCCTATGAATCAATGTGGAGAAGAGTGGTGAGCTCGAAGGAAAGAAATGGGTAGCTTGCAATGTGAGGTTAAGGAGATTCTGCTGTGTGAGAGATTTTTATAGACATACATAATGTGTACGTGTGGGTCTGTACGTGTCAGAGTATATCTATAAAATAAAAGTTGGTTACAATAGATGTTCTTATCTGACCTACTTAAAATTGTACATGAAAGCACAGTTAATTTCATCTCCTATCTGTCAGATTGATATAAATCTCCTGTTCAGTATTAATTATTGTAAGCATGAATATTCTTCATTTTGGGGAGAGACCTGATGATTAAAGCTACTGAAGGCAGAAATCCCAAACTCATTAAAATTCCCACTCCCACCCCCTCACTGAATGTGAATGTAACTTTTCAGACAGGATTCACCACTGTTCAGGCTGTCATACAGGGTTTTGCACCTTCAGATAAAGAGTGTAAAACACTTCCTCTGAGATGCATTCACAATTTTAAATTCAGTTTAAGTTAATTGTGCTGTGAAATATGCAGGAACAAAGTGGTCTCAATTTCCATCTAAGCCTCACCTAAATGCTTGCAGCTTGTTTCTCTTCTGTTTCTTTCTGCTTTTATATCCTGTGATATATCCTACTTGACCTCGGTAGTTCATGAAGGGATGTAGGGTTTTAGTGACCTTTTTTGTTCTCTTTTGATGAAATAATATGCTCCTAACCAAAATGATGTCAGTGAGAACATAGAAATCAGGAATTGAAAGCTAAAATTAATCTGCCATAGTACTACATGAAAAACAAGTACAGCACAAAAAAACTTGCTTTATACCTTAGTCTCTTTCTATAAGTTTAAACAGCATAGCATGAAGTCTCTTTCTACCTGGAGGTCAGTGTTTTTTACCATGAAGGCCCTGATCCAGAAAACTGATGCTCCCAAACATCCACGGGAGCTTCACAGATTTCTGACCCCTACCAAACAAGGTGATCTACCTTGTAACAGTCCAGAAGAGCTCTACTTTGAAACAACTCTTTGTAATCTCAATGTTTGGTCTAGTAACAGGAATTAGATTTTATTTCCTTACCAGTAAGCTCCATGCTGTACACTGAACATGCAAATGAAGAAATTTGGCTTTCAGACAACACCACTGACAATGAGGTCAGGTTACTGGGAATATTTGCCTTTGTTTTAATGCAATTGTGTGTCAGGAATATATTTTCAGATCGGGATATTTGGAGAAAGGACTAATGAATTGTATTTTAATGGCCAGAAGTGCTGAGAGATTTTAGTTATCTACCTTGTGTCCAGTATTTTCACAGGGAAAAGTGCATTTGAGAGAACAACCTGAAAGGATCAGAGGGACTCCAGAACAAAAAGTATTTAACTTCACTCAGAAATGCAGAGCTATTAATAAGATGTTTTCTTTAGATGTTTGAAATTAGTGTAATGGGAAAACAAACAAACAATTAAACAAAAAACAACACCAATCAGACATTGCCACCCCCCAAACCAAAAGAGACCCCTCCCAAAATAGTCAATAAACTCATAATTACATGTTTAGCCAAGATTCTTGAAAATCAGGTTTGACGCCCTGTTCTGTCAGAGTTGAAACCAGAACTGTTTCTGGTGTATTAAGTTAGTCCTATAATTGTTGAACTGCTCTGGTTATAAGAAATGTTCAGAAAATGACAGATTTATTATTATTATTATTATTATTGAATCGGTGATTATATTTTTTCTAAAGAATTAAGGTAGAAAATGTCTGGAAAGTTCTTTCTCTGAATTGCAGAAGCTTGATTTCTCAGTGTTGTTTCAAAATTATCTTCACCCCTTCCTGTAGCACAGATAGGAAAGAGTTTTACTCTTGAACCCTAAAGAACATGCTGTCCAGCAGAGGGGTCAATGTTGCCTCTACCATGAAGAAGAATTGGCCATGAGAATAAGGGCTCTAGAGACAGCACTGAAGAGAAATATTTGCATTTGCATTCTTTACTTGTGGCACACTTTATATATACATATATATATATATATATGTATGTGTGTATATATATAAAATAAATAGAGTGTGAAGAATACATTGTGTCTTGTACTAAAAGTAAGGAGAAAAAAACACAATTTAGACCAGACAGTTTCAGACACCTTTGAATGGCTTCCTTATTCTCACAGCCAGGTGTTTCTGAGAAATATTTATTAAATGGACTCTCATTCTGTAGTCAACAACCCTCATGCCACCATTTCCAGTAGGAAAAGTACCTTTGCAGTGGCTAGCTCAAAATTGTTGGTTAAAAAAAAAAAAAAAAAAAAAAAAAAAAAGTACTCGCTCAGCACAAAACATCTTCACAGAGCTAGACATGTCTGTCAGGGTCAGATCTGAAGGTGAGATTTTGAAGGAAAAAACAGAACAGCAGATGAAGGACACCATAAACTGGTTTAATCTAGATGTTTATTCCCTAATCTCTCAAACATCTATGGTTTTCTTTAACTCTACATGAACCTTTGTACAGTGTATTTAGCTGCATTGTGCACTGTGTTTTCAAAGTCCTTCGTTTGAGAGGAAAAAAGAAAGAAAAAATCCTCAACTCAGAGTCACTCTACAAGCCATTTATTCATCAGAAATAATTGTGGTCAGACATTTAGCTGAGAATGCTAGTATTTGTCCTAATGTTCTGTAAATGTTTATACCAAACTTAAATGAATGTAAATACCCCATCTCCAAACTCTGTGGTAAATCGTTTGTTCTGCACAGAGAGCATTTGGCGGGGAAGTTATGCTCCAGCCCATTCCTATTGAAATAGTTGAGACCGATGGCAACTGGCCATCTAATCCCTGAGCTCAAATGTAAATACTTTACTCCACAAGCAAAACTGAAAAAATCTGAGCCACATTGTGGTCACTCTTGTTCCAGAGAGAAAATGATCTGTACCAGCCCTTATTCCTGATACAACTTACTTATCTCTGCATGGTGCTTAGCTCTGCAACCTGAGATATTAAAAGTCAAGTCTAGGCTCTTCTTCTTTTCCCTCCATCTCAGAGCTATGGTATTTGTCTTCCCACATTTTAGCTCATGGGTCAAAGGGATGAGCAGAAGTTTCAGTTTGCTTTGAGTGAAACCTTGAGAATTTGTTTTCACTGCAGGGAAAACTCCCATTGATTTCAAAGGGAAGAAGGAGTGCAGTTGTGTGCTTTTCCACTTCTGAAAATCAGAGCTTCCAGATGCACATTTAAGACTAGCAATAGACAGGTATCAGTTCCGCTAATTAAATCTCATTTATTGTAACCATTTCACTTTTTAATCAGATAACACAATGATAAGATACTATAAAAATATATGAGAGATAGTCAAGGTCTAGACTTCTCTAATGTGGCATTTTTATACATATTATGATCTTTCTTTGTATATGCATATGAACTGCTCTTTTATTAACTTCCCTTTGTAAGCATTTCACATGCAAAAATATCAGATATGACTTTGAAAAAAAAAAAAAGAAAAAGAAAAAGAAAGAAACAAAAAAGATAACTTTCCAAAATTAGTGAGAATGAATTATCTCATAATTGGACTGATTGATAAATGTTCAGTACAAAGCAATAAAATTGTACCATTATCAGGATTTGAACTTAATATGGGGAATTATTTTATTGCTGTTTATTTAATATTAAAAAATAGTGCCTTTGTGCTATTCTGTAAGAACTTAACAGTGTTGAAGTAGCTTAAAAATCTGTAAGAGAACAGATGCTTATATAAAGAAGTATGTAGGAGAGATATTTGTTCATTCTTATTACTTGAATTACACTATTTTTGTGTAATTATTCTGAAGATAAGGATTTGTTTGCTGGGTGCTTTCCATGAATTTGTACAGTATCTGGTAGACATAAATATGAAAGAAGAGTGGCCATCTATCCCCACAGAACACATCTGTTACAAATGTAAAAAGCAAGGTAAGGACATCAGCATGTTTTTCCTCCATTAGCAGCACAGAGCAATAATGCACCAGAGTTCGATTCAATCTTAGCAGAGAAAAAAATAACAATATTTAATGTCCAGAAACTGAAGCTAAGCACCACCCTGTCTAGAAAAAGGTAACATATTTTTGGATTGGAGGGACATCAAGCATACTAATGATGGGTTTGGACTTCTGTCAAACACTTTAACTCAAAATGGGGAGGTATAAGGCTTTGCTTTTCAGGTAGTCTGATTTTCCATGGTTTTCATGTTCTGATATGTGTACTTCTAGAAATTTACAAATGGAAAGGAATCCTACAGTGAAGGCTCCTGACAAGAAACTTGTTCAAGAAACTTACTTCTCTTAGATGAATTTGTGGATTCCAAAAAAATCTTTGAGATCTTAATGGATTTCAAGGACCTTTCAGGTTCTCACAATCTGTTCAAGAAACTTTTGTGTCTCCCAATACACTCATTTCTTCTCAAACTCTTGGAAAAAAGAAATATGTAGTGTGACTTCAAAATTATCTCACTGGGAATATTTCAGAGAAAAGTGAACTCAAAGTGAAAAATAGGAAATATTAACATGTTCTTATTAATGCTAACAGAGCTCTAATTAGCACATCATTGTATCACAGAAAAAGAGGCAATATTTGGGGAAAGCAAGTAGTGCATAAGGGAGATACCAATATGAAAATTATTTTCTTTATTCTAACCCAGAAACTCTCTGGTTCTCATGGAAAAGGCTAGTCACAAGTTAAACAAACAAACAAAAAAATGTGGGCCTAACCAAAAAAAAAAAAAAAAAAGGCAAAACAACCCAACCAACAATGGTAATATGCTTAGTGGGAGAGGAAATACGCAGAATAGCCAAAAATTTAAAGACCCCTTTTGGTGAACAGGAACTCTCACAAACAGACGAATGGTGACAAAAACTACCCAGCTACGTGATCCCACTATCAGAGCCACATCTTTTGTTCAGGGCAAATTGCCACAGCTTCTCTGTCTGTGTCTCTGAGGCTGCTTTGTGGGGCTAACAGAAGGCAAAATAGAGGGTTGTGAGTCTTTCAAATAGTTTTGTAATAGAAAAGTACCTGTGACCTACACAGCCCTTTCAAGCTTATCCTTTGAGGTCAAGTTTTCTCCATTTACACGGGACTATCATTGACAGCATGAATGGGTTTTTAGTACAATATTTTTTAACTTTTGCATTTCTTCACTATAGAGAGGAGTGTTGATAAAAATATAGGCTTCAAAGAAGGGGTATGGTATTGCAGTTTAGGAATTGCTAGGTTATCCAGAGTCTTCATTCAGTACTATTTAAATATAATGCTGTCATACAAGAGAATAAGTAGCAGAATGAAATATCACTTCTATTTGTGAAATTAAGTTGTTAGGTAAGACAGCTTGAAACTTATTAACTGACCTTTAAAACAAAAATCTAAATGGTTATATTAATGGTTATAATTTGTTCCATAATGTTTTAATCCTTGATTTAGATTTATTTGGTGAGTGAACAGTTAGGTATTAACATCATTATTAACATATTATTAACATAGATCCATTGTGAAAGTTTAAAATACACTTTCTAGTAACAACAAGAGACTGTATCTCATAATTTCCTTTTGAGATTTGGAATATCTGGCACAGCTCAGAAATTTTCACTTACCGAAGTCAAGTTGTTCCATAAGAATTTCAGTTTTTGTGACAGTGAGGCTTCAGACCCTAAGACTGCAAAGCTTGTATTGAAAATATTAAATGAACATGAAAATATAAGAAAATATAAACATGAAAAATATAAGAAAATGCTGAAGTACAGGAACACATTCAAAATTTACTATCTTTTTTATTTTTTAGTCTTATGATTGTGTGGCTTACCTCAATGTTTAGAAAATGAAGTGACTTATGAATATTGAAAGAGTGAGTAATTAAAATTTCAACAGCAAAGAAAAACCCTCTTAGATCTTGATGAACAAAGTCATGCTCTTTAACTCTGCTTTGTAGAGTATTTTTTTATTAAAATTATTATAATTTATGATTGACCTAAAACAGAAAAATGTAATATAAAAAATCAGAATTTCCTACATTTTTCCTTCCTATTCTTTTCTCTTGACATTTATGTCTTTAATTGACTCTGACTTATATTGGAAATATGTTTGAATAGACTGTGCCTGCTTCTTTGCGATTGCATTAGGCTATTGATGGCAGTTAAACCAGAATGCATTTTTTAACTGAAATTCAGAGTATGTCAGAACATAAAATGAGCTCTCTTAGGTGTTTGAATAGATTATCAAGATGATATTTTATCAGTATTAGGGATATAATAAATGTATTTATATTGCAGGAAAATAGAGTCTAAGACATTTAACAACAAAAAAGATATATTGATTTCTAACAATCCCTCAGAAATTCCATTCAATAATTATTGTCCTGTGGTCCTAAAACAATATAAGTTGTGAAGAGATAAGATAGCTTACAGTTTTAATTGCCCTTTCTGAAAGGGAAATTACTCTGCAAGACCCTTTAGCAAGTCATTGTTTGACTGCTTCCAAAGCAGAACCTATACTGAAATATTAAAACATTCTGAATTTGTGTTATCTTCATCTTATTAAGGAAGAGCTGGGCAGAAGTGGTTCAGGTACCCCTTCCTAACCTTCATTCTTACACACTGCTTGAATAAGCCACCAGTTTTCCTCTGACCATAGATAAATAAAGAATAGTGCTGCAGCAAGATACTGGGAGAACATTAGCTTGATTGTTTTTCTCCCCATCTTGTTCCTCCCTTGCTGATAGTTGCTCTACCAGAAACCACATCTTGTCTGTATGGCTTCAGAAGAGCTGGACCTTGGTGGGACATGAGACCCAGGATACACTGGGTATGCTTACACCATCGTATAACGCAGATCCCCATCTTGTTTTGTGTTACGTGGTTATCCAACACTGCTCCAGTGAGCTTTATACTCTCACAGATGTCACTCAGCCTCTTAACACTAGCCAGCAGGGCAACACATATTGTCAGGTTGTGCCATGAAAATACTGCTTTGGTGGACTTCAGCACAGCCCTTGCATTATTTCAGAAACTTTAAATGTAAACCAGATAATAACAATAAACTAGATAATAACACTAATATAATAGTAACAATAATAACAGCAGCAATAATATTTTGTGACTGCAGGACAGCCCTTGGGAACCATGTCTTTACTGATGGAAATGTGGCATGACACCATGTTACCCATGACACCATGGTATGGATGCTACCTGTCTCTTATAGACAGACAGCTGAAAGTTCTGTGAAACTTAGCACTTTGTACCTCAGGTGAACATATGTTGATACATTCACAATTGCATCCTTCATACCCTGTCTTTATTATAGCTTTGTCCTGGAAAGAAAAGGAGGAGATATGAAGATAAGTCTCTAGCAAGAGTCACCCTGGTTATGCCCTGCATGTTCAGCAAATTCAGCAGGTCTGTGGATGGAGGTAGTGACTGCAATCATTTTGCCATAGCAGCAAACCTCTGCGTAGGCCGTTAAAAGAAAGCATTGCAC
This sequence comes from Heteronetta atricapilla, assembly GCA_011075105.1. Taxonomy (NCBI): domain Eukaryota; kingdom Metazoa; phylum Chordata; class Aves; order Anseriformes; family Anatidae; genus Heteronetta; species Heteronetta atricapilla. The sequence continues at coordinate 4,837,957 of CM021731.1, read as the reverse complement.
CCTATCTTCTCTTGGAGGATAGCACAGTGACTCATAACAGCCTTAGTATTGCTCAGCCTGAGATTGAGGAGTAGGAAGGGAAGAGACCTCACAAATACTGAGTTTACAAATAACAGTGAATTACTGATTCCAATACTTGCTGTCACAAACTCAGAGAATGTCACTTTTTCTCTGTATACATTGCTGTTCCTACTCTTAGAAATCTCTTAAAGGCCAATGTAAAATCTCTGGACAATGACATCTTCTTAAGTTAGGTGATTTTAAACCCTGGTGTGACCTGCTTATTCCCTGATCATCTAACTTTAATCAAATGTCTGATTTTAGACTGTAGACTTTTTAGACTGTCTACCCCTTGTTTCCCTAAGTTATGTAAAGGAAGATACTGTCAAAGTGAAAGGGTTTGTCATTTTTAAGAAAAAAATAATAGTTCTAAGGAATTTCAGAATAACATTATTTCTGTTTTACGAGTAAATAAACAGAAACCTAGAAAGATTTAAATGAACTAGGCTCAGTAGCAGGCTTAGATAGGAAAAGAATCCAATTCTTCTGATGTAGGCCTGCTGTCTCTCAGTGTCACGCTACTCTTGCTAGTAAAGATAGAGAACCAGTCTTCCTCCTTCTTGCTTTGCATGTCCTTTGAACTGACAAATCATCCTCTTGATATAGACATCAGTGAAATAACTCTGTGTAAACGTTTCTGTAGGTGCCTTTTTAGAATAAGGTGGACAATTTAGCTCTGTATATTCAGGTCTTGATGCCTTATGCACACCTTAAATATTCCAGACCTTGGAGGGACCAGTTAAATAGGAATTTCCCAAATGTGGATTTTAATATAAAGTTAGATAAGCAGCAACCAAGCTTCAGATTTCCTTTCATTGGCCATTTGTTATGGGCAACGAAGCTGGTGGGGGGTATGGAGAACAAGTCCTACGAAGAGCAGCTGAGGGAGCGGGGATTGTTCACTCTGGAAAAGAGGAGGCTCAGGGGCAATCTTATCACACTCTACATGTACCTTAAAGGAGGCTGTAGCAAGGTGGGCGTTGTTCTATTCTCCCACGTGTCTGGTGACAGGATGAGGGGGAATGAGCTAAAGTTGCACCAGGGGAGGTTTAGGTTGGATATTAGGAAGAACTTCTTTACTGAAAGGGTTGATAGGCATTGGAATAGGCTGCCCAGGGAAGTGGTTGCGTCACCATCCCTGGAGGTCTTTAAAAGACGTTCAGATGTAGAGCTTAGTGATATGGTTTAGTGGAGGATTTGTTAGTGTTAGGTCAGAGGTTGGACTCGTTGATCTTGGAGGTCTCTTTCAACCTAGATGATTCTGTGTTTCTGTGATTCTGCTGTATCTATGAAATTATTTTATAAAATGAGAGGAATGAACCAATGACCATAGACAGGAGCTAATCTGTGTGTTTTAAAAGCATTAGATAATTATAATTTTTTATACCAATAAGGATGATTCTGACCTGAATTTAGGCAGGGAATCCTTCACCTTAGTCCTTTCCTGTGGGATAATCATCAGCACCTGCTACTCTGCAAGGATGCATGAGGTATTTAGAGAGCATACATAAATCTTCTGAGGTGTCTAGTGAGACCTGGGTGTTCCCAGGGCCAGAAAGTATGCACACACGACAGGCCATCTTCTCTCTTGATGAACTTAGCAAAGTAATTAGCAGGAGCTCACAGTGAGTGGGCCTCCTTACAGGGAACAAGGTAAGAAATTATAAATATTTTCTCCTTCAGTGACCAAACTCTTGGTCTTTGGGAGTGGTGGCGCTTATGCAGAGTCTGCAAGCCTTGCAAGATGACCTCAGGGTGAGTTGGCCTCCTGCCTCGGTTCCCCCTTTGATATGGCAAAAACACAATGCTGACCTTCTTGTTTGCTACATTAGAGATAGAAGTGCTTTAAAAATCATAGAATCATAGAATCATTAATGTTGGAAAAGACCTCTAAGGTCATTTAGTCCAGCAGTCTCCCTACTACCAATACTACCCACTAAACAAGTCCCTAAGTACCACATCCAACCTTTCCTTAAACACAAATAAGCAAGACCACTAAAAATATTACAAACATGAAGACTCATCTAAAGATGAAGCTGGCTGATGCAGCTATAGTGCATTGAGCAGAAGGTCCCACACTTCACTTAATTGCTGAGTACTACCTAGACTAAGGATTTAACCCTCTGGGCTATTGGAGGGCAGTGTTCTTTTGTAGCAGATACTGATGTATTTTCTAGTTCTCTCCATCCTGCTGTGAAAGCTACAGAGATGTAAAGAACAAAAGAAACAAAGATGAATTGATGGGCTTTCTCTGTCACAAAATGCTAAGGTTAATTCACCAGTAGGAACTGCCACAGCTTTCATGACATACGTAAGCTTTAATCCCACAAAATCACTATTGCCAAACTACTCTGCTCAATGGGATAAAATATCTTCTCTGTGCCCACTGAGTAGGAAATCAGTTGATTAGAGGTATTTGCAGAACCAGAAAGCTTTTTTGCATGCTGCCTCCAGATGACCTTTTATAAATCCCACCAAATCCTAGCTCGCTTCCCACCATGTTGCTAATAGTTTAATCTATGGCCTATTAATGAGGTACATATTGCTTCACCTCCACTAAAGGTATTAGGGTATCTACTCCATTCTGCAGCACCACAGAGATTATAGTTGTTTGTGCCAGGAGGAAGAGGAATTTCCAGGGCATAAGTCATCATTTAGAGTTATTAACAAAAGGATTTATTATGTTGCTCTGTTTCAAACGGCGGTATACATGATGCCTAGAGCATGCCAGAATGCAACTACCTACCACATAATGTCCTAATGAATCACCACTTGCTGGAGGAGCTGCAGAACCTCAACATTCAATCATGCATTTCTTCCCCACACACCAAATTGACAAATAAGGCCATAATGGCTTCGCAATTTTATCAGGTAAAACTGATCTCAGGAAGATGAGTATATTGAAACCGCGTCTAGAACTATGTGGGGTGGGGGGGAAATCCACATTTTGAAAAAAAGAAAAAAAAAGAAAAAAAGAGTTTTGATGTAGCAAAACAGCTCTAATGCAAAGTGTGTGCTCACCCCTAACCCTGCAGACACCGTGGGTCTGGGTCTGTGACAACAGGATCTTTAACTATGACTTCAGGTCTTGTAGAGTCAAGTTCTACTCTTGTGTACATTTCCATAGAACCTGCAAAAAGAACCTCACTTTCCAGAGCCATTAGGAAGATGTGTCTGACTAAAGGCTATTTAATCCTGCTTGTCCATGCTTGCCCTCTGCCTAATTTATAGTAATTGAAGGCCAAAGGCTCTCTTCTCTAAAACAGCAGTTAAGAAATAATTCCTTTTTTTACTGAACCAGGGTCTAGTAAGGTTTAATTAAGTAAAGTTTAGAGTACATTTTGAGTTCTCCAGATGGCAGGAGAGACAAATTATTATTTATGTGCTTTTACTCATTTTATTTCCATTTTCAGGCTTAAAGGTTAAAATATTTTTTCTGACTTTGCTTTTAATAAATGTGCTGGAGATTTTCTTATTGACTCCGTATGGGAATAGTATCAATTAATATTTATTTGTCCATGGTTAATAGTTAAGATAAACTCTGAAAGATAAACTCTGAAAGAGACCCAGCCAGACTCCTCAGTATACTGAGGAGCAAGTTTATCTCTCTTTGAGTACTCTTGTATTCTTCCTCCCTCACCATTCTCTATGTTAAGAATTGGGGTTGAAACAAGTCCTGCAGTCTGTCCCCTTGACATTTTGCACCATTTCTCCTGCATCCATTTATTTACCCTTTCAACTGACAAGCCTATGGAATGTCAAATTTTGGTAAATTATTGATTCCTTTCAGTTGCTTATGGGGCAGAACACTGATGGCATTGCAAACACTATATTTTTTTGGAATGTATTAACATCTCAAAAGAAAAACCTCCTAAAAGGGGAGAGGTAACTCATAATGGTCTATTTTTAAAACAAAGCATGGGCCAGATTCTGCTTCCACCAAACTCTGTGGTACAATTTCCAAAGCCTGTGCTAAAAGGGAGCTCAAGCCCAGGGGATGATGATGCCCGTGATTATACAGCACATTATGTTAAAGAAAAATTAGATCAACTGCAGATGCTTTTATATAATTCAAAGATAGGACTCAGTGTTTTCTTAAATTATTTTTGGTTTCTTTTCCTCTCTCCCCTCTCCACACACTGATCCCTCGGCTACAAAGAAAAGCTTCAAAGAACATAAGCAAATCCAATCCTTTTATTTGTTTTGCTTTCCCCAACATTTCTTCAGAGAAAGAGAAAAAGAAAGAGAGAAAGAGAGAAAGAAAGAGAGAAAGAAAGAGAGAAAGAGAGAAAGAGAGAGAGAAAGAAAGAGAGAAAGAGAGAGAGAAAGAGAGAAAGAGAGAAAGAGAGAGAGAGAGAGAGAGAGAGAGAAAGAAAGAAAGAAAGAAAGAAAGAGAAAGAAAGACAAAGAGAGAAAGAAAGAAAGAAAGAAAGAAAGAAAGAAAGAAAGAAAGAAAGAAAGAAGGAAAGAAAGGAAGAAAATAATAATAAAAAGATTTTCTCTACTTGACTCTGTTGCAAAGAAAACCTGTTTCTTAATTCCTTTTCATTGGATGCATTTGTGCATCAGGATTTAAAGATGCCTTAATGGGGGACAAGGTGATAGAAAAGCACTGCTGTCCATTCCAGTCAGATGTGGTTTGCACTAAGTCATGTCGATTCAGAAAAAAACTTGTTTTCAAACAAGAATCTACATGTTACGGGTTACTGGAGCCTAATGTGACTAAATGATAGGTGAGAAACCCATGGTGAGTTTGATAAAAATTGCTTAGAACTAAGAATTCACATGTGAAAAAGTTAGCAGATGAAGAAGAAAAGTTTTATTGCAAACGCATGTATTGCATAGTGCAGGATATCATGTCTTCTCTGAGAGGAATTTAGCTGAAAATATTTGACTTTTATTGAGTCATTAATGTGATTGATTCCACAGTGAAGAACATTTTCTTCTCGCTGCCGAGGTTCTGACTGGGCAAAATTCTTAAGCCTCTATGAAACCTGAGTATGTTTGTGGTTCCACTGAGTTAATCTGGGGCAAAATCACATGAATAAGGTGAGATGTGTGAGTGCCTTCATAAATCAAGACCCTGTGACAATGACAAAACTTTGAATTGCAAAATGTATAAACAATTCCCATAGATGCTAATTCTTTTTCATTTATTTACTAAATTGATTACTTTGTTCTCAGTTAGATCATATGGACATTGTTTATAACAGATTCTTGATAATCAGTGAAAATAATATCAATGCTAAAATTCTGATAGCATTTAAGCATTTTACACCTTTCTACCTTACTTTACATCTCTCAAGAGAAAGAAATGACAATCATGTAAGTGAATTCCCAGCAGATCTGGAAGAAAAATATCTCTGAAGTGTATCATTTTTAATTCTTTGTGAAATATCTAGAGCAGTGCTGAGAACATCTGAACTAATGACTAAGTAGATAATTTTACCCCTACTGAGATCCAAAATTTAGCACATGTATTTTTAAGAATCCAATTATTTTATTTTGTCTTGGGAGATGATGTGAGAGAAAACTGGTAGGAAAAACAAAAACAACAAAAAAAAAAAAGGAGAGAGAGAGACTGAAGAGATTGAAAGAATCTCTTTCTACAACCTTTCTATGGAATTGTTGGGGAAATCTCACACTCTCAGCATGCATACATTTATTTTCAATGTATAAAGTACTTTGTCCAAGAAGGGATGTTCATAAAAGCCTCTTAATTTAGTCATTTGACAGAGGAGATCTGTTTTTAATGTCAATCACTGAGTTACAGGCCTCTCCCCTATTCTGTTACTGTGATTCTTATTCTGTTTATCTTTGTGCCCACACAGTATATCAGTATAAATTTATACATGTATATGCATATTCTATATATACAGCCTATCTTTATTATGCAGATGATAGCAGTGTTAAGTTTGCTGCAGAGGAGCATTTCTTTCATTTTTCAGAGGAATGGTAGGCAAGGAGATCTATTCTTGAAGCTCACAATATTAGAATAAGAATGGAACATTTTTCATAGCAATGCAGCAGGGAAAAACAGTAAAACTGTGAGAACAATAACTGCAAGGTCTTTTTTTTTTTTTTTTTTTTTTCTGAGATGCAACAACACAAAACTTTGCTTTGAAAACATTTAGAGCAATCTCAGTGCTCAGGAATGGAGTTGCTGGGGCTCTGTGGCTGATTCACCACTGCCCCGCACTCTGCACAATCAGAGAGCGAAGTGGGTGGAAATTGTTAGCATCTTCTGTCCCAGCACGGGCTTATTCTACTCCCACCTTGTTTGGTGCAAATGAGTGCAAAAAACAACACAGCGGAAAGATATAGCTATAGTTCTATGCAAAACAGCAGATTATCCGTTTTCTTGTTTCCATGTTTTTTTTTTTTTTTTTTTTTTCCTTTCTCTCTCTCTCTCTCTCTTTTTCTTTATGTTAATGGTAGTGCTGCTATTGTTATTGAATTAAAACAGAGACTTTCATATTATGGATTCATTTTTTCTTGTTTTCTTGTGCACTTGTAAAAGCCAAGCACATTAAACAAGTTCTGTGACTTGTGAAACTACTGAAGTCCTGGGAAGCTCTCCAGTGGGCTAAATGGAGATCAATCAGGCAACAATATCAGCGTAGGTTTCCCTTAGGTTGGACGTTCACTAACATCTATGTCCTTCATGAACTCCTTGGCATCAAGTCATATTGGCACCTCAGTCCAGACTAATTAGGGCATTCTCATTATTCAGCTGCTTATTTTTAAATAAATTCTCAGGATTCAACATCTTTGAAACTTCTACACTGATGACAAACATTGTTTAAATTAATTAATAATATCTAAAAATCATAAAGGGTGAAGCTGGACAGCAGCAGATGGACAAGCAATCAGTGTGATGGACTCAGCTTTGTTTTTTAATAAAAACATATATATATGTATATATTTTTTTCATATAAGCCAATTTTTTAACTCTTCATTGTTATTCCCAGAGGTGAGGATGCATCTCATTTGGCCCTAGCTGTATCATAGTTAGGCAGCTATTTGGAAGCTGTCATGCAGGAGGAATGGACATACATGCAGAGAATAGGAGAGAGACTGGTACCAACCAGTCCTGAAATAGAAACCTCATGCAGATGGAAAGTCTTCACACCCTGGGATAGCTCTGTCCCTATTACCTACTGAGGAAACTCTTAAGAATGGTTTACAGTATATGTGTAACACATAGATGCTTAAGGTTAGGTGTCATTTATTTTGTTGCTAGAGAATATTATGGGAAACTGCTAAGTTATAGCAAGGATATTCTGTATCTCCTGAAATACAGATCTGAACAAATGTCCTGACTCTTTTGGGTTTATTTTTCATGAGTTCAGTGGTGACTTCATTGCTCTCCCATTTATGTGAACTGTGGTATTTGGTGATTCCAATCTCAAATTCACTAACATCGTTGGACCCTTATTGTAAGCCAAACTTCTTGCTATGTTGTATGAGAAGTCAACTACTTGAGTTCCATGAGACTTTTAAAACCTAATGTCACAATACAGCTCTTACTTATCAGATGAAGCAAGGTGCCTTGAATCAAATTATCAACCACCAGCTTCTTGGTACACTCAGGTACACTAGACTGTAACTAGGCACAAACACAATATGTTTTGTTACTCTTCTGAAATATCTTGCTTTTACCTGAGGATCTTTATTTTGAGTTCTTGGTACCCTTGATATGGAAAAGCCAAAACAAGATTAGAATAAATTATTGTAGAACAGATGAAGTAGAAACCACAACAGAGTTCCCTAGACCTAGATGTTGATGAGATTCATCCAAGAGCTACTCAGTGGCAGTTCATTAATACAGTGGAACAGTCAGGAAGCCCAAAGTGACTCACCAATGGCTTTATTATTATTATTATTTTCCTTCTGAAGAAACCCAATAGATTAGCTACACAACAAATCCACCTGTAAGAAACTACTGAGGCTAGAGAGAAGTCCTTTAAGGCCTAGTGCTATCTAAAGTCTGGCTCCTAATTCCACCTCTCTAACTGCACTGAGGGAAACATATCTGGCCTTAGGTTGGACTTACCAATCTCTAAATAAAATTCTGCCCCAAATTTTCCTTTAGGTTTGCAAACTATGCATCTTCAAACTCCAAATAATAATAACTCAAAGGATAATGTACCAGTACAGTCTTTGATTTTGATTGCACCTGCAAATAAAGAAAAAGAACTGGAAAAATTGCCTTTATTTTGGGGGTTGTTTCTCCATTCAAATAAACAAATAATACAAAAAATCCAATTTGTGAATGATACTGTGAAGAAAAGAGATGCTTCGAAAGTATTTTAAAAACTGTTACTGTAAATCTTTGTAACATAGGGCCTACTACTACAAAAATAATATATCCACAACTGCATTTTAAAATTTGCAATCAGTGAGAGGAATGTAAAATGAAATGTATGAGATACTGTAAGCAAACTGCTTCTTAGCATCTCTATCAAGGTAATATATTTTAACTTGGTGAATTAAAACAAACAAACAAACAACAACAACAAGAATACTTTAAATCCTAAGATCAATTACAAGTGTAGACAGACTCCGGGTTTAGAAAGAGCATTCTGTCTTGTCAAGCCCACCTTATCATTTCAGTAGAATAAACACCATAATTATTCTCACCTTTTTGTTTGTTTTCTAATTGGATCATTTATTACTTTCAGGAAATTCAAATCAACATCAGATTTATAACACAAGGCTCCTGAAATATTGATTTGGTTATAGAAATGTCAAAGTTGGCAGGTAAGCTGTCTTGTTGCCTCAGGAGTCTTTTGCATTAGCAGAAATTATGGAAAAGGCCTTTAGAACTGAGTAAGTTTAACTGTTTTTTTTTTTTTTTTTTTTTTTTTTTTTTTTTTTTTCTGTGTTACACACAGTTAGAAACTCTGTTCTTTTACCGATATTTTGGCTTCATCTATCAGCCTGTGGTTAATAACATTGGTGGGTTTGAATCAAAGGCACAAAGTGTGATGTGACTGTAGCTGTTCTATTTTTCAGAATGGATTCTACTTCTTGGTTGGTTATAACAGCTTTTTGGATGACTATTGACAAAAAATTTCTGTTTAGTTACCAAAAATCTACTAATATCCACTGTGCATGACCCAGAAATTCCTCCTCTGTATTCCTTGTAAATTCTTGAGCTCTCTGTGTGCTTTATTTATCACTGAATGAAGGTTTTGCTTTCTGTTGCTCACCAATTCATGTTTCTACTTTTCATCAAAAATGCAAACCAATTTCATAAAACGTAATTATCTCAAAAATGTATGATAGAGAACTTGGTTTAATTATCTGCCTTCATGATCTTAAGGATTTTACTCACAGATTCATAACCTTATTTTGTGGGTGAAATTTATCATACTAGTTAGCATAAAATACCTTTTCCAGCCATGTATTTACTGCTACATGTACACTTCTTGAGTATTAGAGGGACTGAAATTTTATGCTGAGAAAAAAAAAAAAAAAAAAAAAAAAAAAAACTTCACACAATAGAGAGTTTGACATTTTATCTAAATCTAATTGAAGTCACTGGAAAAAACATCTGAAATTAACCACCACCCTAATAACACATCATGATGTAAAGTAAAATCCTGCCATAACTTATGACGTTCCTACTCATAAGAAACTCCCATCAGCACAAAGTGGATGATGCTTGGAGTTTGCTTTCCATTCAATAAACCGTATTTCCACCATAGCCACAAAGAAGCTGTTATGCAGGGACAATTCTGTGTACATATGTTCACTGAGATTGCGACACTGGATATCTTCTAGTACAAGCAAAAGAAAATGGATCCTTCTAAGACGTGGTTCCTCTGACTTCATCTTAAAAATAAATAAATAAATAATCTTAGAAAATCTTATATATCTTCGTAATCCGTGATGGGTGATTAGTTTGGAAGTAGCTACCTGTAAAAGGGATGAGCAGAAGATACTCCCATGAACTCTCAAATATTCCATAAAATAAGGGACTCTTAAAAAGTGGGGCCCCAGAGGAAAGGAGATTGGAAAGAAAGAGGTATTCTGCATTTTAGATGTTGTTTTATGAAGAGTGATAGTTTAGAACTGGTGATAAAACAGGGAGGTCAGAAAAATGTCTTTCTTTTCCTTTCTTGTTATATACATAAGCAATTCTTAAAGACTTAAGTTTTACAAGATAACAAACAGAGGAATGAAAAGAGAAAGTAACTGTTCATGAATATACTTCTCCTTAGAGCCCCTATTACAATTATGTATTTAAAAATAGTGAATAAAAATGTAATACAAATCCTTAAATATAAAGATTAATTAATCCAATTTTGCAATTTCTTCCTTTATCAAAAGTAGTCGAAATATTGTCTGAGAAGTTAAATATTTTTATGTTTTTTTTTTTTTTTTTTTTTTTTTTTTTTAGCAAAAATGTTCATACAACATTTCTAAAAGGAAGAGGAATACACAAAATAAATTAGCTTTACAGTTACATCAAATTTAGAAAAAATGTTAGGTGTCCCTAATCATTTCTTATCACTTATGAAAACTTTCAGGAAAGAGTTCATATTCAGTACATTTTGCATGAAAATATTTTCTGTGTGTTACTGTGAAGGCAAAGTATCTCATCAGTCCTAGATATACAGGAGCATTTATATTCAGGATACTAAATATTATTAGAAATTATAAATTAAAATGTTATCAATGTGTTCCACTGCATGGGCGGGGGAGGTGGGGGAGGGAAAAAACTGAACAAATAACAGGTTAGCCACTTTTTTCGGGGGAAATAGAAACAAAAAATGGAGTTTGTCTTACATTCACACAGACACTAAGCAAAGGTAAAGTGATTGAAGGAAATATATATAAAAACAAGAAATATCCCCAAAGTCAATACTTTAACGTGCTAAGATAAAATAATGCAATACTCTCTATAAGTATATAACTGATTCTTAAATACAACATGACAACAGAACTACCTGAGACTGTCTGGATTGCAAGAAAGGGACAAATTATTTCTGAAGTCCTAAACCTCTGTTGCTGTAAACACAAATACACATAATGAGAAATGTATATAAACAAATGGGCAGTTCTTTGAATAACAACTCATGTATTCAAATATTTGTTCAATAACTTTGATGGGGGAAAAAAAAAAAAAAAAAAAAAAAAAAAAGGTCAACAATATATCCTAGTGCTGACAAGCTTCAGTAGGCTTTCATGTCACATTTAGATCCCTGATAATGCTCCCTAACTGTAGCGGGAATGGGGACTGACTTTAGCTTTTATTCAATTGCTTGTCTAAATGCACAACCAAAAACCCTCAATACAGGTCAGTCCTGTTGCAGTTTAATTATTGAAGCCAAAGATTAGCAGCCATATCACCTTGATTTTAATCCTAATTTTCTTTATTTACAGTAACCCTAGGCAAAACATATTCATTCTCCTTAATTCACCTGCAAAACAACAGGTTATAAAAATTGTGAGCTGCCTCTGGGGTGCTGGCTCATAATTTTATTTTATTTTTAAGTGCAATAAATACTTTAAAAACATTTTCAAATTATAACTGAAAGGCACAACAGGACAAAGTACTGTCATCATAATGACCTACTGAGCTTTGTCTTGATCAAGCCCTTAATTACAAAGAAAGCATGTAAGTACAAGGTAATCTCTGGCTTGGTGAAAACTGGTGTTGTTCACCAGTACTTATTCTTGAAGCTAGTTTATCCCAAGTGAGGATGTGGCCCAAATCCTTTTATTTTCAGAAATGTGAGCCCGCAGTGGCTGTCCAGTTTATTTAACAGCTGAGCATGAAATTCAACATTGCTGTGCTGATCTGCAAACACTTGCCTCTCCAGCATGACCCAAAGAGTTGGTATCACATAAAGGTAGGACTGCATTTTCCCAGAGCACACCAGGGTATGGACATAGACTTTTCTGAACCCACACAGTGATCAATTCATGCTCCGAAATGTTAAACAACAAAGTACAGCATAAAAACAGTGACCAAGTTGTGGCCTGTATCTAGCAACCACGTTCTTTCCCTATGCAAATCAAACCACGCACAGTAAAAGGGCCCTTCTGGTCCACTTTATTACAGGAAGGAAAAACCCACTTTTACCGTCAAGGGTCGGAAAAAAAAAAAAAAAATGAAATACTGAAATTTTATCAAAAAAAAAAAAAAAATCAGCACTGTGTTTCACAGAATTTCTTTTTGCTCTTTTCAAAGTATTCCTTTAAATAGATCTTTGTTTTTCTGTATGCATTTTCCCTGTTTAATACTTCTTTAATTCACTATCTTTTTCTGTACACATCTTCTGTTCTAAGCAGAGAGACGGCATATATTAAACAAAGCAGACATGATCTTAATTCGCTTAAGGTCTTGCTCTTTCCCCTCATTACAAGCTAAGTTAAACAATATTATTAAAGCATGTTCTTAATGTTTTTGAACTTACCTTCATTTTTCTTTTTCCCTCCACTAATGGGAAATGCTGTTACTCATTCACAGTCCATCTGCCTAATAGAAACTAGCTTCTGACAATTAAAGTGCTAGCATGTAAATTCTTGTATGACATGCCCCTATCTGAAGATTAATTTGTGCAATTCATGACTGATGAGATACATTTATTATCTGCAAACTTATCACCTCTCTTACCCAAGTTCCAGCTCAATCTGATCTTTGTTAAGGCTTAATGAAAACAAATGCAGTTCTAAGAACAATGGAAAAAAGGTGCAAAATGCAATACATTTTGTTTAAATCATTTTTAGAGATACTGTCTGTGGGTGTTAGTACAGTTATGAATCGTTTTATAACCAAACTTGAAAAGAAAAAAAAAAAAAAAGGAAAACAAAAAAATAGAAAGGCCACTTGTTCTTAGAAAACTAACAGTCAGTCAAAATGTTTCCCACCTTAGTACAAAAACAGGGAAAAAATGGAGCTTCAAAAGATGTGCAACAGTAAAAGTATAGTTAGGGAACTTAAAGACAATCACATAATTATTGACATTTGGAGATACGTTATTTTCATTTTAGAGAAAACTGACTCATTCTGTCAATCTCCTTTGGGGATTGCCTTAAACCCTTCCACAGAAAACCTATCTTAAGCATAATTTCTTGCAAAAAGACTAGTTTATTTATATTTATTTATTTATTTATTTATTTATTTATTTATTTATAGCAAAACTGATATCCTATGTGGTTTCGGGGCTTGTCTGAACGGCTTTCTATGGCTGCTGGGTTTTGGGAATATGACTGCTCACCCAGAGTTGATACAGAGGCTGGTCCTAAGCTATGTTGTAACACAACAGTAGTGTTGACCATGGTGAACAGGTAATACAGTGAAGTCAAAAGCACCAGTCCAGCCCTAGTTGCCCTGGTTCATGGTTAACATCACTACTCAAGCAATGCCTATGACATCATTTTTTTCCCAGACTTCCATTTATTACTGGATGTCTCAGTTGCCATCTGAGGAGCATTGTATGAACAATGTAGCAGCTGAGAGATTTGAATCCCAGTTCCACATGTGAACCTACCTTGAAAAGTGGTAAAAGTGGTTATGTCATCTCTTCCTGCCTGTTTCCCTTCCCATCCTTCATCTGCCTTTCCAATTTAGGCTGCAGTCTCTTTGGGGATGTGTTTCTTCAGTGTGAGGTGCTGATTTCTAGAGAGCTTCTGAGAATTATCACAACAAAACCAAATCACTGTGTCCAGGAGACTTCAGGTGTTGAAATCTGCTCTCATGTGTTCTGATAAATGCCAGTGAAGTAACTGTGTTGCAGTGACATATCAAACTACATTTGAGCTTTTCTTACTAAATACTGTAATAGGGTGATACATCTGTCAAAGAACTGTTCTGTTTTGGGACAGAGCAAAACCTGCAGTTTCTGTGGTACAGATGTTTTCTCAGGATGCGTTATTTCTATAGTTCTTTAACCCTACTGTCTTGACCACAGAAGTTACAGAGAATGGCTAGAATGAGCAAAAGCTTAAAGCAAAAAGGAAAAAGAATCTTCAGACTACTCTGTGGGGGCCTTGAGGCCAGACCAAGTGTTTGTTGGAAAAAATGAGAGCCTTTACATGGGTTTCAGGGAGCTTTGGAGGAAGCCCTCAAACAACTTTGCTACTTAGTTCTGCTTTAATTTTTCCTCAATGTGGAGAATTCCTCTGTAGCTTACAAACAGCACTGCCAAGGGCAATGGCTCATGTTTAAATATCAGGGTAGTGAAAGGGTTGGGAGGGGAAGAAAAGCCTAAAACTTCTCAAAGACTCTTGCAATGTCTTTTCCTTCCTGTGTTGTACATTGATCTCTTTTGCTTAGATTAAAAACCTCCAGCATCTGAAAGACGCCCACAACTGACACCTATCCCACTAGACTGAAAACCATTTGAAAATGATGTTGCACTGTGGTTTTTTTTTACAGTCACACAGTGATCAGAGTGAAATAAATTTAAGACAAGGTTATTTACATTAAAAAAAAAAAAAAAAAATGATTGCTTGTCTAACAGCAAAACATTGTTATATGCCATTAAATGATAAGGACTGAATACAGCACATAGATATCTGTTCATTTCATAATGCTGAACACATTTCTCATCCTTCTGACATTACAGTAATTTAACTTTGCAAAGTTATACTCAGATCCCGTGAATTTTAAATGCTTTTGTACATGCTTATACAATTCATACTATGACATCCATTCTCAAAATAGCTGTCAAGCCCTAGTGCTTTAAAGAAGACACAATGTATTTCCTTGAAAGGCTGTGTACTGCAGCAGTAGAAAAAGGAGACTGTTAAAGAATTTTAAAACAATGATGTGGACTTTTATGACATTGCATGGTATAATCATCATTTATCAAAATATCATTCAGCAAATTACATTTCAAAAACGATCCTGTACCACTCAGGACTGAGAGTTTAGCTTGTTTGGGGAAGGTGGAATCTGAAATTTTTCTTTTTTTTTTTCTTTTTTTTTCTTTTTTTTTCTTTTTCTCTTCTTTCTTTTTTTTTCTTTTTTTTTTTTTTTTTTTTTTTTTCCATATGTCATGTCTAGGGACATGAGTAATGTCCCTGGATATCAGAAAAATGAACATTGCATTCAGCAGTGGATCAGCCTGGGCAAGTGAGAAAATGCAATTCTGAATCCTAAAAAGCAGTATTGTGTTCTTAACCTACTTAGTAACCCTCAGGCTGCACTTCAGCTTGCCTGGCTTTCGGCAGTCATTGAGTCACCTTGATCTGAACCCTGGTTGCTGGTGGCTCCCCCTGTAGTCAATGGAGAAAGATAAGCTGCTAGGGAGACTGACTCAGATCCTAGGAGGTCTGAATCACCCTTCAGGGTGACATCAATCGTAGGGAACATCCCATGCCCAAGAGGCACACCACTGTGAACCAGCCATGGTACATATAATTCAGGGAGAAAAATGAATTTTGGTAGAAAAAAATCGTTCCTCCCTCCTCCTTATTTCTAATGTGGAGAGACGGTTGTTTTGAAAGGGCAACACAGAGAAATAGTTGTTGCGCAGTGAGCAAAGAACGCGGAAATGAATTGGACGTACTTCAGAGTGCTCTTTCATGGCAGGAAGGGGAAATGAGGTTAAGATCAGACAGCAATACAGTAGGCTTGCTCACCTTTAACTTGAAATATTCACCCATCTGCTATTCTATTCCATTTTGGGTATGAGGACAGATATGGGTTATGTCATTTACTTGATTGTATTAAAAGTGGCCTTCCTTGCACGAAACTATGCTGGCTATACATCAGCTACGCCCTACAGTCTTCTTTCTGAAGGTCTTTGTGCTATGTTTTTTTGAGATGGCGCCGATATAACCCACACTATAAATCACAGGAAATTCCCAAGACAGCTTGAGATTTAAAAATAATTAAAAAAAAATAATACTAAAATACACTAAGGTAAAACTTTTTTCTTTAACTGGAAAATGCCATTGCAAGAGTGATCTAGGTCAGTGAAGATCTGATTTTAGACTTCAAATGCCATCTGAAGCCCTGAAGGTTTTGTGATCCTAGACAGCAGGCCATGAGTCAAATCCTGGGGACAATTATGTGTTTTAGTCCATTTTTTAAGTACAATGACTGAAATGATTCTTTTAACTGTTAGATTCTAGAGTAAATCAGAATAGGACTCTGTCATGTAGGAAGTCTGTGAATATTAATTTCTTGATCATTTTCAGTCTAGGTGATGAATTATCATGAAAAGTAGGAAGAAGTACTATCATATTATTGAGATCAGCCAAGCCTGGAGATTTCTCTTCACATCTCTCAAACAGCAGCAACTATTATTTTTCCTATTTTGGTGAAGGAGTATTGAGTAGTCTGAGGTGAAATAATAAATGGTACATATTAGCAGACAATCCTGGCGTTAGATAATCAGCTGGTCACATCCTTCAACGAACCCAGGGTCATATGCAAAATGGATCAGCCCTGAATACCTTCAGGAGATTACAGCTCAGTACAGCAACAGGGTTATGAATATCCAAAGTTTGTGTGCAGACATCAATGCAAACCTCTGTGCTTTTGTCTCCTCAGAATTAGGACACTCCATAAACATTCAGGTTAATTCTAGTAAAACTAATAAAAAATGAAGTTCTTGTGATATATATATATATTTCTAATAAATATTATTTATAATAATACATACATTTCTAATAATAAATATTTTTTTAAATAAATATTATTTCTAATAATAAAAAAGAATGTTTATTTCTAATAAACATTCTAAAAGACACTCTGTATGGAAGTAACTTTTCTCTTCAACTGAGGAGAAAACTCACAAGCAATAATAAGGTTATTGAAGCAAAATTATGTATTTCTGTGAAGTCAATAGTTTAGATAATGGTTTAGGGAGAGATTTTATGGACTGTGCCATTCTTGCAAATCACACCTGTGATGGATTAAAAGCATATATAAAGGCACCATTTTAAAAGTGTCTTTTATTTTGAAAGACTCTAAGATACTTTTTTTCATTGCTCATTAAAGATGAAATTTAAAGAATCTGATTATTTTGACCTTGGACAACCTCCCTGACTATTTTAAAGAGACAGAAAGAACCCCAGAGAATCAGTAGGAGGAAAAAATAAAAATAAAAGAAAAAATCTGTTTTCATTGGATGTACAGGGGTTGATAAGATTCTTTGTAAACTACATTTTTATGAGGCTTGAGAGAAACCTAGATTAGTATGAAGTTTGCTATCCACTATTTTCCCTGTATAATAACTGTTACACATTCTGGCAAATAATAATAATAATAATAAAAATCATAAATAGATAAAATAGGTATTTTCCATCTCTTTAAATTCTCTGTTCTTTTAAGGCATGACACACAGTCATTTGGTATTGTCATTTCAGTAATTCTGTCTTTCTTGTCAAAATCACTACCCTCATCACTGTTGACCACAAGTACAGCAGTATGTGGTAGCCTTGTGTTAAATGCTGATAATCTACTGTGTTGCCTTTGCGTTTCCAGGGTACATACTCTGTTAGGCAAACAAGGGAAAATAAAAATGGTTAATAAGAAACCATTTTTGCAGAGGCCTTAACAAGCAGGGGAGTTACATATTGGTTAGAAATGTTCATGGGAGAATAGAGCTGAGCACAAGTCACCTAGCCATGGTTGAGAAGCGACACACTGGGCTCTGCCAAAGAACAGTGCCAGGGTACTGGAGTGTGCACAGTGAATTGTCAAATACATTTTAGGAAATGTAGAAAAAATAAATAAATAAATTCTGGATTCTACCTCATGTACTACCAGGCCAATTAATCAAAGACCGCTTGACAAGTCATGAAAAACATATTCTGTGACATTGAGGGGGGAAAAAAAAAATCAGAATCCCTCATTTTGCCAAATCAATCAGAATTTGTCAACTAGATCCTGAAATTCACTTGGCTATATGTTAAGAAAAACAACAACAACAACAAAAGTTTGGACTATGCTGATTAACTGGTCAAAACTGAAACAAAACAAAAACAAAAACAAAAAAAAAACCACCTAAATATTATGAATATAAACTGTGGCATTCAAAAATGGGAGTAAAGATTGAAATCTGTTACTCTGTAAATTATAAACATTGACATACTTTAAGGTATACAGGGATTTTTTTCATATTTGTCAAACATCAAAAGAATGTAGTACAATAAGCCATTGTTATCAAATCTATGGCTTCAGAAAACTGCTGATGTTAAGAATTATGATGATCATCTGTGCCTCCAGTGAAAAACTGATATATTCCTCTACTTTCAGTTTTGCACAAAATTATAGAAGGCAGCAGCTTCATATTTATTTACTATATATAAGTAAAGCTAATTTATAATTCTTTTCACAGAACATATATCCCAAATAAGTAAATATATAAATGTTGAAATATCAACAAAACTAGGGATTCTAGCACTTCACCTTGAATTTGCAGAATTATCTTAATCTCAAAATCCAGTTTCCCTTTATAGTGCTTGCTATTTTTTGTCAGTTGATACAAACCCAAGAATAATATCGACAGCAAGACCTTTTACAAATTCTTGTCATGATTCTTACTCAAACTGCTGTCATCTTAATCTGTCTCAGACTATGGGAAATATTGAAATATTTAGGACACGGCTGTTAAATTCTTCCTAAATTGGATGCTAATGTTGAGTTCAGATGTGTATGACATCAGTCCTAATTGTACAGTTTTCTTCAAACTGTTTTTCTTTTATAGAACTCATTGAAACCAGGAAAATTGGTTTGGCAATTCCAATATTCCATCTGATTTAGTTTGGCAAGATATAGATTAAAAGAAGGCTAAGTTAATAAAAGAATCATTGGAAAATAAATAAATAAATAAATAAGGAACCAAAATTTTATTTGCTCACATTTTAATAAAAACATTATCGAACAGACCTGTTTTTGTCATTCTCAAGGCATTTTCCTAGACATTCTCCTGAATTATTATCTTGCTAAAGGACAGCCAAAGAATGGTCTCAATTTTTAAAACAGATAAGCACATAATCATCTTTCTAAACACAACTACAGCTATTTGAAGCCTTCAAAAGAAATAGGACCAATTCTTAATGTAAATGTGCCAAGGAATGTTTCCAGGTCTGTGTTTAAATTTTTGATCATTTGCCATTTTTTATTTGTCCCAATTGTTTTTTTAATTGAAACACACAAAGAAAATATGTTGAGTTCACTCCTGAATAATTCACACTCAAACATTTTAACTTTTTTTTTTTTTTTAATAATAAAAAAAAAAAACACATACAAATGTGCACACACACACACACAAAACAACACTCAAAACAATAACAAACAGCATCAAGTATTTACCTTTCCATTGAATCAAAGCATGGAGAGCTTCAGTCCCTTAAATTTATTTTGGGAAAGTTATGCGTATCTGAAAAGAAAAGGGAGGGAATAGGTGGAACTGATTGACGAATGCCATATTGTGTAGTTGAATCTTATTTCCTTTTCTGCTATTACAGCATGTTACTCCTTCCCTACTTATTAACAAATAAAGGAAAATATATACCAGAAAGATTCCAGTCTTTCCAAACTATGTATTATGCACACTGCTTATGATTGCTTTGATCTTTTCAATTTCAAAATTATAAGTCTATTAAAGGTTTAGTATACTAAGAGTCAGGAGCTAATCTTACATTAAAGTGATTTAACTCACAATAGTGTGAAATGTTGATACAACTACATATGCAATTTATTTAGATACCATGCAAAGACCTTGGAAATGGTGGTCTCCCTTTTCAAAGACTAGAGAAAACACACCTCATAACTTCCTTCTGTTAAGAAGCCTGAGACATGAGCAATCTCAGATAAATGAACTTCACTGAAATGTCCACATTCATCATTTTCATTACAGGTAGCTTGGGTTGTTACCTAGGCAGCTGTCCACAATAAAACAAAAAAATAAAGCAACAAACAATCAAAGTAACAACAAAAGATAACCTATTTTTGAAGTTGCTAGTGTTATATTTATGGTAAAACAAATTCATTTTAACCCCACCTTGAATCTGTTTTTTGTGTAGTCAAGAAATATGTTATCACTTGAAAATTAATAACACTTCAACACTGTTTCTGTGGTTCCTTGCAAACTACAAATCAATTCTCTTGTGATCTACAAGATGAAAACATGTCAGAGAAGTTAAATGCCAGCGTCTACCCAATATTAGCACTAGTGCAGAAATCCGAAAAACTATATAATTCACTGTAGGGATAATAATTCACTATAATAATTCACTATAATTCTGCTGCTCAAGTGCTGATGTCAATCAGCTATGTTAACTGGGCAATCAATCACAGAATTTCACAGAATTTCTAGGTTGGAAGAGACCTCAAGATCATCGAGTCCAACCTCTAACCTAACACTAACAGTCCCCACTAAACCATATCCCTAAGCTCTACATCTAAACGTCTTTTAAAGACCTCCAGGGATGGTGACTCCACCACCTCCCTGGGCAGCCTGTTCCAGTGCCTAACAACCCTTTCAGTAAAGAAGTTCTTCCTAACATCTAACCTAAAAATCCCCTGGTGCAAATTAAGCCCATTCCCCCTTGTCCTGTCACCAGGCACGTGGGAGAACAGACCAACCACCACCTTGCCACAGCCTCCTTTAAGGTAGCTGTAGAGAGCGATAAGGTCGCCCCTGAGCCTCCTCTTCTCCAGGCTGAACAAGCCCAGCTCCTTCAGCCGCTCCTCATAGGATTTGTTCTCCAAGCCCCTCACCAGCTTCGTCGCCCTTCTCTGGACCCGCTCAAGCACCTCGATTTCCTTCTTGTAGCGAGGGGCCCAAAACTGAACACAATACTCGAGGTGCGGCCTCACCAGAGCCGAGTACAGGGGGACAATCACCTCCCTAGCCCTGCTGGTCACACTGTTTCTGATACAAGCCAGGATGCCGTTGGCCTTCTTGGCCACCTGGGCACACTGCTGGCTCATATTCAGCCGACTGTCCACCATCACTCCCAGGTCCTTCTCTGCCTGGCAGCTCTCCAACCACTCATCTCCCAGCCTGTAGCTCCGCTTGGGGTTATTGCGCCCCAGGTGCAGGACCCGGCACTTGGCCTTGTTGAACTTCATGTAGTTGACCTCAGCCCATCGGTGCAGCCTATCCAGATCCTCCTGCAGAGCCTTCCTACCCTCGAGCAGATTGACACACGCACCTAACTTGGTGTCATCTGCAAACTTACTGAGGGTGCACTCAATGCCCTCATCCAGATCATTGATGAAGATATTAAAGAGGACCGGCCCCAGCACCGAGCCCTGGGGGATGCCACTAGTGACTGGCCTCCAACTGGGCTTGACTCCATTTACCACGACTCTTTGGGCCCGGCTACCCAGCCAGTTTCTAACCCAACGAAGCATGCGACAGTCCAAGCCAAGCGCAGCCAGTTTCTTGAGGAGAATGCTGTGGGAGACGGTGTCAAAAGCCTTGCTGAAGTCAAGGTAGACCACATCCACAGCCTTTCCCTCGTCCACCCAGCGCGTCACTTTGTCATAGAAGGAGATCAGGTTCGTCAAGCAGGATCTGCCTTCCATAAACCCATGCTGACTGGGCCTGATCGCCTGCTTGCCCTTCAAGTGCCGCCTTATGACTCTCAAGAGGATCTGCTCCATGAGCTTCCCTGGCACTGAGGTCAAACTGACAGGCCTATAGTTCCCCGGGTCTGCCCTCCGGCCCTTCTTGTAGATGGGCGTCACATTTGCTAGCCGCCAGTCAGCTGGGACCTCCCCCGATAGCCAGGACTGCTGATAAATGATGGATAGGGGCTTGGCCAGCTCCTCTGCCAGTTCTCTCAGTACCCTTGGGTGGATCCCATCTGGCCCCATCGACTTACGCACATCCAAGTGCCGTAGCAGGTCACCAACCAGTTCTTCATGGATGGTGAGGGCCACATCCTGCTCCCCATCCCCTTCCACCAGCTCAGGGTACTGGGTATCCAGAGAACAACTGGTATTGCCGCTAAAGACTGAGGCAAAGAATGCATTGAGCACCTCCGCCTTTTCCTCATCTCTTGTAACTAAGTTTCCCCCCGCATCCAGTAAAGGATGGAGATTCTCCTTAGTCCTCCTTTTTGTGTTGATGTATTTGTAAAAACGTTTTTTGTTATCTTTAACGGCAGTAGCCAGATTGAGCTCCAGATGAGCTTTGGCCTTCCTAATTTTGTCCCTGGATGAAATGATTCCTAGTAGAACACTTGTCTTGGTTCCCTTTAAAGAATGGAAGTTTTACTCTTCCAGTCCTGAGTTCTATTCTTCTAGTCCTGAGACTTACTTTTTGATCTCACAAGTTGTTAAGTTTTCTAGTTCTGATACTATATTAACTTAAAGGCTATATGTAAGTGATTTGCTGGGCAATTGCCGGATTAGCTAGCACCCTCCATGCCCAAACCTCTAAAGTTATCTGAAGAGGAAGAGGAAGAGGGAGAGGGAGAGAGAGAGAGCAAGAGGGAGAGGGAGACAGAGAGGGAGAGGGAGGTTTCAGTCTTCCTAGACTTTATGTTCTTAGGCAACCACAAACGTCTGTATAACGGCAGAAGCCAGAGACATCGTAGCAGATGACAGATTTTGTTTCTCTCTATGCAGCAGTATCAGTGAGGGAAAGCCCAGATGAATAAACACACTTCTAAACTGAAAATTCCTTTCAGCTCGATGTCACTGAGTAACATAAGGCAAAGAACTATTCAAAAAATGTCATCTTTAGTAGTAAATACCCACCAAATAGTAAAGTAGTAAATACCTACCAAAGGCAAGGTACTTCATTCTCCAGGACTTCAAAATTTCATGGTGGAGATGTAAATATTCAGTTTTCTACTATAGTCTGTAGTGTATATATATGATAAAGATGCTATTTTTTAAGACTGCTTCCTTTTTTAATGTTAAATCCATAATTTGGAGCTTTATTTTGATTTTTTTTTCTTTTTAATTTTTATTCATTCGTTTCCTTTTTTATGCTTAATGCTTATTATTTTTCTATTTTGTTTTCAACTTTAAGAGCATCAGAGGTGTTTTGCTCCCTCATAAATCTCTTTATGATGGCTTGTTATATGACAAACAGATGCAATGTCATCATTCTGTGACAAAAAAAAATCAAGTATTCATCACTACCCATTTTACATGCTTAGAACACTGATAGTCTACATGCATTAAATAGGTCTGAATGTTTCTGAATATTAGCTACCATTGGGTTTCTTTGACCTTTTTTAGTGACTGAAATAAATAAATAACACCTTAACATATCTTTGAGGGCAGAGAAATAGCAGGTAAGTGGGTTTTCAGCTCTTAAAGTGACTATGACTAAAAATGTTGCTTTGAACCCAAACCTGGAATTGTCAGTCCAAACAAATATTGATTATTGTGAAGATGCTCCATGTCAATAACTGCATGATTTTTACTGATGCTCACATGAAAACTGATGATTTCACTTGAAAAATGTGTATTATTCACTTTCTTCTACAAATCATAGTGTCTGAACACTAAATACAGAGAAAAAGCATGAAAAATCACTCAGAAATAGATTTATGTAATATATATTATTTTCAGGTTGTGAATATAATAGATTTTAAACTGACCTTTTAAAAATAAATAAATAAATAAATAAATGGGCAAAGATACTGCATTGAGTAGGTCTGGAGGATTACTGCTAGACAGAATGTGAGGGTACTAGCTTTATGCAGAAGGCCCTGAAGGAATGACTTGAAAGGAGAGAGCAAACACTAATAGAGGAACTACTTTTCTTTGGGTTTGTTGAGAAATATCAACATCATTAATTATTAGCAAAGTCTCTCTCCTCTGGTTGCTATATATGGAAACTGCACGTCTTTCCAAGGTCTCAAAAAACAAAACAAAACAAAACAAAACAAAAAAAAAAAAAAATGGTATTCTCTTGTACTTCTTTCTGTGATTTAATATCATTTTATGGAAAATTGTTAGAAAATAACAATTAGTTAGAAAATAAGATGGTTCTTATAACAATAATAATTCATTTTAATGTGTTTTGACTCTAAAATATTTTGAAAGATTTATTTTCCACTTTTTTTTTTTTTCAAATAGTGTTATTTTTTCAACATTCCAATTATGAAATGAAAGTCTTTAGGCAAATGATTATAGATGCATTTCTCTTTACCAAAACCATATTTTTTGTTCAGGTTGAAAAGTTAAATTCCAAATTGAAAATAAGGAAATAATTATAATTTTAAATCTGATTTAAATTTGTCTTTTTTTTTGTTGTTCTTTTTTTTTTTTAAAAAAAAAAAAAAAGGAAATACCAATGTAGACATATGTTGTGGTTTAACCCGGCCGGCAGCTAAACACCACATAGCCGTTCGCTCACCGTCCCCCCTTCCTCTCTGGGATGGGGGAGAGAAACGGGAAAGTGAAGCCTGTGGGTTGAGATAAAGACAGTTTATTAAGATAGAAAATAATAATAATAATAATAATGTACAAACAAGTGATACACAATGCAATTGCTCACCACCCGCTGACCGATGCCCAGCCCAACCCCAAGAGCCCAGCCCCCCACCCTGGCTAGCCACCCCTATATATTGTTCAGCATGATGTCAGATGGTATGGAATACCCCTTTGGCCAGTTTGGGTCAGCTGTCCTGGGTCTGTCCCCTCCCAGCTCTTGCTGCACCCCCAGCCTGCCCACTGGCAGGACAGAGCGAGGAGCTGAAAAGTCCTTGGCTTAGTGTAAGCACTGCTCTGCAGCAATTAAAACATCAGCATGTTATCAACACTCTTCTCATCCTAATCCAAAACATAGCACCCTACCAGTTACTAGGAGGAAAAATAACTCTGTCCTAACTGAAACCAGGACAACATATCAAGGCAAAACTCTGTTTTTACACTTGGTCATGTTACACTAGATGTGAAATGCCAATATTGTGCTTGTACATGCCTTTGAAGACATGTTTATGAGTAGGGAAAGCCTCCAGCCTCAGGTTACTCTCCCTCATTAGCCCTCAGGACTAATTGTTCTGCTTCTTTATTACTTTGAGGATTTTCAGAATTGTTTTAACTTTCTTTTCTCTAGAAGGGATAAAGTCCAAGTTTCTCCAAGTTCTTCTATGTTTGTGCAGATCTCAGACAGTGGTCCTGCTGTTACAAGATTAACTGCTTCTGTAAATCACTTAAGTAGTCCGTGACTCTGATTTTGCCTGAAACCTCTGAATTCAATTGTAAAAACTGAGGAGAAAATACAGAGCAAGTAAACTTAGGTGAGGAGATTTTCTATGCAAATAACAATATGTTAATAATAATAATGATGATGATAATAAAAATACCCACTATCAGTTTTTGGCTACTTATTTGAACAATAATTTAATCTGAACAGTGATTTGAAGTGTTTTTCTCTCTTTTGTTTTATAGACATTCTGCCTTACCAAGCTGCCCTAGAAAATAAGAAAAAAGTTGCTGGGATGCTTTGAATTAAGCTTAAAGGTGGAAAACTCAAATTTTTCATGACCTGAAAGCACAGCAGGCTCTCATGGAGCTGATATTTAATTAAAGAATTTGATTTTGTTATTCCATTTCTAATAAAAATTAGGATTTAGGAAAATAATAATAATAAAAAGGTAGTCTGAAACGGAAGTGTAAAATCTCTTTGGCTCTGTAAAATAAGCTTCTCCTGAAAAGACAGAAGGTTGCAAATATGTATACTTTCTCTTCCCTTGAGAAGACTGGGGGCTTCTGCATTTGGCTGTTAGTACTTTGGTCAACGTGTCCAGATAAATTCTTGTAATTAAAAGCAAAGCAGCAGTAGCATAATAGCTCCTCTTCATAGGGGATGAGACAGACCTTCAGTGCCTTGTTTGTCTCTTGGGTGGCCTAGGTAAATGTTAAGTGACCACTGAAATGTATTGAAACAAAGCAGTATCCTGAAGAGGAAAAAAATGTGATCTTAAGAAATGAATAATTTTCCAAGACTGACTCAAGACTGAGGGCCACCTAGGCTCACATTCCTACTCCTGCTAGGAGATAGATCTGGTAAGTAAGAAAGAGACACAACATATTTTATTCTGGGGCTAGTCAGCTCCCACATCAAGATCAAGTAAAGTCTCAGGTCCTCATGATTACTTCTAAATTCTGATAGGATGCCCTACTACACACACACACACAAACTCATAAACTAAGATTGTAAATAAGCTAAAATAATGTATGTTAAATTTTCTGCAAGCACAATAAAGATTCAATTATTTATTTATATATATATTTCCAACTAGTATGTCTGATGAGTGATTCAAATATAGATTTTAGAAGCAAGTATATTTGGCACTACAGGTGAGTGCCTGCAGTCAAATCCTGGGTGTATCTTCAGTTCTTTACAAAAACATTGGTCCCTGTGATGAGGTAGGGTCAGACATCTCTATCAATTAGCTATATAAAATACCAGTTGAAACTCTTTCTCTTCCAAATTAAGCTTCAGACCAGACCTACCTATACTTTCAAACATTCTTACAAAATTTATTACATGATTGTTAAAAGCAACAGTTCCTATTTCTTATGAAATTAAAAATAAAAAGGAAAACAACATCCCAGCAACAGCTGTGTTTAACAGTTTTTAGAGTTGTCAGGCTTGCAACTCTACTAGGGAGTGGATCTGACTAATGGCAACAGGTTTTCTTATAAAACAACATCAACAAAACTTTTCTCAGAGCCTAGTGTTTTTGCACAGTCACAATGCCCTGATCCTATAATATATCTAATATTTCTTCTTTTTTTTTTTTTTTTTTTCAAAGATTAAGTTACAGTTTACCTTCATCTAAGAACAAAAAGAACAGATATAACTCCAGAGAATCCTAGTTTACATAGGAAATTCAGTAAGTATTATATAATGGGACTGTCATACAGCTCCCTAAGGTTTGAAAGCATAGTATGAGTGAAATGATCAGGAAAAAAACATAGATATATACTTTTGAGGTCAAATCTTTCTAGTCAGATTTATTTGCCAGGCTGAATTGTGATCTCATAACAGATGAGGTACTGTTGTTTTACTGGTTTGTACATATCGGGAGAAACCAACCTTGTGAACAGACCCCCATTAGACCAGAGCCTTGAGGTGAACCTGCACCCACCTCTCCTTTAAATAAATAATTTCAACTTGTAAAGACATGTTTCGTTATTACACAAACTAGAAATAGATGAGAAAATCCAGTTCTTATGGGCAAGAAATATAAAATAACACAGTTCAAGAACAAACAATTCCCCTTATCACTGCATTCTTGCATGTCCAAATTTTCCTTCCTGTTGCCTTTTTGCTGTCTCTTCAATAAACCAAGAGGTATCATCACAATGGAAACTAGTATTTAGATAAACTTTGAAAAAAACTAATCAAATAATTTTACATTCCCACACAATGATGAAGCCCTATATACCTGGATGTGCACAGTATATTTTAATACAGTAATGGTTGTATGAAAGAGTTTCACACAGGATGTCAGTGAAGACTTTGTTCTCCAGCTTCCTTCACCTCATTGACTTGTGGTGTTAAGAATCTGAGTTCAAGTTCTGCTGAGTCAGGACAAGGATCTGAACCACAGATTTTCAGAGAACCTGTGAAGTCCAATATGATTTTTATCTGGTTGCGATGAAACTGTTCCGTTTTCTCTAGCATCTTTAAAATGATGGAGGAATGGGAAAAAAAAGGTGTTTGACTGACCTCAAAAGTGGAGGTTTTAGTAAAGACATGGATAAACTGGGGCTGGTTATGCACTATAAGAATTGTGACATAGATGATGTACTTTGATGGTTATGGCATCTTCACAGTAGGTGAAGATTTCGGCTTTCAATTAAATCCTTTCTTGAACCCCAACAACAACAACCAACCAAGCAAAAAAAAATAAAACATGATGTTCTGAATATTATGTTGCAGGTACAAGCACTTTACTCACAAATTACAAATGAGATACCATCTATTTATTACTGTTATTTTCAATGTTGCTGATAAATATTTTCTGGGGGAAAAATAATAATAATAATAATGGGAAAGGGAAAAACAAACCGTACTGCAAAGGAACAATCTTTTTCTGTCTGGTCAGAAGAACTTTCTACAGTTGATTTGCATTTTCATACACCCTCAAATTCAACTTGCATGCTTTTTTTATATATATTGAAAGATGTTTATATATATATTTCTTCAAATCCTGCATGCACCTTTTCTCAGGTAAACATTATTGTCAAAATATTAAGCATCTTTTTATATTTGAATGTGGAATATTGTTTTATAACAGAGATATGGTGTAATTTTTCATAGCAAACCTCTGAGTTCCCATTGTTTATGAAACACATAAACATATTTTCTCATAGAGAGAAAATGAAATAATTCTATAGTCCATCCAGAAGAAGAAATATATTAATTTGGTAGCAATTAAAATATTCTTCCTAATTCTTCCCGAGGACATCTACTTCCCTAGGACATATACTGGTTGATGTTTCATCCAGCCAGTGTTGAATTCATTAGACATTAATACAGATCCATTACACTCAATGGAGTTACTCCATTGATTATGAACTGGAACATGACCAAGCCCTTATGCCTTTATACGTGACATGACAATGAAGTTTAGCAGTATGTAGATTGTAGAATAACATAAGAAAAAAGAAAAAAAAAATTAATTGAAATTTGTACAAAATTGCTTTAGGTACAAGGCAAAACAGAGTTTTTCAGACTTCACTAAGCAGAGTTCTTTATACCCACTGCTATGGTGAATGAAGACTTTTCTGAAGGTCTGAGTCACTTCCATGCTGTATAACATCTGGGGGCGGCTCACAGGCTGACACTTCATATGTATTGCTCAGTTCAAATCACAACTGCTGAACTTGTCCCAGATAGTTTCAAAATCATTCATAATCCCAAGCCTTCAAAGCCTGAACGTTGAATGAAAGTTGAACTCATTCAAGCACACCCATGAAAGGGAAAGTTTCGTGATAATTTCGCACTTAATATTTTTCCAAGGAAAGGATGAAGCTTTCTTCTCTCCACCCCACCCAAGACTAACACACTAAAAGAATAAATTCATTCGCTCTTCACTTTTGCTTAAACTAAGCTTCTTCTTTGTACAGCCTCTCCCTTCCACTTGAGCACTAGTTTGTTCTGAAATGCACAATACAATGACCATGTTTTAACATTACTCATTCTTATTTAAAGAAATTTCTAGCATCTATCATGACTCATATTAACAGCAATATAATCCCATCCCTGCTAATGAGTCACTGGGGCTTGTGTTCATCCCTCTGAACTTTAGCATCCTGTAAGCAGCCTAAGTTACCCATCCATGATCCCTATTGGCAAGAGACAGGCACCTTCACAGCACAATTCCTCACAGTCTGAGAAAAAAGTCCAAAATAGACAGGATGACACATTTTTGGAAATATCTCTGCTTGTGTGACAGCATTCAAATCTCTTTTCCTTGGTTAAGCCATTTTAACTCTGGAATTATTACACTACTTTGCTTCTCAAGACTGTCGCTCAGATTGTTCACAAACTTCTTTGAAGGTGAGAAATGTTGAGTTATGACTCAGGATGTGTGATTGTGGCCTCCCTCTAATGACAATGGATACCAGTTTTGGTTGATGTGCTAAATACTAATTAAAGACATAAATGATAAGTTCAATGTGTTTGTTAGGCAGTGAAATACGAAGCTATAGTATTGGGCATATTTTAGACATGTAAATGTTTCTTCACCTCTGTATAAAAGTGCACATGCTTGTACATGAAAATAATGCACAGTTTTAGCAGCAAGTGAACACAAGAGATAGCTACAATGACCAATATACATTAGATTTAGAATTCAAAAATCAAATCAAAAGATAAGTTATTTATAACTTTATCAAAAATAGGTGTACAGTCTTGGGCTGTTGTTGTGGTTTAATCTGGCTGGCAGCTAAACACCACATAGCCGTTCCCTCACCCTCCCCCCTCCCTCTCTGGGAAGGGGGAGAGAAACGGGAAAGTGAAGCCTGTGGGTTGAGATAAAGACAGTTTATTAAGATATAAAATAATAATAATAATAATAATAATAATAATAATAATAATATATACAACACGTGATGCACAATGCAATTGCTCACCACCCGCTGACCGATGCCCAGCCCAACCCCGAGCAGCCAGCCCTCCACCCCAGCTAGCCACCCCTATATATTGCTCAACATGACATCAGATGGTATGTGTGATAAATGATTAAATCACAAATAGGATTTTAATCAAAGTTTGTGATTTATTAAGTAAATAGAGGCAAGCAAACAGCGCTGGGTGCACCAGGAGTCTCTGCTCCACCAGGACGCACGACTATTACATCAGGTGGTGGATTTTTATACTAATACATATTTATCACTAGATTCCTAGAAAAGGCAGGGTTATTATAATTTGTTTCCAGAATCCAGACCCTCTCTGGGTGCATGCGTATCAGTCTCTGGTGGTCTTTCTGGGGTCTCTTGTGCTGAAGGTTCATAGTCTTCCTCCTAAGCTTTGTCTTTCAGTCGTTCTTCAGTTCCCCTCTTTCTCCTTATTTGGTGGATCCCTTTACCAGACATCAAGACATCAGAAGCTTGGGCAGCGTCTCATGCAGAAATCAGCAGTTTCCAAAAAAAAAAAAAAAAAAAAAAAAAGAAAAAAACACTCCTTGGTCCTTTTATCTGCCAGACTCGAGTCTCAGTGTTCGTCCTTCAAGCCCTCTATTCACACTAATTGCTAGACCCTTATTTTGCACAGTACAAGAACTATGTATACTAATCACTCTGTTTTTCTTAGATAGAAAGTTACATTTCATCATGCAGCCCTAGCATTGTTTCATACACCACATGAATCAAATGGACACATTTCACAATATGGAATACCCCTTTGGCCAGTTCGGGTCAGCTGTCTTGGGTCTGTCCCCTCCCAGCTCTTGCTGCACTCCCAACCTGCCCGCTGGCAGGACAGAGTGAGGAGCTGAAAAGTCCTTGGCTTAGTGTAAGCATTGCTCTGCAGCAATTAAAACATCAGCATGTTATCAGCACTCTTCTCATCCTAATCCAAAACATAGCACCCTACCAGCTACTAGGAGGAAAAATAACTCTGTCCTAACTGAAACCAGGACAGCTGTATACTTTAAAACAACACTTGCCTGTCAAGAAGTTAAACTGTGTGTCTATTAAATTGTCCTCCATTTCAATCGTTAAAGAAAAAAAATAGCTCAAATTTAAAATTGTGTCAAGTCAAGGAAAAAAAAATCCTTAATTTCATTTTTCTCTCCTAATATTTTATATTTTTCTTGTTGCAAGAGAATAAAGCTAAGGAAAGAAAAAAAAGCCAAAATCAGTAACAATCACAAAATAATTTGGTTTTGATCAAAAATAATGAAAACCTGAAGAGCAAAGAAATTTTAATTTATTATTTTTGAGAGTTTCTTCAGCCCTTGGAAAAAATAAATTATGTCAGCCTCTACCCCTCCACTATGCACAATTCTCCCTCTCTATTCTCTTTTATACTTAAAGACAAGTGAAGGTAACATTATTTGCCCAGATTTATTTCTGTATAAATGATTCATAATAATGTATTTACACAGCAAATTTAGATCTTGTGGGAATGAAAATGCATGTTCTTACATAAAGGAGTAAGAAAATCAGTTGGGTTTGGCATCATCACTTGCAGGCAGGAGTACAGTAAAAAACAGGTGGGTGGCTTTGTGGTGAAAGTAGGGGGTAAAATAAATTCTAAGAAATAGGGGGGATAGTACCTATATGGAAAAAGGTATGTTATTTTTAGACCTGTGGAGCATAATGTGCTAATATGAATGTTAAGATTTGAACATTGTGTTGGTATAAAAGGTCAAGTTCTCAAATGCTATATTTTCAGACTGATTTTTGATATGCATTAAAAGTGAAAATAACAAAAAACTGATAGAAATTCAGGTGCTATAGATGCAATAATTTTATTTGCTATATCATATTGAATTGTATTTTATTTATGATTGTAAGACCAATCATTTCATATTAATGGTAAGCACTGGATTAAGTTAAATGGTAAAAAAAACAGCAGGTAGTACAAGTAATGTCCATTCTTGGCAGGGTTGGTTTTCAGGTATCCTTAAAACTGATATATTCCTCGAGGTCATTAACTTTTTTTCCTTTTTTTTTTTTTTTTTTTTTTTTCTCCCTTCTAGCTGTCTGGACATCTGGAAATCCAAACCACAGCATTGTGCAAGCCTCTACAACTAAAATTAACTCTTTCCCAGCCAATGTCTTAACATCAGTGCCAGGATAAGAGGCCATGAGCCCAAACTGAAACTCAAGAGATTCCGTCCGAACAACAGAAAGCACTTTTTTATTGTGCAGGTGACAGAACGTTGGCATAGGTTTCCAAGGGAGATTGTGGAGTCTCCTCCTTAGATATCTTCCAAAGACATATGGACATGGTCCTGGGCAAGCTGTTCTAGGTGGCTCTGCTTGAGCAGGTGACTTGGACCAGATGACCTCCTGAAGTCCCTTCCCACCTCAAACATTCTGCAATTTCATGATTTTCTAGTGTCTCTGTGGCAGGCAGGTAGTTGGTTCATTTTAACCACGATGTACTATATAACAAAAACTGAAGGACAATTGCTAAATCATATTTACAGTGTTTCCATGGACACAATGATGGCCATTCTGGGAAGATGCTATAGGGGGTCTAAGGACTGTTAATATTACAAAAAAAATATCCCAGTCAAACAGGTACTGTTTGGGCCAATAATTCAACTCCAGAAATATGCCTGTTGTAAAAACATCTATTATCAATGCTTCAGTTGAAGGCAGGGATCTGAATCCTCACAGGATAATGAAGACGCTAAGATGTGCCCTGTTGGCTATTTTTACTGACCCCAAGTTCTGCACAAACTCCACACAGATCTGCATATTTTTAATTGTAGGAGCCAGGCTGCATTGGTCAGCTTATTGAGGTAGAGGTAACCAGTTCACTGCACAATGCAGGAAAGTAAAAGTGTTTGACAGTAGCTCACTGAGACTTTGGTAATATCTTTGGTATGAACTAGATGACAGTGTTTCTTTCACCTCTTAGAGCTCTTACCACAATATTTTGTGTTTCTGTTTCACATGTAATGAACAATTTTTTCCTACAAAATGGCATTGAGAGTAACGTGGGTGATCTAGTTGACAAAAAGACAAGTTCTTCCATTCTAAGTCATATTTAGTGTTGAGTTTAAGTGAGATAGTCCTAGAGGTATTTAACTTGTGTTTGAGATGCCTTTTCTTCTCCATTAAATTGATAGAGAGCCCACATGATCAACTTACACAAGAAGTCTAATTTCTGGATGTCAAAGGGAGATGAAATCTTTCCCAACTAGGATGAAAATGAACCAACAAAATTATTTGGCAATGAAAAAAGCAATTACCAATTTAAGTGTGTCAAGTCAGTTGTTTCTCACAGAGACAATGAACACGAGTGCCATTTACAAGCACACCTCAAACTTTGTCTAGATTAATGTGAACAAGACTAATGCATTTTCAAAAAAAAATAGTTTAAATAGGAAAGGAAACCTCGAAAAAGCTGTGAGTCTAGGAATAGGTATAGTTGTCTACTAATACATTTGGGAGTTAAATGCAAAAGAGAGACAATCTAAATAAAAATGTTTTCATGAGTAAGGATGATATTAATTTTCCATTACTATACTGAGGCTGGAAATAAGGATATGATCATATGTTTTAGCAAGAAGATGACCTATATAAAGCAGGATTCACCATCCGATTCCATATGCCTATGATATAGGCTGTGCAATCTCCTTAGCTATTCATGTCTCATTATACATGACACATCCTTCTTGATTCACATTAGCCACAGAATGCTGCTTTTTGCTGACTGTGTCTTTCTCTTAAAAGCCATTAAAAGGGGTGAGGGAAGTGAGAAGAATACCCTTAACTGTGAAAGTAGGAAAAGAAAAAAGAAGCTTAGAGCAATGTGTGCCTGTGTGTGCTCATTTGTAGATGTCCCTAACACTAAACACAGTGTAAAACATTTAATCAGAAATGGATTAAGACATCAGGCTAGAACTGAAATTCAATTTTTTATCTGTCTCACAGTTCTTAATGGATTTGAGATTTCTTAGCTTATAAAGCATCTCATAAAATGAATTGAACACTAAGAAAATACAGTCAACCACCTTGTCCTATAACAACATTTCTTAAAACCGGAGTCCTAGAAAATATGCTAGAGGTCATTTGCCTGTTGTTTAAACATAGAACAGGTAGATGTTGGGCAAGGTCTCAGAAAGAGATCATTTGTAGTCTCAGTGGCTCCAGCCTGTGACAAGGTATTGAATTTCTAGGCCACAAAGACTGGGCACTTAGTCTTTGACCTAGCGACTAATCCAGTTACTCCTTGGAAGAACATCCCACCCAGAGGCATATCTTGAAAGGCAGAGTCCATGCTAATCAGTGCAATAGCATGACCTACATCCTACCGCAAAAATCCATGTATGTGAAATATCCCTGAGAGGCCTGGGGCACTCCAGAGGTTAAAATAAGAAACATATTTACTTAATAGTTAGCTAAAGCCCTAAGAAAAACTCTTATAATTATAAAAGCTCCCAACCTCCTTTCCACCCCCCATTCTTCCTCCTTCCTCTGAAACTACAAAGAGAACACACATCAAAATACTTGTTCAGGGCACAGAATGGCATCCAGTTAGTTCTTCTGAGGTTAGGTGATGGGATGTCATTTTTTGCCTCAAAGGTCAGAAAATATGATGACAAATGAATCAAGAGACCAAGAAAAAAAAAAAAAAAAAAAAAAAAAAAAAAAGAGAACTAGTTTCAGCAGTAGAGAGCAGCAGAGCAGAGACTCTTGTAGATTTAGCTAAGGTAAGGTAATGATACCCTAACAGAGTAGGATAAGGATCCATAGACTGTTCATTTGTTCATTTTACCCTGGTGACAGGGCCAACATGTTTGCCAGAGTAAGGTGAGCAAAGGTCAGACAAAGATATATTTCTTACAGACAAATGCCAAATGTGTGCACCCATGGAGAGATTTTCATGGTTTCCAGTTATGTGCAATGTAAAACATGGCTTCCCCGCCTCCAGATCTGAGCACACCAAGACAGGAAGTGTAGTGTTGTCACAGCAAAGTTGCAAGTGGGCATCTAACATGTCCCAATCCTGCACCTTGGAAGGAACAACCGGAAATATCAGTACAGGCTGGGGGACGACCTGCTGGAGAGGAGCTCTGCGGAAAAGGACCTGGGGATCCTGGCTGATAACAGGTTGACCATGAGCCAGCAGTGTGCCCTGGTGGCCAAGAGGGCCAATGGGGTCCTGGCGTGCATTAAAAGGAACGTGGCCAGCAGGTCAAGGAAAGTGATCCTCCCCCTCTACTCTGCCCTGGTCAGGCCTCACCTGGAGTACTGTGTCCAGTTCTGGGCTCCCCGGTACAAAAAAGACAGGGATCTCCTGGAAAGAGTGCAGCGGAGGGCCACAAAGATGATACAGGGCCTGGAGCATTTTTCCTATGAGGACAGGCTGAGAGACCTGGGTCTGTTCAGCCTGGAGAAGAGGAGACTGAAAGGGGATCTTATCAATGTTTATAAATATCTGAGGGGTGGGAGACAGAAGGATGTAGCTAACCTCTTCTCAGTGGGTTGTGGGGATAGGACAAGGGGCAATGGCCACAAGATAGAACACAGAAAGTTCCGCACTGACATGCGAAAGAATTTCTTCACGGTGAGGGTGACGGAGCACTGGAACAGGCTGCTTAGAGAGGTTGTGGAGTCTCCTCTGGAGATATTCAAGGCCCATCTGGACGCCTACCTGGGCAGCCTGCTTGTGAGGATTCTGCTTTGCAGGGGGGTTGGACCTGATGATCTTTCGAGGTCCCTTCCAACCCCTACAGTTTTGTGATTCTGTGAAAAAGATGAGAAATTTATTGAGTAGGCAGGTTATTACCCAGCAAAGCCTTCCTATACAACAGTAGAACTGCTTTAGAACTGCTTGCTTGTTAAGCATATGGTTAGGCATTTTTCTGGACCAAGGTCTAAAAATAGACGGAGAGTGGTAAAAAACTCATTGACATTATCAGGAAGTCTTCCACTGATTTCAGTGTCTATTGAGAAGCTCTGAATCTACAGAATGAGAATAAAGAGATATAGGTTCTCAGAAATATTTGCAGACTTGAAGACCACCCTATAGTATATTTACAGTAACTTTAAGCATACTTCATCTACACTGATTTATTTTACATGTTACAGTATGAAAGACTTCTGAACCTCACGTTCTGAGAATAAGCACATTATCCTGTGATGCTAAAGCATCTTTTGTCATTTGTTGTCATTTGGCACTATTTCAGGTGACTTCTCTCCTATTCAATCATATGAGATTGCCTGGAAGATAAATGCATTTGGGGATAACAAAGAACTGTACAACAGTATTTTAATGTGTCCTAGGTTCCTTTTTTTTAAAAAAAATAAAAAATAAAAAAATAAAAAATTAATTCCTCCCTTTAGAGTTTACTTGACACCTGTATTTATTCCATGCTGCAGTTGTTACAGGTTAATAATATTGTTTTATCGGGAAACATTTATCTTCAGGAAGAAAGTTATCCTAATACAACAGATAACTTATCCAAGGACAAATAGAAAGGGGAACATTTCAAGAGGGTAATGTTAATGTCCCTAATGCTATAAAAATAAATTAAATCTGATTAACACCTCTAGAAAGAAGTAAGTCATAGCTAGTGTAGAAAATACAGCTGCTTTGATTGGTAGCATTACTATTTTTTGGCTATTTAAGACAGATGTGATGGCATTTAAACTATGAAAAATACCTCAGTGCTTTGGCATAAAAAAGCCTTACCCTGTACAACTTCTGAGGGAAGTGTAAAGCAAAAGAGTACCTTTGCAGGTAGCCTTCAACTTCTTTATCACTTTATGGGGTGGAACACCCAGATGTGAGCATTCAGACCTGCCAGCATCAGGATGATCTAACCAGAGACAACCATCTCAGATGTGGAGCCAGCCAGGGACAGCCATTTTATCAGTAGAGGTGCTTCCTTGGCAGCAGAGCCCAAAAGCTGTTATCATCCTGCTGATCAAAGAGTGATGGGACAAAGACAGCTGGAAGTCACAGAAGACACAGTGTGCTCTTACTCAAGTAACTGTTTTTCAAACACTTGAGATAAAGAGGGTTGCATGAGGAGCCTGATGAGCAGAAATATTTTCTGTTTAAGTACAAAATGACCTTCCCTGTGAGACTTAAGGCTGTGACAAGCAAGAGCAAAAGTCTTTTGTTTGGCTTCTGCACGGTTTATTCTTTCTTGCATTCTGGTAAAAGCACACATCATTACACATGGCCTGCATGTGAATTCTGGAAAACTTACATTATAGGGGATATGCTCAAGGACCATCAAAGAATCCTCTGAAGGCACCTAAGGAATCTGAGGGGAAAATAATGGAGACAAGGCATTACTGCTTGGAGTCCAGCTCTTCCAGGGAGAGCCTGGGAGAAAGTCTAACTACCATGAGTGTACCTGGAAGCTTCAGAAAGGGAGATCCATTGAAGTTATGACCTGCAGGCAGGTGTTTCACACTTTTATTTGCTTTATCAGAAAGGAAAATATACAGCCAAACTAACCAAATGCAAATAATAGTTATAGCCAAGCAGGAACACAAACACTAGGTCTTCTGCAATGCCCTAATGTCATCTGTTTCCTTCTCTGAGGACTTA
Organism: Heteronetta atricapilla; assembly: GCA_011075105.1. Taxonomy (NCBI): domain Eukaryota; kingdom Metazoa; phylum Chordata; class Aves; order Anseriformes; family Anatidae; genus Heteronetta; species Heteronetta atricapilla. Next base: position 4,800,239 of record CM021731.1, on the reverse strand, counting down.
GATCATTATATTTGCTTCTTTGTTCTCCTTTTTTTTTTTTTAATTATTATTTTTTTCCCTTGCTCTTTTTTTTATAACAAATTCAGAGGTATGTGAAAAGTCACCATTTAGGATTCTGAGCATCAGCATCTCTTAGCTGCCCAAAGAAATTTGTGTCCAAGGAATTTCACTTGACACAAAACTGAAATCCTGATGTTAGATCCAAATGTTTACAGATTTAGACAAAAGATGACCTTTGCTTGAAATAAACTGGAGGCTAATCAACTTAATGAATGCAAATTTGTCCTTATATTGCATCCTGCTGTTAATTGATAATTAGTACGAAACCTAGCAAATAGGAATAGATGTGACATTCCAGTCATAACAATTGATATAACATTCCTGTTATATCAATTTCTGCATACAGCATTTTGAGATAAGCTAAGAGGGACCCCAAAGTTCCTTTTTAAAGATATTTTCATCATAATTCATTATGAAATTTTTAAGTAGAATACAAAGCCTTTTTTTTCCCATCAAACAAATAAATTAATAAACCAGATTTATCTCTGGTTTCCATGAACATCCCTGTGGTTCCTGAGGTGGAATTGGAAATAGAGTTAACCAAATCTGAAGATTTTACATTAACTGTTACCTTAAAGTCAAAACACTAATGCAAAGAGAAGGTGGGCATAGCTGCAGGGACCTAGTAAACATGTTAGACACCCACTTTGGACCTAAGTTGTAGACATTAAGTAAAGGAAGCTTTCTTAAATACCTAAATTTCCTACATAAAAATAAGAAGGAGGCTTTGAAAACCTTCAGTCTTCCTGTCTTCAGAGACAGATCCCTTAAGGAGTTTAGATAGGTAACTTAGATGAGATCTTCTAGAGAATTTCAGATGTTTTTAACTCTCCACATTGCATCCAGGAACATTGGAGTAGGTGCCAAAAGTGTTGATAGATATAGTCCCCATCTGTGGAACAGAAATTGAAAACTGCTTTTTAAAATCAGAATTACAGCTGCAGGAGACTCCCATTTTCTGCAAGTGTTGAAGTTATCTGAAATTCATGTCATCATTAGAACTGGAAAAGATGGATTTTCACTGAGAAGTGTCACTTAATGGAAACTAAATCTTTCCATAGAAATATGTACCTGACCTTAGAAAAGGATTTAAGTTATAATATTTTCCTTCTCCACTATCCTGGCAAATAGGAAACTTCCACAGTGAAAGAAAATTACAGTTCAATTTCCTGCTCTGTGTATCCAGACCAGAACACAGATAAGCAGTCATCCCATCCAGTAGGTCACTGATATGTTTGAGACAACTGCCATGAACTTCCAATAAAAAACTCTTCATGTCTGGATTTTGTTGTTGTTGTTCAGCTCAAAGGAAAATCTAATTGTGATTATTTATTATTCTGCTGACCCAAGCCACCTGAATCAATCTGAAAACAAAGAAACCAAAAAGTTAAGATCCTTTTTCTATTTCATCTGTTTTTCTTCTGTATCTTTGTATTTAACTACACCTATAAAGTGATTCAGTGCTCCCATCATGAACACACAACTGAGTGCAAAATAAAGTAATATCAAAGATTTCACGCCATAAAATGGAATGCTATCAATTCCTAAATAGAAAGGAAGATAATTATAGTAATGTAAGTTACTTTATTCTGTATTCTTAAGGGAATCATTTCCTTTAGGGAGTGACAGCCTAACTGGTGTAGTCACCTCAATGTAACTGTTAACTGAGAAACAATTTGCTCCCCTGCAAAAAGAGGAAAACCTTCCTACTCTCTAAAGTGAAATACATTGCTGCATCTTTATTTGTTGCATTCATATACACTTAAGCACATCTTGTGGCTGCAGAACTAAGCTGAACTAAACTTGTAAGACTGTGGGATCAAAGTCTAAGTTCCTGGATCTGGCTGGATTTTCATAGTGCTGTGAGGCAGTGACAGACAGTTTTAATTTTAACAGGAGAGGTCCACCATTTCAAGGCTGCAGCTGGGCTACTTACTAAACATAAATCACAAAAAGAAGATTCCTGCTTCTAGAGAAATAAAAATGTCTGCCCAGTAAATCCATGCCTGTATTCAGTTGTGGAGAGGAAAAGGAAAGCTACAAATGGAGGAAAAATAAAACTTTCAAAAAACAAGCTATATTCTGAGATGTTGGAACAGTTTGAGGAGTAAAGTTTGGTTCTTGTTTTGCATCTGTTCTTGTTGTCACAATCAACAGCAAAACTGTTTCCAGAAGCATGAGACATCCAGTGCCATGTCATTTGCAACCACTGAACATATTTACATCATTAAGAAATAAAATCTTCATATTTCTATTATTTAAAATTTCCAAGTTATCATAACCTGTAAGCTTTTCCTATTGAGCTTGTCTATACTTCAACATTAACATTTGCGTCTCTTTTTCTGGTACATTATTCATTAGTTTATTTATCTATCTTTTCAATTTCTATGCCCATCTACTTAATTATCTTCTTAGAGAGATTATCAATGCTTTCCATTTTCTTTGATGTCAATTTGAAAAGGGACAATGAGTTTACAGACAATTATCATTTCAGTCATTTTGATGACATGCCATGCCCTTTGACCAGCTTGGCAATCATCTGACCCTCCTTCCTGACCTTTGTATAATTACCTATCCAATTTCCTTATCACTATTCTCCCTTTGTGTTTCACTCTTTACTTTCAGTTCCTAAAAGCAGCATAGCTGTGGTCACTGTCAAAGTCATGGTGACCTTGCTAGGACTCTTTCTGTAGCCCTAACAAGATAACCAATTACTGACTTATTCCTTTATCTCAGTGTCAAGTAATTTCTAAAACTCTTGTGATGTCTTCTTTTTTTTTTTTTTTTTTTTTTTACTGTGTTAATTAACTTGACAACTTTTTCCTCCTCTTTTTATTTTTTTTATTCACCCATTATTTAAATATAATAAAGCACAAGTAATTAGTTTAATTCCTATATTCCCTCCAAATATTTACAGGGTCCATATTCCTTCAAGACTCATATTCCTGTTCTACTATGTATTATTTATATGTAGCATGGTTTAGCGGTAGACTTGTCATTACTAGGTTAAAGGTTGAACTAGATGATCTTAGAGGTCTTTTCCAACCTGAATGTTTCTATGATTCTAAGATTTAAATAAACACAAAATCTAAGGAAACTCTTTGGAGTTTCCTTAAAATAGCCACCTTGTTCTATGAAGTTTTCCTACAAATCATTCCCAAGCAGGTCTCCAAATATCCTATTATTTTTCTAGATGGAATGTAGGGAAAGTTTCAGGTTCAGCTTTAAGTTGTTTTCCAGATCAGGCTGGAGGATATTTTTCCTGCTTCCCCTGATGATTTGTTTCTCAAAAATTCTAGGAGAAAAACATTGACTACTCTTAGACTACTAGAGAAAACCATAACTGGCAAAATAAATAAATAAATTTGCTTTCAGATTTTCTCACATCTTTCTCTACTTCTGAGGCTTTGTATAGACCACAAGTATGTGTTATGCTGCCT
>CM021731.1:4726822-4776739 GCA_011075105.1 Heteronetta atricapilla | reverse complement strand
CAAACGGCTGTGTGGTGTTTAGCTGCCGGCCGGGTTAAACCACAACAATCTCATGTACATTGATTCCAGGATACAGCAATATATTTGCTATGCATCATTTTTGTTAACCAAGAAGTTTGCCTAGACTTCAATGTTTAGATAAGGCAACATTTACAGTGGAAGGATGTGATCTTTGATTAAGAGTTATTAGTTTTGATTCTTCTTGTTATTGAGTTTTTAGGTTCTAAAAGTTAATGTTTGTTCACTTGGCAATATTTTAGGTTTCCTGATGCTGATGATCTAATAGGAACAGTACTATCCACAATATTTTCTTTATAACAGCTACCATAATTTTCTTAATTCTTGGCTACTATTAAAGATATTCAGAATTTAGATACGAAATGTTAGTTAAGAAATTCTGAAAATCTAATGTCCAATGGGCAATGTAGACTTTCATTTGCACTAAGCCAGCTCAGACACATCTGACCTCCATTGACGCTCCAGGTTACTCATTCAAGCATTTTTAATGTACAACTTGGCTTGTTTGTCTTTGAGTTTTGCAATGTGCTCTTCAGGAAGTGAAAGCTGAAAACTTCTATCAAAACAGTTTTAACCTCAACGAAAACAGCTTTAGGTCTCTTCTGTCTTGCTACAAATCACCCTTAAACATAAAGAGTACTTGATGAAGGCCCTTGAAGAAAGACCTCAGATTCCTGAAGATGCTTATGGGTTCTTGGGGAAGATTTAGGGATGTATGTCTCCTAGGATGGAGTGCAATCATACCTGCAGTAGTTTTAAGTAAGCTAGCTGATATATAAGAATCAGTATAGCCACAAAGAAGAGTTAAATAATGTGACCTAGTAGAGCTAATTTCACAGTTAATATCTTATTTGTACAAGAACATCTTTTCCTATAATTAGAAATGTCTCTTTATTTTTCTCTTAAGCATGCATACATCCATACACATATACACAAACAGGTATTTCAACTTAAAAAAGTGGAGAATGATGACATTTTTGAAATATGGAACAAGTAGCTTTTTCTGAATTGGAAGGAACAACCCTCTGGAAAAAGAATTAGGCAGATCAAACTGGAATTTTTACACTTTATATTATACCATACCCTTACTGTAAACACAATGATAAGAAATTCAAAATTAAATTCCATTTCAAAACAGAAAAGAAAGAATGGCTTATTCAGGAATGGCAGAAAAAATATTGATACAATTGACAGAAAAAAAAAAAAAAAAAAAAAACAGGTGAAGTTCTAGTGAACTTCACTCTAGACTATGAATCAATTTTTCATTTCAAAGCGCTGCGTAAGATGGAGTTATTGTTATTAAGTACATTTCTATCCACTGAACTATAGCTTATCTCTTCCCAAACAATATAGGTTAATCACAATTTTATTTTTATTGTATTTTAAACCCATATTTGAAAATTAAAATATATTTTATTCACACTAATTATAGCAACTATATTATTATTTTTATACATGGTCTTTCATTTTGTCCATTTCCCAAGGTAATTCCATGTGTTACCCAAATAGTTTCTTAAGAGAATGAGGTGCATTTGACTAATTACTACAGGTGTCATATTACCAAATGAAATGGTTCCTTAAAATGAATCTTATGCATGTCATTGGTGTCAAGGGGATTATCTATTTGCCTAGATCTAATTATGCTAATGGGAATCTAAAATGCAATTAGCTGCTTCTCTCTCTTTCATATAGCAAGGAAAAATTAGCTGCTTAATTAATAATGAAAGCTTCTTGATTTTACCAATGAAAATTAAAAGTGTGTGTTTATACTTTAAATAATGGTGATATTTGAAGTTTAGCTGAAGTTTACTTGCTTGTATCCTGCATTTATTTTATATAAAATTCTACATACAGTATTTAAGTTGGAGATCAACTTGCTTAACTGTTAACTGCAAACTCTAAGATGACTTTGATTCCTGTATTTTAAAAGAGAGGAATTGCATAGAAAGTCACTGTGTATTGTGTTGGGGTGTACATTTTACCAAGGAGGATACAAGAGTGAAAATTTTTCATTACTATGAACTCAGGCTTCACATTCCTACTCTTTCTCCTCTTGGTCCAAGTTTGCACAGTATGGAACTCACACAGATGCAACACAAAAGTCATGCTTTGAATCTCATACTAAACTTCACAGCATTGGAATTTGAGCAACCTTCCCCCCCCCAAAAAAACTTTGAACATGTCCAAGATTTACCACATTCCTCCAGATTTAGCATATTTTTCTCTGACGTAGAAGATACCTCTCGCTTACTTCCAGGAATAAATTCTCTTAAACAAACAATACCACTAGGTAATACAATTACTAGATCTTTTAACAAAACCAATTCTATGTAAAAGCAATAGAAGAAACAGATGCAAAAAAAACATCTTGATACATATTTTTAGTTTATATTATGTGCATACTACTTGGTTATGTTTCCTCTCCTTCATCCTCACTCCAATCCCTTTCATATAAATTTTCAATTTGTTTCACTTGGTGTCTCCTTAGGAATCTTTCTCTCAGTCAATTTATTTATTCCTTTATTAATAGGCTAATTACGTTCAGCTTCAAGGTATATATTCAGTCCTTCAATGTTTCATCAAATTTTGAATAAGAGGAAAGAAGTCTGTATACCATTATTAAAATGCCTTTATTTTACTGCTTATTTAGAAGACATATACTGTGTTGCATAAAATATTAATCTATTAGTATTTTACTTCATAATCTAATTTTTGCTCAAGAAGGTTTTCCTATCAAAGAGTCTAGGCAAGCTGCAGATAGGTACAAGTCAAAGTGGATAAACCAGGCAGCATTCTTTAGGACACTTTAGTCGGTTAAAGAAAACTTTTTAAAAATCCTCTATACCCTGGAGGTAGAATTTGTCAAGATGCTCACGTAATTGAAATTTTCTATGGCTGTTAAGAACCAAGAGAATAGAAGTTCTTCACTCCAAATGAAATCTCACTGCCAGATTTGTATGACATTTCATGATCCAAGCTTAATTTGTTATACATTGTTCCCAGAAGGTGAGATGAGATTACATGGAGCCATACATTAGTTAGAAGATTTATTTTACACTTACCCACTCAAAGTTCCTTTCTAGTTATTCAAACAGAATAGAGTGATCTTGATTAGTTAATCTCTCTGCATCAGCGTTTTTTCCACAGAGCTTCACAGAAATGTTTTAAAATTTCACCACAATTAAAAAAGCAATTAAAAAGGATTATCAAAATCAAAGTTGATCTTTAATTACTGCCTATATCTAGATCTTTATTCCATGATATACTAGATAAAATACTCTTAAAAATGCTTTGTTTATAGCTTTTTATTATAGAGAACATAAGAAATTTCAGTCTTTTGAGGCACATCCCATTTTGGATCAACTTCATTTTCAGGTTGTCATCTAAAACTTTATTTCCATCAATCTTTCCTTATTATAGCTGAGTAAGCCTTTCCTTATCTGCTGCCCACCATAAGAATAGGCCACTTTGCAATGACTTGAGGAGCATGATCAATGCACAGCTATAATTTCTTTTATGAAAAATTACTCTCCAACTGTTCCAGTAAGAAAAATCTCTTCTGCCATCAGTTTAGTTATGTCTGAATATATGAATACCTGCAATCAATTTTTGGTGATTTGGACTTCTAAAAGTATTGCAGGGCCGTCACTGTTCTTTTTTCCTCACACAAGTATTGGCACAATGCTGTGTTAGAAGTCTTTCTGTTTTACAGATCTTGCTGGAAAATAGTTGTTATTGAGCGGAAGTAGTATCAGAATATCAGAAACATCTTCAAGGATGATTTTAGCATGACTAGCCTGATTAGCTGTAGTATGTGGGTGAATTGTAGGAAAGAGAAGGAAGAAAAAAATGCTGGTTCATAGGTCTGTTCTGAGTTTAAACATATTAATGCTTAAGATTGTATCAACAATAAAAAAATTCTTCAGCTTGTCACTCTTCTGTTAGGAATATGTAATGGTGTAGGATTAATAAGGGAAGTTCCTTTTAATCTGTGTTGTCTTATCCATAGAGGACACTGTGGTAAGAAATGTCCAGTATCTACAGTACAGGTTCTGTCTTCAAGTTTGCCAGTAGAATTGCATTATCACAGAATATATATATATGTTCATTTTGTAGATAAAGCACAAAGCCTGGCTATGGATGTTGATAGGCTGTCCTAGGCAAACCTTCAAAAAGCCTTAATAATGTCAGCTATAAGAATAAAGGTCCAAGTATTTCTTTCTAAAATTCCTTTGTGGCCTGACGTTGCCTGACCTCACAGAATTTAATGTTTTCATTGAAGTAGACTCTCTATGTAGACAAATGCATTATATCCTGTATTTCAGAGTTTATATTTTGCTCATGAACAGTGACAGGGAAATACAGCTTCTAAAATGCAAAGCTGAATTTGAAATTTACAAACATTTTTGCTGAACTTGCAGGAGATATTCAGTCACATGAAAAACAATGAAAATATTTTGCGTATTAGATTTTCATTCTTTTAAGTACTTTAAAAAAAATTAAACAGAAACATTTTCCATCAAATTAATCAGACCTTCACAATAAGCAGAATTCACATGAGAATAATCTATATCTTACTATTTTGATGAGGGTCTAATGATTGGCATCATTATGGGGCTGGTGACATTTAAGAATGGTATAGAAAAGAGAAAAACAAAATTAATTTATTTATTATTTATACCACAGGAGAGGGTAGAGGTCCAAAGTAATATGCATTATATGTTCCTGAGCATAGAGGATTTTTTTATTTTTATTTTTTATTTTTTTCCCTGGACTACACTAAACTCAGATAATTGGTCACCAAGTATCTCAGCTGGTCCAAGGAAGAATCCCTGCAGGTTAATTTTGGATTGATATTTGTCTAGCCCTTTTTAAAAAAATAAAATAAAATAAAATAAAATAAAATAAAATAATAAAATAAAATAAAATAAAATAAAATAAAATAAAATAAAATAAAATAAAATAAAATAAAATAAAATAAAATAAAAACTACCACAGATGGCAGTTCCTACTGTGATTCTCCAGCACTCTACTTATCCTTACAAGTAGGAAGTTCTTTCTCCACACAGTATTTAGACTAAATCTTTGCAAATGAATTTAAACTGATCCATCTTTACTGCTGATCACAGTAGATGTGAAGAAAGTAACCATTAATAATTCCAACAATTCCCTTCTTTTCAACAGTTGTTCTTTTCCTTATCCTTCCTTCCTTCCTTCCTGCCTTCCTGCCTTTCCTTCTCTTTCCTCTCTCTCTCAATATCAGTATCATTTTGTTGTTGTTGTTGTTGTTGTTGTTTTTTATCAGAATCACAGAACTGTAGGGGTTGGAAGGGACCTCGAAAGATCATCAGGTCCAACCCCCCCTGCAAAGCAGAATCCTCACAGCAGGCTGCCCAGGTAGGCATCCAGAGAAGGAGACTCCACAACCTCTCTAAGCAGCCTGTTCCAGTGCTCCGTCACCCTCACCGTGAAGAAATTCTTTCGCATGTCAGTGCGGAACTTTCTGTGTTCTATCTTGTGGCCATTGCCCCTTGTCCTATCCCCACAACCCACTGAGAAGAGGTTAGCTACATCCTTCTGTCTCCCACCCCTCAGATATTTATAAACATTGATAAGATCCCCTTTCAGTCTCCTCTTCTCCAGGCTGAACAGACCCAGGTCTCTCAGCCTGTCCTCATAGGAAAAATGCTCCAGGCCCTGTATCATCTTTGTGGCCCTCCGCTGCACTCTTTCCAGGAGATCCCTATCTTTTTTGTACTGGGGAGCACAGTACTCCAGGTGAGGCCTGACCAGGGCAGAGTAGAGGGGGAGGATCACTTTCCTTGACCTGCTGGCCACGTTCCTTTTAATGCACGCCAGGAACCCATTGGCCCTCTTGGCCACCAGGGCACACTGCTGGCTCATGGTCAACCTGTTGTCGGCCAGGACCCCCAGGTCCTTCTCCGCAGAGCTCCTCTCCAGCAGGTCGTCCCCCAGCCTGTACTGATACTTCCGGTTGTTCCTTCCCAAGTACAGGACTCTACACTTGCTCTTATTAAATCACATCTGGTTTCTTCCTGCCCATCTGGTTTCTCCAGCCGGTCTAGGTCTTGCTGAATGGCAGCACAACCTTCTGGCGTGTCAGCCACTCCTCCCAGCTTTGTGTCATCAGCGTACTTGCTGAGGGCAGACACTATTCCCTCATCAAGGTCGTCGATGAAGATGTTGAACAAGACCGGACCCAGCACCGACCCCTGGGGAACACCGATAGTCACAGGTCTCCAGCCAGACTCTGCTTTGCCGATCACCACCCTCTGAGCTTGGCCAGAGCTCAGCCCACCTCACTGTCCACTCATCTATCCCACACTTTCTCAGCTTTGCTAGCAGGATGTCATGGGAGACAGTATTGAAAGCCTTGCCTAAGTCAAGGTAGATGACATCCACCGCTCTCCCCCCATCTACCCAGCTGGTGATGCCATCATAGAAGGCAAGGAGGTTGATCGAGCACGACTTTCCCTTGGTGAATCCATGCTAACTACTCCTCCTAATCTTCTCTTCCAATTGCTTGGAGATGGCATCCAGAACAAGCTGTTCCAACACCTTTCCAGGGACAGAGGTGAGACTGACTGCCCTGTAATTTCCCAGATCCTCCTTCTTGCCCTTCTTGAAGACTGGAGTGACACTGGTTATCCTCCAGTCTTCAGGCTCCTCACACATTCTCCAGGACCTTTCAAAGATGATAGAGAGCATCTCGGCGACCACGTCTGCCAGCTCCCTTAGCACATGCAGATGCATCCCATCAGGACCCATGGATTTGTGTCCATTGAGCCCACTCAGACACTCCCGAACCAGTCTCACGTCTACCAGGGGGGAGCCCTCCATTTCCCAGATCCTTTGTCCTCTTGCCAGGGTCGAGGAGTCCTGGGGGAGTGTCCTTGAAGCAAAGACCGAATCAAAGAAAGCATTCAGTATCTCTACTTTCTCGGCATCTTCTGTGACCAGGACATCCCACCCTCATTCAGCACATTGGAGTACAGGCACCTTAGGGAAGCAGCAAGTGCAGTTACCCCTGGGGGGTTGCAAGAAGAAGATACTGGACGGGGCATTGGGAACACTACCTTCTCTGAGGATCCCTCAGACAATCCTATGAGAGCGCTCAGAGGTTTTTCCCTGTCTTCAACAGTGACAATAGTGACGACTTCCCCCAGCCCTTCTCTGACACTTTTAGCTTCCCTCCCTTCCCCCATCAAACGTAGTTTAAAGCCCTAGTAATCAGCCCAGAGAGCTTGCTCCCCAACACAGTTGCGCCCCACTTGCTCAGTTGGTGTTTGTCCGCAGCCCACATACCCGGCCTCTCAAAGGATGGCCCAAGATCAAAATACCCAAACCCTGATCCAGACACCACCCCCTCAGCCAGTCATTTACCTGTCCCGTTCTACTCCTTCTATCTGCATCCCAGTCACCCAGTGGGAGGACAAAGGAGAACACTACTTGCACCCCCCAATCCCTTCAACAACCTTCCCAGGGATGCAAAGTCCTTTTTAATATTCCTCATTTTTCTAATAGCAGCTTCCCGGGATCCAACCTGAATGACTACAAGAGGATAGTAGTCCTCCAGCTTAATGAGCTGTGGCAGAGCCTTCCTAATGTCTCTGACACGTGCCCCAGGAAGACAGTACACCTCTCTAGCTAGGTTATCTGGGCAGCAGATGGGAGCCTTAGTGCTCCTCAGCAAGGAGTCCCCAATCACCAGGACTCTCCGCTCTTTTTTTGTTGCACAGATTACAGTGCAGTGCTCCATCCAGCCCTGATCCCTATGTTTTGTACTCCCCCTAATTTGACTCTCAGGATTGCTTCCTGGGTTCAGACTACTGTCCAGACCCTCAGCTTCTTCCACAACTTCCCTGAGAGCCTCAAATCTATTTTCCAGGGACACTGTGGGGGTAGGTGGCACCGTGGGTGTCGAGGGCAGACGTCTCTTTCTGCTACAAGCTGAGACAAGGGTCCAGCCGCTTTTCTCTTGTGGACAGTCTAGCCCTCTGTTCTGCATGTGTTCAACATATTGTTTTGCATGTGATCAACATATTGTTTTCAGCTTTTAGCGTAAGCTCTAAAAAGACTAGTTTTTTCAATATTTTCTCAAAAATTATATTTATTCTCTTCCTTTTTTTAAAAAAAAACAGATGATGCTCTATCTTGTCAATACTCCATAATTACTGGAAATAAATAAATAAATAAATAAATCCTCAGTTCTGGAGTTTGCTGCAACCAGTTCCAGAGGTAGCCTAAATACTTGAACTTCACCAGGTCCAGGCAATTTGAAAAGATACAAGTACTGTCTAATCTGTTTATCCTCACTTCTTCTCAACATTTGTACCCTCTTTGTTAGTAGTATTAGCTATATTAACTGCTTTATTTTTATTGGCCATTTTATTTTAAACTGAAGCTAAAAGACATTAAAATTACCCTGCTATACTCAGGGTATAAAATATCTGTTTCTTTTCATTCTCTACTGAATAACAGATCAACTCTTTCTTTATTCTGGTTCTTGTTTGTTAATGTTTCTATAGAAAGATGCTATTTGTTTATTCTTTGTATCCTTAACAACAGTACTTCAGTCTGTTACTTGCCATTTCCAATTTGATGCCTACATAGTTTATTCTTTCATACCTTTATATTACTTAGTCTTTTAATACAGGTTCCTTGAGGAAATTTCCTCCTGACCCTTCGTTTTCCATGATATCTTATCTCTCAGGTCTTTTACTTTATTAGACCTATTTTTTTTGTATTACTTATACTTTTTCCTCCTCTCACTTCTTATGCACCATGATCTCTGCTGTTCCATGTGTGTTCTCATGCCATCGGGCATTGTGTTCTCTACCAGTTCTTTCTTCACTAGTAATAACTCCTTCTTGTTGCTTTCTCAAGATTATTTGTAAAAAATTGTCACCAACCCGTCCCATGAGATACCCAGTCAAAATACTTCCTATTCTATTTCTTTCTCTAGAAAGCTGATTCTAGATATGAAAAAAATACATAAATGACAAGAAGAGAAACAGACACAGAGGTGTCAAGCCATTTTTTTGTTTGTTTTCAGACAGTATGTGACAAAAAAGATCTGTTTTCATGCTGATGAGCAAACATTATTTGAAGGGTCTCACCTTTAAATCTTACTGCCTCCAAAACTTTCTACTGTCATTAATTGTGTTATCATTTAAATAATGTATGACTTAAAACCAGACAATATCTTCTTTTGTTTCTCACTGAATTACTTTTTTTTTTAAAAAAAACAAATATGAAAAAACCTTTGAGGCACAGTAACAGAAACAATGAACTTCATGCTGTATTGAGGAAACTTGCATGATGTAAAATTACATTTACACTCTCTCATGTAAAAAGTAAAGACATTAGAGAGTTCTAGCTAACTTAGAGCCTTTGAGCCCAATGAACATTATGATCTCAATATCAAAATTGATTCTGAACACCTTAGAATTCAGATCCAAATCTGGATACCTATATTTATTCCTGAAACTTACTTATCATAACTAAAGCACCTAAAAGACAACACGGCTCAATTCAGTTTCCATATGTTGGTGTACAGTGCTATTTGAGGTGATGGTTTATCCAAGCAGGTGCATTGTTATTGCTCTAGCAAATGTCAGTCAGGCATAGATCCTGTATCTTCCAGCCCCATGCTAATGTCTATGACCAATTGAATATTCTATGACTCAAATGATGATAGATATTTTTTACACATAAATTAATCAAGTCTTCTGATGTCTGAGATTGTACAAAATATTTCTCTTGCAATATATTCATTAACATATAATTTTACAAATATTTGTACTTAAAAATCTTTATGGTGGCTAAATGTTTTGAGTTTTCTTTGATTGAAACTATCTAAGAAAACTGAAGCTCTCAAATGTAGAAAAAAAAATAGTTGTGGCTTCTCATTTGGGAGGAGTTATGTCTGACATTTAGAATGAGTTAAATATGTGATTAGCTATTAAAAAAAAAAAAAAAAAAAAAAAAGTAACATGATCTCCAAAAAATCACAGCATTTATTCCTTAAATGTCAAAGAAACTTTTAGACCTTGTGAATTTTGAAACAAACCCTCTAAAAATGTTTCATCTGTAACTAGGGCTATTTTTGTGCCAAATGATTTCAATCATAAAACATTCTTCAAATATCGTATGCTGTTGAAATTCAATGGGATCTCATATGCAAACAATAGTGGAGGTTTATTTTTATATATTTTAGGACAGGTTGTTATTTCTTTATTTTACCAATCTAAAAACTTGCTTTTCAACAGAGATTGCATATTTTTTTTCTATTACAAACAACTTTTGCAGGAGTTTGTTGCCTCCACAGCACTTGATGGAACTGATAATTCAAGAAAGAATGTTAACATTTTCTCACAGTGGATCTTCCAGCTCCCTGGTACGACGGTTGGCCTCCATAAACAAACTTTAGCTTCAATCGTATTAGGAATAAAAACAAGACAATCACTTTCAAAAAACGCAGGTCTGTGGACTTAAACATGTATCTAATGTAATAAAACTACATGGCTGAGTTAATAGAGCCTGATTCTTGCCTTAATGGCTCTATAATCATGCTTTTGCATAAAACCACTAATTTGGATTTCTGGTTTTGTTATATATATATGTAGTGGGTTTACATGGCAAGGTTTTGGTAGCAAGGGGCCATAGGGGTGGCTTCTATGAGAAGGATCTAGAAGCTGCTCCATGTTTGGTAAGGGCCCCACTGCTGACGAGAGCTGAGCCAATAAGTGATGCTGTTTTGCACCTCTGTGAGAGCATATTTAAGACTGGGAAAACAAACAAACAAACAAACAAAAAACACTGTGCCACACAGCAGCTGGGAGAGTGAGAGGAGTGAGAAACAGCCTTGCAGGCACCAAGGTCAGTGAAGAAGGAGGGGGAGAGGTGCTCCAGGTGCCAGAGCAGAAGACCCTGTGGCATGTGGTGAGGACCATGGGGAAGCAGGCTGTCCCCTTGCAGTCCATGGAGTACCACGGTGGAGTAGGGTTCCACACTGCAGCCTGTGGAGGAGACCACGGTGGAGCAGGTGGACCTGCACAAACAGAGACTGCAGCCTGTGGAAGACCCCTGCCAGAGCAGATTCTGGGCCAGACCTGTAGGCCGTGGAGAGGAGACCACTCAGGAGCAGGTGACCTGGCAGGAGCTGCTGCCCATGGGGGACCCAGGTTGGAGCAGTTTGCTCCCAAGGGATGGACCCCATGGTACAGACCCACATCAGGAGCAGTTCTTGGAGAGCTGCTGCCTGTGGGCAGCCCACACTGGATCAGTTCAGCAAGGAATGCATCCCATGGGAGGGACCCCACTGCACAGGGGATGAGAGCGACCAAGGAGAGGTTGCGAAGAAGCGCTACAGACTGACCATAACCCCCATTCCCCCACTCCCCTGCACTGCTCGGGGGGAGGAGGTGGAAGAGGGTGGATGGGGGTGGGGTGGGGGAAGGTGCTTTTGGTTTCTTTCCTTTGTTTCTCTCTTCTCTAGCTTGTTAGTAATAGGTAATAAATTTATTATCTCCCTATGCTGTGTCTGTTTTGCCCATCACGATAATTACCGCGCAATCTCCTCATCCTTATCTCAACCCTTGAGCCCCTTTCATCGTATTTTCTCCCTGCTCCTCTTTGAGGAGGGGGAATGAGAGAGCAGTTGTGGTGGAGTTTGGTGACCCACCTGACTAAAACCACCACAATATATTCATTTTTTTTCCTCTGAATATGTGCCTTAAAGATATTTTATCCTAATATTGTTTAAGGTATTTAAAATTAAAATTTTCACTTTACCATTCTAGTTCTCATGTAACATTACTATAAGCATAGCATATATATTGCATAAACCTAAATATGTATACACTTACACACTTAATATTAATGCCCACTCTGGTCATCCAGGGCTTGACTCAAAGTAAGTGTCAAGTGTAATCTGAAGTACTGTAAAATATTCACCTGACCTCCAACTGATTTTCCATAAGGGCATCTCATCCCACCTCCCATCCATATATAAATACCTGGGGAGCTTCCAAATGGTACCAGAAATATACTTTGAGCAAACTGAATGCAGACTTTTTTTTCCAAGATATTCCAGTAACTGCTGATATAAGGTTGCACCAAGAATATAAAGTTGTGGGTCATTTTGTCTAATTCAAATATCTTAATCTACATGTTAGAGCCCCTAAATTTTAGATATCTATACAATGGAGCATGAAAATGCACTGGGTGTCTGAGGTCAATAAAGAGATAAATGTCAGGGAAGACATGGAAAAGAACAGAAATGAGGTCAGCAAATAATGATAAAAGTAATTATATAATGAAATCTTATAAATTTATTTAGAGTGGGAAATAATAATAATAAAAAAAGACCAATTATTCTCAAGTCCCTTCCACACCCATTTGGATACATTAGAGAAAATCTTGTATCATTACATTATACTGCATCCTAATATATACAATATCAAAAGCTCAACTTTTGCCCTGCAGCCCTAGGAGTTTGTGGGACCCTAAGCCCAGCTTGTTTGGACTAGTGCAAATGGATATATCCAAATCAATCAAACCTGTTGGCCTCTTTAACTCAGCCTGAACTTGTTCAGATCCTAGCCACACTGAACCCCTACCAAGACAGTGCATGCATTAAGCAAGTAACAACACTTGGGGCCAGGTGAGGTTTTGTGAAGCAACGACCAAACTAGGACCTTTTCAGCTAGGTTTATTGAAGTAATTCTTCTCTCCAGAAAAACTACTTGGTCATCAGTGTTTTCAGACTTGCTCTCATGCAGAAATTTTATGCTGCAGCAATACGTGAAATTCTAATGTTCTCAAAATCTTTCCTTTTTAATATCTGGATTCTTTCCTAATTATTTTCAGATTAATTTCCAGCTAATACATAAGGATAAAATTTGGCTCATGACCTATAACCCTAAGCATGTTGTAATTCTGTTACCAATCTCCTGATTTCACGGGGGGCTTAACAAGCACCATATGTGAAGCACTGAGTTCCTCTGCGTTAATACAGCTTAAAGATCCAGGGAATCTCCATGATACTATCCTACTTTACAACACCATCAGAATCTCAACAGTGGCAATACCAACGTCTACTGAAATGTGTTTTCCATGTTTATGTCTATTTTCCATGTCTCAAGGCTGCAAAGGACTTTAATGCACCATATATCCATCCATCAACCAGGCCAGAGCATTCTCAAGCTGAAGTGTGTTGAGCAGCATGTTGTGTTGAGCATGAGAAAGCTTTAGACTCATGACTCAATGTGTCCTGGTGACCATTCCCTTTCAGCCAAGGCTCAGAACTTACAGGTCATACTCCCTTAATTTATTCCTCCACATTTCCTATCTCTGTTCCTTGCTTTATATTCCCACCACTGGGACACTGTATGAACACGTAGTGAGGTGATTACATTTAAAAATGATAGGGTTTGGTGTGGAAAACTAAAGTTCTAGTGTTTTATTTAATCTGATTGCATCTCTAGGACCACTTCACAGTGTGGCTGTGCTGACAGTTATGCCAGTGTGGGGTTTGGTCCATTGGCTTCCAGTTGATGCCCTTCCTCAGGTGATGCACTAGGCGGATGCCACTTTCCCTAACCCTTGCTATTGCTGTGTTCATGCTGCAAACTCAGACAAAACTAATGGATTGTGTAAGAGTTCCAAATTACCTCAATCTGGACTAAACAACTCTTATTACAGGGGACTACGGGTGGTTCTGGGGGCAAGTTAGAGGCAAGAGCTTCCCATCTCTTCACCACTGGTTCTGACCTGAGAAAAGAATCATTAACAGTAGTAACAATTAGGTCAGTATATGATATTATATCAAATGGTAAAACACATTTGACATGTTAGCAGTCATGTCACAAACAAGTCTAGGATTCAGAGCTGAACTATCTACTGATCCAGATGCCTCTGTCAACACAGATGTTTGACCCCATGCTCAGAGATATTCGTGGGAGTATCTCTATTAACTTCAGTGGGTTTTGTGAATCATGCCTGATGGACATGCCATGTTTCCTGCTGCTGCAAGGAAGTTTGGTCTTATTTGAAAGAAATGGCTTTAAAATCACAGGCAGTTCCTCCATGGGTTGTTTTCCCAATAAGGTCTCCTCTCTCCTGAACCTGTTGCCTTTCAGGAAGGACTCTATTTTTGGTACTTGCCTCAGAAAAGGACTTTTCCCCTCCTTCTACTACCTGGTTTGCCAGATGTCCTTCAAAAATTGCCTGTCCCACAACCAACCCACAGAACTTTGCCACCTTGACTACATACTTAATGCAACAGCTCTTACAACACTCTATGGATCTAGAATATTGTCTGAAAATGAGCTAAAAAAATCTAAAGGTTTGCAAGCCTATGAGGGAGATGAAACATTATATTTGATAGATCTCTGCAAATGTGGGCAATTACAGATAGAAAAATCCTCCTTAACACCACTGAAATTCTGTGATCAGCTGCATTCACAGTTTCAACCTATAGAACATAGGACTGAAAAGGCTTCACTAATGATTTCTACATTGTACCAAATGATATCTCTGACAATAATGCAATCCTGGGAACTCTCACTCATTTTCAGTTGTCACTGTTGGGGCCACAGGCTTGCACAGATCAGCCAACACACTCCTCCAGACCTGCACTTATGATTCAACAATAAAGCCCAAATGCAGAAGGCTTTTTCTTCCTCTCCTCCCCCCCCAAATGCTACTGATCATCCTATTACCATGGCAACCAACTCCTGCTGGCATGATCAAGAAAAAACCTGATTTGGGATTTTAATTAATTGCTTGGAAATGGAAATGTAACAGTGACTGGCAGTTCAACTAAGCACGTTTGCAAAGTGAATAAAAATAGAGTTTCTGAAATACTTGAAATTGTTTCACTGGATATAACCCACATTTTTCACTAGACACCTTAATTTATTCTGCTTCATAGAATAAATCTGCCAAATGTACTAAGCCATTTTGTCAACACAAATCATTTTGGCAAATACTTTAATCCTTCTTCTTAACAAAATGTATTGTATTAAAAAAAAATAAAAAAATCTAACCCATCAGTATAAACCCATAGGATTCATCTAAACATATGACTTTTTCACCATTAGGTCACATGTATAAAAGGCTTTCATCTTGTCTTCACAAAAGAGGATGTGGATGTGCTTCTTTCAATACACATGATCCTTCATTAACATTTATGGCAGTTACACCCCCATATTCTGCAGATAATAGAACTTATTATTATTATTATTATTTACCTCCAGTTTCTCAGTCTTCAAAGAAAATCAAGTGGTCGTTGTTTGCATATACCACCACTCTCTTCTGAGGTGGGTGTTGGAGATTCTGCTGCTGAATCTAGAAGGAGAACCATTTCTTTCCTGATTTTTAGAAACAAGAAATTTCCTGATGTTTAGAAACAAGAGGATCAGGAAGATATCCTTGCCATCTCTATTCAATTCTGACTGCATAACATTTTTCAGCATTGTGTTATTTATATTTATATAAGGAGAGATTGTGAAGGATGTAGAAGTTCTGCATTACGCCTAAAACTGGATGCAAACTTCATCAGCTACACTGAGCTCTTCAGTTAGCTCCCCACCTTCAATATTTGCCAAGCAGGAAAGAAATATAGCATTAATGTTGTTGTAAACATATAATAGACACTTCCCATGTTGCACATGGAGACAGAAATGTCAGTAACATTGTCCAAGGATCTTGTTATTCAAGGGTCAGGTCAACTTGGTGGAATCAGGAGCCTTGCACCATTGACAGCTACCTTACCTTTCTTCTGAGGGATTTTAGCTTTCCACCTCCTGTTAGTCTTTCCACCATACAGGCTAATGATGCCTGAAAATGAAAGTTAAGTGCAAGCAATTTTACATTAACTTATTTTTACATATTTACTAATTTTCCTCTGATAAGCTTTTGTCAGACTTCTAGATTTACAATATTTTGTAGCTCCCATTGCCATATCAACAATTCACAGCACAGGATCATATCACTGACCCAGAAGATGCTAAACTTCCTTATTCACTGACTTAATTACATTTGAGAGGTGACTGTTCTTGACAGTTTTCACACATTCGCAATGTTGCTCATTAGTCAACATTATCCACTCAGCCTCTGAGCTGTACTCTTCCTTATAATAGACAACCTTGGTGAGCAAAAAACAGTATCGGATGACCTGAATTGAGGTTAATGGACTATCTTTAAAGATTACATGACAGGGCTGGAGGTTGCCCTGGAAAGGTCATCTCTTTCCATTTGCGAGCAGCATTTATTCACCATAGCCCACTACTTTTCCTTTCTTTTGTGACATTTTTTAAATGGGAGTAATAATTTCCATTACTGGAATATATTTTAGGGGCTAAATATCATTAAGGCACTGGGAGTACTGGGAGTACTGGGAGCACTGATAGTTGGCTGAATATGAGACAGCAGTGTGCTCTGGTCGCCAAGAAGGCCAGCAGCATCCTGGCTTGAGTAAGAAACAGTGTGGCCAGCAGGGCTAGGGAAGTGATTGTCCCCCTGTACTCGGCTCCAGTGAGGCTGCACCTCAAGTACTGTGTTCAGTTTTGGACCCCTTGCTAAAAGAAGGACATTGAGGTGCTCTAGAGGGTCCAGAGAAGGGCAATGAAGCTGGTGAGGGGTCTGGAGAACAAGTGTTATGAGGAGAGGCTGAGGGAGTTGGGATTGTTCAGTCTGGAAAAGAGGAGGCTCAGGGGTGACCTGATCGCACTCTACAGGTGTGGTTTTAGTCGGGTGGGTGGCCAAGCTCCACCACAGCTGCTCTCTCATTCCCCCTCCTCAAAGAGGAGCAGGGAGAAAATACGATGAAAGGGGCTCAAGGGTTGAGATAAGGATGAGGAGATTGCGCGGTAATTATCGTGATGGGCAAAACAGACACAGCATAGGGAGATAATAAATTTATTACCTATTACTAACAAGCTAGAGAAGAGAGAAACAAAGGAAAGAAACCAAAAGCACCTTCCCCTACCCCACCCCCATCCACCCTCTTCCACCTCCTCCCCCCGAGCAGTGCAGGGGAGTAGGGGAATGGGGGTTATGGTCAGTCTGTAGCGCTTCTTCGCAACCTCTCCTCGGTCGCTCTCATCCCCTGTGCAGTGGGGTCCCTCCCATGGGATGCATTCCTTGCTGAACTGATCTAGTGTGGGCTGCCCACAGGCAGCAGCTCTCCAAGAACTGCTCCTGATGTGGGTCTGTACCATGGGGTCCATCCCTTGGGAGCAAACTGCTCCAACCTGGGTCCCCCATGGGCAGCAGCTCCTGCCAGGTCACCTGCTCCTGAGTGGTCTCCTCTCCACGGCCTACAGGTCCGGCCCAGAATCTGCTCTGGCAGGGGTCTTCCACAGGCTGCAGTCTCTGTTTGTGCAGGTCCACCTGCTCCACCGTGGTCTCCTCCACAGGCTGCAGTGTGGAACCCTACTCCACCGTGGTACTCCATGGACTGCAAGGGGACAGCCTGCTTCCCCATGGTCCTCACCACATGCCACAGGGTCTTCTGCTCTGGCACCTGGAGCACCTCTCCCCCTCCTTCTTCACTGACCTTGGTGCCTGCAAGGCTGTTTCTCACTCCTCTCACTCTCCCAGCTGCTGTGTGGCACAGTGTTTTTTGTTTGTTTGTTTGTTTGTTTTCCCAGTCTTAAATATGCTCTCACAGAGGTGCAAAACAGCATCACTTATTGGCTCAGCTCTCGTCAGCAGTGGGGCCCTTACCAAACATGGAGCAGCTTCTAGATCCTTCTCATAGAAGCCACCCCTATGGCCCCTTGCTACCAAAACCTTGCCACGTAAACCCACTACAACAAGTACCTTAAAGGAAGCTGTAGTGAGGTGGAGGTTGGTCTATTCTCCCACATGCTTGGTGACAGAATGAGGGAGAATGGGCTAAAGTTGTGCCAGGGGAGGTTTAGGTTGGATATTAGGAGGAACTTCTTTACTGAAAGGGTTGTTAGGCATTGGAATAGGCTGCCCAGGTAAGTGGTTGAGTCACCATCCCTGGAGGTTTTTAAAAGACTTTTAGATGTAGAGCTTAGGGATATGGTTTAGTGGAGGATTTGTTAGTGTTAGGTCAGAGGTTGGACTCGGTGATCTTGGAGGTCTCTTCCAACCTAGATGATTCTGTGATTCTGTGAAGGCAGTAGAATTGTGACACAAAATGAAAACACAAGAAATCTGGTGGTTGTTTATCTCTTCAACACTATATCATCTATTGGTATTTCTAAGGCAACTATCTCTGTGTTATCTCAGCATTGTAATATAATACAATCACGTGCAAGTTGTATCTAAGTGCAGTGGGTTTTACTTATTAATAACACAGCACTTATCTTCAAAGTGCTTCAAAAACTAATTAATTCTCACAGCACCTTCTCCCTGTCAGGCAGGTGAGACAACTATTATTCCCATTATACATATCATTATGATTATTACTTGAGGAAACAAGGTTAAGTTACCTATCCCAAAAGAGATAGGGAGCGTTAGAAAGAGCACCTGAGCCCAGATATTAGAAAACAGGGTTTTCTGACCTGTTTGGAAACCACTTCAGCATGCCTAATGCCTGGGAAACATCACTGGTAACATCATAATTACATGCTTCATTAAACACTAACATGAGAAAACAAGATGGGATTTTATATTTTACACACACACACACACACATATATATATATATTTATATATATATATTTTTTATATATATATATTATATAATATATTCTTCTATAATATAATATATTATATTATATATAATGTATAATATATATAATAATATAATATATATTTTATATATATTTTTTTTGGGGGGGTGGGGTCTGGAATCAACTATGTTTTATTTATTTTTTTATTTATTAAAGGACCCTAACCAACCAGCCTGCTCCATGCCATTCAGCGAGTCATCCAGATTCAACAGGCTTGTGAAATAATTTACTGCCTTGGCTGTTTCAATTTCACGTGCTTCATTGTGTTGGCATTATTTCTCAGCCAGACAATTACTGCAATAAAGCACTCTGAATTTCTGCTTCTTCAAGACAAGGAAGGCACATGGGAAGGCTATTTAACCACCATGGAAAAGATTAAAGAAAATAAATAAATAAATAAAAACTATCTTAGAGCTTTCTTGTTGAACCATTCTGATTCCTTGATAGTCCAAAAAATTCTGCCTGATTCTGCCTGATCAGACTATTTATAGCTCTATCTCTTAAGGTTATCCAATAGTATAGATATCTAATGCCATGTGAACATGCATTTAAGAACTAATTCTATTTCTTCACTTCAGTGGCCAGCTTATATTTAGAGCTATGCTCAGAGATACTGCATAATCATAGGTAACATCTAATGACATTCATCGTATAAAGTAGTTAGAGAAAGCAAAGATAAAAGTGTAACAGTTCCCCAAGTGAAGGTCTTACACTAATTAGCCTCATACTACAAAGCAACCTTATCAAGCAGTAGGATGACCTATAAGTTACTTAAGCTCCCACTTGTTGTGTAATGATGATACAGTGGGCAGAAATTCACTTGCTGCCTCCTTGTAAGAGAGTACCTTCTCTGGAGTACCTGCCAACAAAAACATTATGTAGCAGGATGAAAATGTATTTTAATTATTTGCTGAAGGTCAACTTGACAGTGCACCCATTAAGTATATACATACACACATACACACATAACTTTATTCCTATAGAATTAAAAGCATTAGGAACTGACTATTGACACACCTGTATTCTATAAAGATGAGGAGCAAACTTCAAAAGGTTGGTTCAAGTTTCAGGAAAACACTCCAAGCCTTTGAGGTAAAATTCATCTACCTTAACTTGGATGTCTAAAAACTGAACAGCTAAGTCTGAGCTCGTCACCCAAGCTCCCTTTGTGGAAAGAAATGATCACCTCCAAAGCATGATTCACCTTATCCCATCATAGTTGTCTCATATAGATTGGTTGATTCACTCCCTGAAGGTGCCCATTTCTCTCTGTTGACTAAGAAGTGGATCTAGATCATACTTAGATGGTTATTTTTTTTTTTGATGCAAAATACTATCAGATGAATCCTCGTATCCTCAAGTTATATCCAAACAATTTTACAATCAATTGGTGCTCACAGGGAAAAAATTAGAACAAGTAGAAAAAGGAGAAAAAAATAGAAGCTGAAGGGTTTTTGTTATGGGTTTAGTTTGGTTTGGTTTTGATACTTTTCTCTCTAGGTAGGGCAGAATTTCAGAAATAAAATAGCACAAGAAAGGGAAGGGAGAAATGACTTCTTTTCTTTCTTGCAAGATTCAGAAAGAGTTTTTGACATTCTTTAATTTAATAAAAGAGGGACTTGCTGGCAGGACACTGTCCATTTGATATATCTATACTGAGCCGTGATATACAGACCTCTATTTTAGCAGGTGAGTAATGCCTTTGACTTCAAGATCATACAGTCAGTGAAAGCTGAGAACATACATAAATGTTTTCAGGATCAGGCACATAAATGAATTAGAATTATGCATTTAAATACCTTTGTGGATACTGGCCTTTGTTCATAATCTTCCTTAGTTGGAGCTTCAGTCTGTAACCCTCAGAGAACATGATACCAAACTTACATTTTCTGTCTGGAAGTGTAATGTCGAGAAGGGAAGTAAGAAGGAAGCAAAAGAGGTTTACAGTTTTGGCTGGACTGTATGATCATGATTTTATTGGCAAGATTTGTAGATTGTTCCTGAGATATTCCTATTTATGTAAAATTGCTGGAGACTATTTCAGAAAAAAACTAATGGTAAGTGTTTGCCAGGATAGGTCTGATTTTTGAAAGGGGATGAAGGTACTTTTAACATTTCTATGCATTTATTTGAATAAATATATAGTAACTTGGAAAAAAAAATCTCCAACTATTTCTACCCAAGCTGCTTAGTCACTTCTGAATGTGCTTTAACTGCAATGAACCTTAGCTATACATAATCAACTTTGCAAAAATGTTCACGTAAAGACTCTGTCTGTTCTGTTTGCACAATGCTTAGAGAAAAGAAAGAAAAAAAAAAAAAAAGTAGTAAAAACAAGTATATATTCCTTCCCCCCCCCCAAAAAAAAAATGCCTAGATGGAAAGAAGATCCAAAATCATTCTCTCAACTTTAAATTGCATGGCAAACCCTTCTCATTTTTTTCTTGCCATTTCAGAATAATTAAGGACTGCAAAGGAGCCCCACACACACCTTCTGATACACACACACCACACTTTATTCTATTTCTTCTTTCAGGTTAGAACTAGAGGGTTGGTGGAAAACAACAGCTCAAAAGCAAGCAATTCTTGTTAATGTAGCTTGGGTGGGCCATCTCTCAGGTGAGAAAAGGCACGCTGAAAAGCAAATACCTGAGGGGACTTCTGCTTGTTTGAGTCTATCACCCTTAGGGCTGTGTTCTTTTGGCTAGGGATATCTGCTGATCTTCCCTCTTAACAGTAATTATGCCAGACAGCTTTTTGGCTTTCAGTACTGCTCCATAGGTAACATAAATCATACAAATTATTACCACAATACTAAACTGTAATTACCCACAGACCCTGACATGCCAAAAGGTGTATTAATTTGATAATATAATAAATACTTTACTGCATAAAACTATAATTATTACTTCAAAATTGACACTCATACCAGCTTCATTTTTTTTTTTTTTTTTCCAGCAGGCAACTCAATACTATATTAACCAATACCAGAAATTCTATTTAAATTCAATGAGATATATTAAAATATAATTTAGTAGATTGTGGAAGGCTTTTCTTAAAGCTAAAAGTAACTAGAATTAGTTTGCTTTTTGGATATTATAATACCTAAAGCAATAAATTATTCAGTAGTTCAAGAAGAAAAAATCATATCTGACAAGAAGCTCAGGAAATGGGAACAATATCAAAAACACATCTGAAATACAACTGATAATTTACAAATCAATGAAAAAGCTTATTAAAGTTGCTTTAAATACTATTGGAAAAAAATACTGACCCTATAGGAGAAAATTCCGCCTTTTTTTGTGAGTGTGTGTATGAAAGGGACGACATAATATATCTGTGGGAAAGACCAAGGTCCCAATTCTGTAATTAGATGGGTGTGGACGAATCATGGCACAGCTCCCATTTTTGTTTTATTCAGTGAATGCTTAATGCAAAATGCATAAACAATCCTGGGAAGAGAGGTCATAATACAGACATGTTCCTTCTCAGCTGGGCATCTGAACAGCTACAAGATCAAGTCAAGCTCCCATTTTCCATTTTCTTTGCAATTTTCTTCTTTGTCAGTGTCATTTCAGTCTTGTGGAAAATTAGTCTTAAATATACAAAACCTTCTTAAACTCAGGGAGGAATGAGCTTGGTTTTCCCTCCTGATTGACTTTAACTGCCCATTACTTTGCAGAAATCAGTCATATGCACCACCATTATGGTATACTGAATTCAGTGTTTTTATGATAGGCTCTGCTTTAGTTTGTTTTTGTTACTATTATTTTAAAAAGTAAAGCTAATGATGGCAATCTTCATTAGTATTTCTATCCAGTTTTCCTCTAGTGATCTGATTGCTAGTGATTTTCATGTTCTTCTCTCTATTTTCCTATTTGTACTTCAGCCTGCAAAAGAAAAAAAAAAAAAAAAAAAATTAAAAGAAAAATTTAATAAGAAATTTAAAAAAAAAAAAAAAAAAAGAGGAATAGGAGAAAAAAAAAAATAAATGAAGCTGTTGAAGGACCTGAATATATGCCCATTAAAGAGCTTGTAATTTGTTTTAAAATACTTGGAGAAAAAATAAAAAATAAAAGGTTTATGGAGAGAGAGAGAGTCTGGGATCTAAAATATTTGGTAGAGAAGCAGAAGACTACATTTCAGAACCCTTGGCTGATACAGACTCATATTGAGAAGGGATTTATTCTCTGTATACTTAACTGCAAGATAAGCATATTGGCAAATGCAAGAAATGTTGGAAAGATACGTATTCTGAAGATCCCACATTGTGAGAAAAGAGACCATGCAAAATAGTGAAAATGTTATATGTAAATGTTATATGTAAATATTTATTCAGCTTCTGTGTAAAGAGTCTTAATGAGGTGAGTTCTTGGGTTTCCCTTTGGGTCAGCGAGGATGACTGATGTGCAGCTTTCTCATTAGCTTTAATAGTTGCTCTTCTAATGCTCTTCCACTGATTAATTTAAATGAGGCAAATAGGTCAATGAAATTGCTTGGCAAGCACTTTTAGTCTGACCTATATATGTATTATATAAGGTTGTATTAACGTGGTTCTCCTCATTCACATATTAGGAAGACATTAAGACATTAAGGGAAGACATTAAGGGAAGACGTAAGACTTATGAAGTAAGACATTAAGGGAAGACATAAGGCTTCTGGTGACATTCATCCTGGTGGGACAAACAGTGAAGAGCTTTCCACAGAAACATTATTTTCAGGGAAACGTGAGCTGAAAAATTACTCTGTCTCTGCTGAGATCTGGGCAGAATTATTGAGCAAAATTGAAAAATGTTGAGAAGGAAAAAAAAAATGAAAAAAAAAAGTCAAAATTAGAATTTAGTACAGGAGATATGAAACAGGAAGTTCAAATCCCTTGCTTACCTTGGGAAAAAGTTAGGACCTAAACTTGAGATATGAGGAACCTCCTTTGTAAGCTTTCTAAGGAACAGCTGGTGAACGCTGTCTAACAGGAACCCAGAGGTGATTTTTTTTTTTTTCTAATAATATTCCACATTCTAGGCTTTTTAAGATAGAAAGTGTCTTTTTAAAGATACATTTTTGTGTGTCTTTGTAACTGATTTTTCTATTCCTTCTGCTCACAGATATTTTTTATCTCAGCAAATTTCCTTTTTGAATGCACATGCTGACAGTAAATATAAGTTACCAAAAGTCTTAACCTATCCACCCATCTTAATATTTTTTTTCCTAAGTGAACTTATAACAGATAACTTTTTGAAGTGTCATGTTGTTTCATGGAAATAACAGCTGATATACGCAGTTGGAATTTCTTTTTCTTTTTGCAGTACTTTGGGGAAAGTAAGGAAGAAAATTAAAAGGTCATTGTGATTGCCTAAATCTTTCCTTTTAATAACGTGATAGACAGTCAGTGATGATGATGTGATTCATTACTTGCCTATAATGTTAATTATACATTATTAGCTGTTTCACAGTATGATAGCTGGCAATTGGTGATATGATTCATAAAGAGGTATTGTTAAGCAAATCTGTAAATCTGTTTGATTTAGGTTAAAAGAAAGGGCGATAGGTCATAAGAAGTAACGAGAGAGAGAGAGAATAAAGAAAAGACACTGACATAATTTGCGGTTCTATTTTTATATGAACAACAAGGTTTACAGTGAAGAGCTGTTGGATACAGTTTCAGTGAGCAAGGATTTTTCAGAGAGATTAGATCAGTTACAAATTGCTAAATCTGATGACTTAGATAAAAATTTAACCAGAGGCTTTGAAAGAGGTAGAACATGTTTCTGTGGAGAAGTGATTGCCCCGTACTTCAGAGATAGAGCTAATCACAGACGGCCGCACTGACTATACCCGCAGTAAAAACTGAACAGGGAAGAAATAATTCAGTTAAGGGAGGATATCATTTTCTCATGGAACAGACTGAAAACTCCATCTCACTCTGCAAATGCACCTACTATTCGGGAAACCTCCAGAAACCAGTCCCTCAAATGTACTATGCTCTATTCCAGCATAACTCTGTCAGATCCGTGTTAGCAGCCTAAGAAATTGAATAAAACAATTTCTTCCTCCACAGTCTTTGTGAGATTCCAGAACCTTTTCCCATAACACACACACACACACACAAATAATAATATATAAAAAAAATAAAATAAACAGATTTTGTCCACAGATAAATACTAATAAGGTTAAACATTCATTCCAGATTGGTTCATATCTGCACTTTATCTGAGTTGGGAAAGGGAATTGAACCTACATCTTCCTTGCTCCAGCAAGCCACAACTCGTTCAGAGTGGACCTCATTCTTTCAGTCATGCAAGTCAAAAGTGAATTATAGATCTGAACTTCTGTTTCACAACAGGGGTACTGCCCATACAGGCCCATCTCACAACTGGATTTCAGTTTTCAGGAGTAAGTACTACCTAACTAGAACTTCTTGTTTAGAAAATAAATAAATAAATAAATAAATAATAAGATACAGTAAAACAATTCAAACATAGCTTTTATTTATTATAGCACTTTTAGTAGGGAATGCTCCTAAGGAAAGGAGTTAATACTGAAGTTCTATTGCCTTGTTCTCTAAGAGGTTTATATCCCTTCTTCTCTCACATAATGTCCCAATGACATAACATAAATGCCATTTAGTATATACATCTCTCTTCTATTTCCTCTTCTGTGCAGCAATAAACATCCCAATGTATCTGGAGAAAGAAACAAGTTGTTTTACCAGAACTTTGGCTGTATTAAAATACGTGACCTAGAAATACTTCATGGAAACCTTTAAGATCATTTGCTGCTATGTATTATTTCTTAAGGCAATGGTTTTATGGGACAAAGATAGGCCTGGGAGCTAGGAATTCCTAAATACCATCTTCAGCACTGGCTTGATTGTCTATTGCCTACATATCACAGTGATAGGGTGATTTATTTATAAAACATAGATTAGATTAGCTCAGACAAGATTAAATTACATAGAACAAGTCACCTAAACTCTCACTGTCTATTTCCTCATCTGTAAAATAGTGATATCTATATTTACCTGTTACACATGGTGACTGCAAGGATTACTTAATCTCCCTAAAGAATTATCATGATTATCATTAATCTGGAACACACAAAACAAGTCCCGATAAAGAAACAAGTTTGTGAGTCATCTGAGGTGGAGTGAGGATACCAAAGCAATTCTCCTGATCTGAAAGTTAAGCATTCTTGATAAAGGTTTTTAAGATGGTTTAATCTCATGGTAGGCATCTAAAATTTTAACCTTTAGTATAAGATTATGGTCTAAATTTCCTCCATAGTTGAAATGTATGTAAATGGTTATCATGCATTAAATGAGTCAACCAACGAATTATTCTGGGATGAATCACTTTATGGATTCTCTCCATTATCCGTTGAAGGAGCCTAGACAACTAGACAAGAAGTATTTTAAATAATTAAAGTTATGTGAGATCAAACTGAAGATTCTGAACTCTCTTAAAAGGCTATCGCCAAATGTCATGTTCTGCCTTCTCTGGAGCACAGTAGAAAAATGACCAATGCCAGTCTGCTCCCAAGTACTTGTCACCACCTTCATGCACCCTAAAAATGTACTATCTGATTTATCAGCAAAACCACACAATAGTTTGGGGAAATACCATTTGAATTTTTAATTAAGATACAAAAATATATCAAGTATCACAAAGAATTTCAAAGTAGTTGAAAATATTTTATGAGAAGCCCCTGTATTTCAGTGTTAGGGAGGAACTGCAGGGAAGGACTTAGGTAAGTTTTTTTCCTAGCTGATGTGATCTTTTGGGAACAATCGTGACTTATTCCTGGAAGAAGTTTTTCCATTTTGGAGTCTTTAGCACACCAGGTCATTAGGACTCACTTCTTGATCGCTTGGGTACTGTTTGGTGTCATATACATAAGTTGCAGTGTGGTCATGGTGCTGCTATATTGCACAGTTCAAGGCTTGCCTAAAAGCAAGAGGTTTCTCCTCCAGAGCACACTAACAAAACCTGGTCAGGCAGCAGCAGTTCTGATGACATGTTTTGTCTGTGTGTTGAGGGTGAGAAGTGAGAAATTTCTTAGTGTTGCAAGGGAGGGGACTGGGGAGAAAAAAAAAAAAAAAAAAAAAAAAAAAAAAAAAAAAGCAAGCAGGGAGCAAGCAGGTGGGAACAGGCAACAGGCTAAGACTCACCACCTTTAACAAGGCTCAGCTGCAGAAAAGATTTTAGTTTAGATCTAAAGCTTTTCCGAGTCAATAAGAAAACTGCCATTGATGTAAAGCATAATATGTGGGTGAAGATTATTGGAAAGGAAAGTTCCTTGTGAAATAAAAAAATACAAAAATTTGCAAATATATTTGTGCACTAAGAAGCAGTTTAAAAACTGTTTCTTCTTAAAAACAATGACAAAAAAAGAAACGGGTCGAGCAGACTTACATTAAATTTAAGAATTCAGAATATGGTTGGCCTTAAATTTGTTATAATCTTAGATTAGGGGAGAAAAAAAATCTTTCTAATCCTAAACTGTCCCTTTGCTTTTCACAGGAAGATGAGAGCTATCAATAAAACAGAAACCACCTTCAAAAGCCATCTGGAACTTGAAATGAATCCAGGCTACCTGTGAGTAAGATCTGCAAAGAAGGGTCTGCCTTCACTTGTGTCTTGTACCAAACTAAGCATGCTGTCAGCACTTCATAAATAATGTTAATAGTAATACTTCTTTTCACACACCTCTTCACTTCTTGGTGCTGGCTGGGACTGGAAAGAGCAGAGAATTTTCAAATGGGAACAGAGAGCACTAAAAATTACATTTTAAAAACAAAAACAAATACACAAAGGCTGAGCTGAAGTTTTCAGTCCTTCAGTTCAACTTTGAAAACTCATTAGGTGTAGATAGTTCAGATAAAGTATGAATCCAGATGTTTCTGTGTTTATCTTCAACAATACTGTGTCCAAAATTTTACTAAAAAAAATGGCTAGGCTCCTAAATCTGAATTTGAACTTGTAAGTAAATGCCTTGTTAGGTAAGAGCATGAACACATGCAGCTTTTCTTGACCTTAATGAGATGTTCAAGGTACTTAACACTTTTGAAAATCAGGCCACAATTCAGCAAAGCATTTCAACATGTGTTTAACATTAAACACATATTTAATCAGATTAAAGCATATACTTAAACACATTCCTGAACCAGAATCAATTTAAACATGTGCATGTAATCTTTGCTAAATAAGGTTCTCACTTAAATTTCTAAATAAGGATTTAGGAACCTAAATTTAGGTTTTGATTTTATAAAATCATCAGTATATTTTTAATAGAATAAAAATTTAAGTGAAAGGGAAAACAATAAATACTCTTATTTATTTCATTAATCAAATTTATCTGTACTTGACAACAACCAGGTAACTAAACATTCCAATCACTTAAGGAGAAGTGAAAACCTACATAGTAGAAAAATGTGTATTTCTTTTATTTGCCCTCTGATTTTGATTCATTAGAAGAGTTTTATATTTTGACCCAATATTACCCAATACTAGAAAAGTAATTGGTATTTCAGTATGTTTTGTTTTATTTTTATCCAATGTTTTAATTGATAATACAGGCACGGGGAACAGAAGGATTTCTTTTCTTTCTTATTCCAACTTGTTGTTGTTGTTGTTTTTAATATATATATATATATATATAATTATTATTATTATTATTATTCATTTCCTTTCTTATATTTTCTTGTTCTTGTAACAGAACAAGTTCCATTCTGTCCCTTTCTGTTAACACCCTCGCATACATTTGAGTTTCCATCAACCACCCATCAATCTACTAGTTGTGTAATTACATGTGTTTAGATAAAAACAGTGTCGAATGCCACCGTTTTGATTAGGGTAATAGTGACTCATTGGGACAGCAGCAATTCAGAGTGTTTCTATGCACACATTTGCATGAATTTAAGTCAGTCAAAGCAGCATACAGGCACATAAATAAGATTGAACAAGAAGGGTGAATCTGCAGTTTGTTTAGCAGCTAGACACACACCATCAAGCTGGATTGTAACCCCCTGCTCCATCCCCTCTGTCATTCCTGTGAGATAGAGGACCACAGCCTAAGCTGTGGGATAGCCCTTGCCCAAATGTCTGTCCTCTTTCTTCAGTTCACATTGAGCATATGTCAAATCCTGATGGCTTCACAGTGCTTCCTGTGTGAACATTGTCACCCTGTGTTATGTTACGTAGTAATTGGAGGTAGATTATCTCTCATTGAAATAGAAGGTTTTTGGAGAGAAGGTGCTGGGGGGCAAGTACAATGGTAGGTACTGCTAAATCATTTCAAGCTGTAAATTCATTTTCTAGCTTATAACATGATAACTTGTGTGTGCATTCATACCCTTGGTTAAGCCAGAGCAAATCCCTATGTGGACACACTAATTTCAGTTTTAGAGTGGCTTATCTCAATTTATCATAAACTTCTTCTGAATCTGCTTATGCCAAACTGAAATGAGCTTAGTTTAAAATTGAAATAAAAGGATTAGGATAAATGAAATTGGTGTAAAATCACACCTTTATTTTTATTTAAGCCACTACAACTCAGTATGGAGATAAAACCCTAGGCCATGTGTGTTTATTTAGAAGTATGTGTTAGAGAAAATAGAAAAAGACAATGAACAGAGTAACAGAGTAAAAATTTCCAACCATGTTAAGAAGATATTATTTAAAAAAAAAAAAAAAAAAGACAGATTTGAAAATCATGCAAAATAATGTAATTTGAAAAGAACTTTTAAAAATTACCTGATATCCCTAATTCAGAGCCTCTCCTATTCAGCCACATTAGACAGCAGAACCCTGCAGGAATTTAATACTACTTTTATATAGTAGCATGGAAAATATTCACTGTGCTTTAAAAGCATTAACTAATCATAATAACCACCTGAGGTTGAGAAGTAAGGACCAATACCTTTTTTTAAAACATAAAGAAGATGAAATACCAGACAAGCCCCAGTTCCTGAATACCATGTGCTTTGGCTTGGAAGTGAGCAGGTCTCTGACACGAAATATGATGGGACAAAGTTAGTCACCAAAGCTGGAGTCTCCTTCCCTACTATATGACAGGCTGCTGTTGAAAATTTGGCTTTAGGAGACTAACATTTTGCAGACTACAAGACAGGGAGGCCCTTAATCATATGTTTCACATGAAATGCAAATAGCATGGAAAAGCTGATGGTTGGTCCACTGCAATATATACATATATATATGTATAACATATATGTATAACATATAATATATACCTATATATATATATATAAACTACATAGATATATATCTACATATCTATATATATATCTATGTAGTTTATATATATATATATATTTATATATATATAGTTTAATGCTTTGGTGACTCTGGTCAAGAGGGATAGATTTTTAAAAAGGCTTAAGTGTCTAACTCCAACTGAAGAGATGGCAAGTCAAAAACCCAAGCTCCCAGGCTTGGATTTCAAGCACCTGACTAGGAACTCAGAAGCTCTTGGTTCACTTTTTAGTTGGAAAATTTAGACCCTTTAGACTGATGTGATGGGAGGAAGTATTCACAGAGGAACCCTCACCTAGGAAAGCCAGGCTTTCTCAGGCAATGTAGATATTCTTGAGCATCTTAAGGGATTCTGCCCTGAACCATCCGCTGGTATAAAGTAGGCACTTATCTTGCCCCACACAGTCTCTGCAATATGTAGGCTTTTATAAAATGATGAATTTTCTTAAACTAATAAGTTAGATTTCTTCAAAACATAGTGTTTCCCAAATCTATCTGGGAGGGCTCATTCTTCATGTTTGTGTTTCATTTAAGTGAATGAGGCATTCTCACCACCAAACTGCATCTGTTTCAAACTAGCAGATGATGTTTCATAACAATTTCGCAAGGTTTCCTTAGTTCAAAGTACACCAGGTGAATCTCTGAGATATTATGATGGCCTTTGGTCACCTAATTGTTATGTATTTAGCCAGGACTGCTTGGTTATGGTTCCTTTCTTGTCCTTTGAGACATATAGCACCTCCAAGGCAATTTAGTTCAAATGAAGTCACCATCTATATAGCCAGGAAGGTGCCTCTCCCTCTCTCTCTCTCTCTCTCTCTCTCTCTCTCTCTCTTTCCGCCTCTCATTCTCTCCCTTTCTTCCTCCCTCCCTCCCTCTTGCCAATAGAGGCACTTTAGATAGCTAGTCTAGACTAGACACCTAAGCTTAAGATAGTTAAATTTATATCAGGCAAATGTGGTATAAATGAGGAACATACCAATTTGTCTTATAGGATGCTAAATAAATCACTTCTGATAAACTGGGATGGTGACTTCTGATGCTGTACATGGTGAGGGCAAATGGTTATGTAGTTAAGTTGTTATCAGTATCAGCTGGAGTGGGACTCACACGAGGTCTTGCACTCCTGTGAAACAGGCATATATCTGAATTATATCACACAGCCCCACAGTTTAATCCTGGTATCGTATTCCAGTTATTGTTCTGTGAACCTCCTCAAAATAATTTATTTTAAAACATATTTCAGTTACCAAGTCTTTCATATATATATATATAAATTAGTTGCGTTCAACTGGAACATCTTGTCTAGCAAAGTTAAGGTGTCTGAGAAGAGCTCTGATCACGTTCTAGCATGCCAAGCTGAGATCTTGGCTGGCACTAACAAGCATTGCAACATTTATTAATTCATTACTTGGGAAATTGTCTCACCCAGTTTCTTCAGGCAGCACCTCACTCATTACTACACGTTTGGAGAATACGTTAAAGATGCCTCATGTTATTTCAGAGTCTTAGTCACTGTTATTTGGGTGTGGACACTCCTTAGCCTGGGCTTCAGAAATTGAAAATAAATGAGAGCTGATGGTAAAGAAACTATTCACATCAAAACTGGGGGGAAATGAAGAAAACTTTGTATCCTTAAATCAGAGGGTATAAAGGAAACTATATCTGAGACTGAAAATATGTGATATCCATGAATAGTTATAGAAATATAAAGTGGTATAATGCACAAGGTATCTGAAGTACATCATATCAAATAATCTGATATGCCTTAGTATATTGAAAATGTTTTCAGTGTAGACCTTAGGCACAGTGGAGATCAATGCAAATAGGAAATATATAGGTAGTTAATAAGGCAGATTAGGCCTCAAAAGTGATGTAGAGAATTCTGATGAGTTCATCACAATAATATTCATCTGGTGTGTTCTCCTCTTTTTCCAGTGTCCAGAAGACCTGGGAAGATCTCATCTAAACAACTATATCTTCCTGAAGGGCTGAATACATTTTTGGTGATATCCAACTTTAGGACAGATATGGTGGTTTCTACAATTCCATGTCCTCTATGATACCCATGATATGGGTATCTCCCAGGGACCAGCCATTCATGCTTAACCACAATTTACTGTGGAATATGTTAACCTAAACCAGCAGCGTTTTCAGGTACTTTTAATAAGCCAGACCACGAGCTCCCTAAGAAGGTGAAGTCTCCCTGTAGCTTTACTAATAGTGAAAAAAGTGACATGAAGACAGATATAAGAAGAACTTAAAGCAATAGTTCAAAGTCCTACCCACCTCTTAGTCCAAGTCCTTCTTGTCCCCACCCCAGGAAACACCAGTTTTAGACCCAAGAGAATTGAGAGCTTTAACTGTTGCTACTGTTATGAGACTCAGTGTAAAAAGAGTGAAGACATATTTAATAGCCTATTATAGAGAATATCAGGCTCTTGTTCCCAGTTCTGTTTTTCCTCCTTTGTTTTATGAATCTATATTTTCTATGTGATTTCACGACATCAAGAAAATTTTGGAAGTCTGTTAGCAAACTGAGTACATGCAGAAATGATATTTTAACAGTAAAAAGAAACTTAACAGGTAAAAATATAAAAAATATTGAAAATATTTTCCTATAGACAAATGATGTAGTATGTAAATTGCAAAGCTAGACTTAGTCTAGACTAGATCTTACTAAAAATAAATTTTAAAAAATCTAGATACTATTAATTTATCATGAATGTAAAAACACTGCTGAAAGAATGCTGTAATGGAGAATAGTTAATTCTATTCAATTCCTTTCCAAGATGCTTCAGGATAGGTCAGAATAAATATTAAATACCCAATAGATTTATTGCTTCCTTGGAAAATCGATGTGCTGTGAATCAACATGAACATGAACTTTTAACATTGTGTGTTTTCTTTCCTGGGAAATTTTGTGTATGTCTAACTATATCTGCTGTAGATTTTGACCACAACTCATGAAAGACTGTATGTATCATCATGCCAACTAATTTCAATTAATGCATTGATTTAACTAGGTTTGAGGCTGGAGAGATCTGAGAACATTCTTAAGCAAGGTACAGAATTGACAGGTAAGTCTTGAACACAACTTAGCTTAGTCTAAACTGACTTCAAGTCACTGTCAACATTGTGCAAGTGACTCCAACTTCACCAACATGTTAAACACAGCCAACATTTGTAATGGAGACTGCCCCACCTGCCCAATCTTTGCTAACATTGCAGATAATTATATGCCATCAATATTACTACCCTCCTCTTCTGGTATCTGCCTTTTCATCTTCTCCTTCTGTCTGTTGCCACCACTGCTGAAATTTTGCTTAGATGTTACTGAAATGTAGTCTAAGCTTGTGATGAACTCCCTAATACATCATACACAGTTGGCATACATTATTAAACTTTTTGGACTCGGAGTTAGGAGATTTGGGCAATATTTCCCATTATGTATCACCTGCCTGCCTGAACTAAACAGTCACAGAATCACAGAATGGTTGAAGTTGAAAGAAACCTCTGGGGTCCAGCTGGTCCAATCCCCTTTTGCTCAAGCAAGGAAACCTAGAGGAAGTTGCCCAGGATGATGTCCAGGTGGCTTCTAAATAACTCTAAGGAGAGACTCCACAACTTCTCTGGGAAATCTATACTGGTGTTCATTCACCCACACAGTAGTAAACAACTAATTTTAAGTATTTATTTATCTGTTTATTTATTTATTTATTTCTCCAGAAAAATCTACAGTCTTCCATCAAAGGCTCATTCAGCACTCTGTTTTATTAGATGTGAATCAGCACCAGATTCAGACACCTAAATTCAGGGGTATAATTATGTGAACACAGACTCAAGCCAGTTGCCCACACAGTCATTTAATGTCATTTGAGACACCATGGCACACCTAAGATGTTTGTGAGCCAAATGTATTTGACCAGGTCTTAGAGTAGGCCCCTGCCCTTCCTGAGACAAAGATGCAAGCCAGAAGGGCTACCCTTTGGTACTGTGAATGCCAGTAGAAACTCATGGGTAGGTGTCTAGATCACGTGCTTACATTTGCTAAGTAGAATCACTCTTACTGGGGAAAAAAAAAAAAAAAAAAAAAAAAAAATGTAGACGTTTGACATACACACCTGAATAGAGACACCTCTCTTAGATATTTGAACCTGGAGCCAAGATGTTTACCTGGGTTTGTTTCTATTGCTTACATAAAAAATGTCTTGAGATATGCAAGGGCATCCCACCGGATTCCACCCCAGCTGATATTTCAGGTGATTTTCAGGTGATTGCCTCCCACAGATCTCTTCAAGTATCTGTTGTTCATCTGCCATCCACCTTGAATACCCCAGGCCACCTCAAATAGCATTAGATACCTGTGTTTAAGCAACTGAGTGTCCCTTCTGTCTGCAAGGCTTGTTCCAGCTTTTCTGTCACTCTACCTTCCACATCTTTTCCATGTGGTTAGACTATATGGTCCTTGTTTCACAAGGCCAGGCAGCTTTAAAGACACTAAGTTAGACTCATGTAGCCCACATACTTTTTGATTGTACATGTAGATGACTACTATATATATAAACTGGATCCATTGGGAAAGGGCTGGATCTTTGATTCTTGTTATCAGAGATAATGCTTTACAACCCTGAAAGCCTGATGAGGTTCCTGCAATAATCTCACTGTTGTATCTTGTTATACAGAAATGAATCATGTTTAGGAACAGATATATTTGCAGGTGGTGTGAACAGGGAGGAAGAGAGAACTGAAAGAGTTTTAGCTCTTTTTAGTTACCATCTCCTACTTGCCCACCACAACATTGATCCCACTCATGTTTGTAATCCAGTGCAGCACCAAAGCTGTCAGTTTTTTCAGACAGATGAAAGAAGCTAAGAAAAATATCCTTATGCAACAAATGCATCAGATCTGTCAAGGGAGGTTCAAATTCCCTTCAACTGAAACCATAGCCATCTCTCCCCACCAGACACTTACCTCTTCTCACATATTTTATTTTCTGATTGTGAACCATACCAAACTAGTTCAGAGTTAACAAATTGATTTTTAAACTATTATTGACTTCAACTGGAACAAAATAAGAGTAACTTCAGTTAAAGCTAAATACAACTAGAACAGAATTTGAAAATCCTCCTCAAAACTCTTTGGGACAGCATTTACTACCTTGCCAGTTAAATAACTTGCCAGTTAAATGCACAGTCATACAAATATTGAGCTTCCAGGTTACCACTACATTGCAAGTAGTGGTAAAATAATAAATAAATGTTGCTGATGTTGCTGGCAGCAATAATAATAACAATAATAATAGAAAATAAGATTACATTAATTTTGAGAAAACCCATTGCCTGTAAATACAGAGCATGGCATTCAAGTACATTTTTTAATGTAATTCAGCGTTATTTGATTACTACTGACTTTTTGGTTATCCATCAGCACATGGTGGGTGGAAATATCTTGGGGTGTGACTGATGGAGCTAGTTGTTCTTTTTTTGTTGTTCTTTTTTTTTTTTTTTTCACTGAATTTCTTGATGTGTATGCTTTTCCACGCAGATGGCACCTTTGGCAACAGCCTGCCTGGCAGGATTTCAGGGCACCATTAATCTATCAAAGCAATGCTAATGAATTTGGACTCTTAACAGTTTACTCACCATCTGCTTCTAACTGCCATCCTTCTCTGTGTTGTCCTTAGTGCTTCCCTCATGGAGGACTGGAACTCTGAACAGCACTGATTAATGTTTTCTGCCTGCAAGCACCCAGAGCCTGGTGTAGCTATTGACTTCTTGTAAGATTTTTGTTGAAAAACAGTGTTAAAAAGTCAAAAGAATGGCCATTGAAAAACTTGGCAAAAGACAAAGGTCATATTTTAGACCCTCAAAACTGCCTACTTTTCCCTAACTTTGTAGACACTTAGTTTTCAATCAGTTTGTACCTTCCCTCTATACTAGTTTACTCAACCAAAGTTATTAAACTCAGAACAACCATTCTTAATTTGCTGTTTGCATTAAATGTTCCTGTGTTTAGAGCAAACCTGAAAAAAAAAAAAAAAAAAAAAAAAAAAAAAAAAAAAGTTTGGGTATTGTTTCCTTAAAACACTTATCTGTTGTTTTTTTTGTTGTTGTTTTGTTTTGTTTTTTCCAACTGATATCCATTGGTCTGAATACAGATATTACCTGTCCACAAACCTCACCTCACATTATATTCCCAGATGAGCAGAATTATCACAGCTACCATTCTTCCAGTAAGATCTCTTACATTTCTCCGGCAGCCTTGTATTGCTGAGGTGCTCCACACCTATCTCTGTGGATGTGATTTGCTAAGTAGGTGGTTTCCCTGCCTATCTGGCCCACAGGACCTAAGCCAGAAACATTTGCAGAGCACAAAGAAATACATTCAAGAAAAATGAGATTTATAACCCTCTTGATGACTCCTTTTTATTCAAAAGTCTCATGGCTTCACCTGGAAAGAGGCAGTACCAGGTGCAAGTTTCTCTTGTTCCTGAGGGGATTTGAAACCACATCTCTATTTCTCTACCTCCCAGGAGAATACCCTAACCACCAAAAGACAGTCCTGGAGACTGTGGGTCTCATAATCTTTTCCAGTAAATCTGTTCCACTCTAATTAAATATTCATTGTGCTTAGGAAGTTATAACAACTCTAAACATAGGTAGAATAGGTAAACTTGGTTATGGTCCCATATCTAACAGATATGCTCAACATGATGCACTGGGTTTGTGAAACTAATTTAGGAGATGTATACCTCTACCTAGGGGGACTGTGGACTCCTTTTAGAGTTTAATATGAAACTCTAAAATCAGAGAAAAGCAGAGAAAGTTAGACATTGCAGGAATGAGCATTGTAGTTCTCTAGTTGTTCTGCAGCTCTAGTCACTAATACACTGCTATCTGGATTATTTTCTTTTAATTAAAAAGAAAAATGAAATAATAACTCCCCAGTGATGTAACTGTAGATACGTGGTGATTTATTAATAACAATTGCTGCGTATGGGCTAAGCAACTTAGGACAGTGAGTAAAACCATTAATTATAACCTCTGCAGTATTTATAAGACTGGCCATGACAGTGACAAATTCAGCGTTGCAATTTAGGGAGTTATCACATAAACAAAGAGAAAAAATAGTAGAATTCTGAGCTAACTTCTTGTCACCTTCTAAACAGAGCAAAACAAGGGCTTGGCAATGCGTAGTGAAAGTGTTTGAGGCACAGAAAACATGCTCATAATGAAACATAGATTAGGAAATATAGACGATAAACAAACATGAGGGATGCGATAGAGATCATGAAATTGGTTGTTCCCAGTTACCCTATTTCATATTACAAAAATAATGAAATACCTTATGGATCTGAATAGCAAGACATTCAGAGATGATAAAAGGGAAGACACTTTTTCACAATGGATAATTGACCTGTGGAACTGATTGCCACATGATACCCCCAAGTCCAAGAGCTTAGCAGGTTTTAAAAAGGATTAAACATGTATAGGGATAATTAGTTCATCTATTACTAAACAAGATAAGTTTTGTTAGTCACTAGTTGCATTAAATGAGATAAAGACCTTGCAGGAAATTTTAATTCTTACCCAATGAAAAACTTTAAACTTTCAATGACATTTTCAAAAAGACATATTTTTGTATTTCTCTTCCATGGAAAACATATATATATATATA
Organism: Heteronetta atricapilla; assembly: GCA_011075105.1. Classification (NCBI taxonomy): domain Eukaryota; kingdom Metazoa; phylum Chordata; class Aves; order Anseriformes; family Anatidae; genus Heteronetta; species Heteronetta atricapilla. The sequence continues at coordinate 4,739,034 of CM021731.1, read as the reverse complement.
CTTCCAAAAAGTAAGTATTCTTCTGCCTTTCCCCCAACCCCCCCTAACTACCAAACAATATGATTTCATCTTGTCTCAAAGATGAATTAGCACTGACATACCCTGGTTTATAATTAGTATCTGCACTGAAGCAGCTCCTGTGAGATGCAATAGACATTAAGAATTTTCTTCAGAAAAGCATATGGGAGAGTTTAGACACCTTCTCAAAGTGTTCATGAATGAGATTTATTTTTCTAGAAGACATTCTACATAAAATAAAATAAAATAAAATAAAATAAAATAAAATAAAATAAAATAAAATTAAAATAATATTAAAATAAATCCATCCCATGTGCTTTTAGTGTGGATGGATGTCTTGTATTCTAGTATGACAATGGTCATCCAAAGACTTCACCTACGTGCAATCACCTACTTTACTTTCTTACTCATTTTTAAAACATTCCTTTTTCTTGGCCCAGGTTCCATCTAATTTACCAGAAGCATTTGTAAGAAAACATTTCTCTTTCACTTTCTAGACGAGTGGAGAGAGTTGGTACACCCAGATGGCAAGTTGAATAATCATGGAATTTGAGAAAAAAATAGTTTAGAAGAGACTGTTAGAGATTATCTAGTCACAGCAGGGCTAACAGTGAAGTTAGATCAGGCTTTTTAGGTATTTTAAATACCGGACTCACTATCTGGAAGTATGAGCATCTCTTATATAGAAAAATCAGTGGAGACAATAGAAGGAACACATAAGAAGCTTAAGTGAAAGTGTAAATAAGATGAATTTCTTGTTGTTCTTTTTCCTTTGTCTATCACCCTGTTGGCCCACTTTTCCATCTGTTTATCTGGCACTGTCGATTGCTCATAGTTATTGCCATATTATTGAAATATGCAAAATATGTTTGGAAACCACTTGTACCAAAGATGTTCCTCACAAACCGTATGATTGTATTGAGAAACCATATTTTCTTTGGTGTTTTTCCTACAAAGAAATATTTTTTCACAATTTTTTACTTAGAGAGTTCCTTTCTCAGAGCTCTGTGCTGAAGTGGTTAGACTGCTAGCTTGCTTAAAGCTAACACAAATATCCCAACACTATACTTCAATCTAAAGTGTAGATATAAGTTACATATATTTCCTGATGGAATGATGGAAACACTGTCAGTCATTAATGTCAAAAAAAAAAAAAAAAAAAAAAAGCAAACCCAAGCACCAGAAACCAGTTCCAAGAATGTGTGAGACTGACAGACTGACATCTAATTATTTCCTTCATTTGTTTTTTTTTTGATTATTGCACCCTTAGGGTTTTTCAGGTACAGGCACATCATCTAACTTCATTTCATTTGTCCTGTACTTAATATATATATATATATATATATATACATATATATGTATATTTATATATATATAATGGTAGTCAAGTACGCAATAGATTACTGGAGCACTACATGTTTTTGAATGTATTTATCTTCACATCACTCCTATGAGGAAATCAAGTACACTCATTCCCATATCACAGACTGGAAACTGAAGTATAGAAGGGAGAAACAACTTGTTGAAGGATCACTTAGGAAGTCCATGGAAGAGCAGGGACTTGAAAACCCAAGACCACGATTCACTTTAGGGAATCATTCTTTCAGTTGCACTGAGTCTGAGATTGTTTCATAATCACATTCTTTTAGGACCTGAGATTTTAATGTAAATCACAAACAACAAACAAATATTCCCTTGTAAATATAAGAATTTACAGCAAGTTAGAGACTGACACAATATTTCTTTTCAAATGGCTTTTTTGGTCCAACTTAGTATTCCCTTTAAAGAGATGAGTGCTACATGTTTATCCCCCAAACATCAACAATGAAAGGTGAATCTCCCCTAAAAAATCCACTGCATGTCTGGTGTCACTCTTTCTCTACCACTTAGAGAAGCAGCTCATTTTCCCAAAGGTGTAGTTCTTCCTTTATCCTTAATGGTTTATTCCAAAGAAGCACATCACCTACCTCATTCCTCCCACCTTCCTATTCTAGTTCCCCTCCACCCCATCCCATCTCATATCTCCCTCCCTCTCTCACACTCTCTCTCTTTAATTCACACTCCTGTGGGATATTCCTCCCAAGCTCTGGAAAGATCAGTCATACATTACATGATATGTGAGCAAACTGGCCAGATTACAGAGCAGCAGCAGCTCTAGTGTTCACAATGTGTTCCTGAAACACCTGTTATAATGCTCCAAAACATTCCACTCGCAGGGACTTGCTGTAACACACAGAGACCTATTAAGACACATCTTCACCTGGGAACTTCCTGGTGATTATTCTATAGATTGTTTAAATACTAACCAGCTCACTGCAATGCTAAACTTTATCTCTGAATGTTTCAACAATGATGTACAATACCAAAAAGTGGGAAAAGAAAAAGAAAAAGGCTGAATTGTGTTGTTTAGTTTTAATTTATTTTTTACTCTAGATGGGTTGTGGATAGGTGGGTTAATCTGGGAATATCTTCAGGCAGTTGGTATTACCAATTTAGCATGGCTCTGTCTGCATTTTATCTCAGCTGAGATTCTAAATTAAACATGCATTTAAAAATAATGGCATTTGAACAGCAGGGTGTCTCATTCAATTTTAGCTGGTTCCAGTGTTTTGTTATGTTTGTATGTTACTCTGTAAATGTTTGTGTTCCTTATCCTGATTACAGATGCAATTTTACAGCACGTTTATTGATTTTAAAACTTTAGAATACCATTGACATCAGCCACAAGGAACCTCATTTGTCTGGCAAGAGATTGCAGAAAGAATTTTAGACCTGATTATTTTGGTTTTGCGTTACTTTTCCACTTGAACTTGTAATAGGAAGTGTACATATTCATTGCATTGTTTGTATTTGTAAAAAGCCAATGCATCACATTGGTCTATTTAAACACATGTAAGATTTTTTTTTTCTTAGTCATTTTAGTTATCTTGTATAAACAGTTTGAAATAAATAAGTGTACACATGAAAATAGATAAGAATTCACAAGGTTCTGTTAAAAAAAAAAAGAAAAAAAAAACTAAATACACACTGTTTCTCACTGTAAATAACAAATCCAAATAATATTGCATTTTTGATCATCAGTCATAACTACAGAAGTTAAGTCAGTTTAAATCTTGACTAAGTAAAGAGTTCGTGATCCGACCTAAGAATTACCATAATATTTAGTACTAACAGCATTTAAATAACAAAGAAAAAGACTTCTTCAAGGACACCTCGCAGTCTGGAGTCTAAGCCAAGAACAAAAACTGATTGAGACTTCACAGCCATACTGTAGACTAATAACAAGCCCACTCTACACAATAGAAAGCTAAAACACTGTTTAGATGGCACCTATAAAATCATTGTTACCATTGAAAGAATGAAGAATTCACAACTGGTTTGCAGGGACCAAAAAAGCAGCCAACATTACACAATGGTCAAGAAAATTGGTCCAATGTTAAATTGTTGTTGCAAGGTATTAAATATAATGTGTGACAAATAAACGTCTTATGTTCCCTTAATCCCTTTACTCTCCAAACTAGAGTTTACACCACAGAAAAATCAGAGCTAGTAACAGTCAGAAAACCATGGGGGCAAGGGAAAAGTTCTCTTATGCTTGAATGCAGCTTTTTCCTCAGTTCAGTGTTTTTCCACCGAGAAAACTATTGGAAAAATACAATTAATTACATCTTTTTTTTTTTTTTTCAACTTTCTTTAGACAAAACTGGTTGATTTTTAAAAGATTTTGTATTCACCCTGTACAACTTGGCCAACTGCACTAGGGGAAGGAAAAAATAAGATAATGATCTATTTCATGGTTTGATATGGGGATGGGAAAAGTTGCCTCATGTAATGGTCAAACAGCCAGCAAGAAGAGGCTCCAGAATCAGATACAGGCTCCAAACACAAAGCTTTGGCATGGTCAAAAGTTTCACAAATTCACCTTCTCCTCATCTCCTTCCTCCGCTGAACTGGGCAGGATCCTGACACGTGCTAGCACTCAACATTCATTTTCAGCAGAAGAGGAGGATGTCTACCTCAAGGAGATTATTTATCTTTCTGGAAGAAGAGTGAAAAAGATGAAGGTTCTTCATTGAGGTGTGATGAATAAGACCTACAAAACACTTACCTTCCTCTACTAGGGAAAACTTAAATTTTGAAGTGACCTTTTAAGTGCAAACCAAGCATCTCATCTTTTGGAAGCCCAGGTGAAGACACCAACAAATCTCTAGTGTCCAAATTCAGTGGATGCTATATTTGTAAAGGTCAATTGTCCTTAGGCTTTCTCAGACTAGACACAGAAAATCAAAAATGACTTCTGAAACAGTGAAAAAGACATAAGATTGCATGCAAAGCCTATTAAGATTTCTGACTTCTGAAACAGTTAACATTACTGTCTGTTACATCGTCTACCAAATCATCAACAGATTGAAAACCACAAAATAACAAAAGCAATGAAGAAATGATATTTAACTGAAGGAGGTACAACAAATATTGAGATAACCCCACAGTAGCACATTGTTCCAGCAGTGATGAGGCAACCTACAGTTTAGATATTTTAAGATATGTAGTGAGAATCAACTTATCTGACAAAATCTGTGCACAGTGATTTTGATTTTCTGAGAGTTGTTTTCTGAAGTGGTAGCTTTCATTAAGGCCATAATGTAAAATTTCAGAGAGAGATGAAAGGCTGTATTTTCATTTTATCAACAATTTCTATTTCCAAAAGAATTCATATATCACCTTCACTCTGAGTAAAGAAAGCTCTTCTGAGTCAGCTCAGAAAATCATCAGCCAGTAACCAAAAAGGGCAAGGGAGGTCCTACAAGGAAAAACAGGAGAAATGACTTCATTGGGTTGTAAAGGAGAAAGTTCTACAAAAGGTGATGGGAAAGAGTAAAATGATAAATAAACTGAAGAAGAATATCTCAGTACTGAAAAATATCACGTAAGAAAAGCTTAAAATTAATTTGGACAAGACACTGGGCAGAGTAGAGCAGTAAGAAGAGTGAGAAGATGGAGATTTATCCCTTCTACTCAATCTCTAGGGGTCTTGGTAAAGACAAATGCCAGCAGAAAGAGGGAAAATTGGGGTTAAGGTCACTCCATCACAAAAAAAAAAAAAAAAAAAAAAAAAAAAAAAAAAGTATCCAAAGCCTATGGAATCTTTGTTCTTGGAGTTTTTCAAAACCTGACTGGACTTAACCCTGATTCCGTAGTTGAACCTGTCACAAGCAGTGACATTGAAAGTGTCCAAAAGAAGGTCACCAAGATGACTGAAGTACCTCTCCTATAAGGACTTCTCCTGAGGGAACTAGGAGAACTCCTGAGAGGACTTCTCCCAGCTAAGAGAGCTGGGACTTTCAGCCTGGAGAAAAAGATTTTACCAATGTCTATAAATATCAGAAAGGACGATCCAAAGAAGACAGGCTTTTTTCATTTGTGCCCAGTGCCAGGACAAGAGTCAATGGGCACAAACTGGAAGAGGTTCCATCTAAACATCAGGAAGTGGTGTGTGGGTAGGTCACCAAGATGACTGAAGTACCTCTCCTATAAGGACTTCTCTGAACACTGAAATGTTTCCCATTTCAGGAACACTGAAATGGGTTTCCCAAGAGAGGCTGTGAACTCTCCCTCCTTAGAGACTTTCAAAAGCCACCTGGACATGGTCCTGGGCACCCTGCTCTAGGTGCCCCTGCTTGAGCAGCGGGTGGAACCAGATGTCCTCCAGAGGTTCCTTCCAACCTCAACCAGTCCGTGATTTTGTAATCTCCAGAGGCCCTCTTTAAATTCAGCCATCCTGTGATTCTCTGATTGGCTTGATAACTAGAGATGTGCTAGATTTTTATTTTTATTCTTTGTCCCATCAAGATCGGTCTCTACATACTGAAAACCTGTATTCCCTTAGGATTACAATGTTCATCTACCTCTGACTGGGTGGTAAGGAGATGTCCATTCTCTTTAAAGACACAGTGGTTCTGGCAGCAAAATCTGTATACATGTATATTTTGTATGCATAAAGGCTCTGGAATTCAGTCAAGATATCCTATAGACAAACTTGGCTTCATTCTGCTCTGCAGATTTAAAACAGTATAAGTGACACCAATAGATAGGTATCAGGACTGGCATGTTTTCAAATAGTCTGATACCTAGAAAAAGAAAGCAATATAAAAAAACTTCCTCCTCGTATAACTTTATCAAAATCAATGAAATACATAATACAGACAACCCTGCAGGGAGGAGTCTCAAAACTTCCATGTAATTTAATATTCCAGACATCAGGAATTAAAAGAAATTGATCTATCTTACCAGTGCTTCGTAATCAGATCTCCCCCATCACAATCAGAGAGGATGACCTAGGACACTACTTCCTTAAAATGCTCATGCTCTATAACGGTGGTTCAGTTTTCAAATGAAACACAAAATAATGTCACTGTCACAATGCATTTACTGTCATGGTATTCAAACATCAGGAGATCATTTCAAAAAGGAGATACTGCTACATTCCACATGATGGCAGGAGATCTGTTTTTCTTATTGCAAAACCAGAGCTCACAATTTAAGACTGTCCTATTAAATATAGCAAGATAAGCAATCTCCCATACTCTCCAAGCTGTTTTAGAATAATGTGTTCTTAAGACATACTCAGAAGGGACAAATCTTTCTATTTGAAAACAAACAAGCAAACAAACAGACATGTTGAAGTAGCTTTGCATTACCTACATGACAAAATAATAAAAATGCCTTGTAAAATAATACATACAAGCACACTGGTATTTCAGAGCAGATTTACGATGCTTACTTTTATTTATTTATTTATTTATGAACATAGTTAGGTTAACTTACTATGGGATATTTTCAGAATGCAGATTTTGCTCCTTGTGCCTTTTAACAGGAAAGAACTCCTAGTCACAGTTTAATTTGACTCATTCTAGAATATTTTTATTATAAGACTTTTCTGCTTATATTTTCAAATTAAGAAATACTAGAAACATTAGATCTATTTTTTTTTTCCTTTGTTTTCCTGAAAGTTAAAGAATTTCAGCATGCCTTTTATGGAAAGATTTTGTAGTGCTTTAAGTGAAAAATCAAACATGGGATTTGTTAAAAGTATATAACAGAGATGTTCTGTGTCCAAGTGTTCAGTAGGCATTGGAAAAAAATATTTATACATATATATTTTTTATTTAAATATTTTTAAAATATTTTTGATGTATTGATTGTTACTATTTCTTCTAATTGTCTACCACCCACCTATTTTTTGGTATGTATAAAAAGGAAAAAAAAAAAACAAAAAAAAAACACACCACCATTAATGTAATAAACTTGACAATACCTTTCACCGTTAACTCATACATTGAAACGAACAAAGCAGGAGAAAATCTCACATGATTTCTTGTTTTTATCATGTTTGCAGCTCATCTTTAAGCAATATACATGATTCATTAAATACTTCTGCAAGCATATGTTCTGCTAAGAAGTGCACTGAGTTCATCCTCTGTTTTGCTCTACAAGGGAGTGCCCAATTCCTTTGGCAGGTTCCTCTTTATTAACTTGGTTTTAGGGACAGAAAACAATCATAATATGATATTCTGACAACATACCATTCAGGCTTCTGACACGTCAAAATTAGATGATGGCAGCCATTTTGAGAAGCTATTTGCAGGTTGGGTTAGACACTAAAGACATATAATAAATATATGAATTCTAGAGTTTTCATGTATGAACTCAGTAGTTAAATTTTACTTTTTTCTTTTTTTTTTTTTTTTTTTCCGTGTCAAAGTTTCATTGCATTTGTAGTTGATTGAAGTGGTGGGAGATGCCTGTGGTTCCCTAACTCCCATGTTGAGTCCATCATGGGAGAAGAACAGCAAGTAACCAGGTGAAACAGATGGTGTTAATATGAGCATCAGCTCTCGGCACGTTGCTCCCTAGGGTCCTGTGGGGATGGTATTGTCTTTCCACCAAGCCAAAAAGGGGAACATACCTCAGTTGGGAACCACGCTTGGCTGTACATTGATCAGGAACTGCAAGATGGTCACACATTCCCTAAAACATCCCCAGTTCTAGGCTATGGAAACAAATAGAGTCCCATGGAGTATTTGGTGCTTCAGAAAACATGGACCCAACACACTGTTTAAATTTAACTTAAACCTCTCCAAAGCTATCCTTTAAAAACAAACAAAAGAGGAGCTACTCCCTTTTGGTTTTATAATGCAGCCAGCCAGAGAGTGAAGCACACTGCTTAAACTAGAAGTCCATCAAAGGCTGGCACCTCCTTGCTTAATAAACCTTTCTCTTTATGTATTTGAGTCACACTTGATCATTTCAACTACATTTTAGTACTGTTAGCTCTGGGGAGACAACTCAGCTTTTGGCTCAGAAATCAGGAACGGAACTGTAGGATAATTTTCAATTATAATATCTCTCCTATTGATGATGAATGATACTCAAGAAAGAAAACAAAAAACTGAGCATGATAACCTAGTTTTAACTTGTAATCTAAACAGATGTGTTCTGTGGACTTTCAGACTTAATAACAATGGAATGCCATATTATTATTTTCCAATAAGTTCTGGAGAGGAATTTCCCTGAATGGGTGCTGATGACACTCAAATAATAATAATAATAATAATAATTTGCTACTGATCAGTGCTTGAAATACCAGCTAGCAAATATATATATATATATATGTACATTTTGTAGCTCTTTTTTTTTTTTATGGTGCTCTTTAGTTTGTTTTTGGCATGTCTCTTAATTTGGAGAAAGAATAGCCTGATTAGTTTCTATTTGTTTTCTAGTCTGTTGTATGTTCCAACATTCATGAACTAGTATAAAATTTCCGTGATTACCTCTTGAAGGGAATATTTAATTATGGGTTTTATCTTCTTTTCTCCTTTTTATATGCCCTAAGTAGATTTTGTTCTTGAAAAATCAAACCAACCTCCTCCCCCCACCTCTCAACCCTTGCAAACTCCTGGATTTTGAGCAAAAGTAGACTCAGTTATGCCCCTTTAATAAAAGTATGAGTAGACTTTGGTGGAGAAACTGAAGAAGCTCTTCCTTTCGTCTTCTTTTTTCTTTTTCCTTTTCAGTATGAATGTGATCTTGAAAATCCACAAATTAAAATGCTTATCTTGTATTGGTGCCAACACATAACACATGACTCCTTGGTAGATGAATGTCTACCCATAGAATGCATTATTAGTCTATTTAGCTTCATGTGCTGTGCTGACCTACTTTAACTTATTCTTAATAATGAACAGCACTAGAGGAATATTGACTCATATACTCATTTCTCATATACTATGAGGCATTAATAATGCATTGAGTTTTTTCCTACAAAGTGAAGATATGATTAAATCAAATGGATCCTAATGTGAACATCAACAAATGAAACAGATTGGCCCTTGTATGAGCAAAATGACATGTTATAAAGAAGGTATTTCATTCTGCTTCCTCTGACAAATGTTTCCTCAAGTATGCCATTGACATTTTATTCTGGGTAACATGGGACTTCTGTTTTAGTTGGGTTTTAGTATAACATTCAAGGGTAGTTGATGTGTTTTTTTACCTGAACCCAGAAAAAAAAAAACAAAACAAAACAAAACAAAACAAAAAAAAAAACTGTGAAGCATATCTGCATATCTTAAAAAGCACTGATAAATCAAATCCTCCAGAAAGATTATCTTACAAAAAATTGGTTAAAACAAACATTGCTAAAAGGGAGCTATATCACAATCTGGAGCAGATTATGAAACAGTAAAAGTGAAACATAAAATAAAATGTAAAGAAACAAACAAGAATTCATTTTAAATTAATAAATTTCTCCACAGTGTTTGACACCTCCTGAGTCTAATGAGACTTAATTCCTGATGAGGAAAACTAAAAAAATACATCAATTAATATAATTACCCTTTTATTATTATCATCATTTGAAGACAACAACAGAGCAAGCTGAGATTTCTATATTCAAAACTTCAATATGATTATTTTGGTGAACTATTTAAAATATACCCTACACCCTGCAATTCTGTTTTTCACTATTATTATTATCTAGGATGAACAAACTGATTCAAGCTGATGACTGGACACATTCCACTCCTGAAATGAAAGAAACAGGATACTTTCTCCATTCTCTCTGTATCAAGGTAACTTGCACCTAAAAAAGCAACATCAGTATAAGCAATCAGTCCCTGTGAACAGGAAGACAAATTCAGACATTTAACTAAATAAGTTTTTTTACTATATTTTTTAATTTCAAAGCAGGCTGTGCTTGTTTTCAAGAAATACACTGCAAATGTTATTAGCTGCCCTGCTTGCACTATGAAACTCAGATTTCAGAATATATATCAACATCCTTAACCCTGATCCTTTTAATATTTTTATCACTGTGAAGCACAATTAACTCAGGTGAAACAACAGTCACACTGTTTTCAAATAAAAGTACAGGGAATAAGAATCAGTTTGGATAGTCTAATATAATATTTCTTATTTCAAAATATTGACCACCTTATATAATTCATGATGTGTTCAGCTCTTCTGTGGTGAAATAATTAACAAGTTTTGTTAATTGTTAAATATTTGGCCTTTTGTTTTGTTTTGTTTTTATAAACAAATTTTCAGTTTTATGCCATGGATAACGCTTCAGTTTGCTGTACAGTTTCAAAACATTAGTTAATTAGAGAAAGAGAGAAAGAAGGAGAGAAAGAGAGGAAGAGAAGAGAGAGAAAGAGAAAAAAGAGAGAGAAAGAGAGAAAGAAAAGGAGAGAGAAAGGGAGAGAGAGAGAGAGAGAGAAAGAAAGAAAGAAAAAGAAAAAGAAAAAGAAAGAAAGAAAGAAAGAAAGAAAGAAAGAAAGAAAGAAAGAAAGAAAGAAAGAAAGAAAGAAAGAAAGAGTAGGTGCAATGAGTTAGCACTTTTTCCACAGTAAAATTTCCCATGGAGAAAATTCCTAAGCAGCTTCCCCTATAGATACAAGTGTTGTCAGTGCACATACGCAGTTCATTTCATTATACAATTATTGACATTGACACAGAATTTCTTATCTCTAGCTTTCAAAGATCAACTAGACATCAATGGGATTTCTCTTCAGTGTGACGTTAGTGCATGATGAAATTACGTCGCACCACTGAGAGTTCATTAGAGGTGCTGTTCTAAGAAAAGTATGTAGCCAGGATTTTGCCAGCTAATGAAAGACCCTGGACTTTTTTATTATTATTATTGTACATTACAAATGGAATAGCTGAGTAAATTGCGAGGACCCATTTTCATAAGATTTAAGTACATGCACTCTTGTTCTCTACTGCTAGCAGACAATATCTCCTGGTCACATTGTGTTACAGAATCCCACAGTCTCCGTACATTTGAGATCAATAAAATATTCAACTTTCTCATCAACATGATCTGCAGTAGCAAACACGGGATTTACTGATAATGGGTTTTCACAAACCAAAGGAAATGGCTTTATGGAAGAAGTGTTTTAAGTTAAATCAACAGGATCAGGCACATTCATTTTCATATGCATGTAAATTTGAATATTAGGATTAGATTAATCTGGATATGGGGAGTATTGTATAGTTATTCCCATAGTATCTCTCAGAGAACCCATAGTGCCTTGTTCCCCACTCTGCAGCAACTGGAATTTGAATTTACATAGTATTCTAAAATACTATAAAACAAAATACCAATACTGAGAAAGGCATATAAACTTTAATTGCAATAAGATAAAGACTAAGTTCTACCTACAGTTCAATCTCATAACAATAAATAAAATTATTCAATTTAATAAGTAAATTCATTTTTCTTTCCCAGAACTAAATGCAGTTATTAAAGCCAGAAGAATCACTGGCAGTTTCTCCCAGCTCACACTGTAAGATGAAAAAGGCATTCTCATCACACCATTATTAATGTTCTTGATGCAAAGAGATATGTGATAGATTTATGTTTCACACCTAATATCATTTTGGTATGCTTTATGTTCCTGGAGTTACAGTGCACATCAGTAGTTAAGTGCATTGATAACCTGAGTGTCAGTATGGCTACAAAACCTGTTTCTCATATAATTTTGTGCAATTTTCAGTACACTAGTCTATTGGAAATGGTCCTTTTGATGCTTTGAAAGTGACACACAAATCAGAGCAGCTGTATTATATCTCAAATTAGGCAGACTTTCCTTTCCTTTCCTTTCCTTTCCTTTCCTTTCCTTTCCTTTCCT
>CM021731.1:4699519-4726812 GCA_011075105.1 Heteronetta atricapilla | reverse complement strand
CCTTTCCTTTCCTTTCCTTTCCTTTCCTTTCCTTTCCTTTCCTTTCCCTCTTCCTCCCTTCTTTTCTTCCTTTCTTCTTCCTTTCTTCTTTTCTTCTTCTATTCTCCTTCCTTTCTTCTTTTATTCTTTTTTTTTTTCTTCTTATTTTCTTCATCTTTCATCTTACTGAAGGAGACAGTTCAAAAAGAATAAAAAACTTTTGAACTTCTGAATACAAGGACTTCATGGTCTTTTTTCCACTGCTTGGAGTTCATCCTCTCATAGGTAACCAGTGACACTCTGACTCAACTCAGGTTTTTGTTGTGTTCTATGTTACATCATTGACCTTAAGATACAACGTTAAGTACTATTGTCCTCCATTTCAGTTCAAAGGGTTTGGAACAATGTGACAACTATGGCACAAACCCCCAGAGAGGTATTTTTCAAGTAAGATGCTAAAGGCATATTTTACATGTTTTGGAGAGCGATATAAGGGCACAAGGTAAGTACCTGTGGATGCAAGATTTATCGGACTTGTGTTGAGGCATCTTGTAGGTCAGAAAGAGAATGTTTTTAACAACATTTGTCTCAATAACAGCAGTTTTAAATTTACAGGTTTCAAGTTAATTATTTCTACATCTTTTCTTTATCTGCTTCTGTCCTTCCAAACTGGAAACTCTTCTCTTAAGCATTCTTACAGGTAAAATTCATGATTTCTCTAGAGAAATCATGACATAGAGAAATGAAGACATGAATGTGCATCTAGCTCTAATTACTTGGTGATGTCTCTATTTAAATAGCAGAAACTCTAGTCAAAATTTTGTAGCTAAATGCAGTAAAACTGGTGTGTCATCAGACTCAGTCTTATACCTAACCAGCCTGCTCTCCTGGTAAGATATGATCTGATACAATTTCAAAAGAGATAACATCAAATGGGAGCAAAGTTTGTGTCAATAAGATTAGAAAAGTGTTTTGTTTGCCTAGTAGCACATGATATTTCACTTGTAAAGTTTATAAGCTAGAGTTTAAAGTGAGCTTTTGTAGGGAAAGAAAAAAAAAAAAAAAAAAAAAAAAGTACTTTTTCAAGTAGTGAACCTTACAGAGCTAAGGCTGTATCTCCTTTTTCACACTTGACACTGAGGAACAGAAAACTAGAATATGATTCATTTCATCAAATTTTAGGCATGCATGTGTATTTTTGACAACTGCAACAAAACTTTTCTTCTTCAGCTCTCTATGCCTTTAGGGGAAAAAATATGCGCTTCTAGATGTGATTCATCTGACCTAATTGAGAAGAATATTTGTGAATGTGTTGAACACTGGGCTTCACGGCATATGTCAGCTAGATTTCCCCTGAATATAAAGAGAACTGGAATGACTTGCACAGATATAGATGCATTCATTTTCATCACCTTGGTCAGATGAATCCCATCCATTTGGAGTGACAAATTGGGAAGACCACAATAAAACAGTTTCCTCTGTGTCAGTATTCAAACCACCCTTAAAAGACCTGAAAGTAAGGCTTTGTCAAAGGTAGTGCCAGTGTAACTCTCCCTCCATTCTTCCTAGTCTTTATCCTCAGTTATCCAAATATCTTATGGCCTTCAGCAGGGTTGCTATAAAATAAAATAAAATAAAATAAAATAAAATAAAATAAAATAAAATAAAATAAAATAATAAAATAAAAAGTGTGTGCTGGCCTGCAAATTTGGTTTATTTATTTAACATCTAAAAAGTAAGGATGCTGTAACACTTAGTTAAATACTTTGAAGATTAACAGAGTCCATTGCTGGAGTCATAGTGCTGAAAGCTCAAGACAAAAAGAGTGAGAAAGGTTTCAGATCATCTCGGATCCTTCCACTAAGTGCATTCAACTTCTGTTGGAATCATTCTATCTCTTTGTCATGCATTTAGTAGATGGGGCTGCAAGAATTAACTCGTCCCTCTAGTCGAGTCATGGTGTGCATGAAGGATGGTGTGCACAGGTGAGGATGACCAATCTGTGCCCTGAGCCACATGGGGTTCATGTGTGACAACCGTTGTACCAGGATAATGTTGTGGTTGTGGGACAGTCTCTGCATAGGACGGGAGCTTTCAAGTAGTTAAATTCTTAGATATGGGAGGAAGTTAAGGAGGGCTGGTAAGGCAGGATCACCCAACCCACTTCCATTGTGCAACAGAATGATGGAGCCCTGGGGCAATTGTGTCTCTCTTGGCTGTGAAAAACAGCAGGAGTTCCCTTCACCACTGCCACCCCAAGGTCCCTACCTCTCTCTATTCCATATGGAGATTTTGGAACGTGACCCACAGAATCCAGAAGATAGGATGGGAACAACAGTATCCAAAGAACATGGATAATTGCTTGCAATTAATACTGACAATTTCACAATCACATGTGAAAGAGTTATATTAAAGAGTTATATTACACAATCTCTTACATAACACCTAGTCTTAACCCAGTTCTGCTCCACACTATATGCATAATGCTAAAAACTACATTTGTCATTTAGGAGGAAGAATATCCCCATATAATTTAAATTAAAAAAAAAAAAAAAAAAAAAAAAAAAAAAAGGTACAGCTCTTGAATTTTTCAGGGATCTGATGAAATAGCAACATTTCTGGGCTTATTGAGGTTTATTTTATTTAAGATATTTTTGCCATAATATCATTTGCTATCTTAACTCCTGGGATACTGATGTAGATTATTAAATTGTGTATGAAGTAATTTTTAATGGTTCTAAAAGGAAGCAAAAAAAATGAGCTTCTTAATAGAAAATGACAGTACATTTCGCTTACCACTACTCTTTGATTTTCTTTTTCAGCAGGATATTCCTTATCGACTTAAAGACATTTTACATTTCAACAGGCACTTTTCCCAGTCTCACTAACCCTGAAGGTAATCTTATCCCAGTTAAGGAATGTGCTTCATTTTTGAGTGTCAAAATGTGTCATTCTGTGTCAATGAAGCACAACCAAGTACTTTAAAACAATTCAACATCCCTGCAGTGCAAAACAAGATCTGCCTCATTTGTTTACTAGTTATTTTTATTATTATTGAATGTAATCATTAAAATGCATTATCGTACAGATTTCATAAGCACTCATACCGTTAAGATCTGGTTAGCTGTCTTTAATGCATATCATGCTTTCTAATGGGAACCAAGGTTTTCTCTGACTTCTGGTGACAGTTTATCAACAGAGGCAGATGATATGAAGGAAAGTAAAGCTCCTGAAGAAATTGTCCATATCATGTACAAGAGAATCAGATATTGAAAGAGTTTTACATATGGTCAGACTTAGTTTACTTTCTGCAGGAAAGTTAGTTTCTACATGTGATCTATAAAGTTTTTTCCCCATAACTTGCAAAATGCAACCCCTAAAATGCTCCAGAATAGTCCTTCATCTTCTGCTCTGGAGTTCAGAGGAGCTGCTCAGAGACACATTGTTATTTGTAATCCAGTAAGCCATAAAATTCATTTAAATGCTCTTGTCATAGGACAATGAGCCTGAAGGCTCGGCATATTATGGTCTCAGTGCTACCAGTGCTTCCATGTTTATTAGGCTGGTTCTCTGGTTGTCCCTACATGTGATGTAGAAGTGGTAAGAAGTTAGGTCTTTGTGGTTGTCCAGGTTTCAGTTAGGACAGTGTTAATTTTCTTCCTAGTAGCTGGTAGGGTGCTATGTTTTGGATTAGGATGAGAAGAGTGCTGATAATATGCTGATGTTTTAACTGTTGCAGAGCAGTTCTTACACCAAGCCAAGGACTTTTCAGCTCCACACTCTGTCCTGCCAGCAGGCAGGCTGGGGGTGCAGCAAGAGCTGGGAGGGGACAGACCCAGGACAGCTGACCCAAACTGGCCAAAGGGGTATTCCATACCATCTGATGTCATGCTAAACAATATATAGGGGTGGCTAGCTGGGGTGGTGGGGCTGACTGCTCGGAGATAGGCTGGGCATCAGTCAGTGGGTGGTGAGCAATTGCATTGTGCATCACTTGTTTCATACATACTATTATTATTATTATTTCCTATCTTAATAAACTGTCTTTATCTCAACTCACAGGCTTCACTTTCCCATTTCTCTCCCTCATCCCAGAGAGGGAAGGGAGAGGGTGAGTGAATGGCTGTGGTGTTTAGCTGCCAGCTATGTTAAGCCACAACTGTGGTTCAAGCATCCTCTTCCCTACAGTTGCAGAATGATATACTGATCAGCTGAAATGGGACAGTCTAAGGAGATACAATATAGGAATACAAAGGAAATGCGAAGTAGGATTTTACCTGGGAAAATGAATCTGCTGAAATTTTCATTGTCTATATACATTTATGAATTTTGTGTGCCCCTTTAAAATAAGGAAAAGATAATATATTTTCATGCTTCTGTAGAACTAATTGCCACAGAATGTTGTGAAAGCCAAAAGAATGAATGAGTTAGCAAAGAAACTAATCAAGTTAATAAAATAATCTATCAAGGCTATCACATATTATGCTCCAGATAGTTTCAGCTAATGGTGATCTAAGTCACTGATGATCAGAGGAAGAATTATTCTCTTTTTCTCAGTGAATACTATCATTCACTTTTAAAAAATAGAAATAAATTAAACAAAAAAAAAATCATTTTGATCTTTTGATCAAGTGCTGAATATTGGTCTCATGGTCCTATGTTTCAGGTCATTACTGTCATCAGAGAATACGTCAGCAAAACCAGAGTCCTATATACTGGCAAATACTCTAGATCAGGATACTTATTCAAGGGATGTGAATCTCAGAAAGAACATAAAACCCTCCAATTTCAGCCCTCAGCCAGTATTTGGTTTAGTACTGAAACAGCTTTAACTGTGGAAAGGAAGACCTATATCAAGTGTGTCAAATGTAGACTGTCCAGCTCTTCTTAGCTGGTAGTATAATAAAGGACTACTAGATCTTCAAAGTCCTTTGCTATCTACCATCATTGCTTTTATGACTGCAGTTGCCATCATTCTAAGCATCCTACAACACTAGCCAGTGCCTAATACCCTTCTGAGTTAAAAGCTGGAGGAATAAAAATGAAGCTGTGCCAGTATACTGCCAGTAACAGATTTGTTATTGCTTATGTATCGGAGCTCTGAAAACTATACTGGAAGTTTCTCGGTTAAACGTACATTCTGTGACTTAATGTAAATATACATTAATTTATTTTCATTCTGAATGAATATGTCACACAATTACATGAATAAAATAGGCTTTGATAAAAAAAAAAAAGTGTTAGGACAGCAGTTATTGAAAGACACACACTATCTCTCTCGTGAAGATTTTTGTAACATAAAGGCAAGCTTCAATTAGTTCAGCATGATATTTAGGTCGTAACTATCATAATGAAAGAATGAATCATTTTCCATTCCAGGACAGAGGGTAACAAAAAGTGGCTCTAATCAGTGACGTAAGTTCAACCTGTTGATATATTGAGCAGGACTTCCATTTGAAGGGTTTAGTTTTCAATCATCTTTATTACCTTATTAACCACCCTTAATGAAAGTTATTACTCTCTCTTTTTAATCGTTGTTCTTTTGGTACCTGTTGAGAGGCCCATGCAGGGAGGAGAAAGATGATAATTACAGTAAGTTTTTCAGTCACAATGAGTCCTGAAATTATCCAAATCATGTTACCAAGCAGTGGAAACTAGAATTCTTAATGCTTAAAGAAATAGTGGCCCTGCTTCACTGTTGTTGGACTGTGTAAGGACACTTTATACCACTCTCAAATTTGCATCCTTTAGCAATGGAGTGAATTTATACCAATCCTTTTACACAACAAATGGAAGGGGTATGTGATGTAATTCAGGATTAAACCCAGTTTTTCCTTTGTAAAGGCTAGCTGAAAAACAAACAAACAAACAAACAAACAACAACAACAAAAAAACTCCTTTTCAGTATGCAGAAAAGCTCATCTTGCACTGAGGTACTTCACCTGCCACTTGTGATTAATTTCCCATTCTTCCAATGTCTCACTTTGATTATTAATGATAATGCTTTGATTGATGACTGGTGCCTGCTAAATACCCTATTGCCAAACAGGGAATAACACTTGTTCAAACAGATGCATGCTGGAGGGAACCATCACAACAGATGAGCCCATCTCATCTTGGGCAAGGTCTTGAATCCAGGACATGCTCTGATCTCTCTCTCTCAGCAGATATGACTTTGGTGGCACCCTTGGAATGGGTTACAAATTCCTAATAATAAAGAATGACAACCACAAAAGAGTTCACGTTGAAAGTCAACTTATGTGGTTAATACCAAGGAATGTCGGACCAAGGAAACAACTAATAACCTCTCACACATGGGCTTTCCCTCCTTGAAACACTTGGGTATTTTCATCCATGCATAGCTAGTACGTTAATGTTCCCACTACAATATACTGGTGAGACCAGACATTGTAATTTTATCTCATGTTAACATAGGTGAGGTCAAACTTCGGCTGCTGGGAAGGGTGGGGAGAAAGTTGAAAATGCTGACCTCATTTAACTACTTTGCAGAAAAAAAAAAAAAAAAGAAAGAAAGAAAGAAAGAAAGAAAGAAAGAAAGAAAGAAAGAAAGAAAGAAAGAAAGAAAAAAAAAGATGTCTACTTTCCAATCAGATTTTACACTAAGATCATTATCACACGTTAATTATATCATTATTAAAAGTAAGATACACTTTAAAGTTTCCTATCCTAAAACTAATCAGTATCTAACTATTGACTCTGCTTATCTCTGCTGTTCATTACTTTCAATTTTCATTACAGAAGAACCTAGGAGTCTAAACTGGGTCATACTTAGACATTGTACAACATACACAGAGTAAACAACATAACTACCCCAAAGAGTTTGCAATCTAAAAGGCAAGATGCAACAGGTGGGTGAAGCAAACAAGCAGGTGGGAGTGGGGAAATCATAATAATAGGATGTGTTAACACTTGTACATTTCATAGGTGAATCATCAGAACAGCTGAGCTAGAACTGTCCATACTTTCTGTCACACAAGACAAATCTTGGAATTCTCATTTGTCTTGGGCTTTACTCAAACAAAAAGTCCTGTACTGTTCAAAAATGTATTGATCTAAATGAGGTCTAAGTTTCTTCAAGGAAGTAAAAATGGGATACTTGCAATGGTTAGGCAGGTCCAAAACAGGTCTGATGAAGAGCTATGCATTGATCCAAAGTGGGAACCTGAAACTATACTGAAAATCCAAATCACAACAAGACTTAGAGGTGAGGGAATGTAAGTGTCCATATTTGCCTGAGAAGCAGACATATTGCAATTTCATTAATTATTGCTGCTGATTTCCCAGACCTAAAGAAATCCAAATCACAGTGACCAGAAATCCTGGGAAGCCAAGCAAAGTATCCCACTGTATCCAGAGGACTGAAGGACTTGGGTAATGGCAGAAGAAAGGAGAAGGAAACCCTTGCACTGTAAAGCCTCTGGTAGAGATAGGAAGGGAAGTTCTGAAGGATTCTGAGAACCTAGAAGGAGTTTATTTTGGCACAGGAACTATTGGTACTAAAATATGGCTCTGCAGAGACATATTTGACCTTATCCAGGAAAGGCTTGAGGGTGTTATTCCATCTTTTCACAGCCCATGGAAAGCATCTCAGTGTCCTCATCTCTCCTTTTATGCAATAGCAGAACTCTGTGACATTTGTCTAGGTAGTAGGACAATCCTGATGCCTGTATTTTATTTTTTTTTTTTTTGTAGTTTCTAAAGAAAATCAAATGCCTAAAGTTCAAAACTGGCCTGGCTTTTCTAACCCTCTTGATAGTGTGCCATTCACCTCTGGTTGGAATATCACAACTTGGTACAGTTAATCTCATAACAGTGTAGAGTGTCTGTTGCACAAAGTCTATGAATCTATATTTGAAAGAGTTTAAACCAAATTTCACATTGATGCAGGATCAGTTTTCCAGGCCATGCTATGCCCAATGTAAAATCAGTTAGCTGTCAGCATTTTTTTCACTCTTTGTGTTGTAAGAGCACAATGTGTTCCCACAAATAAAGACCAAGGTTTAATGACTTCAGTTGCATTGCCCACACAACAAAAGATGGTGCTTATTTCTGTGTTTTGTGTTTGTAGAGTCAAAGAATGGCTTGGTTTGGAAGTGCCTTAATTGTCATGCAGTTCCAACACCCCTACCATGGGCACGGATGATATCTACTAGATCAGGTTGCCCAGGGCCTCATCCAACCTGGCCTTGAACACCTCCAGGAATGGGTCATCTATTACTTCTCTGGGCAACCTGTTACAGTGCCTCACCTCCTTCTGCGTGAAGAATTTCTTCCCAACATCTAACCTCTTTTAGTTTAAAATCATTCCCCTTGTCTTATCTTTACCTGCCTGACCAAAATGTTGCTCTCCATCTTTTTTTTACTTATTTACTATTTATGTATTTACTTCAATACTTAAGGCCCCCTTTAAGTATTGAAAAGCTGTAATAAATTCACCCCAGAGCCTTCCTTTCTTCAAGCTAAACATCCCCAGCTCTCACAGACTTTCTTCATAGGAGAGGTGCTCCAGCCTTTGTTCAACTTTGTGGCCTTCCTCTGGACCTGATTTAACAGGTCCATGTCCTTCTTGTGCTGAGGTCCCCAGACCTGGATGCAGGACTCCAAGTGGAGCCTCATAAGGACAGAGCAGAGGGGTACAATCCCCTCCCTCGACCTGCTGGCCACTCCTCTGTTGATGCAGCCCTGGATGCAGTTGGCCTTCTGGGCTGCAAGAGCACACTACCAGCTCATGTCAAGTTTTTCACTCACCAGAACCCCTAAGTCCTTCTCTGCAGGGCTGCTCTCCTTGAGTTTTTCTCCCAGTCTGTCCTTGTGTCTGGGACTGTCCGGAAACAGGTGCTGCACCTTGCACTTGGACATCATGAGGTGTTGTATAACTCTGAGCTGACAAATAATGCTTAATAAATAAACCTATAAGAAATGCTTACATTAAACCTTACCACATCACAGTTAGATATTTAGCGGAGGGAAGTATTTGGACTGGAATTAATATGAAAACCCCCTGAGAAAATAGTGTTAGATACACCTCAGTACAAGCCTCCAAAACAGAGAAATCCCCATCACGTCACTTAGACAAAAATCTTTTAATTATGCTACGGCAGATGATGTCTCTGTGGAAATCAAATGCCCATCTCTAGGCTCTGCATCTTTCATAACAGTATGTCCAGAGCCAAGAAGCTATAGGTTGTAGGTATGCATGTAATGAATGGCAGACAAATTAGAATTAAAAATAAGTACCCCAAATCCCAGTGAAACACAGAAATTCACAGATACTTTTTAATAAACAGGTCTTTTGTAGTTATGTGTTGCCATAGAAGGAAACTACACATGTCATCAGAATTTACAAATGCAGTATTCAGAAAATGGTTGTAAGATTTTAGATAATTTGTGCATCTCAGAGGAAAAAAAATTCTTTGAAACTAACCCACAACTTAGTCTTACCCTGATATTCATATTTTATCGACGATCTCACTTTACGTACATGTTTTTGCTTGGGATTTTGACAAAGATAGTTATCATTTCTGCAGCAGTCTTTGTAGACCTTAGTGGGTTTAATCTCAGTTTGACATCTTGTGCATTGAGCATATCTTCTCTTTTCGGGTCTGAAAATCACGTGTTTCAGAAGCAAAGCTCTAAAGAGCGTGGATATTTTGGGGCCAAATGAAGTTGTATTAGTGATTGATGGTTAACCTGAAGTACAGTTATTTTAACTTTTAGAGGAACATCAAGTTTTACAGGGCTGTTAAACTCTATCACATTATACAATGAAACTATTGTCATACTAGAGTATATTTAGAAGATTTCACTGCTGCACAAATATATCAAAATTATGAGGGAATGTTGGTAAAGCTTGCAATGCACCAGGGAGACAATAAGTGTACTAGTCCCTCTTCAGAATTGCCAAAAATATTAGTTGGCTCTTACAGACATGAAGAACATAAGGAGAAATCATCATACCTGCTGTACAGTGGAAAGCTCAAAAATTGTCACAATTGAGTAAGGACAAAGTGAAAAGGTGCATTGGGAGGGTAACAGTAAATAAATCTGAAAATATGAATGAGATGATACACTGTTATGAAAATTTCACTCTCGTCACTGAGAGAATCTGAAGGACTCTGTCTTCCACATGAAAAACACTCAAGCAAAATGTGCTTCATTTCCCTGGGGACACCTCAGAAATGCTTTTCAGAGGGACAACAGGCACTGGATCTCTGACTTGGACTGTGATCATGGTCCTGTACTCTGAACATTAAACCATGGCTTAGAGATGGTGTAGAGTTATGTGTTGTCCCTTCCTCCCATCCCTCCCTCCGTCCAACCCCAATCCAAATCACTCCCAGATAATCTAGAGACATTTTTACTTGGTCTTTTCTTTGCAGGGTGGTATTTCAAGCTGCTGAGACTGGTAAATTCCTGAGACAGATGTTTACTGCTGATATGAGTACAAAAACCTGCAGCCCAAAAATCTGATCCAGATTATGTGCCACTGAAGATGGGAGCAATGGAAGGTGCCAAGTGTGGGATGGACATCTCTGCGAGTCAAGGTGTACCTCCATAATCAGGCTGAGTGCAAACCTGATTGACACCATTTGGGTGTTCAATGTATTGAAGAGGATATTTACAGTTACTCTAAACACACCAGTGGAAAATGTTGACATTTGTTTGATATAATGGAAAGTCTAATTAAAAACTAACAAATGTGAACCAAACCAAAACTGTGTCTGTTTTTGAAAGCCAAACATTCTACCTGAAAACTGAAGAAAATATATATTTTTTAATTAAAAAAATAACCTTTTTTTTAAGGAAAGATATGTGTTTACATTTGAAGAAACTACCTAATTGTAAGCACATCAGAATATTTTTGACAGAAGAAACATTAGCCTATTCAGTTTCCAACATAGAATGTATTTTAGTTCAAAGAAGCATAAATCCTAGAAACAAAAGGGACTTTTACAATTAAAAATCTTGACATTTTTCAGAACATGTTTTCCCACCTCTCAATACTTTCATCATAATTTCTGGCTGACCTCTAGCCTGGACAGTCAATCCTCTTGATCCTTCTTTATATCAAAATCATCACAGAATGATTTTGGGGTCAGGGAGGGAGCCCAGCCGGGAGGTGACAACTGCTTCCAGGGTCCCTATATATCCCTCCACTGTGGGATGGGACTGGGATGGGTGGTTTACTGCACCCTGAGATGTCTTATGCTCATTAATTCTGGCTGATTACTCTCTCACTTACTGAGCTTACCCAAACACCTTGCACCTGAAGACATATTCCCTGGCCTAGTTTCAAGCTCATTGACTTCAATGTAAAGCTCATAGGAAAGACTTTTCAAAAGACAACTGCAGTTTTATTACTTCAATATATTTCTGTTAAATGCATATTAATGAAAGAAATACCTCTTTAATAGCTACTGGCAGAGAATATTTGTGGACAGGATTATATTCTCAATTCAAAACAGCCTCCGCATATCCTCACTACATCAGGATTAAAACTCCAGACATAATCTTTATCAAGTGCAGGGGACAGCATAAATGACTGTTGATTCATATTCTTTTAGGCCTGTAAAGTTATAACTATGTAATATGAACACAGGCTCTTTAGGGTAGTTCAGAGCCAAACTGGAACCCTTCCAGACGGCACCAAAGGATTTAATGGCATAGTTTTTATTTTCTGCTTAGTGCAGTGTACCATTAATTGAAGTTAATTGTCAAGAGGAGACTGGCTTTCAAAAACTACATAGCTCTCAACTGTTCTGGTGCAGAATGGATGCCTGAGTTTAGGATCACATTTCCCCTGTGCTCTACATTACATTTGTCTTGTCACACAACTGTGTGATTGTGTTCAGCTAAATAGTTATGCCATGCTATTACAGCATTTCAAATTGAGGACTCAAGTAACACTGCAGGGAATGACAGAGAGAGAGGAAAAGCCAGGTTTGTGCTGGAAGGAGAACTTGTCTACTTCAACTAAACAAAACCCTGAAAGGTATCACGGGTCTGAAGTATTTAATGGAGCAGCTCATTTGTTTTGCCAAAGAAGGAAACCTTGCAGAGTGGGAGAAGCAGCTTACAGCAGACTACGTTAAAGGGAAGAATTAACTTGTTAGCAAAGAGGCTCAGCAGACACAAAGTGTTCTGTGAAACCTGGCAGTGAGTCCTTGCTCCCAGGATGGCAGGTGAACATGAGCCACTCCCTTGTGTCCTCTGCTTTTCTTTGTTCAAGGACAGAAATATTGCCATGTGCTCCACCTTGTTCTCCAGTTTGGACATTCAGGAGACCAGGACTTCAGAGCACTGTACTACATAGACACACGTCTGACCTCCTGACCCCTACTCCAATGCTGTGAATGAAGGAATTACCTTGATTTTCTTTACTAGACCTACTGCAGTCGTTCCAATAAGCCTCAGACATACATGATCCAGGATTCACATTGTGCCATGTACTGCAAAAATAAAGGACAAAAGCTGTTGTCCCAGTCTGGAGGCCTTTTGTGTCTCAGCGTGTAACTTGGCCCCAAACCTAGAACTTAATTAGCATTGATGTTGATGAGGTATGAGGGAGAATGGAATCTGCTCCATTCTTCCACAGCTGCACTGTCTTTGCAATGTGAAAAACCAAGATGAGCCAAAAGTGATTAAGAAATTATTTTTGAAACTGGAGTCAGCACATGTAACCACAGTTAGACAACAGGGATCAGCAGATCTGCACTGTAAGGAGGTTTGAGTCTTACATTGCTGCTTTAAAATTAAAGTTCCCCCATGAAAGTCCCTCCTGATTTTATCAGCAAATTTATCACCAGCATCAGCTGAGGCCAAGGAGTGTGACCAGCCATAGAGGAAGATCTGCCCTCGTCTTTTTCTTAGAAATCATTTATTTGGGTTTTGTAAAAATAGTTTGGTTCTCGTAGGCATTATTTGGATGAAAATTGGGGTAGTCACTTGATTAAAAGTAACATAAATGCACCTGTTTCCAACAAAAATGCCACATATCATGATTTCACTAAAAATATTGGTGATCCCCATTATAAATCTCACTGTGTGAGCTTCATTGGTGGTCTCTGTGCTTATGCATATACAGGTGGCTAAATCCTGGCCAGGATCAAAATGGAAATTCCAGTTGATGTTTTCAAAAACTACTTGAGGGAGTGCTTTTTGTAGGTCTAACTTCTTGAACATATAGAGAAACAGTGTTTGTAACTATGTGTATGTCTATATATATATAATTAGCTTTCAAGGGACTCATATATAGATGCTGAACAGTCTGTAATTCATTAGCAAATAATCTCCCAAAGTTTCCAGTCCACAGATGATAGAAATAATGCTTTACCTGGTCAGGGCTACTGGGAATGGAAAGTAACTTCTTTTACGTGTTTTTGAAAGGAAGAAAAAATCAAGTTATGTCCCTGTGCTAGATTTGTTGTTCCCTTCACTGAACTGATGTCCCAGGGTTCCCCCAAACCCATTACTGATCAAGTATGGAGAGCCAATGCAGGCAAAGGACTAAAGCACATTTGTAATCACATATCCCTCACAAACACAGGACAATCATTCACTTCAGAAGGGTTTCAACTGCACTGGGCAAGCTGTTGGACTCAGTGGAACAGAGCTTGAAAAGTTTTCTCAGGTCATAAAGCTACAGCTCTCAATGCTGTTCATGTTTATTAGATCTTGATGGTCATATTCACACAGGAGGAGCCATTACCTTTACCAGGCTTGAACTTGCAGGCATGCGCCCTCTTACATGAGCAGAGACCGTGAGACCACATTCAGAGTTTCAGTGGAGCTGCACTCAGCCCAGATTTTCTTAAAATCAATAGAAAAGAAGATTTATGTATGGCTGAGTGTATGCTTGCATACTTGGAAAATGACATTCTGTTATGTATGTCTGTATGTGTGCCTATTTACATATAAAATGGTCAGCTCCAATATATTCACATTATAGACATATCCACTAATATTCTGAAAATATGTGGGTAAAACTTTCTCCCATGATGCTGAAGAGCTGCATGTAAAAAGAGAAAAAATCACCTATGTAAGAATTTATTTAATACAGTCTCATAAATCATCAGTGATTGGAAGAAGTTGAATTAATTCTGGTATGTTTTAACAAATAACAGAAGCAAATCTCCATCTCCTTTGGTGCCCCCCCAACCAAAACAAATGGTGCCAACCAGTAGCTTTTAGTAATGTTTATAGTTGGCTATCCTTTGGGCTCTTTGGGTGATTAATCGGATATATAGAAGTAGATAAACACAGTGCTATTAACTTGTCTTCACTGTATTCTGATATAGGCCAAGCTTTGCAGAACCCAAAGGACATGAAACTCTTAAAAGTTCAGTGTTTGGGAATTTAAGTCATGGAGTAAAGTAATAGCTCTAATGCATTTTGCCACTTGCCATATACACTTGTGGAAAGCATATTGATAGACTGGAAAAATCCTTAGAGGAAAAAAAGAAGAGGTAATACTGGGTAAGAAAAGAAGACAGGAGAGAAAAGGGTTCTTTATAAGGTTAATAATCACTACAAGATTTTACTTCTGTATTTAAGAGGTAAACAAAATAGAGGTAAAATTATTCAGCAAATGTGGCGGTTCAGTTCTGAAATCTTTGTCCACTGGCTGAAACATTTATGAGTTTATAAATAATATAGGTTATTAAAATAGGAACTCTCTTGTGTCTTTATGGATGATTTATTCAATGTTTCTAAAGAAACTGCTGTTCATTCACAGGTTATGTAGTTAATCTACAGAATGTTTTTACATTTGTAACCCACCAGCCTCCTTCTCTAAAGAGCAATAATGAAAATAGAAATGTGAATAGAGCCAGTTAAAATCAATGGAGCAGAATGAGGAAGAACATTAAGAATTAATGTTCTTATTTTTAATAATTAAGAATTATTAAAAAATAATAAAATAAAATAAAATAAAATAATTAAAATAAATCCATATTTATCACATTATCTGGAAATATATATTTCTTTAAATATAGTTATTTATGAAACAAAGTGGAGACATCTAGAGATTTGTACTGATATCCTAGCTTTGCTGAGGTTTCCTTTCAAGCCAATGTTGTGGCACTTTCTGAGTTCAAATATGGACTGAACATCTTCCTTTTTCTTGGTGGCAGCATGATCACCTGGTGGCAAAGACATGGACCAACACTTCAAGGAAAGGGACTGTATTCCTTACTCTACTCTTTTGTGAACTTGGTGCAGACTCTCCAAGCATTGCCACCTCCACTTTCCTTGGTAAATTTTATATGCATTTTCTGATTAAACTCTGAACTTTTTTTTACTGTCTAGGTGCAGTAAAGCAGAATTTTGCTTTTGTGGACACTTACCTTGTATTGGGACCTTTGATTATTGCTGCAATTCAAATAATACTGTACTGAAACAGGGAGAGAAAAAAAGCAATTTCTCCTCCACTGTAACTCACATCTCCCAAACTCCGTATTATTGTCTGTGTCCCATATAAGCATATAATAAAGATAAGAAGGTTTAAACCAGAAAAATAAAATAAAATAAAATAAAATAAAATAAATAAAATAAAATAAATTTTTATTTAAAAAGGATGGTATCGGAACAGAAGAGAAAATAAAAAGAGTATCATGCTATAAGCTGTCAGTAAATAAATTATTTTCTAGAGCTTAAAGATGATGTTATTGGTCTAGGTCAAAGACTGTAGCAAATTATGCCCACATTTTAGTATTTTTCTAGTTATACCTTAACATTTCCCGTATGGTTAGTAACAGGAATATAAGAAACAAACAGCTTCAAAAAGCATTGCCAAGTTTTACTGTGAATTTAATGAAGTGTGGGGAAACTGTAGAAATGGAAACACTGACTCAACAACTAACAAAATCAACAAGAGAGACAAAAATAAATAAATATCTAGATGTAGGGTTTCCGTTTGCTTCATTCTCAGAAAAGACGGAACATCCGTGCTAACACAAAATTTCTTTGAATTTTGGTGAGATCTTTTGTAGGGCTGATCCATAGCCTACTGGGGTAAGTGGGAACTTTTTCCATTGTTTTCTGTAGTTTTTGGACAAAATCTTAAATGGCCAGCTGCAAATTCAGGGTGAAGTATTGTTAGGGCAAGATTTGTGGCATCCAAGGGAAGAACTGACACAAATGGAAAGGTTGCCTGCTAAAAAAAGAAAAAGAGTCTAGCTAGCCAAAACAAACAAACAAACAAACAAACAAAAAAGAAAAATAAAAGGAAAAAAGTGATGTATCTCATTAAGAAAAATATAATTAAAATGGTCCCTGGATACGTTTTCAAGTAGCTCTGAAGAACAGTAATTAAGCCTGTACAGAATTTCCAATGAAATATATTTTTTAAAAGTAAATAAAAAGCATCTGGTATGTTTCTGATATTAATGTAATATTTGAGGAAAAAATGGCTATCAATCATGGCCTGTTCTTAACTTAGTGTGAATATATGATTCCCATTGGTGATAAAAGGAACTTCACGTGCATGCCAGAAGAAATTCAATGGCTATTTCACCTCTTGTCTGAATATGAAATGGTCCCTCTGAATCCACACAACAGGAAAGAATTCATGGAAAAAAAAATGTGTTTCTGATATCATTATCTCTAAAACATCTTAGTAGATTCTAAGACAATTTTTCTAAGTTCCTTTTAGGATTATTTTAAATTATTGTTAATAACGACTTGATTTAGTACACTGCCCGAAATGTGATTTTTTTTTTTTTTCTGTAAGAAAAAATATACTGTGAGAAATAATTGAAGAGTACTGTAACATCTCTTTGTGTGGGGTTCTTCAGTTTTTCTTCCTGTTTCACAATTGTTGCTAAAAATATATTTTAAAGTGTCATATCATTTATTATTCCTGTTAGTGACGACAAATAATGAATTTACCATTCAAAATCATATGCTAGACTAACATTTAGATGTAACTTTATAAACCTGCACAAGAAAATCAGGATTCTATTGAGTGGACATACAGTGAGCTCCCCAAAAAGTTACTTGTTCAACACAAATTTAATAGGTTCCATCACATGATTCATTACTGCAAATATTCTTAAGTTCATTTTGAATCTGACTTTCACCTCATGTGTAGCAATGCAAAGGAGGGTTGATCTCTCTAAAATCAGTTGGGCACACATTGACGTGAAGACAAAATTGTATCCACCCTCTACAAATATACTGCCTGCCTTCCACTAATCTGAGTATTACTGTCAGAAGTATCTTATAACTATCCCTCTACTCTCCAGTTGGACAAATAAAACAAAACAAAAAAATACTTTTTTTTTTTTTTTTTTTTTTTATCAGGTTATTCTGAATTTTCAAAAGACAGTTAAAAATAAACAAATAAATAAGCTTTAGATTGTTACAGTCCCTCTAAAAAAGTAACTAAGAACCAATGGAAGAATTTAATTAAAATGTTCCTAAACCCCAAATACCACTCCAGTATAGTCTTGAACACCAAACATTAAATATTTGTTTTGAAATACTGCTTCTTCATTGTCTTTCTAAGAAAATAATACAAATATTTTCTAATTTGTAATTCTTTTTCCATTACATTATTTAACACAAGGAGAAAATGCAAGGCATGTGAACAAGGGGAAGATGAGTGAGATGATTGTTAACAAAATGTGTTCTACTCATTCAAGGACCGATCTAAACCAGTAACTTTTTTTTTTTTTTTTTTTTTTTTTTTTAACCAGTGACTGTTTTCATACATAGCTGAGTTTCATACTTACCAGAAAAGTCTCTTCTCCTCAGTGTTCAGTGTCTCTGCTGGGAATTCCAAAGGATGGCAGAAAATCATTTCGTAAGGGAAACAACATGGAGAAAACATAAAAGAAACAACATGCTCAAGAACAAGGAAAGATGATCACTTATAAAACACAGGTAGGAAATGAAACAGGAAAGTTATCAGAGCCAGACTTCCTCCATGAATAGAGGTTACCAAAATAAACACACACACACACACTTACAAAAAAAAAAAAAAAAGGCAATCATTGACATTTGGTCAATCAGGCAATCAGGACAGAACTGACTGGAACCATTCCAGGCAGAGCCTGAGCTGTTGTTACTCAGACCACAAGACGGGAAAGTTGTTGAGGGCCAAAAGCCAGCAAAACAAGGGAAATGTGTTACTCCACTAAGGTCAGGCAGACTTCCCACCCTCCCCATGGCTACTCCCGTCTTCCTAGTGAAACTACATTTAGGAAGTGGCAGCGTTCTTCAGCTGGCTCCTACTGACAATGTGAACTTCCCCTCCTGCCTTGACTGTCCCTTTCCATCCACCTAACCTTTTTTTTTTTTTTTTTTTTTTTTTTTTTTTTTCTATTAAAGCCCTTTACAGACATCATGTCTGCTTCCCACCATGGCTGTAAAGAAGAAATCTTTCCCTCAACTCCAGGAGCATAGACATACTGATACTTCTAAGACTCCTTAATGGCACAAGTGAGTCAAGAGGATAGTCAGAGGCCAGCACAGGGCAAGGATTTCACCTGAAGACATTAAAACCCAGAAGGACTACTATCATCTCCTAATTTGAATTCCCTCCTGGTGCTGACTATAGTGGTAAATTTAATGAGACTGCTGAATTATTCCGAATTTTCATGTTATTTTTTCACACTAGTGTTTAGTCCTGATTTTAAATTATAAATGGCTGAAACTCTAGTCCATTGAATAGGTTGCAGAAATGATTAATTACTCACACTTTTTTTAAAAAAGCCTCTACATACACCCTTATTTTGCTTATTGAAGTTATTTTAGAGCCTTGAATAAGCAACATAATTGCATGATGATTGAGGTCATTTCAATGTAACTCCCTTAATCCTAAGAAATATTTTTGGTTTATTTTAAACATTTATGTTGCAGAATTTAGGTTGTATCTCATTTTTAAATTCCTTCTCAAAGGCATCATTATTTTGATCACGAAGTTTAAGTTCTGAGTTGTGTGACCACGGTTTTACATAATCAACACCAGACACTGACCAATCAGTTACAGAATTCTTTACCACACAGCTTGTTTCATTAAAGTTCAAGTCTTATTAATGCCTTAATAACTATACATTAGTATAACCCTTATTTCTAATGCACCACAGCAGTTAGCATAAGGGAATTAAAAATAAACCAAGGTCTCAGAGGAGAAATGAAACAGAAATGTTAAGCAAAATTAATTTTGATGCAGCCACTTTGCAATATTGACAAATCTGAAGCTGGAACACTTTACTGAAACTGATTCAGATATGAAAATATGTACACCAGAGCTAGAAGATATAACTGATAGACAGAGGACATATTTTACCTTTTCTGTAACTTTTTACGTAGTTATTAACTCTCACTTTCTTATATATGTATTTAAGATCCTAATCCTTAAATGTGGAATACCACCAGATAAAGGAATCAAGTGAAATGTGTGAAGTGCTATTCTGGTTGTGTGCTGTGCATGAGCATATTCATAATAAAGGCGGTGTACAAGTATATGATAGATAAATGCATAGATACACAGGCAGATAAAAAGTGGATTCTCAATTTCAGAACTCCTCAAATAGGTGCATTATTTAGTTCTATCTACTCAGATATCTATCTTTAGAGGATAGATTAAAAAAACAAAACAAAACAAAACAAAAAAAAAAAAACACTTAGGAACTCACTTCTTTTGAAAGTTTAACTCTCAAAATTCATCCAGTGAGATGCAATTTGCTAAAGGATTTGCAAGTTACTGTTGGCATCTCACAGATACATAATGAAGGCTCACAAAGTTTTTGTATCCATATAAAATCACTCTTAAAAGGTCAGATTTGTAAATCTTTCAACACAGCTGGCTCATGTGCAGATCAAGCAGAGAACAAAGAGAGTTTCATGACCCAGTCACTAGCTCCAGTTTTTGATCCTGCAGTAAGAGATGTGGGCATGCCTGCATGACTATTTGGATCTGCCCATATATTCTTCCTCTCTCTGGCAGTGTAGGACATATATATATATATATATTTTTTTTTTTTTTTCCCAAGTCGAAGTTCTAGGAACAAGACATCATATTTTAGATGTAGAGCTTAGGGATATGGTTTAGTGGGGACTGTTAGTGTTATGTCAGAGGTTGGACTCGATGATCTTGAGGTCTCTTCCAACCTAGAAATTCTGTGATTCTGTGATATTACACAGATGCTGATATATCTGTCACACTTTTCAACCTCAAATCACAGAATCTCAGATTTAGTCAAGTAGGAAACAACCTTAGGAGATACCCAGCTCAATCTCCTACTTTCAAGAGCCTTGATCATTCAATTTTTGAAAATCTAAAAAAAAAAAAAAAAAAAAAAAAGATCCCACAGCTTCTCCAGGCTAACTGTTCCCATGCTTAATACCTTCTATGATAAAGATTTTAGTGATTATGTTGAAATGACCCTTGTAATATGAGTATTGCATCTTGTCCATTTGTTGTGCTTACAAGGGTCTGACTCCTTCTTTCCATAATCTTCCCTTAGGCAGTTGAAAACATCTACCTATCGTTCTCTTCTAAAGTCCAGTTCACATATCCTTTCCCTCTCTTCTTCCTCAACTGCTGTGCAAGAACCGATGTGTAAAGATACATGACAGAAATGCATAGCTAACAAAACACATCACGTTACATAGGCTTGTCTGGCCATGTGCTAAGCAGCCATGTGGTGCACCTGGTTGTGTGGTACAGCAGGAAAGGATATCTATCATGCTGCACCTGGGGAGTGTCCTTTCTAACGGGGATTTTCCCAGTGCAGTATCCCACTATGTGCTGTTGCACACAGTCTTGCAGCCAAATGCCAAGAAGAGCTCATTACTGGGCTGAAAATTAGTCTGAAAGCTGTCTATTGTAGAGGGGAAATATCACCTGTACACAAAGGTCAGGTAGGTAAACTGAGTCTGTAAGACTGGACAGGTTCCCTTTAGAAGCATATTACTTGTGTAAATCAGCTTAATTCCTACACTAATCCTGTTCTCCACCGTTTGACCTTTCCCATGCTGGCATTGACATCAACCTTTCATGTTATTCTCTTTAAAACAAGTGAATAAAACATGGTTAGTGTGAAGTTAATCAGAAATGTTCAAATAAATACAAATAGCCCTGGTTCTCCAAAGTCACTGATAGCACACTGACAGCTAGTTAATTAATCCTTTTTCTTCATTCCTCCTGACCAGGTCATGAGAAAATAAAATATGCAAACAAAAAATAACTTGCCCCTATATGCAACTCTTGTAACTGTAGGAAAAACGTGAGATGCCGAATAGGTGTGGAGGCACAGACATGCAAAAGGCACCTAAGTCAAGTTTGAGATGATCACTTTAAGGTTCCTCTAATCTCCACAGAGGGAGAAAAGAAAAGTAAGAATTGAGTGATTCAACTCTTTGAAAAATAGGCATCTGAGATGGGCCAGATAGTATCTCCTCTGAGAGTGCCTCCTCCTTTCCCCTCTGAGAGCCTGAAGTGAGTAAAACAAGTAGAGAGACTATCTTTTGGATATTTTAATTATTTGTGAGATTCTCCCCATGAGAAAATATTATCTGCATCATGGGGAAATTCAAGAATTCTTGAGTCAATTATTTGATTTCTGTGCATCATCAGAGACACAGCTTTGACTATGACTGATTGGATCAATCAAAAGGCTGACAGCAGCTTCTCCCAGACCTGTTTGCTATTTGCTGCATGTCTCTTTTAAGCCAGTTTACCTCTAGGTAAACTCCCATACTTTTCAAAAGAAGCCCATCTATGTTTCAGCCTTAGCAGGAAATAAATGTACCCCCCCTAATAATAATAATAATAATAATAATAATAATAATAATAATAATAATATAGGAAGAGTTTGAAGCAAAATCAGAACAAAATAATTTTTATACCTAAACATAACTTTTCATCAACTTCCTGAAAACCTGCCTTTTCTTCCTCCAGCTGAAACAGAAAGACTCTTTAAAAAACAGCTGTTGCCCACATAGGGTAGTTCTGGCAGGATGTCAATGTGGGCTTTGAATGTTTCAAAAAACTCCTGAAACTTATACGCTTGAATCCCTGAGCCATTGAGGTTCATCACTCACTTAACATCTGAGAAGCCATTCTGTCCTAATCACCAGTTCTTGGACTTACAAGTCAAGGATCTCCCTGAAAGACATCCTTAGTATCATATGATCATAGCTCAGAAGAGAGCTAAAACTACTCAAAAAGAGCCATGTCACCCACTGCTAAGCTCAGAACTTTGCAAAGCAAGCTCATAAATCAAGAGATGACAGTAAATTTTTTCACAGTGTATAAACTCCAGCATAAGCAAGAGCCTAGTTTAGTTTACTGGCATGATGATAGCAGCAAAGAATGCTGCAGAGTGATATGGATAACACGGTGGCACACCTGTAAACTCCAGGACTGAATGAGAACTGTTTGCACTTCATCATTCCAGGAAGAAAAAATACCAAGTAGTCCTGCCACACACACTAAATGGAGCCTTGCTGTACCAAAGGAAAAATATATATATACATATATATAAACTTTGTCAATCTTATTCTCAGTTATTATGTACCCCTTGGTATGTGGAAGTTTTATAGAGCGATTACATCCATTTTGACTTTGACTTTGTAATTACAGTACTAGGATGTCACAGACGGAGCAACTTTGCCAGCTCCATTGATTTTTAAGGCTAGCCTGAACAGGTTATAGTTTTGCAATGGACTTGTAACATTTCAATATGTACATAAAGTGCAGTCTGATCAGAAGATGAACATTGATAAGTGATGTTCATGGTAAGAATGGATCGTATGCTGATCTTTACTGCTATTTCAATATAACTGATCATAATCACCCTGGGGAAAAAAAAAAAAAAAAGTGTAATTAGAAATTAAGTTAATGTCTTACATACTGGAGGAAAAAACAAAATATATATTTTAAAAACTTGACTAGGTAAGCAATGAAAATAAAACTCACAAACTACCAGGTATATATGGATTGATCTTATAGCCCATAACTATTTCTACAGCAAATATTAAGTCCTGAACAATCATGTAACAGAAACATTGAATTTAAAAAATAAAAAGACTCTGTATTGCATTTTCTCTAGAGAACAAAATCTGAGAAAGAAAGAGCTGTGTTCACAGACCATGTTGGATCTGTACCACACCACTATTTGTGAGAATAATGTGAAATCCTCAGCCATTCTACATAGTACAAGACTACATAGTATATACATAGTATATAGACTACATAGTATATAGACTTATAATAAAGTCTATGTATAGAGACTGCCATCTGTGTTCCCTGCAGAATTGACTAATTTGTTAAAAAATGTAAAAAACAATAAAATATAATTCTCTTTGGGGAAGAGGAGAGATGTCAAAGCAAAATTAAATTTCATGTTAAAAAAAAAAATCCAAAGGAAAATGTGTTTTTAAAAAAATCACAGAATATACAATGTTTTCCACTCCTTCTGATATATCTTAGATTCACTTCAAGCATGATGGTTTTTTATATATATGCACTGTCTTTAATAACTAGGCAGAAAAATTATAGAAATATAATTACTATACACTT
This sequence comes from Heteronetta atricapilla, assembly GCA_011075105.1. Lineage (NCBI taxonomy): Eukaryota > Metazoa > Chordata > Aves > Anseriformes > Anatidae > Heteronetta > Heteronetta atricapilla. Next base: position 4,703,282 of record CM021731.1, on the reverse strand, counting down.
TTTACACTTTTTTTTTTTTTTTTAAACTGAATGAACAGTCTGGCAAACTGTAGGTGGCACCATTAAACATTTTGGCACGAATGACTGCTTTTTTCACTGAAAAAAAATATATATATTTTGCCAAAAAAAAATTAACAGTTCTACCCAACATTCCAAGATGTTCATAAAAATAAAAATAAAATAAAAAAGTCCCAAATTTGAGAAACTTCCAACAACATTTAGAAAATATTCCTTTCTCAATGCACTTGTGAAAAAAAAAAAAGGAAAAAAAAAAGAAAAAAAAAAAACACAACACTTTAAATTAGTGAAATTGGAATCAATCTCTCGTTAGTTTCCTGCTGGTTTCCTACTCTGTTATATGCATATTCTAGATTGATCTGAAATCCAAACCAAAATGTCCCATAGAGGTGATTTTTTTTAATGTTGTTTGAAAAAGATAAATTATTTTCAGGGAACAGAAATATCACAAAACGAATAAATGAAGTTTGCTTCTTTAAGACAGTAGAGAGTAGAAGGGACCCTTTAATTGATGCAGTGGACAAGACTCACGCTAGGATTACTGAGCACTGTTTTGTATAACATAATGGGGACATTAAATAAGGGTGAGTGTAATTAATACATAGCACTAGTAAGAGTCAATTTTCATTCTTTTCTTCAAGCTGACTGGCATTATCATTTTATTTTTTAATTTCCTGGTGATATCAACATCTTCACTAGCCAAATGAGATAAGTTGTTGCATATTTTGATTTGAAATGAAGAGGAATGGTAATTAAGTAATTTGAAAATGGAAAGAGCTTCATCTGGGGGAGTTTATACAGTACAAAACTGTGCAGAACCTCCTACTAGCTTTGAGAAACACCTTCCTTCAAAATCTCTCCTGCCAAAACAACCCAGTCCTCATCTCACTTGTTTCAAGAGCAAAGCTTCCACTGATATCTCTAACACAAGAACTCAAAATAACATTTCTTCAGAGGAGTGAAAGTCATTTTTAATGCATATTTTTGAGGTGGAAATGCCAAAGAAGCTCAAATCACTTTGAATCCTAAGAGTGAATTTGATCTATATGAGTGCCCAGGTACACTTGGTTGCACACTGAGCTGGTCACACCATCAATACCAAGTTCACACCCTGGCTTCACCAATTTTTAAGTCCATGCATAGTTTTTCTTCCACCCTGTGGCCCAGCTTGCTCTGCAGCAACCCCATCTGTGATCACCCGTGAGCTCAGTTTGGGGTAAGAAGGGTCACTAAAGAAGAGACTGTGGTGTTGCGAAGCCACCATGTGTGTCATTTCCAGGGGCTGGAAATCTAAGAAAGGTGATCATTTACTGAGGGGATCAAGGTACTATATTTCTTTACAAAACAGGTGTAATGTCCGACAGAGAATAGTACAACAAACCAGACACAGGTAGAAACTTGTTTTTCTTCTTGTGGTATTTGCTTTTGTTTCCTGAGACAGGAGTGACATACACAAAAACGATGCATGGGGAGAGAACATAAAAAAGATATGAGTCTGACTTTATAGTGATAACACTGGTCTATTAAAGCATCATGACAAAGAAAGCTTCAGAGATACTCTAACACCCTGTAGTTACAGCATTTAAAAGAGAGAGTGTAAACTGCATTGTGTTTCTAATACTAGAAGTTGTTCATCCCAAAGCTTATGCCATAACTTATGAAACAAGAAATAAGACTGATATGAGGACCAAAACACAAAGTTTCCCTTTATTTGAATATCATGACAGTCAGGCCATAGACACATACAATTATAGGAACACCATGGCATGAACTGTCAACTCTGGTCTCCTGTGGTGGTTTGACCGTGTTAGACAACTGAACACCACAACCGCTCTCTCACTCTCCCTCCTCTGATGAGGAGGGGAAGAAGTAAAGGAAAGAACAACTCACAGGTTGAGATAAGGATAATTTTAATAAAGAGAAAAATATATTATTAAGGAAATATTATTATTAATTAAACAATTCAATTAAAGGGAAAAAAGGGAAAGGGGAAGAGGAAGGGGGAAAGGGAATAACAAAACAAAACAAGTAAAGGCTATTTGGAAGTGCAGAGGGAAAAAAAAAATTACTCTCTACTTCCCACAAATAAGCGATGCTTGACCATGTCCTTGAAGCAGGGCCTCAACGCACGTAGCCGGTATGTGGGAGAAAGACAGACATTTTCACAACGAGAGCCCACCCCTCCCGTCTTCTTCCTTTTTCCACCTTTTATTGGTGAGTGTGACATCATATGGTATGGAATATCCCTTTGGTTGGTTTGGGTCAGCTGCCCTGGTGATGTTTCTCACTTTTTTGCCCACCCCCTAGGAGGGCTAGAGAAAGTCCTGATGCTGTGCCAGCACTTCTCAGCAGCAGACACAACACCAGTGTAATACCACTGCTGTTTTAGCTACAAGTGCAGAGCGTAGCACTGTATGGGCTGCTGCAGGGGAAGTTAACATCCCAGCCAGACCCAGTACATCTCCATAACAGAAAAACATATTGCTTTGGTTTAGGTCTCAAATAACCTGCTGTTAATTAGAGAGTGCCTGTGGACAAAAGATGGTGGAAGTTTGAAGGCCCTATGTATAAAGACAGAATGACATTTGGGTTATTGACATTCTGGACAAATGGTCCTGTATATATAATGCCTAGATAAGGGAGAATAGAAGCAGGTCTTGTGTTTCCTTTCCAACTAATATACATGTGTATGCATGTATAGTGAGATATAGATTGTCATGACCATTTTTCTATGCAGATTATGGTAATGATTAAATGAGCATGAATACAGACATCTGAAAATGATAACATGTTTCCATCCTATTCTGTATCTCTATCTCTTTTGTGAACATTACTTTGTTATCTGCAATGTGCAAGACTTTTGGATAGGTGCTATTATTTAATATGCATTTATTCTTTCTGATCTTTCTTTAATTTTAAATTAAGTGAAGTCAGTGATCAAAGAAAGGCCAGAATAATAGCCCAGTAAGTTGATTTTTTTTTTTCTTTTGGTTCACAGAAAGCACTAAGAAGTAGCAATGTCTGTTTCAGTGGACAACTTCTGTAATATGTACCTAGGTGACAATGTGGCCTGCATTTACAGTGAGTACATGGGAGTACATACCCACTGCAGTTACAGTGAGTACATGGGAGTCACCCAGATAAGCAACTACTAAGTAGAGCAAAGGCCTATGATCAAGCTCTAAGCACTCATATTTATCTTTTATGTTTCAGCAGTTGCTAAGAGCCACATGTTTCTTGCTCTAAGCCATTAAACTTGGAGCAGAAAGATGATCCCTGCCCCAAAGAATTTGCAGTAATATGTTGTTTAATTTTGTGTAACTTAATCTCTTCATGAGTGAAAGATGTTTGCTCACACAACAAAGCTCTCTTCAACAGAATATTTAACAATGCTCTGTAAGAATCATGTCCCAAACTAGAACCATCCATGAACTATGTAGCTCTTCATTATTCAACAGAGACGAAGGTAATCTATCACAGAACTGTTACCGAGACTTTACTGAGGAAAAAGTGGGCTGAGATATTACCAATTTATTCGAAGCTAATGCTACTAAAGAATTTTTTTTTTTCATACAGACCTCTTTAGCATGTCTAGAGTGTTATGTCAAAGATAAGCCCTTCAAAGAGAAGATACAGCTTTGTTTAGACTAATCATTATACGTGGGGGGAAAAAAATGAAAAGAAAGAAAGAAGAAAAAGAAAGGAAAGGAAAGGAAAGGAAAGGAAAGGAAAGGAAAGGAAAGGA
>CM021731.1:4620846-4699279 GCA_011075105.1 Heteronetta atricapilla | reverse complement strand
AAAAGAAAAGAAAAGAAAAGAAAAGAAAAGAAAAGAAAAGAAAAGAAAAGAAAAGAAAAGAAAAGAAAAGAAAAGAAAAGAAAAGAAAAGAAAAGAAAACTGGGAAGAAGTATGTAGATCACCTCTGTAGATTCACCCAGCCAAAAGGCTTGTGCATCAGAAACATAAGAGGTTTGGTGTCTTTGTTTGTTTGTTTTCCCAGTTAATTTCATCACCTTTCTTTAAAACTTGCCTTACATTCATAGACAATTCCAGCCAATTGGAAGTAAGATGCCCAGCCTTAGGAGACAACTCCAGTTTGTTTTATCACTTCAAAAAAAAAAAAAAAAAAAAAAAAAAAAAAAAAAAAAAAAAAAAAAAAGGTACCTCCTTAGGGCCAGGATTTAAGCTCTAGACTGAAGAGACCAAAAGTAAGTTTAGAAATGTCTTGAAAATTTGTCCTACTCAATCCACTGGTTTCTTGACTTGCCCTTCTTCTTGCAGTACACAAGACTAAATACAAAATCCTAAGGTTTGGACTCTGCTGAAATGGTTGAGGAAGACAAAGGACAAATTCAGGACAATTTACAGGGTACTTTCATTTCTTCAAGTGTTCCACAGCTAAATTTAAAAGCTAGAAACCAGAAAAAAGCATTTTGCCACTTTTCTTGGAGATGTCTTAAAGGATATTAAAAACATTGACTCTTTGCCTTCATATTTTATGTTGTGAAATGTGTATGTATCAAACATGTCCCAGAACCAGTTCCAGTTTTGCTAAATAGTCCCACTGGAAAAATAAACAAACAAACAAACAAATAAATAAATAAATAATAATAAAATGTTGAATTCATTATGAACTTTAATGACCAAAAGAAAGCCTAGTGTCAAAAATTCTGTTTATGCTCCTAAAATCAAATATATCTGGCCAATCTTCCCTGCTTGGCTTACAGGGTTGGTTGGCTGTGCAGTGGACCACCTACATCTGTATTAGACAGCTTTCAGCTCATGTCTCCTCCTGTTTCCTGTTGTACGTCTACCTCTATCACCACTTTTTCTGTCAATTCATAATGCCTGAAATAATGAGAAAATGGTGACACTTTTTTTTTTTTCTCTCTCTCTTAAGAGGGATTTTTTTAATAGCACTACATTAAGGGTATAGTCTATGTGCCTTGGACTGTTTCATGGAAACAGGTGGCAGTGCTTCAGAGCCTTCAGGTCTTCATGTTTGAAGAACTAGGGATGTGGAAAGAGACCTCCTCTTTGTGTAGACTCCTTCAACTCCACCACAAAGCAAGAATCAGTCCAAGGAGTGATTCGTCTATAGAACTGAACCCAGATCTGTTTTATTTTTTCATATGGAATTAGCAAACTAAGCTTCGTAAACTAAACAGAGCAGCATGAACAGTCAGTTCTTTGGCATTGTAGACAGAACCATCAGATGATAAAGCTACATTTTGAGTACTGCTGGATTTTTCATCTGAGGCTATTGAGAAGTGTAGCAGGAAATTAGATTTTGCAATGACCCAAAAGACCATTACCTCCATTTTTATAATGGACAGAACTTAAATGATGCCAGTTTTGCAGATGTGTAAATCAGTTAGTTCCCTCCTCACTGAAATGCATCTGTTGGGTGGATTGTGGGAGTTGCTCATTTCACTGGTATATAATAGGTTAAGATGGGAGGCACAGATTATTTTACTATTCTCAGCCAGTAGAAGGGTGATCTGGGCAAGTACAAATTCAGGCATGAATTTCCATTCATGGAAAGCATTAACATTTGGAAAACTTTGAGGTGTATGCAAGGTGTACAGATAAGCATCACATCCTGATATCAGTGGAAATTATCCCCAGTATCAACAATAATAGTAATTACTTATTGGGAGAGGCATCTCAGCTAAATTTAGTTATCTACAAGTCAGGCATCTAATCTAAGCTAACCACCTAGTCTCCCTCTATCATCAACAGACAGAAATAGGCACAGAAAGACAGACTCATTGCATCCCAAGATAAATGTCCTGAGATAGGTAGGCTGAATCACCTTCCAGAAGTGCCTATCTCTCTTTATTGACTACAGACAGAATGCAGATAATTAGCCATGACTAGACACCTAATTTTTAGATACCTGGACACCTAAACTTTAGCAAGACGAATGAAAGCTTAGTGATTACCACTAAGTAAACTTCCACCTACCTGTTCATCAGTGAGAGGATGTCTGATGCCTGAAACATAAAGCTTGGGTCCTTTCCAAATGTTTCTTTTTTCTTCTCATTTAGAATTTTTGTTTTATTCTTCTGAGTACTGATATCTCATGTTGTCTCATTATGAGGATATTTTAGTAGCAGCTTCACTTATGCAGTTTGTTACTCTCACAGCCTACACAAAATGTTATTTTTATTAAAATACCTGAAACAATGTGCTTTCAGAAAGGGAAATGACAACATGTGATAAATACGTATTTAAAACACTATAATAGCATCATCTGTGTTTTATTTGTTTTTCTCCTAAATCTGGTGTAATTTTATGTACGGCTTCTATTTCCTACAGGATTTTAAAAATTACATTTTTTCTAAGAAGATCTGTGCCTACAAATAAATCCAGCTTCATTTTACTGCAGTGTTTGATATAATTTGTATAAGTTACAGCCTAATAAAAGATGGGGAAACAAACTTTTTAAGCCACATCATCTGTTTCCCGCCCCCCCCCCCCCCCAGTAGAGATATAAAATTATATTTGTTCTGGTTCTTTTTATGTGGTTCATCAGATTAAGAAATTTTATTAGACCTCCTACTTCGGGCTCGTAACAATAAGATCCTTCCTATGCCAATAAGTGAAGCTAAGAGAAGTTCTGATGCACTTATAAGCAATGTGAAAAATATAGGCTGGAAAGGCATCCTCATTTATTTAAGCACATACTTAGTACATGATTAAAGTTATTTGCTTACATGCTGTCCTTAATATGGATAGGCTTAAAGGCATTTCCATGTATTTTCCTGAATGGGAAACACATTCTCAGATGTGCAATGAATTTTCATTATTGTTTATTTGATGTTAAGAATATTAACATTAGATGTGCTAATACACAAAAATGGAGATAGACTCTTTTAAGTAAAGTTTGTAGGGTGCAATGCAGGGGCAAAATTGTTGAATAGTGGGGTGAATAAAAATCATACCTTTAGGCTAAAATTTCCATGTAAAATTTTGCTCACATTTCAAAAGTGAACAAAGTATTGTTGTTACTCTGGATTCTGGAACATTTCCTCTCATTCCTGTCTCTACTTAGTTAAAAATATGTTTAGGTATGGCAACGTATGTTTTTTAGAATCAAAACTTCTCTAAGTTTCAGCTGTTAGCACAGAAAGTCATATATTTTTACAGGCCTAAAATCAGTTTGTCCAAGTCTTGTGAAAGGACGTGAGATTTCTTTCTTAAAGGAAATCTGAATGAATAATGAGATGTAGGGCTTGTGCTGAAGTGATTGCTCAGTTGCCAATCACAGGTGGTGAGGAGTCAATTAAAAATTTTACCAACAGTCAAAATCCTCAAAATTATTTAATCCATTAGAATACTTGTAAAAGTGGATATTGAGATCCTTGGGCCAAGTCACAAAGAAAGAGAGACATTATGGAAGAACACATTCAAAATTATCACAGATCTTAGGGTGTTAGTTTTTGTTTTGCCAGCTACGAGAACAACTGTGAAACCAAACCCTGAAATCATGATGATAAACCAAGTTGAACTTTCTGTAACGGACAGGTGGGTATTATTTTTCTGTTTCTGAAAAGCCTGAAAACTTTTCTTCCACAGGAAAAAGAACTGTGGTTTTGTGGTTAAGGTACTGAATTAAGACTAGGCAGTGTTGGATTCTGTTCACAGCATTACTTCAGTGTGAGGCTGGGCAAGTCTTTCACATCTCAAGCCTGAAGAAACACTTAGATACATGCCTGGAGCTAACAAAACTGAAGCTCCCATAGGTCATCCCAGTTAGTGAAGTTAATTGAGAGCATTTACATCTACAGGACCAAAACCTTAATTTCTCTCTGCCTCACCTCTAAATGTGTAATTTTAAGTAGAAAATACTTCCTTCTTTTACTGTGTTTATTTTCACTGTATATTTAAATAAAACCTGTGAAACGGCCCTTTGGTTCTGCTCTGCTTCATTTGAAATTCAGTCTTTGGTATTGAGGAAAGTGGTTTAAAAAAGTGAGACAGAAGAGCATCCAGAGGAACAACAAAAAAGCGTCATACCAGTGGAGAGAAGATGGCAAAATTGGGGCTTACTTAAGGCTGAGAAGGGAAGAAATATGGCATTAGTCATCTGTTATGTTTAAAAAACAAACAAACAAACAAACAAACAAAAACAGGTAATCTGTTCCCCCCATTTACTTGTCAGAAGGACAAGGAAGAATGGGTTACCTTGGATGACCCTCCCAATGTCCCCTCTGGCCTGATTATTTGTGATTTCTAACACTGTGTTTTTCTGTTGGATGTAAGATGTTTTCATATTGGGTCCTGAGCTTTGTGCACACCTCCAGTCCTACTGCAATATGGCAAAACTGGGCGTAAACAAGCATCTTTGTGTTGTGGTTGATTTTGGCCAGAGTTTATAAGGAATCAGCCATCAAAGAGCAAGAATGCTTACAAATTTTGAGTTGAGCAAGTGCAGCAGTAAGCTTTTGGGGGGATTTCACAACACTGATTTCTTGGTTTGAAGAAAAAAAAAATTACAAGTGCATCTGCTTGTGTGAGTGTCTTAAATATGGCATATACTCCATGTTACTGCTTCATCATCATGTATAATTGGCAATAAACCTATTTAGAATTCAAAATGCATAAAACTGAAAGTCTTTGAAGGGAATAGCTGCTGAGATTATATTTATTGTGCTTTCCCAAAATATTTTTCTATGCATAATGTGATAAACCTCCAAGGTGGTTGTAGGCAAAGCTAAAATATTCGCAAGTATGCAGTTATTATGAACTTAGACAGGTTGTAAGACATTCTGATATCAAACTCTTAATGAATGGCAGTAAACATATTCTACATTACTTTATTAAAATGCCTATTAAAACATACATATCCACAGAATGATCACTGGATGTGTTTACTTGTTAGTAAAAAGCCCATGAAGAAAACAGCATGGCAATAAATATTCTTTTCCTGCACTACTATGATAAGAATTAAGGTATGCATTCAAAGTTCATACTATTTTCAGCGTGTTCACAGCACATCCAGATACACAGATATTCAAAGGACCATTCCCAGTGAATTCAAATATGTTATCCCTCATAGTAAATTGAGTTGTGGAAATGATAACTCCACATTCCATGATCATTTCTTAGATTCCAGAAAAACTTCCCCCTCAAACAAACAAACAACAAATATCCAACAAGTATATTTGGCTAATTTAATACATTTCAAAACAAATTTATATACTTTTTTCCTATTTTTATAAATTTGTATGAGAAAAAAAAAAAAAAGTCATGTTGAACCAGAAATGTAGGGGATTTTCTTCTTCTGAACATTTCAGAGTGTATATTGATAATTTCAGAATACATATATACATATATGAGTTAGAAATGTATGGAAATTTATTCTATCCCAGTACTGGTTTTATTTGTTTTACAAAGTCCTAGTTAACAGTAATGACAAACACAAAGCCAGAAGTCTTCTCTAAATCCTGACAGCAGGTACATAACTCCATACTGTGCTTTTAATCTAGAGATACTGTAAATCTTGAGAGAGATGAATGCACTACATTTTCTATCAGCAATGGATAGTAGCCATTCTCCTAATGGCAATACCACTTTATGCTTACTCCATGGGAGGCATCCATGACTCAGTGTGAAATAAGCATCTACAATACCAGCAATAAGAAAAGAGCTCTGTTCTATACAAGAGGTAAAACCTTGGCCCCAAAATAACCAGTGCACGTGTTCCCATTCCTTTCAGTGAAGCAACTGTCTTGCCCTTGACACTTGAGTTTTGCAGTCCTCAAGAGAAGCCAGATTGTTTGGATGGGTAAACTGAGTCCAGACAAGCTGAATCAACTCAAGGAGAGGCTTGCAAAATGAGTAACTGGATCTCTCTCTTTTCCCTTAACCAGTAAATCCATGGAGATGACCAGCACTCCTCTGAAAGAATAATGCTTTACATCTTGATGGAGTTTTCTATTTTTCTTTGCCACAGTTACACAATAGCACATTCCTACCTACCTGTTGGAAGTATTTCCTTATTCATAAATGAATTTTTGGATAATGTACAACAGCAACATACCCTACAAAACTCTTATTTATACAGCTCTGCTGTTGCTATAAGAACTGTTTATACAAATAAGTAACATACCCCACAGTGTAATATCTTTCACTTGCCTAATGTACTTTTTGACATATGATGAGAAACTGCACCCCTTAATCCCCAAGCCTAGGTTAAAATGAGTGAGCAATGTACCATCCAAATGAAAGACCGTCATTGTTCTTGCTGGAAACAGACACTTATTTTCATGTCTGGCAATAATATTGTTTTAAAGCAAACTGTGAAGAAATTATACAAGTTGAGTCAAATGTTGGAATATACATGTAGATGTTGTATTAATAGGCTTGGAAGAGCAAGCATATTAAAAAAAATGCTTTATAAATAACTGTTTTGCCTAAGCAAAGTCTACCTGACATGTCTTTGTTTACACCATTATAGCCCTGTAATACACCATTATAGCCTATCTGATACCACTGATAAATGCATTGTGGGATGCCAAATGGACAAAGAAAGAAGGAAGAACAGAATAAAGAATTCACAATAAAGTCTTTTTTGATTATTTATTTGCTTATTTATTGGGGGTAGCCTGGGAATGAGTAAAAAGAAAACTCTCCCAGTGCCCACACCAGCTACAGATTTTCCCTCTTCTTTTTACCATTCCCCTTCCCCCCTCTCTCCTGCCCTGCTGCTCAAAGGCAAAAGTAACAGAGATATTTGAGATTATAAAGCGTTTTGGATGAGTGAACCTGGAGTGAGTAAAGCTCTTAGAAAAGAATTTAAAGGATCGCAGTGGCATGCAGTCATGTTATATAAACATATTCTGAATGGTACCATCATACACCCAGCCCTGGCGCCACAATTGCATTAACTGAAATTTTATACAGAAATTGTGAAAGTGCACCGGAGTTGGTTGATTACCTGTTTTTTTTCTGTTCCGTTTCAGATGGGAAGCAAGAAGCCAAGGTGCTGAAGAAGAATGTGGACAGTGCCAAGAGGTTCCCGACCTAACCTAAGCAAGAGATTTTTTTTTCTTTTCTTTTCTTTTTTTTAAAAAAATTTTATTTTTTCATCTTTCCTTCTCTGGATTGTTTTCCTCCACAGAGTTCAAAGCTGTCACTCCAGTCAGAAATTAACACCTGGAATTAACTGTCACTGGGATTTAAAATTTTCAAACACCAAAGGAAAGAGAGGCAAGAAATTGGAATAAGGCCATGGTGTAAAAGATATATGGTAACTTCCTAAAATGTCTAATGAATATTTTCCCTGAGTACCTGGACAGTTTTGAAGTATGAAGGGGGTTTACAATGCCATACAAGGATTGTTTATTCTTGGCACAATAAGTTTATTAAAATGAGGTTCTGTTTAAAATGAAAGGGTCTGGCTCATTTGAAATATTAATTTACACCTTCAATTTTGCAGTCTGCCTGCAAGGGTCTTCCTGCATGATCAGGGCTATGCTTGTTAAGTAAGAAAACATTGTTGCATGTAAAGCCAATATTTTTGCTTTTAATGTTGTCTGATCTCTTTCTCTAAACTAGCCGAGGTCTGTTGACCTTCAGGGCAAACTGAAAAGCCTCTCTGCTAGTTGGACTACGGATAAGTATATGGTTTCTGTTTGAAGGGTGAAGGGATAAGGAAAAATGGGTTATATGGGGTATGGTCTAGGGTTGTTTGGAGGTTATCTTCCCTACTGATGCTCTTACTTGTCCCTGGTACTACCACTTGTAGGATGTCTGTGCATTAACTTTTGTTACTGACAGCCACTGCACAAATAGTTAGACAGGAGACCAGCTACATATAAACTGGATTGACCATATCAATTAAATAATTTTGATATCATTACTATGACTAACCCCCACTTTCCCCCCAATAAAAATCATTTAAAATCTGAATCGTAAATCAAACTTCCAGTCCCTGAGATATGTGGAACTCAAAATTAAACCCTTTTCTTCACTTTCTACACACAGACACAAACAGGGGAATATACACAAACAAAAATAAAATATTATTTTTGATTTATTTTTTGCCACCAACTCTGAGTATATATACATATTAACCTCATATTAACCTTTTGACCTCAGTGCCAGGGAAGCTCATGGAGCAGATCCTCTTGAGAGTCATCAGGCGGCACTTGAAGGGCAAGCAGGCGATCAGGCCCAGTCAGCATGGCTTATGGAAGGCAGATCCTGCTTGACGAACCTGATCTCCTTCTATGACAAAGTGACGCGCTGGGTGGATGAGGGAAAGGCTGTGGATGTGGTCTACCTTGACTTCAGCAAGGCTTTTGACACCGTCTCCCACAGCATTCTCCTCAAGAAACTGGCTGCGCTTGGCTTAGACTGGCGCACTCTTCGTTGACTTAGAAACTGGCTGGATAGCCGGGCCCAAAGAGTCGTGGTGAATGGAGTCAAGTCCAGTGGAGGCCAGTCACTAGTGGCATCCCCCAGGGCTCGGTGCTGGGGCCGATCCTCTTTAATATCTTCATCAATGATCTGGACGAGGGCATTGAGTGCACCCTCAGTAAGTTTGCAGATGACACCAAGTTAGGTGCATGTGTCAATCTGCTCGAGGGTAGGAAGGCTCTGCAGGAGGATCTGGATAGGCTGCACCGATGGGCTGAGGTCAACTACATGAAGTTCAACAAGGCCAAGTGCCGGGTCCTGCACCTGGGGCGCAATAACCCCAAGTGGAGCTACAGGCTGGGAGATGAGTGGTTGGAGAGCTGCCAGGCAGAGAAGGACCTGGGAGTGATGGTGGACAGTCGGCTGAATATGAGCCAGCAGTGTGCCCAGGTGGCCAAGAAGGCCAACGGCATCCTGGCTTGTATCAGAAACAGTGTGACCAGCAGGGCTAGGGAGGTGATTGTCCCCCTGTACTCGGCTCTGGTGAGGCCGCACCTCGAGTATTGTGTTCAGTTTTGGGCCCCTCGCTACAAGAAGGACATGGAGGTGCTTGAGCGGGTCCAGAGAAGGGCGATGAAGCTGGTGAGGGGCCTGGAGAACAAGTCCTACGAGGAGCGGCTGAAGGAGCTGGGCTTGTTCAGCCTGGAGAAGAGGAGGCTCAGGGGTGACCTTATAGCTCTCTACAGATACCTCAAAGGAGGCTGTAGCGAGGTGGGGGTTGGTCTGTTCTCCCACGTACCTGGTGACAGGACGAGGGGGAATGGGCTTAAGTTGCACCAGGGGATTTTTAGGTTAGATGTTAGGAAGAACTTCTTTACTGAAAGGGTTGTTAGGCACTGGAACGGGCTGCCCAGGGAGGTGGTGGAGTCACCATCCCTGGAAGTCTTTAAAAGACGTTTAGATGTAGAGCTTAGGGATATGGTTTAGTGGGGACTGTTAGGGTTAGGTTAGAGGTTGGACTCGATGATCTTGAGGTCTCTTCCAACCTATAAATTCTGTGATTCTGTGATTCTGTAACCTATCTGCTAGTCTAGTTGAGGAATTCAGTATTGTGACAGAACATGTCCCAGGTAAGAGAAAAACTCAACAGTGAGCAGCTGTGTCAGAGTTAATGTTAAGACACGTTCTTGAAAGCCCTTAAACAGACAGCGGCTGGGAAATCTCTTCACTGAAATTGCATACAAGGAATTATTCATAAACATATAAGCAAATGGTTCTTCCTATGCATGAACTTATGAGCTCCATCCCTGGAAGTTTTCAAGGGCAGGTTGGATGGGGCTTTGAGCAACCTGATCTAGTGAGAGGTGTCTCTGCCCATGGCAGGGGGGTAAGAACTAGATGATCATTAATGTCCCTTGCAACCCAAGCCATTCTATGACACTATGAACTTGAAATTCAACCAGCCATGTCAAATAATATCTGGTTTACTACAAAATGAGCAAAAACATTGCAAAAATTCCATGTTATTTATGCTATTTTACTGGCTGTACTGACACTGAACCAACTAGCAGAGAATCTCTTACTTTTCTTTAGACAACTCCAGGTCATGCTGGTGGCACAGTGTGTTTCAGATCTGTGGAGGATGCCCCACTGCTTATAGCCTCACCAAACAATATCTGTTGTTGGCAGTGCAGCAATTCAGCTCCCTGGGGGAATGGAAAAGCTATCAGATTGAGCCAGTTTTCATTTGTTCTACTGTAGCTGCTGGCCCTTTCCTTCCTCTGAGCCAGAGGAAGCTAAGGTATTAAATGCTTATTAAATTGTTTAACATGACTACTATTTCTTTTTTGCATCCGACCTGAGGAACTTGGTTATCAGTTTTAACTTAGTCTGCAGGTAGATGCTGGGGCACTGTAGGGAACCACATCTCCAGAATCAGGGACTGGAACATATTATAAATGGGTATTTCCAAAACATATTTTTGTTCATTTTGAACATGAACGTTTTGTTCAAAGAGACATTAGGTTAAAATATACCTACAACAACAAGGAACTGCTGAAACTTTCCTCCTCTCTTCCACCTCTGGGACTGGCCCACTAGAGCCTGAGTAAGGACACCATGAAAGGCATCCTTGCCCAAGAGGATGGGGGTCCCATGGGATACCTTGGGACACAAACTGAACAGACAGCAAGCCAAACCACTCAAGAAACTTCTCCTTGCATTTTACACCTTCACAGCTCCTCTGTTTGTCAACTCCACTCTCCTTGCTGCCACCATGTCATACTCACTGTAATCTAAGGCAAAGGCACAGCTTGTCTTAGGGCTGATGAGAATTACATTTTCTACAAATATTTCTATAAGAAGTAGGTATTTTGTCCTCTCGCAAGGCATCTTGTTGAGGTTTGGTTGTTTTTGTTGTTTGGTTGCACTTCCATGCAGTGGAAGATCTTCAGAAGAAGGTGTGAAGACCATCCCTCTGCTCAACCAAGAGTAGGACAGGACATTCCCAGGAGTGGTTAGAGTCTGATAAGGTATCTTCCAAAAACTGAATTACACTAACTCTACCAGATGACCATATTACTGCTATCATGAACTACCACAGAAAGCAGTCACTTCATTTTTGATGAGGCCAACACATTAAGCATGATCTCAAAACACCCACGGGGTCAAGGTTATCAAAGAGCAGCCTGAAGGTTTCAATTCAGGCATAAGATATCTATAGGAAAGTTTCTTTATGAGGTGTCTGCGTGTGCACAGGGAATCTAATCTGCCACTATAGTCGAGAGATATGCAGGGTTCAGATGTTCCCACACTGACATTTAATGCATTTCATAAGCCTTAGTACTGAGGCATAAGTTAAGGGTCCTGAGTAAGCCTTATATCCTACTAAGTATGCCTTATTCCTTATGGTACTGGCTTGAAAGATGACAGAAGGACATAGAAGACAAGTGCCTTTCTGGAATGATAGCTGCAGACCAGGTTTCATGTCCAGAGGCAAGTTTAAGTGACACTAGACACCTATGTGTGGACAACTGAATCAGGCTCTTAGTCAGTGTGGTCAGGGGAACCTAGAGAGGTATTCGCTTATCACTAAAACAGACACCAAAACTTGTTAAATTGAATTGTTGCCCAGACTCTATTCAGTTATCAACATTTATATCATCAACATACAGTTATGCACATCAAAACTCTTAAATGTAGGCATCTCAAACCCAGGCTGAATCCTAACTCTGTTTTTTCTTAGAACTAATTTATGGATTCAATTCTGCGAGCCCGTATCAAGAAGGCAATGTTTTAGGACGGTAAGAAAAAAAATCAACCTAAATTGGAAGTGACTTTGGAGTTTAGGATTAAAGTTTTACAAGTAAATTCAACCATGCCAAGCTCACAGACATGGTTACATTGTTCTAAATAAATAAATAAAAATGGCTCACAAACATGGTTATGCACACATCATTGTTAAAAGGTCACTGTTTAGGCCTGGGGCCAACTAGCATTTCCTCCAACAATTACCAGGCACGGTCTGGGACTTAGCACAGGCTAGAAAACAGATCCAATAAGCAATTTTGATGCTACTAGGCCATTCTGAAATCATATAACATGGATGGCAACCACGTTGTGTTCACTAGCCTCTGTCCCAAAGAATGATCCTGTAACACATGCTCCTAACAGCTCTGACCAGCTCCTACGGCTCTCTCAACATGTGGTTGAAGGCCACCTAACTGGGATTTATTGAGACTGTAATTTTGACTTAGGTTCCAAAATCCCATGTCACTTATTTTCATCCCTCAGTCCTTAACTAGAGCTGGAAAATAAATCAGTTTTTGAACGCTTAGAATAAAATTAAATGTCTAACAGAAATAATTAATTTCAGGGAACATTACTTAAACATGTCAATCTGTTATATAAAATTTCTGGGAATTTCTGTGATCTCAAGTCTCCTGTAATAAGAGTGCTCGGGAGTAATAGAAACCCTAGATCCCACCAGACCTCACAGGGTTCCTTTGGTCATCTGCAATAGTGTTTAGATGTAGATTTGTACCTGGGTCTGATACCCAAACATCTGGTCGGAAATTAAAATTCCCTCTGAGCTTGCAGAGATGGTCATTCCTTCTTTAAGTGAATTTTCAGGGAAACTTATGGCTGTATCCTCCTCCTCTTTGCATCTCATGTGCAGGCACTGAGACAGGAAAAAGTCCCTCTCCTGAGTCAGCTCACCTGCTTGGCCTCAAAAAATATGTATTCCTTTATCTACATTTCCCTTCTGAAAATGTTTATATTTTCTTTATACAAAATAACCCCCTCAGTCCATAATTGTATTCCATCCCTGTTGGTGTGGATTTTTCCTTCTATTACAGTACAGGTATTTGGCAATACAAAAAAAAATATGACAGGGAGTTTTGTTACAACCCAAAGACTAGAAGTGAAAAGTGTAAGTGCGAGTGTTTTTTCTTGTATGTTTGATTTAGTTTTTGTTTTTCCTGAAGGAAAGTAAGGAACCAGTGCTTCTCAGGGGCAAAACCTTCCCTTGAACTGGTACCACTGTGCTTGTACTATGTAGTTCTTCTTATATCTCTCTTAATTTTCACTTACACATCAAGATTGTTTTCTTAGAGTTGTCTCACATAGTAAAAAGGAAGGAAAGCATGAATAGACTATTGACTGTTCTAGCTTCATATATAATGCATATGGCACTCTTATCTGCAGAAAATATTATCGTTATTGGAGAATATATTTAAGAGGTTAGAGTATTCGGTTTGTTTTGGCAGAGGAGAGGATTTAGAATGACTAGTCATGTCTAGCAGTGTCGTAAGAGTCAAGACATTTGCGTTTTGTTTTCCCCTCTTCCTTTATTACCTTAGGAAATCACAGCTTGTCTGTGCTTATGTTTGTTGAATATTGACCTCCAGAACTGCAGCAAGCTATTCCTGCACTCATAGCAGCATATTTTCCTCCATACTAGCCTATTTTGATACCTCTCCTCTAGTTTCATGGCAGAAAGAACAGAGGGAATATTTACCAGCCTCCTTGTGCAGCCATTTTCTCTCAGATATTTAGCTCCTTCTTCCAGCCTTTCTGCCAGCTCTTCAATCTCATATAGCAGCCTTTGACATTGCAGGGCTGCCTTTGCTTTTTCTGCTGCCTCCAGATCTGTGCTTTATTCAGAAGTGATAGAGAAGGTAGTATGCTTACTTTGTAAAGAGTTTACTCTTTGTAACAGTGAAGAGTGAGGCATTCTCACGATACACGGAAAAGAGGGAGAGACTGGGATAATACCACATCCCCAGATTTTCCCACTGGCAAAGATGCTTGGTTGCTTAAATTTTGTCAAATCCTTTGAAATTGTCAGATGAAAGATAAGGTTATAACACTGTTCCGGGTCTGTGTGAGTACAAAAAAGTAGGATTCTAGTCAAAGAAGATGAGTAGATTTGTTGAAATTTTCCATATCAATAGGAATTTCTGCACTCCACTGAGTAGAAACTGTTTTGCTAGTGTGCTTAGAGATGAAGAGTCAAACATCTCCTCAGGAGAATAATCCTCAACCCCATTACTATTTTTGCTATCCATAAAAATACACACAAAACAAACAAACAAACAAACAAACAAACAAATAAATAAATAAGGTAGTTGCAAGAGGAGAAGGAAAAAATAAATTTAAAAAGAAGAAACAAAACAACTCTTTCCTGCTTCCCTCTTCACATACATTGTTGTGAAAGCACAGATAGGAAGGAAAAAAGGAAGAGTAATTTTCAGAGGTCCAACAGAGACTGTAGTCGCACCATGATAGGTAGAGGCAATTCCTGAATAACAAAGTAATTCCAGTTCTAGCTCACAACTCAACAGGAGCACCATCGAGCAGAAAGGGAACTGAGGCAAAGTTTTGTACTGTTACACGTTGTGTGACCTGTTGGAGGGTCTGTTGGTCTTTCCCACAATTGAATTTGTGTATCCTGAACCCCTGCTTAAGCACCGCAAACACTGGACCATGGCTGCTAATAGTATGGACGGAAAGACTTACAGATCAGCTGATGTAGAAAAATTATCATTCTTCATATCCCTTATGTGTTGAAATACAGTCCTCCAGATCAAACCAGTATGGCTATTGCCACTAAGCTTCTCAGATTCACATATGATACAAACTTTCAGTAAAAGATACTGGCATAGCTAAAAACAGAAAAAGGTTAAATTTGCTGCATCTACTCACCTTACATGAAGGATATGCAATTTAGCAGTTCTGTGTACATCTCCAGCAGCTTGATGATCTTCAATGGAGTGCTCACTTTCTTTCAACTACTTGAACATAGATGCAGGTGCCCTATATTCCTACACAACAAGAACTTTGACACTGGCAAAGGAAGGACAAAGAAAAAAGCACGTGATGGGAACCATTCAATCTCCTTTTTCAAGAAAATGTTTCACATGCCATTTTGCACAACGTGGTATATTCCAAGGACAAAAGCAAAAAAGCTCTTCAGAAGTTTCTTCATGAGCTAAAGATAAAAGTAATCCCTGCTAGGGATGGTTTAACAGTATGCATATATGGGGGAGGAATTTCAGAGGAAGGGAAATACCCCTCCACCCCATCCTGAGTTTTCAATACTACTTTGTAGTTCTGCCTGCTTTTGAAGTAGCTTAAAATAAATGGAAGTAGTTGGAATGCTTTAGTAAAGTAATATAATAAACACAGTAAATACTTCCTGTCGTATAATTAAAATTATTGTGGTTGGCTCCCAGAGTGAGAGGCTCAGAAATTCGTTTCCAGTAGCAATCAGTATAGTTAATATCTATCCTATCAAACTGAGTTAAAACATGTTCATTTTGGGCCTCATCCAGACCTCATTGATGACAGAGGAAAGAAACTATTGACTTAAATGGGCCTTCAAGTAGACCCTGCAAGCTGAAGAGAATAGATAATCTGATTATTTCTGGAACAAGGAAAGGGCACATCCAGTGAAAACAGAGTGAGATTTAAAATAAAATAATAATAAAAATACAGACAGAAGGACACCATGACAAAGGTGCCTTTGTATGACCCAGAGTTTTGACAGGGATAGACAGGAAGCCTAAGGCTTCAGAGGATGACCACGTCAACTACTAGAAAACAGGAGTAGGCATAATGAGAAGACAATTTGTCTCTCATATGTGATACTGTAGGATTAATGTACCTTTTTCTAAATTAATGTATCACCACTGATGCAGAAAAAGTATTACATGAGGTGACCTTATGTTTTATGTGTTCTGGACAGCCCTTTGATATCAGGTTTAAAAGATGACTGCTTAAAAAAAAAAAAAAAAAGAGATCAAAATGAGTATGATGCAAGGATCCTGGATGGCACACAAACTTAGGAACTGTTTATGAAGAATCCAGCATGTTCAGTGGTGGTTCTGGCCCAGCTGGATGAGTTATTGAAAGCTACAAGGACCTCTGAAATGAGTTCAGTATTCAGCAGGTTTCCCATGGGAACAGGCATCCACAATGCAAATTCTGTACTGGAGCCCTGCAGCATGATTGCCAGTTCCAAGCATTACAGCCATGAATAAATTCCCTTTTCACTTCCCTTACAAATAATGAAAGTATATGAAATAAATATTCAAGATACTTTTTACTTGTGTCATGGTTTAAGTGACTGTAGTAGCACTGGCACTATGAAAGCTCCTCTTTTCAACCATGACTATGAGAAACAACTTTATTAATAGTTTAAAACAATCACTGCAGTACTCACTTCCCTGCAGATATCCACTTTCCTTACCTTCCTGTTTAGCTTGTCTGTAAATCATTTCCCTATCCTTTCTTTAATTTCTTTCCTCCAACTGCTATGTTTTCCATGACAACCTGGAGGTGAACTTCTTCCCTAAAGTGAAATCAATAATAAAGTGGGTATTGAATTCAAGTGGGCCAGGTTTGTGTCATTAACAATTAGCTTCACTTCCAAGTTTGCAACTTCTTTCTGAAGTCAAATTATTCTGTGAATCTCTCTGCTCTGAAAATTTCACTAGCATTAACAATCATGGATTTCCTGTGGTCAAGATGCCACAGCTTCCCTGTGCAGTTGTCATATCCAGAATCAAACAGCTATTATTGGTTATATGTCATGGTCTCATTCACATCACATTTATAACTACAGTGGCATTGTATAGTATCATACACATGACATTGATTATTAATTGTTACATAACACTCAGTGTTTGCTTTGTTTTGTGTTTTTTGTTTATGTGTTTGGGTTTTTTTCGTTCATATTTTTTGCAAGTTCAGTCAAGGTCATGATTCACATGCTGCCTTTCTGCTCTACAAATTTTAAATCTATGTGGCTCACCATTCATTTAAATAACAATTCTAGTAACTTGAAAAATCAATTCAAATCTCATGGGCCAAAGAGCTGACATAAAAGTCCAGTATTCCAAAATCTTCCTTAAGTCTGCAAAATACCTGATAGGTGATCTGGTAAGACATTTGACTCCATGTCTTGCTATCTCCAATTGTGAAGTGAGGTAACACTCTTGTTTTTTGAGAGCAAAATAATACTAATTCTTCTATTGATAGATTATTGTGGAGACTTCTGCCAATGCAAAGTTTTACTAAAGCATTCCAATGAAATATCTTTAGCAGAAAAACGATACAGAGATATGAAAATAAGAGAAAACTAAAAGGGGTCTAACCCCAACTGATCATTGTAATATATAATTTCCTTGTTGTGAGATTAATTCCTTAATCTCTGTTTATTGGCCCACGTCAAAGGATTAAAGAGTGGGAAGAAAAATTACAGCTTTTGGTTCTGTATCTACTTTTAAGGCAATAGTTTCTTAGTTGTACATATACATGTCCCAGGCTAATAGGCCCTTTTCTACTAAAAATGTAAAGAGTGATGGTTGGTTTAAAGGTATCAGGGATGTGTAAGCATTTAACAAGACTTCTATTTATAAGAATTAATAAAACAAAACAAAAACAAACAAACAAATGCTAACAAAACCAGGATCAACCTCAGCCACAGAATCCTTCGCTTTAAAACAAAGAAATGAGGAAAACAAAGCTCTAGACCCTTCTTCATATTATCCCAAAATATATCATAACTGAAATGTCAAAATGTTTGATACAGATGAAAGAGGCAAATTACAGCTACTTGGGGAATCAAATATAAATCTATTTAAGTCATCACATTAAGGTTAAATAAATAAATTAATAGATAAATAGAAATTAATGATGATTAGTACTGTAGCAGTATGGATGCAAATGGAGAAGTAATACTTACAAATATTAGTATGAAGGAAGATTTCCTGTTTGTTTGCATATAGGAGACATCCTTTCATTCCTATGTTCAGATTGGAGTGAAGAGCTCACATCCACAGGAAAATTTGTAACAAACAACAACAACAACAAAAGTGAATGCCTGTTCAAGTATTATTTGTTCCAAATATCCAGCACAATTACTAGGGCTGACAGACCTCCCTAAAACTGCCAAAATAAATCCCTTGAAAAGAAAAAGGGTCTAGTACAGAAAAACTCTATCAAGGTTCTTGATATATTAACTTTTAAGCCAAAAAGTATCCTGCACAGCCTGATATAGCCTGGGTAAAGATAAGCAAAGGAGTTTGTACAATGTTTTTTTCTGTATTGAAAGATTACCTTAGAGAAATTTTACTTCATATTCATATTTAAAAATTGTTCACACACACAGAAAAAATAAAATAAAAATAAATGGAATTAAATGATAAAACTTTTAATCATTAAAAAACTGCACAATTTTAAATCAAGACAAGCAGAAAATTTTAATTTTTATTATTGATACTAATTCATGTCTTGCTAGGCTATCTCAGAGCTCACCAGAAAGGAATATAATATGGCATTACCATACAGTTCAAAAAACAAAAAATGGATTTTTGATTCAGAGGTGGTCAGGCACAGAAAAGATGTGGTATATTTCCCATACCTGTCATAAAATTCATCTTTGTATGGTAATAACTAATAATGGTAATAATCTTTGTATGGTAATAACACTAACTAATGATAATTCATTATTTATTTGTCAAAAAGGCACAGGTTTATTTATTTATTTATTTATTTATTCAAATTAGTTTTTGACATGATAGAAAAATAACAGTCCAGCTTATTCTTAACAATTTACCAAAGAGCTCAAATACATTTTTCAACATATGTTGAAATTGCTCTGGCAGAGAGTACATACTTGGGCCAATGTCACATTGTCTTGGTTCTAGTCTCATGAGACTAAGTGTATATTTATGATCTTTCTTTATATTTTCATAGAAAATCAAGTTGAGTTCTCCTAATATGACTTAGATAAAAGTTAGGTACTTAGAAAAGATTCCACTGAGTAAATACCAGTCTCCAAAGTCAGTGTGTCCACATGTACTAGTCTTCCTTAGTCTACTCAGTGGAGAAAATGGCATCTCATTCTGAAATCTTAAACAGGTGGGATGAATCATGACTAAAATGCTTATGCTTTCCATGGACTATAAAGAGAATTGAGAGGGGTTAGTTCAGCTATAGACTTCACACTGTAGCTGATTTCAATTTTAGCTTACATGAATCACTTTCTCTACCATCTCTGTAAAGAGAAGAAAGATGTAGGAGGTCATCAGGACCTAAATTATCCTAAAAGAGGTAGAATGAATTGTCTTCTGAAGCTGCCTAACTCTCATTGTACACTAGAGAGAGAGAAAGCTTTGATGCCTAACTTTTATAAACCTAAAGCTAGACAAGATAAATCCCAACCACGGTATATAATGCAAGAAATCTGTGACCCCAAAGTGGACTCTTTGTTTTTAAAGCAATGTAAATATTGAAAATGACACAGACTTACCAACACATCTCAAAATAGGCTGAAAGCTATTCAGCCCTTCAGGCCAAATAAAACCTTCCAGCTCTTGTTATTATTATTATTTTTTTTTTCACCAGGCCAGAAGAGAAAAATGTGGACTGTATTTGCCAACCAATGTCTAGACAAGCCAGATACCAATCAGTGCAAATCATATTTTTTAATCACTAACGGTGAATTTACTGTTCAAAACACACAATTCTGCATTTCTCTCACTTTTCATAACTGCATTAGAGAAACCAGCTTATACAATACTACATGACTCTAACCTAAAGCTTGTTCTAAGGTTACTCAAAGACACCCATCTCTTATCAACAAAATCACTTTAAACCAAGATTATCACCAGATATAGTGACATTAACATCTGCATCTACCTCAACTGATATCACAACTCAAATGTCAGAACACCCTAAAAAGGGCTCCACAGCCAACTCCCTTTCAATGCCAGTCACAACTGACCACAAAAGTCATCAGAATTACATCCCTGTTTCATCTCTGGGGCTGTTCTTTAACTTAACCATTTTATTTGCAGAAATAGGGAAAACATATTGGTTTGAGCAAAGAGCAAAAAGAAAAAGAAAATCCACATTCCATCTATTCCACTTAGAGAGTCACGTAAGAAAATGAGAAAAAACACAGTCACCTTCCTTGGGGTGTCAGGTGCCAAGAGATGGCAATACAGCCACTTTGGCCCTCCCTACTGACTACCTCAAGCATACTGAGGATTGTGGTTGGCTTCTGGAAGAGATGCACACTGCCTACACCAAAACATGACTGAAAACATGCAAAGCAAATGGCTTCTCAGAAACAAATTCAGGAAAAGTCTTGCTCGACTGACAATAGAAGGAGCTTAAGAAGGATGGGTGGCCTAAAATGGCCACCAGTAAGGAAAAAAGGACAAAGTTAACTAAAACGAAGAATTCCCTCCTCAATAAATCACCTTCTCTTATCCCTTCTTTAAATATTTTTGTTTATAAGTTTTCATGTGTCCATGAAAAGAATGTAAACCTTTCAGTGTATAGATGAAAAGCATTAAAAAATCCATTATTTCCATTAAAAAATAATTTAAAAACAGATTTGCCACCATGGAAGCTAAGACAAAGCATTCAATAAATGCCACAAAAAAAAAAATTAAAAATAAAAAAAATAAAAAGCCAGCCAATGTTTTAAGAAGGCAGATTTACACCATTTCCACAAATTCAATTATTATTCAATATTATTCTCAAGTTCTAGATAAAAAAAAAATCACTGAGACACTGACCATGACACATTTTAATCCATAAGTGATAGAATGGGACATAGACTGTTCATTTATGTTTGTGAAGATACCCTCATTCTTTCAGGATTCACAGCTGAGACTTTTTAGTAAGTAAGCAAAGAAAGAGCATTTAAAACAGAGAAAGGAGGGTCTGAATGTGCTATCCACAACTGATCAGTCTCATGTCAGACACTGTGCAGGACATGGGAGACCAGATTCACTGTTTCTTTCTGTATATCTATATAATCCTTAAGAAAGGATTTAGAAAGCTATAGACAAATTTATAGTGGACTGAATAATAAGGTGTATGTTGATGTATCCTTCTTTATAAACTGTTCATGTAGAATAAAACATAGAAACACAAATAAACAGGATCCACTGAAAAGCAACACAAGAACATGATTTAAGAGCCTAGTAATAACATGGCTTGCTTGTGATCATAAAGCAGCCTAGATGCTAGTGAATACTCCAAGGGTGATTCCTGATTATTTCATATGTAACAGTCATTAGACAATATACAAAAAGCAGTCTCCGACACAGGTACTGGCATGTAGGACTCTTTCCATCCAAATGATCCCTTAATCGCTAGAGAGCAATGTTTTCTTTTAAGCTTTTTGAGAATGAAAAATAATTTCTGGACACCTTTAAGCAGCAAGAACAGTGCACCTCAAAGTCTCTAAAGAGCTAAAGGTTAACACTTTTCTCAGGGAAATGGATATTTAGATTGTGCTTCAGTGGGACTTGATCACATTTACTATGCCCTTTATCGTGCTGTACCCACTGCACTACTGTCAAGGTAGACTTGCCTACTTAGTTGACAAAAGGGAGCATGCTGATTCAAATGGGACTGTGGAGCAGACAGTGAGAAGTCAATAAACTCTACATTCCCTAAATCCTAGGAAGATAAACCATGGTTACCCTTACCCATCTTTCTCTACATCACCCCGGGGATGGTCTCCCTTCCACTGTTCAGCAAGGGTTGGTTTGGGGTCTTGACTGGTTGGAGATGTCTCCTCACATACCAAGTCAACTGCATTGAGGTTTAGAAATGGTGGGATTTAAGGCAAAACAATTGGTGTTTCATAACACTTTAATGAATGCAACTGCCCAGTCCTTTGTGCTGGCTAGAAGATCCCATTCTGTGGCAGCACTTCATACAGGGCATATAGGATTTTTATGTGACATGTATCAGTCACATGGCTTAATGCAGTACCAAAAAGTCCTCAGATATTTAAGTATTAAAGCTATACAGGCACTATATAAATATAATAAAAGGTACTATACTTAGGCTGGGATCTCTCTGAGACAGTAACTGAAACTAGTCGAATTTCATTAGAGCCTGTCCTGGTTCCCATTTATGTTAATGCAGAGACTCTATAACACAAATGGAAATAGAGGCTGCCGGCATGGAAACAGAATGGCCTGAAGGCAGTTTGTTTAAAGCTTCTGCGTGATTGTGAATTAACACTGTGGAGGATAAATATAGTTTCAAGACAGATGCAGGGGAAGAATTTGTTACTAACCAATGCTAAGCAACAATCATTCTGGAAAATGAACCTCTGAAAGTTTTCCCAGCTGTTGGGGGCTGACAAACTGATATGCAGTAGGAGAGGACATTGCATTTCTCTTGGAAAATGAGAAGCACATGGGAAATAAAATTGTCAGGGTTTTTGCTTGGAATTGAAAATTGTTGAAGGTTGAAGTCTTTAATGTAGGGGGTTTATCAACAGAAGCAGAATCTGTGGTTTTTATCTGACTAGCAGTGAGGTCTGTAAAAGGTACTTCCTGCTGATGAAATTATATAGCTAGAGATTTTAGTCCAGATTTTGCACTCAGGAAGCCCTTGAAAATTTGTTTGCTGCTGTTGAGCTGTGGGAATTAATAGATTTAAAATTAACTACTAACATATTTTTGAGGCAACCCAAAGTGTAACAGCAATGATCCCACTGCAAGTGGAACAGAGAAATGTCCCTCTGTGTCATGGTGGGCCTTTCAAACAACAACTGACCGAGCTGCATTTTACATAGACTTAAGAAAGATCTACGTTCCAGGATTTAGAAGTACTTTTTGTACCATCATGTCCTTTCTCTGTAAATGGGTGGGACACAGAAATCAATCACTGTGCTCAAAATTTTCTAATATAACTTGACATTTGGTATCCACAAAGAGATATCTCAAAAGCACCCAATTATCAGACTCTGGAGAGGATAATACAAAGAAATCATAGCCCTGTTACAATGACTTCGCAGATGTGTTTAGTAATAGAGGATCTCAACAACACAAAGTCTGAAAGGAAATATCCAAATCTTTATTGTGAGGGCTTTCTTAGCTAAGGTCACTTTACTGTTACTTATTGACAAAAAGCCTACAAGCAACTTAAACTCTGCAACTTACATATAGGCAGAAATTGCCTCTTCTTTCTTGGTATATAAGCAAGGGCAAGTTTAAAATACAGTAAAAGGAGGTGTAAATAGAACTAAAGAAGAAGTGCTAAAATTGAGAATGACCTTAAAAAAATAGTTGTGGAAACAAAAGAACTAGAAAGTGTGTAATGCTGTCAGAATGATACAATAACATGAACATTGGCTACAATCCTGCTGCCTAATGAGGACAGGCATTCCCAGTGTCCACAACCGCTATGGAGTCTGGTAAAATTGTTTCACTTCCCAGCATACCTCTTACTGGAGGCTCAAGTCCAGCAAGTATGAGAGAGATGATCTAAAGGAGAAGAAAGATCCACACAAATTGTTACTCTTCTGAATCAAAAAATAGCTCCTTTCCTTTACTGGTGGCATAGAAACCGTATGGAAAACACAGAGGAAACATTTTCTTGAATGTAATCCTAATGCTGGACAGAATTTTTCAGTCCCTAAAATAACCTGAGTTGATAAGAGTGTAGTTAGAAGTTTCTGCTTCCAGGAAATTACTTTGCTTTTTGAATAGTGCAAATGTTTCTCCTATGGGCAGGTCTATGAAGAAGTGGATTGTTCCTTTAGGGCATGTTCTTGTCCGAGGAAATCAATGAGAGCATTGCTATTAACTTTGTTGGGAGTATGATATGGCCTATAATCTGATTAACAGATGCTTTGAGTCTGTGTAGACCAACTTTTCAAAGATATACACAGATAAAAGACTCTTACATTCATGTCATGCTTATCTTCCTTTGTTTTAGCATAAAAGTCTGTAAAATGTTACCTTAGTCCTCTCACAATACAGCTGTTTCACTTATACTCAAAATAATTCATCCTACAAGGGCCATGATGGTGGATAATCTAGTTATATAGGTAATTCCACACATGCCTTGTGGCCTTCAGGGAAATGACAATTTGAGACTATATGTTTCACTTCACGCATGGTTTATTACCAACAGAGAAGCAGAGCAGCACCATCTTTTCAGCCTTATATTCTTGCTGCTCTCTTGAGGTTTAGGCAGTCATGAGGGGGGCAGGGGTAGACTGAGGTGGTTTATCTCTTTGGACTAAAGAGAGCAAAAGATAGAAATACTTGGTGGGGAGCTGGACAAACAGGTCTACATCAGATTTCATACATCAATGTAAATCACCTTACCACTGCACCGCAAGACTCAAACAGTTGTACAGTACACAATAGTGGAGTAAAATTTCTAACAGGGATGCTTGGTCCCAGAGAGTGGGTTCTTCCAGGACATTCCTCAAACTACATCTGAACTGGGCAGCAGGTACATTGTCATGGCATGTTTTGGAGCAGCGGCTTCTGATAGCTCAGATCAGGATTCTGGCCATGGAAGCAGGTTTCACCCTACAAAAGAATGCCCTGTTGCTGGAAATCAGGCATGGGAAGAGGAGGACAGTGCACTGCTGGGTGAGGATGCAATGTTAGCCCCATGCTACGCGTAGCCCCATGCTACGTCCTGGCAACAGAGAGATACTGCTGGGTTCTCCAGTGCAAGTGTACCTTCAGGACACCTAATTCAAGCATCTCTAGAAGTGACACTCTACTGCCAATTAAATAAGTTCAGGCATCAGCATCCATACTGATGCAGAAAAGGTCACCCTCCATTTGCAGTTGCCCCCGCTCTCCGTAGTCACTCATACTGTTAATATTCATTTGGCCATCCATGAAGCCATGATCTGGCCAGAAGAAGTTTCTTTATGTTTAATTGGGTTATTCTGTGTTTAGCATCTTAAGTTAAGTGGTAGAAATCTCTCTGCTGCAAAACTAGGACTCATCTTAATAATTATGGATACCTAAGACTTGTCAAACATTTTTTGCCATCTTTTCTCCTCTTCCCACTTGTGCCTTAACATTTTAAATGGAGAAGTGAAACTCCCTTCCAGATTCTTTATAAACACTAAGACATTTGTATGATGGAAGATTTAATTTTACTTTGTTAGGAAAAAGCTACAACAGAGTTGAGCAAAAGTCTTACTCTAAAAAAAAAAAAAAAAAAAAAAAAAAAAAAAAAGTATTTATATTAACAATGCTTTATTTCCTAGAGTTTGAAATTTATTTCACTCTTATTAAAACTTCATCTTTCTCTATAAAAGCACTAACTGTGGTCAACAGAAAAGAACATAGATTTTATGGTATAAATTGTAAGTGTCTGATATTTTTAATTTTCTAATTCTGACATTTTCAAAAAATACCTGTTACTGGAACCATGTGATTTCATTATAATCACAGGTTTCTTTTTTTTTTTTTTTTCCTCTTCCTTCCTTCCTTCCTTCCTTCCTAGACGTCTATTCTTCATCTTTCATCTCCTTAAAATCATGAAAAAAAATCAAAAATTATAGGAGCCCAGATGTCAAACCTCCATTAGAAAATATGAAACCTTACAGCAAATGCTAAGCACATTGTAAAGAGAATATTGTGTCATATATAAGCCCTTTTCATGGCATTTCAGAGGCATTAACAATTATATGTTCTGGTTGGTATAATTTATTACATACATTAGGGTATTTTTCTTTTAAGCCTAATATGCAAATACTGAAGGACCAGGTTGAAAGGCCTGTTATATGAATTATTGCAACACTAAGATTACAACTGTTCCTGTTGTACAATTGTTGTACACACACTCCTTCCCTCTTTCCCACCCCAGAATATTTTTAAAGGACATCAGTTTGAGGGAACAGACACTTTCAGCTTCAGAAAATGTCATTAAAGTGATTTATTTTATTTTATTTTATTTTATTTTATTTTATTTTATTTTATTTTATTTTGTGAGATCATCTTACCTCATTTCTCTCTCTCTCTCTCTCTGTTTTTTTTTTTTTTTTTCCATGCCTGAAAATATGGAAAGAGGAAAAAATTCTAAAACTCTGATGCCCCTTGTGTCTAGGCACAGACATGTCTTCCCAGCTGCCAACCAGGCATGTCAACCAGGTCCAGCTTGACCAGCACTGTATGAAAGAGTCTTTTCCAAAGCTTCAAAATGTCAGTTCCCATTTCTTTAGAGGTGAACTTTTTTTCCTGTGTTGAAATCAATTGGTTCAACACAGAAACCATGCCCCTCACCTTTTGGGAGACTATCTAATCCCGACAGATCTCAGCCCCCACCTCTCTCTTGGCAGCTGCTGTGAGTTTTTCTTCTCTTTCCTCACACTCATGCTCTCATTCACAGTCCATCATGTCTGGATCTCAGTCACAGTCCCTTTCACTGCAATTAGAAACATGTGGGAAACAAAAACAGCTCCTGCAACTTAGTGTATGAAAGAAATAGAAGTGAACTTTAAACCTAGAAGTTGAAAAATTCCACTTACTCTGCATTTACTCCTTCATGGCACTGTGATGTTGGGCTGTGGATTTTTCCCCTTCATTGGGAAGGTAAATTGAGATTATTGTAAGGTGAAGGTGAAAAATGTCTTTAAGAAGCCAACATGTCCTTAAATAGCTTTACTGACAGCCAGTACCCACGCTAAGCCCTTTTTAAGACATTTCACACTTTCTGTCTCCCAAAAAGTCTACATGCATTTGGAACACCAGTAGGGCCCACTCCTTATGAAAAGGATAGAACAGATTATTGCTGCCCCAAGGCAGATGCAAACTAAACCTGATGCTTTGACAGATAAAAACCTCCAAACCTTGCACGTGTGGTAATAGATAACACTGAGACTTCACATGCATGTGTGGTGGACAGGTCTCCTGGTAGTTTTTGAATTGAAGTCCATCTCTTCCTGGACATCAGCCAGTTTCAAAACAAACATGGGGCCTCTTGTTACTTCCTGACAGATTATCACTTTTATCTTGGGTTCTGCTGCAAGAAGGCAAAATGGTTCCTGTATCTGTTTTGTTTAATTACAAAATTTTGGGCTTAAAAAAAATCACAGCATTCAGATAAGGCTGTTCCCACTGATGTGAGAGACAGTCCAGAAACTTGTGTCTCACTTCATTCAATAAATCAGGCAAAGTGACTGAAAGGAATTTGTGTTCCCAAATTCCAAACTGTGATCCTAAATTTTTCTTCCTAATTCTTGAGGTCACCCAGCCTTACCTCACCTATTTTTCTTTAACTTGCTTGGGCACTTAAGACTACACATGCTCAGAACTGCTCTTCTGGCAAGACTTGGTAGAATCATACTAGTTTGTGTCTAGACAGCTTCAAAGTCTACAAGTTGCTCCTCTGCCTGGGTCTCATGAAGAGGTCAGCTTGGCAGGCAACATCAGAGCATTCCTTACATGAATCAACAGGCTTGAAAGCCCTGAAAGAAGACTGATGACTACCACTTTGTGACTGCTGTACTTACCCTGGCATTTATATAAAAACCTTTAGGTTACATCACTTGTTTAAGCACTGGAAATTTTAAGTGCTCATTTCCTGATTTTGCTTCATGCTGTTCCTCCTGGGATATTTGTCTGTAGTGTCAGGGCCAAAAGATATTTAGCAGAGGAATATTCTACACTTTCTTCTGATGTTGTACAACTTTAGCAGCAGAGAGGTCAAGCTCACAGAAAAATTATGATCTTAGTGCGGGTCTTACAACATTCACTTGGAAGAAACACACCAATCTTGTTGTGAGGTCTCTTTCTAATGTCACCTATGGCATTTTGCATTGATGCTCATCATTTGGTTGAAGACAGAAACCATCCAGCATGCACAGAGCAGCTATCACAAGTCCAATACTTTTCCAGAGTTTTCTAATTATGAGGCTGCAGAAATAGTTTCTGCCTGGTTTGTTCTTCCTTTCAGTTTCTCTCCAGTCCCTTTTCCTCCCCTCTCTATCTCTCTGCAAAGTCTAATCACTCTGCTTCCAGAGGACAGGAAAGTCTTTTCTTACAACTACTTGCAGTTAGGTCCCTTCTCAAGAAGTGACTCACCTGGTAACTTGAAAGAGTGTATGGAGGTGGAGGCATTTTTCCTCATGTAAAATGAAGGTTATATCTAGATTGAGCATCTTTGATACAGACTTCTACATCTGAACTAGACTCCTTAAACTCCATTAGTAAGCAATGGAGTTATTTGTGCCATGATTTATCTGATTTATTTTTGCAGCTATGTCAGGATATGAAAAATTATTCCTCACTGTTGCTTTTTTTTTTTTTCTTCACTTGGTAACAACAGCAGCTGAGAGACAGTAACTCAGCTGTGGATGCAAACACTACTGATATTTAAAGCTATGTGCCATGCATCTCACCCTTCACTTTTTGTGGGACCTTACGTAAGATGACCAACTCAATGAATCCAGGTACCTCTGGACTTGGGAGAAAAAAAAAAAAAAAAAGTGTTCAAGAACAGATCAAACTATGTATTCTGGAGTAATTTCTAGTCTTTAAATACATTTACTCATTTTCTTCTATAAAGTTTTCAAAAAAGAGTAACATATAATCAATACTCTCCCCATTTCTACCAGTGAGAGACTAAGGCACTATTATGATTGATGACTTCACTGAAGAAGTGTTAGTGCATCTACTGAATTTCTTTGCAGAGGAGGAGGACAGAGCTCGTAACAGCCTGAAAGATTCTGAGCTGAATTATACCTCTTAAGGAATGCTGACATATGCTACACTAATTCACAAGAATGTGAAAGCAATCTCTAGAACATGACAATTCAGTATCTGGCTGCAGTTAACAAGTGATTGGGAACATGATCTAAAACTCCAGCATCCCATTTATCTCAGGCTAACTGTTGACTAAACTGTTTTCAAACTCTATAAAAGGCAGGCACATTGCATAGGCATTTAGGCAAGGATTTATTCTCTGTAGCCCCTGAACAACTTTGTAGTTAAATAGTTAAAGAACACGGGTCAGAGAAACTATTGGCATTCATTATTTTTAGCCATATATATGTGTGTGTGTGTGTGTGTGTGTGTGTGTAAAGAGAGAAAAATAATATATAGGTGTATATATTTTAATCTGATAGCCTTACATCAATTTAGCTATGTATGCAACAGTTTGGAGTTTCTAGTGATGGTGCCTTTCCCCCAAGACTACTGTGCTAACCACACTGGTTGCATGACCATACTGGGTTGTAAAAAGGCTTTCTGGAGAACTTTAGCCTACTATTTTTTTAACTACTTTTTTTTTTTAGTATTTTTTACTACTTTTCTTTTATTACTTTGGTAAAGCATCTCACAGCATTTGCGATCTGCTGATAGGCAAAGGTGAAACTGCTGGCCTGAGAAGGTCAAGTGCTTGACAACATCCTCTGTGAAGGGCTCGGCGTTGATCATGTACTCTGTTGCCTCCCAGCACACCTATATTGAGGCTGCATCTGATCAGGGCGATAGACCATAGGATCCTGCAGACAGAGCTCTTGTTGATCTCATTTACTGACATGTAGGCAACACACTACCCAGCATTTAAAAAGGTTGGTCTCTGCCTTTTTTTTTACTTGCATGAAGAAGAGAGTGAAGAATTCTTACATCCACAATAAATATGGAGGGAAAGATCTAATTTTGGAAGGGAAAATGCTGCAGACTGGTCCTGTCTAATGAGAAAACATGAGTTAATTTACCTTTGTGTCTTTTATTCTCAGAAATCTACCAAGATTTTGTGTGTGTGTGTGAGATCAACAATATAGGAGAGAGAGAGACAGAGAGAGGTCAAGAAGTAAAAGCAATTCTGAATCATTGATTACAGTTTCTTCTGCATGCACACAGCAAGTCTAGCAAAGTGATTTTACCACAGGTCCTGACACACTGTCACTTTATCTGACAGAGAGCTACAAACATGTATTAAACTTTTCTTTTCACTTTTTTGATTTCATAGGATCTCCCTTCAGATTTTCTTTCTCTACCTTCTTCCAGGTTCCCATGTTTTGACAGTATAGCCCAAAGGCTGTTCTAACCAATACAAAGTTACCATTCTTATTTGCACAGAAAAGGAGACAGTCCTGTAGTGCTTCTTCATGCAAAATATAAATGAAAGCTTTGTGTTAATCATTTCCTTCATGAGCAGATCTCGGCTCCACTTGGAATATTTTTACTTCCACTCAAATATGTAAAACAGTTTTGAAGTCTGGATCCTTAGGAGCATGTAAGCATCTGAACTGATAGACAGCCCAAGAGCCCCTGAATGTAGCTGTTAGAAATTTCCATTGAATTCCCTGAATTCCCTGGATTGAGTTGTCTGACTTTTCTGATCAAACAAAATAAAAGTTTTTAAAGTTAGAAGAGCATTTTATGTTGTGCATAATGGTAAATCTACCTATCAACATTATTTTAAATGACAATAAAAAAATTAAGACAGAGGTTTCGAGTAAAACTTACTGAAAACTCATAATAATTGTGACTAAGCATTTCCACAGAAAGCATGAGCATGAGGTGCAATCTAATCTGAGTCATTCACTTAATAAATTTCTTTGCATGGGCTCTTACACAGCAACTCCTGACATTTAGTCATGTAGAAAATGTGTAGTTTTGAACACAGAGAGTGACTGTGGGTGCCACTTATTGATATTGGCATGCACATCTTGGATTAAGAACTTGGAGACAGAACAGACAATACAAAACTTGGATGAGAGGAAGAGAATAAACCCTGATCTTTGCAGAACAATGCAATGGTGGATTGCTTGTTATAACGACACAAAACCTGTCATTCAGATATAACTTTCAGAGGTATTTGTCTGAAAGGGTATTTTTGTTCCACTTCTGGAAAAAAGAAAAAAAAGAAAAAAAAAAAACAGTCAGGTTTGATCTCTGAAGGACATGATTCAAATTTGACTTCATTTTTCAGGTAAGGTTGAGCATTAACTCAGCCAGCGTCAAAACAGGCAGTCCTTTATAGTAATAAAAAAATGTTTTATGATCATAAGATAATTCAGATGAAAGTCATCTAGTCCTGCCTTCTGGACTTTATGTGCTATTGCTGAGTACTGAAAGTAGAGAAATGACCATAACTTTTCACTATAAAATTTTCCTATTTTGTTCAGTGCTGATTTTCAGGTTCATGCCAAGTCATGAATCACACAGGAACGCTATTTGCTTAAGCAAATGAAAACCATTGACAACTTGATGTCAAAACCTGATACATGTTGAGTAACAATTTGCAAATTATGCTGATGATAAAATTGTTTTTCAAGATCTTTCACAAATCATTGGCTCTCTTCAAAGTTGGTTTTAGTCTGGAGAGTAACATCTACAGGAACAAACTCTTAATTCAAGTTCTATTTCTGTGTGATTCTAAATGCATCCAGGGTTTTCTTTCAATAATAGAAATATGATATTTGTTCATACACTGTATGACTCTAAGACCCTCAGGAGTGGCTAGCTGCAGAAATATAAGAGCTTGATCATGTCTAAAGTCTAGAAGAAGCAGTTCTTAAGGTAATGTTTTTGCTCTTGTATTTAGCTCTTGGTTTCAATGTTCATATTCCAGGTTTCCCATTAATCAATGATACATTGATATTACAAAAGAGTGACATTATAAAAATATCAAAGCCCTTCCCAAACTGTGATGATTATTCTCATTAAAAGCAATTCTTATCCACAGGGGTATACAATTAAAAAAGAGGTAGACACTTTCACTTATTGAAGGAGTTCATAGAAGCACAGGTCACATTGTAAAAATTAATAAGGAAAAGTAGTAAGGACAGAGGTATTGATATAAGCAGAACTATCACCGTGGGAATAAATAATAATAATAATAAACTCATTTGAGGCTTTCTTTCTTTTTGCTAGAAGAGGAAAGCTTTGGAAGCCCAGTTCCACTTGGTCCATATCATATGTTGGCCTCCTATACAGTAGTAGGTATACATTTCACATCAAATGGAAATCAGTGTCTGACTATACTAAGAGGTGCTATACAGCTAAGACATTCCTTGCACAATGGAGCTTGCAGTCCAAATAGGAGCTCACACTGGAAAAAAAAAAAAAAAAAAAAAAAAAAAAAATCTAATAAAACCCCAGGCAGAAAACAAAATCAAAATAGTCTGTTCTATAACTCTCATTCTAAAATTTTTACCACTGAGCACAATAGACCCTAGATTACATTTCCAAGTATAAAAATAATCTCAGTTTACTCTAGTTTTGCAGCAAAGTGTTTTGTTTTTTTTTTCCAAGTTGCATACACTGTCACCTGTATTGTCATTTGATAGCAGAAAGAGTGTGTAGGCTGAGCAATTTCTAACATCCTTTGATTTTTGATTTTTTTTAAGAAACCTCACATACAAAATATGAGTTGATTATTTTAATTCCATTTTATTTGTTGTCAAAAGAATTGTAATTCAGAGTCTGATTTGTTATGTTGTGCAATATTTTGAAACCATTAATGAGCCAGCATGTTATCAACTACTCAGTAATTCTCCCCATATTTTTCTCCCTGCTAACAGGTTATCATCTTGCCATGCTCTGTGCTTTAGATTCAGTCATCTCTGGCACGCAAGGAAAGCCTGCAGCAACCAAGCAGGGCATTCCTTCAATCTGTATTTAACAGTTAATTGCAAACCTGTTCCTTGAAGTACTGCAACAATTCCTTGCTTCACTGCAAAGTCTTTGATATCAACCTACTGCTTTTGGAAAGATTACAACTTGTGTACTTGGCTACTCTGGTCAGATGTGCACGAGAACATCAAGTATGAAAGTAAAATTGCTTTCTGCGCTGCATGTGAACCCGTCAAACCTCTCAATTGCCATGTTAGATGTGTTTTGAACCAGTGCAAACCTGCCAGGGAGCTGCTTTGGGAGAATGGAAATTTCCAACAAGGATGTTGTCTTTCTGGATGGAAATGGAGGAAATAAATGTACAGGGTAGCCACAATTTGGGGTAAATTCACATAGCTTGCCAGAGCTGTTTTCAAATCAAATAAAGATCTATCCTCACTCCAGTAACTGAGCATCAAACACTATTCTCATTTCCAGCAGTGCAAATCTAGAATACCACCCTTAAAGTCTATTCATCAAGAGGATTTTAATAAAGATTAATGACTTCTATCAAGAAAGACGTGGCAGACATTGAATGGGAGCTTAAAATGACAGTTTCCAACTAAGTAGTTCAAACTGTAAGTTACACCCTGTCAATAGTGAGTTAAATTCAGAACACCCAGAATAGGAAGAGCAAAATTTACATACAGGATCAGCCGTGCTGAAGAATAGGAAAGGCTACATGACTTGTTATTTTATTATAATATTATGAGTCCACTAAACAGACATTAAAATATTTATATTTTGCATAGTCACATTTGTATAAATTCATTGTCCTCAATACCGCTAGTACTTCACCAACATTTTAGTGGTGTCCATATCAATATTAATGGATTGCCCCAAATGTATCTATAGTCTGACATTAGAGAATCATGTGCATAAATGCTTAAACTAACTAAGTATTGATTTGTTCTTTCTTTTGCGGAAAAGGAGTTTGAGAAGAGTGGGGTCAGGAAATGCTGACTGTATTGGGAGTTTTGAGATATCTTTGGCTCCAGGCAGTCTTACCTTACACCTGGGTATGATCCAGGGCTTGCATTGGCTGTGGATGAAGACATCAGTCCATGCTGACTATTATTTGTTTTAAAAAACTCTTGTAATACCATTTGACTATGAGAATCTCCTTATAAGTTTGCAGCTCCTCCATGTGTTTGGTGATTTTTTAACCACTTTTTGTGCAGAGTTATTATTTACCTATCCATACAGTTCTCTGCCTGCTCAATATATGTCTCTTAAGTAGGTTCCAGTAACTTGTTTATTCCAGGCTAGACTTGCAAGATCCAACTTCATCCAGGAAAACATAGCCATTATAATACTTTTCCAGCACCAATGGACCCTGTTCTACACTGTACACATAGACATCAACTACAGGGTATATTGGCAGGGTTAGCAAAGAAAAGCCATGGACCTGAGAGCTGCCAGTGAGTTAACAGGTCACCAGTATGTGTTTCCTACTGCTCAAACAAGCCTTTTTCATCCAACTGAGAGCAAATGGCAGATCAAAATGATCCACAACAAACTCATCATTATTTTTTTTTAGCTCTTAAGAGGCTGCTGA
Source organism: Heteronetta atricapilla (assembly GCA_011075105.1). NCBI lineage: Eukaryota > Metazoa > Chordata > Aves > Anseriformes > Anatidae > Heteronetta > Heteronetta atricapilla. Next base: position 4,665,223 of record CM021731.1, on the reverse strand, counting down.
AATCATATTGCATGAGCGTCTGCAGCAGAGATGCCAAAGAATTTCTCTAAGGAGTGAACATTTTTGACTTGGACCTGGAACTCAACTTGTTCTATAGTATACAACACTTACAAATTTGTCCACATCCTGTTTTAGATATGAGTACCAGAAATGCAAGTATTATTTTACTATCGATCTCAGTGATGTCATATTTCTGATTAGCATCAGCTTCTATTGAACTTAATAACCCACACAGATTGTATACCCACATGTATATGCTAGGATTGTATCATATGCCTTAACAATGTAGTTGTTTATATGTATTTGAAGGGTATACATATACATTTATTAAACCCCATACCTATGCTTCCTTGGTTCCAGATACATGTGCTTTATTACCAAACTATCAACAGTGTTATAGTCTTAAAGCAAAGGACCCTTTTCTCAGACATTTAAATATACTTAATAACTGTGCTACCAAAACTTTTGGAAAGGCTATGAGTAAGAAACTATATTTTTCCTGTAATTCTCCTGATTGAGCCCTACATCACTTGAAGAATTTGCTTAGAAAGTTGCTTTCTTCATACAAGTGTATTTTTTATTATTTTTAATTAATAATTAATTTAAATTTTTAAAGTGAATTTATTATTTGGAAACATAGGATTCCAACAGGTGCTTTTGTAAAATGAAGTTGAGCTCTGCAAACAGTGTTTCAAATCCATTTGAGTAATTTTTGTGTTCTTCAAGGCTATATTTACATGATAGTAGTATTTGCTGCAGACGAAGGATAATATTTCCTCTTTGCTTCTTTTTCCCATGTATGAAACCACAAACTGGAGAAACAAATGCATATATATATATGTTTATATTCCATAGGGTTGCATGCACATTATTAATTTTAGAGACTTCAAGCGATTGTATGTACAAATGTATAAAACTGAGAATAGGGAGACCTAAACTAAAACATTGGAACAGATCAACCAGAAGTGTTGATCTGTGTACTTTAAATTAAAAACTGGATACAGATATGAAATTTTCAAATGACATAATTCTGACTTCCTAGCAAGCAGAATGCAAAGAAGAGTAAAAAGTGAAGACTGCATTTAGGGAAGTTTAAATACCATTGTTAAATCTGGGAGGTTGGCTTATTTCTAAAATGTGCAAATACCAAGACAGATACTGTAGGCTAAGAAATTTTGCTTTTGAGTTCAACAGGATCAGGTCTGTTGCCAGAACACCTTCGCCTGTGGCAGTATTACCATCAACATCTATTGAAACCAACTTATCATTCATGGGTTTGGAAGTTCAGCTTAAAAACATATAGTCTTGTGCTTGCCTTCTGTGTCAAGATATAAAAAGAAAAAGCTTTCTTCCATTACTCCTCACAGAATAGTTTTATTCTGCAGAACAACTGGTTTTCAATTTTCACATCAGGACCTTATTCTCTTTATTGCCGAGTTTACCATACAAAGTCACAAACATATTCATTTCTCTTTTGCTAGCAATTAGTTCTTCAATACATAGGCAGATGTTACTCTTTAGCTGTAGCCTAAATATATGAGCTCCTATTTGCCATAAGATGTAATAGATCATGTTCCACATATAATTTTCAAATGACTTCAAGCCTTAATCATAATAAAGACTCAAGAGTTAACATTCCTTTCATCTACAGATTATTACTGAACATTTCTAATAACCTAGTTAAGTTGTATGAAAAGCACAGAAAGAGACATGAAACAGATTTCTCTTCTCATTTTCTTCAATACTGGGGAAAAGAAAAAGACAAATCCAGCAACAATATGTTTTTTTTTTTTTTTTTTTCCTTTCTCTTAGTGCTTTAATGCAGTGATTTTCTTTGAAAGAAAATAGGTTGCAAGCAGCTGGGAAAGCTATTAAATGTTGTTCTTGTTTTCTGTGCCACCTGTGAAAAACCATGCAAAAGATTTTAGTCTTTGTTTAAGTATTTTTTCCTTAAATTCATTCATTTAAATGGGATTACAATTCTTTTGATCCAAAGAAAAAAAAAACTACAGCTATAGATTCTATTTTTAGTGTTCATTATATACCTTTAAATTATATATTTAAAAGGTATGACTTCATTGACAGGCTGGTGATATACCTTGGTAATTACATTATACCAGTCAATAATTACCATTGCCAATGACACCTTCATGCCCTGCACCAAGTACAGGTAGGGAGAGAAAAAGGAGAGAAGGGTGAAAAGTTATTCCCATCCAGGTGTAAGATCTTTTTACTGCAATTGGTTTTGTTCCTTGTAGAGTTCTCATGTTAGATTAAATTAAGTGACATGGCCTAACAGGCTGGATATTGACTCAAAAATCAAGAAAACATTCCATGAGCTGGGACACGTGGGTTCATGAGAAATGTAGTTATGGCAAAGAACCCATGAAGAAACATTGAACATGACTCATCTAAACTACAGTTTCCCTTACTTTGCAACAGCATAGTTGGGAGTAACTGAAAGCTGGTGTTACCATTTCAACATTTCTGACTTAAGAATTCATTAGATTTTTTTCTTTCCCCAAAATTTGACATTTAGTTTGAAACCAGACTGAAAGTACATGTTGACAGAGTGGAAATTTCTCTGTGTTGAAATTCCAGCCTTGGTTCTGATAACCCATATTTGGTTGGAATCACCGGACCTTTCTGAATTATTTATTGTTTTTTTATATTCAAGGTGCCCTTTCCAAACAGACATGAAAATATTTGGCCTCTGCTATTTAGATCTTGTGTCATGTTATAACTTAAATAGCTAGTCCATTTAAACTGTTGACATATATAAAAATGATACTGATGTTTAAAAAATATGTTTGTCCTCCTTCACTGAACTTACAAAGAGTCACCATTTATTTTATTTTATTTCATTTTATTCAAAGCTTTCTGAGGAAAAGGAGGGAGAAATTGAGACTGATACCATCCTCAACAAAAGTTTAACTGGGAAAATTTCTCAAAGTTCTGAAAAAGACCTGAAAGGAAACAAGGTTGACGATGTCACTGATAGGTCACAGATGATTAACTTCTATGATAGAAGGGAACAAAATAGGGAAATTGTTGTTCATTCTTCTTCAAATCAGTTAAGCTATGTCATTTTGACTCTAAAAAGTCTGACCTGTGGGAATCTGAATGTAAAAATAAAAAAAGAGTGAAGACTATACTCTGACTGGCATGCTAATTTCATTCTGCCTCAGTTTCCTCATTCCTAAAATGGGCAAAATAAGCTTATGGGCTGCACAGAGTGTCTGGGGAAAATTTGAGAATAAGGAGCAGTTATTACTGTTCCCCTATTTTGTTGTAAGTGCAGCTGTTCAAAAGTATAAACTCTCTGCCCTCACCATCCTCTGCCTTATGAGCCAAGTTGCCACCAGCTCATTTACAACTAGCTGAATTTCTCTGTAAGTGCCAGCTTTTAAATAAAAAATAAAATAAAACAAATAAATAAATAAATAAATAAGAAGAAGAAAGATTCCTTCTTTTGACCAAACCATTTAAATTAAGAGAAAGTGTTCAAAATAGGCTCTTTCCAGAACTGATGTTTAAGGACAGACTCTGCCCTTCCTTAGAAAAGCTCTTTAGAAATGAAGTGATACAACAGCACCATTACATGGAGCAGGATTAGCACCAGACCATTCATTTCCCTGCCTTACTCACCAAACAGCATTTCTCCATAGCTCTGCTCCACTGATTGGAAAGACTGCAGCTTAATGGCCTTTCATTGCAAACTTCCTTTCAGTGCCCAGCCCAGCAATTAGGCCCCAGCCATGCTTCACGACCTCTGACTGCCTCACTGTGAGCTTTGATCAGATCTTTGCTCACTGACACACATCTAATAGCCCACCAAGGCACCAACTAAGCTATCATGTCCTAATTTATGCCTCACCCTGCATCCTAGGCCAAATAAGGATTGTAATTAGCTATTATACCAGCCAGAAGTTTGACCTGACCTCCTGTTTGGAAGTTGGGCATGGAAAAGGAAAGAAATGAGAAAACTACTGAAAATGAATTTTGTGGGGCTCTATAAAACAATGCAAGATCCATGCACAAGCAGTGGTCCTTCATCAGAGAAGACTGAACTGGTATTGACATTTCTGCTGACCACATAACATCATCAGTAGCCAAAAATGCAAATTTTCTTTCTGCAGGAGTCTGTCTCATTTTGGTAGCAGATAGTTCTTCTAAGATCACGCACTGTTGCTACAGACATGAGTACAGTTAAAGGAATGAAAAATGCTAAGAAGCCCAACAGTTTTACAGTTAAATACAAGAGATGTGAAAGGCCTGGGTTTCACTGTCACTTTTTTTCATATGGCTTCTGATTTTATTTTGAAATGACATAAAAAAGAGATGTGGAAGCAAGGCAAACACCAGCAAAAGAAAAGGTTTCATTTCAAGTCTTTTTTTTTTTTTTTTTTTTTTTTTTTTTTCCAGACCAAAATGAAATGTTTTACTTCTGAGCCCTTGGAAAGGATGTTTATTCTACTCTAAATAAAACTGAAGTATATTTTTAAATGAAACATCACCTCAAATTACTTTGAAAGAGTCCAAATAAAAAACATTTACATTTTTTTCCAGAATCTCTTTCCCACTTTCCTACAGCTTTTTTTTATTATTATTTTCCTCATTTGAAAGGGTTCTCTTCGATCAGCATGAATTCAAAAAATATTTCAGTCAACTGACTTGTATGATTTCAGTGGGAAAATTTCCTACTTGCTTCAACCATTCCATTCTGTGTGGCCACCTCTCATGAGCCAGAAAGAAAGCAGAACCCTGGAGAGATGTTAGCTTTCCTGAGGCTACTGCTGCAGCAGGGCACACTCTCATTTGGCACACACACTCCAGCATACAGCTATCCACCAGACAGCACAGGCAGAAGAAGATTCAGGTTGTCTTTTATTCCAGTCGGACTAGGATGAATGCTGTGTGCACATCTAGCTTTGTTCTGCCTCTACTTCTGCTTAAGACAACAACTTCTGACTCTCTCCCAATGGAAGACTAACATAATCTGCTGCAACCAGCATTCAACCCATTGACCAAGCTCCTTTCAGCATCTGTGGGCTTATCGTGGGACCTCTGACAAGAGCAGGTGAAGGTAAGAAAATTATGGATGGGATTTTATTTCCTGAAAGTATGGAGAAGAAACTAGAATTAAGGAACATCCTTGTCTGGTGAGTTGGCTACATTGAGCTGACTAACAGATGCGTGAGGTTTAGTGTTGTTTTATTTTAGCTAAGTTTCAGATCTTAAGTGATTTTCCAAACTGTAGGCAGACTGATATGCTGAAGAGCTGACTTGACCATTTCTCTGTCAGTTGCTAGAGGAATGAAAACAGCTCTCTTAGGTGTTTTCATATCCAAAATGTCTGGTCACAATTGTTATCTTTCCATCTGTTCTAACAGGTCACAGAAACCACAAGTTTTTATTTCCCTAGGATATTCTAAAATAATCTAAGTAACAATATCTGTGATGCATGGGGTTTTCTAATGAGACATGACTTCTTTTAAAGCATCAATTCATACTTTGTTGGGATATTTAAACTTGTTTTTAAAGTCATATTTATATGCTAGATGTGTCAGAATGAAAAAAAAAAAAAAGTAGCATAATATATTTTAAAAAAATAACATGATCATGAATGTAAAAGCTGTTTTATCTTTTCATAGCTGCTTTTAATCTATAGTGCTATATTTCTCAGTTTTGTTCTGCTTGAAAAAAAACCCTAAAGTTCAGATATGAAATTTTATACAGTGAGAGGATAACAGAGCTCGAGCCTCAGCCTATCTGTGAAGGGGCATCAAGGACACAGTCTCAAAATATCAAGTGACCTAAAACTGGTCTTATGAACTTTTTTGAGAGCAACCTGGAACCTCAGCCAGGATCTCAGTGACTGCAAACACCAATGGTGTCCCACAGCCTGGGACATGCAACACCCTAGGGATAGTTCCTGACATCCTTACACTGAGGAATACATTGACTATTTTTGGTTGCAAAAGTTCTGGCCACCTGAAATCCAAATTATATTTAACTGAGTCACAATACTCTGAAGATGTCTCCTTTCTTGACTTTCTCAGTACCTCCTTAGGTCTCCTTTCTGGCAGAACTTATATTCCCTAGTTTGAATGGGAAGTCATTCAGGATCCAATTCACACAGGAGGTCAAAGTTTCCAGATAAAAAGAATTCTTCTGGCTTGCTTGAAATGAATTTAGTCATGCAATATCCTCATCAGGATGAGACAGCTGATCTTCAGGAAATACCTCTGCCCTCACTAACAGATCCACTGTCTCCAGAAAGCAGTAGCACTGCTCTTTCAAGGGAGATTCAATAATCCAAACACAAGAACAAGGTTCATCAGATGTTGACAACACACCATGAGGAAGGGATTACAAATCTTAGAAATCTGTGTTGGACTGGTATTTGTTAACCATTAATTTGCCTGGGGAAAGAGATGTGGTATCTGGAACACCCCATGCCTTAGCTTTGGAAAAAAATTCTGATGTGGAACAGTGCAGAAGCCCTGAAATGAACAAGTGAGTGGAGAAGGTCATTGAATAAAATGTTCTTTTTTGAGCAGTGTGGACCTGAAATGATTATTTGACATTTTATTTTAAGTCAGTGCTGATAAAAGTATATTAATAATATGAAGAGCAGAGGAGAGCTGAATACTTAACGGGGCAAATCAGGATCTGAATCAAATATTACACTTTGAAGAGAAATCAGCAATGGACAAAGAGAGGGATAGCTATTCTACCAAAAAAATAAAAAATAAAAAAGATATAACATGATCCAAAAGGTGGAATTAGAAGCCAGACAAACATGGGCTGGAACAAATGAGGGCAATTAAATAATGGAACTACTCCCTCTACCACTGTTCACTTTCAAATCTAGAGTGATATCCTCTGTGATTTTTGGATCTACTGAAAGAAACATAGAACAGTTAATGCAGGAATTACTTCAGAGAAGTCCCATGACCCCTGTAACTTAGGAGCTCAAGAAAGATGAGAAAATAAATCCTTCTGGCTTTAAAAAGCCTTGAGTTAAGATCCTTTCCAAAATGTTAAATGTTTAAGGAATTTGATGGGCAACATAGCTACTGTGAAATTGATTAAATGGGGGGTGGGGGGAGGGGGGTGTTGTTTTCTTGTTGTTGGTTGTTTTGCTGTTTATTTGTTTGTTTTTAAGATAGAAGATAATTAACTTATGGAATGCATTGCTGTGGGATGTAAGTGGAGCAAATATTTTGAATTCATGTTAAAGATTGTACACCTATTTGAATAACTGGTTAACTTATGATCCAGAGAAATTTCCCTATATCAGAACACTTGATTAGACAAACTTAATGTTACTGTGATTTTCACAGCTGTTTAGATGCTATTTCTTTGCTTCAAGTGGAATGGTCTCCAAAATGATGCCTCAGGCCAAAGGTACAAGCCTGTTTTTGAAGCAAATGTTTTTGAAGGTATCATTTACTCAAGAAAATTCTGTTTTGTTATACAGAATAAATGTTGGCCTAAGAAGCATAAAAAAGGTCTGGATTCAAGGCAGGATCTAACCTGCAACTGTTAGAACTATTCAGAAATATCCAAATTCCAGGGTCAATTAGAATACTGAAGAAAAAAAGAAAAAATAATAAAAAAAAAAATATACAGTCTTGCATACTTACCTTTGCTCTGGCTCCTAATTCCTTTTTACTTATTGAAAAATAACTTGCTTATGTGATCTTGGAACAATCTGCTTTAAACAGAAATCACCATGTTATATTAATCAAAAGCTTTTTCCTGCCACCTCATAATCAAAGCCTTGGGAGAATCTATATTGTGAAGTATGTGCCTTATATTTAAAAGGTACTTAATTTCAATATGGACATGATTGTGTTTCAGGGAAGGCCTTTGCTTAATATTTCTTCATAACACAGCACCTTACGTAATATAATTTCAAAGCCTCCCCCTCCTTTTCCATGTTTTTTGCTCTCAGTAATTTTTTGTCAAATTTATTCATTTCCTGCACACCTATTTAGCACTGTTCCTACTGATAGTTTGTTTACTAACTGTCAAAAGGACAGTTAGTAAACAAACTCAGATTTTATTTTTTATTTTTATTTTTCTTCAGGAATGGTATGAGGCTGAGTCATTTTTTTCCCCCTGGAAAGTGTTTATGTTGGGAGGTGCTTGATTTTTAATAAGATGCTCCCAAATGAAACATTTCCTTTTGAACTATTTCAAAGCATTGAAATTAATGTCATTATTTTTCTGTTATTTTTCAGGAAAACTGAGGTTTAAACAGCAGAATTTCCAGGGGGAGAACTTCTGTTTCTAAGAGAGGAAACATTTTCTAAGATGGAAGGGGAAAAAGCCACTTTTTTGGAGGCAAAGGATTCTACATTAGGACTAAATATGTGCATGCATATATTTTCACTGTTTCCTAATAATCAGATATTCCAATCAGCTTAATTGTAGAAACAGTGTCAGGGGCTTTCTCTTACACATTGTGCAGAACTGCTGAATCAGTGTTTCTCAGTGGAACTGCATGTCAAGCACTGCCAGCTGCTCTACTTTGGGCACATTTTTTTTAGAAAACGTCACTTCTATATACAGTCGTTTTGACAAGGGATCTATGTACTTGCCTGCTTTGATTTCTCTCTCAGTGACTGTCCTCCAGGAAAGGTCTTCCTCTGCAACTCACTTTGTGTGGTCTGAAATTTTGGTTCAGATTTAGTGACATGACATTACAAGTTTCTATCTATTTATTTATATTTTTTCCAGGAACTTTAAAGAGAATGAAAGTGTGAGCAGCCCATTCCAGTCTCCTAAACACTGATTTTTAAGGTACAGTTATACAAGCAATGGCTAAGATGTAGCTTGGATGTGAACTTTCAACTCAACGGCTGCATCCTGATCACTGCTCGTCATGCATGCATAAAAAATGTGAAGCAGCTAAACTCTCCACAAAGGAGGGATGAATCACCTTCTGTATGCTTTAGGATAAGGGCATGTCAGTGTACAGGTACTGTAGAGGAATGAAACACTGTGGGTTTATGGCCTCTCTACTTCCCTGTAAAAGCCCATATTCAGAGTCTGCACCAAAGAAGCATTGGGCATTCCCAACTAAAAGAGAAAAATTCCTGAGTTTATAACACAAATTAAATATTCCAGAGTGTAAAACCATCAATAATAAAATCTGACAGTATTTAAGAAGCTTCACAATGGGGAATAATTGGTAATTTAAAGGATATAAACATTGATTTGGGAAACATTATTTATCTAGGTAATAGCCTCCAGTCTTTTTCCCAGTTGCAGTATTTCAGCTTGCCCTGAGAGTGAGAAGCAATCTTTCTGCTGGCATCAAAATCCTGCTGCGGCTGGAAGGGACTCGATGCACTTGAAGATGTGATTATCCACAGGAAGGAGAGATCCTGCAGCCCTGGTCATGACAGGGTGGTGTGCTGACTCCACAAAATGTCCCCTGCCAATTTGACAACTGCATGGTTTGCAGTTTTGGAAATCCAAGCATCTTTCTGGGTATTAGTCTGGAGGCTGAGGGCAAGAAAGAAGCTGCAGAGTTGTGGATGAGGGATTAGCAAGTGCGCAGAGGTCACGGTATTAAACAATATGTAAACTTCACGGTTTAGGCCCTGCTCCAGCAAACAGGGTTAGGAGTTGAACAGAGCTATTTTCTTCTATCACTGGCTGTCCTCGAGTCAGTATAGCAATAATATCTGGTAGCTGACAATGGGGTCCCGTGATTATAAATTTATTTTGTAAATACCTACGTGGCAGAGGCTGGTTACAAAAGAGCTCATAACCCAAAAGCAGCAGACAGGCAAAGATTGTGAGCAAAGACAAATGCAATCCAGGATGTTCTGCTCCCCTCTGCTGAGTTTTGGGGAGGAGACAGTAAGTCTACTGCTCTTTCTGCTCACTCCTCCCGATAAAACCTTGGTTAATTTAAGGTGTAGGCAGGCTAGCTTTGCACATCTATCTGAAGTTTAAGGAGTTAATGTATACTGCTGCTTTACTGCTGAAAGACAGAATACAGGAGTGTTTCTAGTGCACATTAGTGGTGGTTTAAGCAAAGCCAACATGGAGCTTAAATTCCTGCTGTTTCTGCTGTGATGATTCTCTTCATGTCACAGAGAGGGGAACTGTAGTGCAGAGGGTTCTGGCATGTCATGAAGTCACCACAGTTAATACAGAAGCAGGTAAAATGGAAGGGTTTACACTTTGCTGAAGGCTGCTGTTTAATACAGAAATAGCTACTGTCACAGCATGGGCTGTTTGGGCCATTACTTTTGAATAAGAAATGTGTAATTTATGTTTCAACATGTGGCCAGTGCTTATGAAGGGAAGCCAGCTGGCCACATCACAGCTGCAATGTTTGATGAGTCCCTTCTTTCACTGTCCCCATTGTGTGAACCCAAGAGCAGAACTGTGGATAGGCAGGAGGGAGAACACAAGGCCTACTGATGCTTTTTCCTTCTCCAAGCATTTTATTGTAGCCTGCATCCCTTCGCTTACCAAGGTGTATTAAGTCTCCATGACAGGAAGTCAGGAATGTAGATTTATTCAGAGTTGTTAAAACAGTGGCACACATCCCAAGGAAGACAAATAGCCTTTTGTGAGATAATTTGCTAACACTGTTCCACCCTAACATGTATCTGTCCTGTTATCGCATGACTAATATGGACATAACCCTGCGCACTTTTATCAGACATGCATACGTATGTCAGCCTGATTTGTGTCTCACTTGGACGGGTGAAGAAGCCAATGGACCTGTGCCCAAACAAAACTCGTTGAACTGAGATCAAAATCTACTGTGCACTCTTAATTTGCTCCTTGTACTTTTTGCAGTAAGTGGCTTTAGTTCAGATGAGCATTTGCAGTAAGTCATTCAGTCATTTCTTTTACATATGAAGAAGAATTCATGGAAAAGAAGCATTTTATATTCACTGTCAACATTACATTACTTTCTGTTAGTCATGTTATTCTTTTGGTTAAAAGAACAGTGAGCATCTGATCGGGAGAAAAACCTACCCTGTGAGTAATCCCATACCATGAGTAATCAAAACAGGATGTATCTTATTCTCTTGTAGCATCTTAACGAATGCTACAGAATTCTATAGTATTTTAATGACTAACCTGATGTAAATTAAAATCTGATTTCAATAATATTATTACTCTCCCTGCTGATAGGGAAACTGAGGCATGGAGCCATTCAAAGTCTCTGGATTCCAATTCAGTGCAAACTTCAACTAAGCTTAAATAGAAAGAAAAGAGGCCTTTCAGTTTCACTACTAACACAGGATTAGGGAGATCTGACTGTGCCTCTGTCAGATTTCTTGTGTGCGTTTATCCTCTTTCAGTGAATGGCAGGTACTGCCTTTGCATACCATCTGGTTAGGTTGTGGGAGCTTCAGGGACAGGAATAATTCTTTCTTGGGCACTTGAATAGTTCTTAACAAAAACAGACACTCCTCCTGGCTTTGCTATCAGTGTCAGTGGTGAGGCAGAAGGTTGCCAAATAAATTTTGTGTTGAAAAATTATTTTTTTGATTCCTCCGGAATGTGCAACTTTGACAAAATCAGCCTCCTTGGAAGCTGAACACTACTGCTTTCCTCCACAGACATTAATATGTCTGATAGTGAGCTCTGGGACAGAGATCTATGCTCTCTCCATACAAGTAGCACATGTTATGACCTGTTTACACTGAAATTTAGACCCAAAAAAAGTCTCTCAACTCCCAATCAATGGATAAACAAATAGCTCCAGTCACATCCTACATACAATTTCCAAAAGTACCTACATCCTTCTCTTCAGAACCAAACAAATCAAGAGATTCCACAAATAGTTATCAGTGTTCATGTCTCACTGAGAGGTATTTGTGTTGGCTGGCACTGTTTTGCTGTTAACCCATGCGATCAGGACAGGCAGGTCCATGCTGGTGTCGCAATACCATCACGGAGGATGCTGGCTTTCCTTTTACACCAGTAGGTGACTCTGCACTTATGCTACCATTTCTCTGCATTTACCTTGTTGGAACCAATGGCATAATTCTGTCCAGGAATTTTGTCTTTCAGCTTCCTAGAGAACAGATGAAGCTACACAAAGAACTCTCTTTAAGGAAATAATAAAAGCTCTAGTACCATTAATGTGCTAGAGAAGAAAGCCACAGGTACACAAATAAAAGTGATCCATTTACACAAATAAAAGTGATCCATTGACCAAAGTGATACACCCACTACATAAAAGCACTGTTTTTTTTTATTATTTTTTCTGATCATTTTAAAAGCATAATTCTTTTTATTATATTTGAGAGGTAATAAATCCAGATCAAATGAATACCTTACAAACTATTCTTCTGCAGAAATCCACGAGTCTCTGCTTTTTCCTGGCAAACTGAAGTTAGCTTAAAATTCCTCAATCTTGACATATTCTTCCCCATCATAAAATGCTCTAGTCAAAATAAAAGTTTTGAATGAAACTGTATGAATTGTTTACCATTCTACAAGAAGAAAATAGATATATATATATATTCAAGTGTATTATACTGTAACATTTATATTCGTGTTTCAAATAACTTTAAAACATATTTATTTGACACAATATTTATTTAGAGAAGGACAAATGTAAAAATAACATTAAATGATCAGACTGATTTTTTTTTTCTCACTATTTCATTTCAGTTCCTAAGAAAATTATGAGAAAAAATAAAAATAAAAAAAAAGCTATGCTGTGATTCAGAACAGTTTCTCATTTCCAAATACCCCCAAGAGTGGAAACCATGAACTCTAATCACAGCTTTCCCACTCTCTGACCCTGCAATGGATATCAGAGTCAAAATGTTAGAAACAATAAAGCAGTTCAATGTAGATTCACTCTTCCCATTTTACACACCTCTTTAATGGTGGCCTCTTCATTTTCAAGTACTCATGTCAAGGTCCTTCCCATTTTCATTGCTCCGTGTCTCACAGACTGTGATATCCAGGTGTTCTGGACATTTCCAGTGGGTATGTTGCCTCTCTATTTTTTAACAGTGACACTGTAAATATTTCAGTGCAGAGGGATAGTTGGCTTACAAAGCAAAATATTTTTAAATTCATGGGTAATTTTACTTGCTTGACTACAAAGTGAATTGCAATTATTTATATCCTATGAGACCAAGTGACACCTTCTAACGTTTAAAATATTTTTATAATCCCTTTTTATATCTGTGTTCCAGTTAAAAGAAAAAGAAAATCAAATTTTGTAATTTTAATATCCAGAATATTTTAAGATCTCATACAGCCCAGTTGGACATTGCTTGATGCTCAGTCTGCAATATAAATCAAAAGCAACCTTACAGGTCATCATTAGACCTCATTCACTCACCCTTAAATAGATGTAAATCAAGAGTAAGTACAGAAAAAGGAAAGAAAAGGAAAAGGAAAAGAAAATCAGTAGCATCATGAATTGAAAAAGAACTAGTCCTGCCGAGTCTGCATTTCTGCACCATTTGGCAGCAGTGACTGCACTGCCTGCAGATGAAGAAAATTGTTACAGGGCTGAGCCTGAGCAGAAGTGCTTATTTATAGCAGATCATAAATCAAACAACGAGTCCTTCCAAACACCATTCACACTTTCCAGTTATTCCACACTACAAGGTGACATGAGAGTTTTCATGGCTCACGATAAATGATTCCAGGAAGACAGTAAGAGGGCTGGCATGGGGGGAGCAGGGGAAGAAAATGCCAATTAATAATTGAATTACTGTGAAATAAGTACTTTTAGTGGGATGGCTTTGATGTAGTGAATAGACTCAGGTGCAGAGAAGTGGATTTAATTGTAATGCATGGATTAAGATAGACATGGAGAGCAGACTTGCTGTATGTAGAATAACTTCTGATAGTTCAATTCTGGTGCATTTTCATTTTAACTGACTTAGTTGGCTCTCCTATATATATGCACACATTTAAGAGATCATAAGGTTGCCAAAAAAAAAAAAAAAAAAAAAAAAAAAAAAAAAGCTCATGCATAAAGATTACTCACCTTCATTGTGGCACATTGTGTCTTACTCTTCTAAGACTAGCCTTCTCTTCATAATGTTTCTGGAAACTAAGCAGTGCAACATGTAGCTTTGAGAATTTCAGAGCACCTTGGACAGAAATTTGCAGTCTAACCCAGCTAAATTATTCTAAATTAATGTATTTCTAGTCATCAGTTATCTACTGCTGTGACTAAGCAAAAACCCTGTGATTCCAATTTACTGGGGAAGTTCACTTCACTTATTTTTAAATATCTACATCCCTAATATCTAATCTTCCTGAGATCCCTTGATAGTCAAGGGATATGGTTCTAATGACATATTCTACATGACAATTTTATGATAGGGTGAACTTTGCCCAGAAAGTGACTATTTTCTTCCACTAACCACCAAGGAAATGTAACACAGACATAGATTTCAGCTGCTGATGGGTATGCAGAGCATAGATATGTTCTCAGTACCTCCCATCTGGTTCCTGTTTAGCTGCAGCAGCTGAAGCCACACCAGAACCAGCTGTCCCTCAGGCCCTTAGCTGGTGATTATCTCCCTGATTGCAGAGATACCAGAAGCAAATGAGAATTAGATCCTTGGATACTACAGCCAGATAGCTCTATCTGGGAAGTTAAACCATGCTGACCTGAGGCTATGAACCAGCAGAACAAAATGGCGACCTGGTTGTTCTGTGAAAGACAACATCTGGTAGACAGGTGAGGCAGAAGACAAGGAGAGATTAGAAAGACAATGTCATCGTTATCATTAGTTTTATCAAAATCCAAAAAGACCCTGAGTCGTAACCTTACTTAGGAAGTAAAACTGTTCTTGATGCGATCTGGAGTAATTTTGGTTTGCTTCTAGCTATACTTGGAAGACACTGTCATTTCCAGCTCACTGAAGAATCAGATAGGTGGTCTAAGCTGACTTTCCATCTATCTGTTCAGTTGTCACGTTCTGGTCCAAGCATGATGCAACCACTAAAACACAAGAAAATCAGCAATGAGAAATGCTTAGTGCACTTATTAAGTACTGGAACATAATCTTGAAGAACAGGATGTGAACTGCAGCTTGGGAAAGAATGGATGAAGTAAGCCTGTAAATATATTTGGTTAGGAGATTTTGCAAAAAGTACATGCTGCAGAGATTTTTGTGGGGTTAATTCTGCCTTGATAGATGCTTAGCAATGGACTACATGGACTATGTCCACATGCACCTTCAACTCTGACATTTTTTTGTGTGGGAAATTCCCCTGGATTTATGTTTTTTAAGGAAAATAAAGGCTAAATTAATCTCTGGGAAGGTTGTTCTCCTCTGGAATTTATGAAGCTGTCTGAAGCAAAGGTCTTTCCTTGTAGGCACTTCCACATCTAACTGCAGAGTGAGTGGGAGTGAATTATAATTGCACCCTACAGGAAGTGGTTGAAGGAACTTCAGCAGAAGAGGCAGCACCTTTTGTCCAACCTGGGAGCGCAAACAAACATAATATGATAATTTGGGAGACCTGATTAAGGACTGACTACACTTCTTGTCCCTATCACATTCTGCAAGGGTTCTTCTATCACTTCATCCTTCATTTAGAACCATCTACCTGATTTGTGCAAGTCCACCACAGTGTAACTATGCCTACTCTGAAGTCACACTGAGAACACAGTTGAATTGCATCAGGTCATCATGGTGCCCGTTGCCCAAGACAAAGCACTAAATTGAGATAAATTATTTCAAATTACATTTAAACTTAGGTTTTCATATGTGTGTAGATATATTTTCATATATGCACACAATATATGCATTATCTAATATGTATGTATATATAATGAATACATATATATTATGCAAATGAAAAATATACATGTATGTGTATTACAGGCAGAAATGTACATGAGTACATATACATGCTACATATGCAGTAACAAGGTAGTCTGATCATATATATATCTATATATAGACCTATGTGTGAATTAATACACACACATTTACATTTGGGTATATATAGGCATAGCATGTATGTATTTGTACCTCAATCTATGTTCACAGGTTTATGCAGTAATAGGTTTTTTGTCTACATCTATGTCAGCTTACAAACACATATGAGTACTTGAAAATTTTGATATATTAGAGGGTGTGGGAAAAACAAAGACACGTGGACAGGTTACAGTTCATGATGGTGCCCAAATATCATACACGTGAATGCATGTCTTTGCATGTGTTTAGAAGCAAAATATTAATGATATTTGCATATTTGCTCACATCAGTTTTGTTTGCCAGAAAGCCTTCCTTGAAAGCCAAGATTGTTGTTATCATTATTTTAGTAACAAAGCAGCAACAGAAGCTGGGAGATTTAAGCAGACATAGAAAAGTGTCATCTAATAGTCCATCAAACAGCTCTTGTCACACAGATAAACCTTTTATCTCTCTCTTCCAGATTCTAATCAAGGGTACAGTTTGCATGTTTCTTGTGTCACTGCAGCAACCAATTCATCTGGGATTTCCTATGCCCTGGGAAATAAACTCATTTTGACCCAAATGAGCATTTCAGTGTCTTGTTTTATCTTTTCACATTAACATTGATGATTATTTGTTAGTCAGGACACCAAGAGTGCATTTTCTCACCAAAGGGATGGGCTGCAAGACAGAGTGTATCTGCTTATTTGGAGATTTTTGAACACAGAAGAAAACCAAAACTCTTTCTGGGAAATGTATTCACAAAGCAAAGTTTTCATTGTGGTTACCAACCCATTTAAAATACTCTGAAATCTGAATCTTAAAGAGTAAATTCCAACATTTTTATTATTTTAAAATTCTGTTTATAGTTTCCACAGTTTTTCTCATTATCCAAATATAGTAATGACAGTATAAAAGAAATTGTGAAGTTTCAAATTATATCATATTTTTACAATACTGGCATTGTTGCACATTCAGATTGTGTTTTTCAGTTTGGCTGTGCTTAATCAGTCATCCTTACTGGTTTTGCACTCATAATTAATTGCTCACATTGAAATAGAAACCAAGTGACAAATAAACCATTGCCTAAAGTTAAGGCTTAATTCTAAAAATATTAAAAAGGAATCTTTTATGTCTTGTTTTTATTGTGAGTCTTATGATTCTTGATGATGGGTTCAATAGTCTTGGTTTCTGAAATTATTGACGTGAGCTTTCATTCATCTGATACTAATTTCTAGCTTGCATTTTGTTGGCAAGTAGTCTGAAAAAAGAAGACCTTGGGCTATATCTCTAATAGTAAACCAAAGGCCAGGGAACTAGGTCTGAGCTGGCTGCTGGATTATTTTCATCCAGACAGCTACCTCTGCCTTGGGACATTTCATTTGCTTGTGGGAAGTCAATAAATAAAATTCCATGTCTAATATTTTTAGTATTTCTTATTTTCTCTTGAGTATTTGAAAGCTTGGACGTGCATCATTGGGCAAAACAAGCACAAAGCTCTGGAAAAGAAGAAGCAGTTGGACATCGCCTACTCATAGGTCTCTCCAGCATTGCAACTGAGAGATGATTTAGTTGTCATTGCTTCTGCCCTTACATATGAGAGAAACAGGAACTTTTTGGCATACAATTTTTTGTGATGTATTTTAATATTTACTTTTGGATGAGATGATGCCTGGTGGCACATCTCTCTCCTCCAACAGAAGAAGGTTAAAGCAGCCCAAACTGGATTTGCTATGGAGCAGTAGCTTGTTACCTCTTCTTACCACAAGAGGGAATTTCCCTTTTCTCTTCTCCAACTGGTTGAAGAGGTTTTTTATGAATTTTCTTTTCCTTAAGCATTGTTCTTATTAAAAATAGTTCAACACCTTAGGCCATAAAAGAAATTCTCCTCTGATCAGGCCTTCTGCCTCAAGCAGTTAAATTAATAGCATCCATTTGATGTAGCAAATGTGAAAGCTCCATGTTTACTTCTCCACTTTGAAAAAAAAGCATATAATAGCAGCTTTTTTTTTGTTCTTCCTAAGGTTCATGTTGTTGTAAAATAAACAGATGTTTGGAAAGGGAGGAGGGAAATGTATACATTTAAAATGTTTAAAATACACCCATTCACCAGTGATTAACAAGCATAACAAAGGGTGATAAGTAAACAGAAGATATCAGAAGTCACTCACTGGCTTTGGTAATTTTTTGGTTTGGTTTGGTTTATTTATTATTTTTATTTTCTACCATAAAATGTCTGGCATTGCTAAAAAAAAAAATTAAAAATAAAACCTGCTTTGAAAACCAGACATCTGTTTTCAGAGCCTTTGAGACTGGAAGCGTGAAATGTAGGAAACATAAGAAAAGACCCTAGCAAAGAGTGCATCCCCCCTCAGAACATGAAAAGCTACAAGAAAATCAAATCAAAACAAATATGAGGAACCATTTTATGAACCAAAGTTCCTCTTTAAAGCAAATAGTTTGTATAGAATAGATGAGAACTTCAGTTTTCAAACCTGAGCTTGCTCATTGTGATTCATTCCCAAAGACCTTCTCAAGGGACTCCCAGCTCAGAACATCCTGTGTGGCTGCATGAAGCAGATTTAAGTCTTATTCCATGCAATCACATTACAACATCACTGTCCTGTCTACGCATTGTGTAATGGGGGATTAACTGCAGTGATTAGGATTGCTCACCTTATTTCCCCTCTCTTTCTCTCATACAATAAGGAAACAGAAATGACAAGCCAGGGATGATGATCCCAGTGCAGACTCCTATTTTTTCCAATCTCATCCAGTGTAATAAATCCACTAGAAATTCATATCTGGGATCCAGATGGATATGCAGCTGGCCTGATTGACGTGGGTCCACTGATGATCATAGAAAACAGTCACCTACTGAAAATAAAGCCAGCAATGACTGTGACACTCATTTATTTCCTTTGCAAGATGTTGAACTTACTCTGAGGGATCTTTGAGGACTTGATGCAAAAATCTGCAAGAGTCCACAGGCTTCTATTGTCTTTGGATCCATAACCAAGGCAGTTGCACATTTCTGTGACCTGTTATTGACATTCTTGTCACACATGCCTTCACTCCATGGCTTTTCCTAAGTTACTATTTTAATGCATACAGACTTGAATTTCAGATTCCTTTCCTTGGAATTATTTTTTTTTTGCTTGATTTTCCTCCCTTAAGTGGACCCAATTCCTGTGTGCAACATGAAGTTTGCAGACATTAAACATGTGGACAATTCTTTTTTTATTATTCTACAAAATAAACATACAGGTAAGGAGAGTTGTTCATGTTTGCAGGACAGCCCCACAGTTCTGTTTTTCTTGCAGCCCTATTAATTCCTTAAATCATTGCACTGTTCAACTGAGTAATAAATGTTTCACCAAGATTCTTCTTTTTACACAGCACACTGGTTCAATGATACGGCCAGTTACTGTTTTAATATTTAATTTATAATTATGTAGTTATTCTTTTTAAGCAGTTTTACTGCTCTTGAAGATTCAGGCTTGACTGAATAGAAGTGGAATTTGCTACACTGCAAAGACCATGCTACTATAAAGCTGAAGAATTAGCTTTTCCAAAAAACAGTGGTGTTACAGCTTGAACTGGAAAAGATTATTTCAGCTTTTACCTGATTACCTGAATATTTGACACATTTAACAAGAAGACACTATGCATTTAGTGAGTAAGCTCATCCCCAGTTTGAAGACCACCACCTCTGTCTGCTGCTGTGTCTGTCCTTTCAGACCTCAGCCAGCTACTATATTTTTCCACTTCACTTGACTAAAAAACCTGATGACATTTAGATATCTAAAGTTTTATGTGAACTCTTCCTTAACTAAGTTGGCTGTATGGACAGATGGATATGTTTGTCTGAGGCCAGTAGAAGATTGCTTTATTCACCAAAAACTCTAAACCGAGACTGGGAAAGCATTTCCCTCTGACTTTCTCCAAATGCCCTCCTCTCTAATGGGTATCCACCTTGGACCCTACCTGAGGAAGGTTAATTTACTGAACACCTAATGCATAGATGCAAATTTGAAGTCACGCTTAGACTGGGTCCTATATAAAGCATATCAAAGAAGCTTCCTTAGGTCAAAATCATCCCTATCAACTAAAGGATGGTGCCTTTCACCTTCAAACAGCAAACTTGCCAGGTAGTTTGCATGTTTTATTGATATTTGTTTGTTTATCGTGGAAGTTGCTCCCTTGAGAAACACTAGACCTATTTGAGATAGGCCACAGAATAAATCTCTTAACAAAAAGGTGGAAACATCCAGACTGGATCTCAGCCAGAGGAAAAAATAATAATAAAAATAATTCTACTTTTATTAGTAAGATGTAAATCAGCTCTGATAGAATTGTAAGTATTTCCCTTGTAAACTATTATTTTTAGCAGTTCTGTGCAAATTTTGTATGTGAGACATCTTAGAAGGAAATCTGAATCCAGTTCTGCCTGCATTCACTACCTATCAATTACACTACCACAGATTTTGAATGCTCTGTGCATCCCACCCACTGACAAGAAGACAGGAATATGCATGCACAGAATTTATATTTTATAGCAACAAGAGCAGAATAATTAAAGGAAAAATAGAACTTACTGGAGACAAGGTCAGTGAGGATGTGGGGACAGAAATTCCTTAAGGTTAGACTTATCCTGCTTCCTTGTGCAAACAGAGGGAACATAAATCTGGCAGCTGCCTCCCAGAGGAGTTTGGAGGAAGCATGATAGGGGCTGCAGGTCAGCCAGGAGCATGGATGATACCTCTGTTGAACTACATAGGCTTTGACAATATTAAAATATAAAGCTTCTGGAAAAGCTACTTCTTCATCCCCTCACAAACTAGTGAGATCTGAGGGTCAGATTCTTAACCTAAGTAAATTGTTCACATTGTAGTCTGATAATGATTTGCACCCTTAAAATTCTGACACAATTTTATCTTCATCAGTTGCTGCTCAGTAACAATTTACGAGTTTAGGTTGTACTAAAAGTTTCCCTCTTGGGCTTACTCTTCCTTTACCTTAATTAACAGGAAATTTATATTAGCTATCCATATAAAAATATAATTTATATATACAAAATAAAAGTTGGAATGTTTTTTTCTTTAAAAATATGTCTTTACATATATACATATGCATGAGTAATACTGCATATTTAAAATTTGTTAAAACTGTAATTTTTACATGCATGATTGTTTTTAAGTGGAAATCTACCTCAAGTAAATAGTTTAGGGTTAGAAAACTGGGCTTCAAAGGAATTTGGTATGCCTTCTTCACCTTTGAGATTCAAACACTGGAGCCAGAATTGAAAACCAAGGTATTTCAGGTGTCTGCATTTAAAAGACTTTGTTTATGTTAAGGCTTAGGTCACCTTAGCAGGTATGTTTTAATGAAAACATTACCTCTTGGTGACCTTTGGGATTTAAAGGTGAAAATGCAGTCACTGGAAAAAGGAATCCTAATTGTCATGGATGAAATCTTCAGCATTAAAGACATTGTTTCTCATCCTTGTGAATGAATTAGTGCAACAACAAAATTTGCTCACTTTAAAGAGCAGGGGACAGGGTGGCCTCTGATGAGTTGTCTTCTCTAGAAAACACAATTCCAAAACATTAACAAAATTAAGAACTGGCTTAAAAATAGTTCAGGACAGACCCTTAAAATTAGTGTGTTAAATATTTTGCTATATAAGTGAACCTTGACCTGTGTCGCTGAAATATGAATATAGGAATTTGTGTTTATATCTGTGTTTTACAGGGCATTACCTAGTTGTTGATTTATTTTATTCCTGGTTCTTCAAGGAATAATACTGAGTCATTACAATGAAATAAGGTAAAGTCACATAGTAATAACACATTTTCTGTAAGCATAGTAATTTATAAATTATGTCAGACATCTGGGACAGAGGTTCTTTATGTCAAATATTAAATCTATTTAGCAGTTTATTCATAACATATTTGCAACTTCAAAAAGAAAGGAAGAAAGGAAAGAGAGCGGGGGTTTTCCTACATTTTTTGCATTAATGAAACTGACAGCCCTTGTGCATTTTCAATATGTCAATTGAAGTAAATGACTTTTTACAACCCTTATTAACTTCAGTTGTCACTAGGATGTCATCAACAAGATATTCATTGCATTTCCAACTGGATCTTTTAAGTACAATAACATCAAAATTGCTGAAATCTAAAACTCTATTTTTTTCTTGCAGGGGACAAGAAGGGTGGAAAGAATCTGTCGGTTCCCAAAATTCAGGTCAAGGCAAAGAGGGAGGGAAAAAAAGCTAATGTTTCAAAATCATCATTTTACACTAGTTTAAAAGCCTGAGTGATGAGCGAAATACATCATATTTCCACTCAAGTCTTGTGCCGTCTGAACAGAAAGATGGGTTTGTGAGCCTTTCTCATGTTACTTATCTAAAATAAAATCCAAAACAAAACAGGACTCAGAAACACATATCTCCCGATGTTTGAGGGAGCACTGTTGTGGGAGGTGAGCAAACATAGACTGTGTTTCTCCCTGAACCCAAGCTCACTTTGTCGAGGCATTTCTCAACTTGGCAAAGAGCCAGCCCCAAGCTGGAAGTGACACAGACCCATTAGTGCTGTTGAAAAGCATACTGTGGACACCAGGAATATGTCTGCATCATCAAACTCACAGCTCCCCTGGACACAGCTCTGGAATAGCTCACTTCTGGGACTTCTCTATAGAAACAGCATTGATAAGATCACAGTGGCTTTGGATGTCTCCATTCCAACACCATTCCAGCAGGTCTTTGATCTGCAGACCATGCCATGATGTCATGACAATATCCTTGGGTAGCTACAACACCCGGTCCACCTCTGAGGTTGTGTCCTCAGTCTCTTTGAGCAGTGTGATGTTACAATTTCTACACATGCAAAAATAATTGGACTATCATTGATCGTCATCAAAGGAAATGTGGGCTATGGACAGTGTAGCATGGATATTTGTAGCCCATTGGGTGAAGACTATTTTGAGCAGCATGGACAAAGCTCTCACTGTATCCACCAGCCTGGGACAGGGATGGGCCTGTGGAGTGGATGATACTTGCACTGTGGATGTTGTCACTAATGGAGTGGATGGCTATATCTCTTCTACACCAGCCCTGTGTTGCTGTTCTGATTTTCAGAGCCACCTTCTTTGTGGATATGGCCTTGAGTAGATTCCAGTATGGCACATGGCTGTGAAAGTAAAGGATAATGCAGTTCATCATGGCTCCTGTGTATGTGAAATCTAGTTAAGTGAAAAACTAGCTAAGATGGTTCATTATTTTGGTGCATATTCCATCTCATCTATTGCCCTCAGCAGTCCTCTCTAATTTTTAATGTCACACACAGAGTGACTGGCTCCAGTGACTGTCCAGGGGGAATTCCAAAAACCATATTTCTAGTTGCTAAAAATAGGTTAAATAGCCAAGTTTTACAGGGCACTTTGCTGGTGCAAACTTGAGGCCATTGGTATCTCATCAGTAGATCACGGATGTGCAGATATGTGAAGCGATTTCTAGCAGGTACGTGTGAATATAATTTGAAGCAGGAATACTATCCAATCCCCCTTTCTTCCCTATTCCAAATAGGTTTCATTTTAATGTCACCAGAACAGAAGAACAGTAGGAAGTTCCACAGGGCTATTTTGAAGGAAAGGCAGTGAGAGGAAGAGGGATGGGTGATCCATGAAGAGTGATCCTAATGAGTACAGAGGTCGAATGGACAAGGCTGGGCTGGAAAAGCAAAAGAACCCCCCAGTATAAGGAATAAAAAGGTTGGCCTGCAAATAATTTTGTGCATGCAGCAACGTCCAATCCCCCTTGCAGACTCAGGTCGTTTTGTCTGTCTGCAGCCCCTCTATACAGTTCCTGTTCTGCTCCACCTGAAACCAGCTTGTGGGTAAGACAGTCTTTCTGCTTCAGTTTCTTGATATGGAAAATTATCTTGTTTTCTAAACATTTTCTGAGTCCTGAATGAATGCCTGTTTCTGCCATTATAGCTTTGACACCAGGAATAGGCAAGGTTCTTGCACAGTGAGTCATGGAAAGTAAAAGTCAGAGACTGCTCCTGCGAGGTGAGCCAAAAGGAGGTGAAAAAGTAAAAGAACAGCTCAGACAAGGTTAAGATGTAACTACAGCATGTTTAGCTTGAAAGCAGCTTCCTCAGACATTGCTGACAGCAGGGAGTTTAGCAGTTAAAACTTTGCCCCTCCAGTAGGCTTTACAATACGGGCTTTTCTCTGAACTCTCATGCATGCACTATGCCAACAAGTTAGCTGGAATTAGCTCAGAAGTATCCATACACAATGTAGTCATACCTTGTCCTGCTCTAAGTCACAGGAATGGAAAATATCTACAGCTTCTTCCTGGAATGGGAAAAATAGCTCTCCCCAGTTCATTAAGGTCAGGACACTGCTGGAAGCTTGAAGAGGCAGGAAGTTTTAACTTTGAAATTTCTTTATACAAGGGAAAAGAGTTCTTTGTGTTTGGCTGAAGAACAACAAAAGTCTTTGCTTTAATAGCCTTCTAATAATATGTAATATTATATACATTTGGCTAGAAAAATGCACCACAAATTGCTTTTATGTAGCACTTGAGACAAACATTATAAGGAAGGAAGTCCAGTGTTTGGACAAATATGCAATTAGCTGCCACCTAAAGCAGTGTTTGAGAGCAGTGTATTATCTTTTCAGAATTAAAGAGGCTGCAGTAAAAAATAGGAAACCATAACTAACAAGGAAAAATAATTTATTATTTTTTTTAAAAAAAAAAAGAATATTTGTATTGAAATTCCTCACAAGACACAAATTATTGTGCTTCCCAGGTCTAAAGGAGCAGGGATATGAAAATAATAAACCATCTGCGCTTGTCTGAAATCAGGCTGAATCCTACAGGCAAAACTGTGTGACAACATGAAGTCATATGGTGGTAGCCTGGGCAGAACTGCCTCCAAGTTATTTCCATGATAGCAAATTCATAAGTGCACCCATTCTTTTTGTTGCCTTTCAAGTCAATTGTAATACTCCTGGAGGCTTCAGTAGCATTTGACTTTGGCTTCCATTTGAATCCACCAGCAATTTTGCCATCAACCTTGGTGTAAATAAGATCAGGATCTAAATCACTGGGGAGGTTTTCAGCCTGTATAAATTGTCTTCATTACAAGATAGGGCTGTAGCAATTTCACTTTCAAGCTGCAACAATTTACACCATTGAGTTATGACAGTTCTGCCTTAGAGGCAGAAATTGCCCCATACAGCTATGGCATTTTTTATCTTCATAAGATCTGCCCCTTGTTTTAGAAACTATCTATGCAGGTGGAGCTTGAGATCATTACGAATTAAGCACGTCTTTCCATTCAATTGAAACCAGCAGGGTTTTTGTCATTCACATGAGGAAAGATAAAACTCAGCTCTTAATCAAGTCATTGGAGAAAGACACACATATGAAACTATGTGTTTCAAAAGAGAAAAAAAAATAACAGACTATATAATCACTTTTGAAAAATATTCTGCCCTTTATTTACTGGCGATGTGGTTAGAGGTAGAAAGAGGGCAAGATTTTAAAATGATTGTATACATTAAAAAGCTGAGAAAATAACAAAAATATCTTACAAGAAACAGGTTTTGAAAAATAAATAAATAAAGGGAAACTCAAACACTCATGTGACAAAGAAGGCTTTTGCTTACATGAACAGAAGGCTGGTGTTAGACAAATTTGACTGAATAGGAGGTTTACAAATATGATGTAACTTTGACAAACTGGATTTTGTATCTTGACAAAGATAAATTTAAAAAAATATCCTTGTACACAGACACGTATACGCATAAACACACATATACATTGTATATTGGGCTTGTTTATTGCTCCAGAAAACTTATTGAGATTATGTATCTCATATTTTCTCTGTTTAAAAATAGAGCATTTGTATGTGTTTTTTATTAGCTTGTTCTAGGATTACCTTAATTCTGCCCAAAATATTTTACCACTTCCCCATAGTCAATTTAAAATGGTGATCTGTTTATGAATGGTAATATTGGAATATCTGTAAATATTTTTCTAACAGAAACCAAACAATAAAAACAAAACCAGCAGCTTAGGGGAGTTTTGGTTTGCAGTTTGTAGAAAAACAAGCTCAGTTAAGCAAACTCGGCAATGGATAACACTCCACATCATGTCACTGAACCATGAGAAGCTGCAAAGGTTGGGATAAAACCAAGGAAACTTCTATTGGAAAAATTCTGCCCTCATTTCATTTTCAAGTGGTCACATGGGTATAACTTAGGGTGATTTGGATCCTTATGTGATTTTCCACATACATGCAGTCACTTATCTTAAAGATGAAATAACCCACATTATTTTTTATTTTATTTGGAGGAGGTTTTGCTGACCTTTTTTGAAATTATTTTAATACGATGCCTATTTCATAAGCCTGTGAGTCTGTGTGTAGCTCAGGCAACGGATATGGCAATGGATACAAATACTGCAAGTTGTACCAAGGTGTCCAAGTCCCCTCCCAGCCCAGTCAGAGATAGGAAAAAGTGTGTTTCACACAAACACACACCATTTAATCCACATGTACAGATTTCCTTCATATGGGAACTGTGGAGATGAAGAGATCTGTGTGTAGTTGGTCCCCATGTTTGTACAGCATCATGTCACAGCTAGGGCATCCTCAGACCTTCTAGACTAGATGTAGCTTGAATGCCTTGCTAAGACATATAGCCACATAAAAATATGGTTACAATCACTCCATTTGGTGAACAAAGAAATTAATAACCTTACCTATATGGAATTGCAAGCCTGGTAATGACAAGTGAGACAACCCTAAATTGTCCAGTTTAACCATGAGCAAATTCCATTTACCTGGCTGTATGCTGAATTCCAAGAAATGTGTTTTTCCGTAGCATCAAATAGCTATTGGACCATGACCTCTCAACAGTAAGCATTAAGCCATGAACAAGTAAAAGCATGTGTTTTTTTGTTGTTGTTTTGTTCTGTTCTGTTTTTTTAAAAAACAAATTTAAATTAAATTTGTTATTAAACATATATGTATATTAAATTAAACAAGCATTCTTGTTTAATGTAAGTGCATGACTGATTTCACATGATGTTTTGCCTTGTCATGCCCATTACCAGCTATCAGCCACCTGGTAAAACACTGCAGGGAGCAGTGGTAGCTGGGTAGAAGAGAGTTGGGTAAATGCATTTTTCTGTTTGCTTTTCATTCAAGATTAGTCTTTGAGTTCTAATTTTCATCCTAAGGAAATGCTAATCTTACACTCTCTGGACCTCAATATATACATCTGCAAGTGGAGAAGCAGATATACACACAGTAACTTCAGTGGATATAGCGGAGACTTACAAAGTGATCCAAGTATCCTGGAGTCTCCATGGAAAAAGTGTAAACCTCACACCTCCCCATGTGAGGACAAACTGAAGGATGTACATCTTGACAAAAGTCTAGAAGACAGTCCCTAATTCTGGAGCCACACAGGGACTTAAGTTGGGAATCGGAATACAACCAAACCCACCTCTGTTTCATTGCAGACTACACTCAAGGAGGAGACTGGACTGCAGCACTGAGAGGCCTTGCAGCACAGGCAGTGGAAAGATGCTTTCAAGTAGGAAACAGCAACCATGGGGTTGAGGCTTAAGCCAAAGGTCTTTTAAAGAAAAAGGGATATTTTGGCTTTGGATCTTGAAGGCAATTGATAACATTTGCACTATAATAAATACACATCTCTACCTCCCTTTTTCATATATCCTTTCGTTGTCTACATTTTATAAACTGGTTGCCACTGTTTTACTACAGAACTGAGTCTCCACAAATACCACATAATTAATACATACCACAGAATCACAGAATCACAGAATCACAGAATTTCTAGGTTGGAAGAGACCTCAAGATCATCAAGTCCAACCTCTGACCTAACACTAACAGTCTTTTGTAACAAGGTTTCCCCCCACATCCAGTAAAGGATGGAGATTTTCCTTAGTCCTCTGTTTTGCATTGATGTATTTGTAAAAAGATTTTTTGTTGTCTTTAACAGCAGTAGCCAGATTGAGCTCCAGATGAGCTTTGGCCTTTCTAATTTTGTCCCTGCACAGCCTCGTAACATCCTTATAGTCCTCCTCAGTGGTCCGTGTTTTTTTCCAAAGATTATAAACCTTCTTTTTCCTCCTAAGCTCAAGCTGTA
The DNA here is from genome assembly GCA_011075105.1 of Heteronetta atricapilla. Taxonomy (NCBI): domain Eukaryota; kingdom Metazoa; phylum Chordata; class Aves; order Anseriformes; family Anatidae; genus Heteronetta; species Heteronetta atricapilla. Next base: position 4,637,084 of record CM021731.1, on the reverse strand, counting down.
ACTCTCTGTTGAGCCAGGCCGGTCTTCGTCCACATCGGCTCGTTTTTGGGCACGCGGGGATAGACCGCTCCTGTGCCATTAAGATTTCCTTCTTGAAGAGCGCCCAGCCTTCCTGGACTCCTTTGCCCTTCAGAACCACCACCCAAGGGACTCTACCAACCAGAGTCCTGAGCAGCTCAAAGTCAGCCCTCCAGAAGGTTTTTTTTGGTCTTCTACGTGCTGCCATACAACCAACACAAAATTAGCCATCACAATTTTCTCAACAGTGCAATTAAAATCTTCCTGAAAAGGAAGAATTAAAAATATACTTGACCAGGGAAAAGGATGAGAGATAAAGGAGGGGGAAAGAAATGGAGGGCTTATTAATCTTTTCTAATAATAAATCCTTATCACTTATGCATTTCAGTTACTCCTTCAGCCTCCACATTCTATATTTAAATACATCTGCTTCACACGTGCTTTGCCAATTAGTTGGTGATATTAACTGTTCAGCACTATCTACTAGCACATGGCAATGCCAAACAGCATGAGAGACAAGCTTGACCAGAAGAGATAGTCATTCATGAGGCATACATTTCTCTCTATAACTCAGAAGTAGGAAGATAGGAAAGTGGCAGAGCAATTGACCTAGGTTGTACATCAAGGCTAAATAGACACAGAGTAAATTACAGACAAGTGAGACAAGCTACTAACTGTTCCTTTAGCAGCCCATAATGCCAGTAATTCTATTACAATGATTACTAGTTATGCAATGCTGTTGCCATGCAATTTTTTCTTTTTTTTTTTTTTCTTTTACTCTCTCTCTGTCTCTACCTTTCTGCATTGTAAAATCTGTAGACTGAATAGATATATACAGGGGCAAGGAAGGGTCATTTTGATCATGTTGCAGAGCCACTTGCAAGCCACATAAGTATGGATTATCCCTGGGCAGATTCCTGCTTTGACTAGAGAGCAACATCAAAACAGTTTATAATTGTTTGTCATGCCATAGAAAACAGTATTGACATATCTGCATGGTTTAAATCTCTTGCAATGTGCTAAAGTGGTGGGTTTTTTTGATGTTTTTGTTTGTGTTTGTGTTTTTGTTTTTTTTTTCTGAGAAAGCTATTATTGAATTTACACTACAATAACAGCTATGTTTAGATTTCTGAATTAAACACATGATCTTCATTAGTTAGCCTTCTCTTCTCCAGGCTGAATAGTCTCAATTCTCTCCGCATCTTCTTTCTAGAAAGATGGGGGTCTCCCCTAGATTTTGTATCAGTTCTTTTGTTTGATGGTTCAGATGCCGTTTGCCATTTCAAGTGAAAACCAATTAACTGAATTTCCAGTTACAATGGGAGAAGACCCAGCATATTCCCCAGTTAAAGAGAAGCTGGGCTCTGGAGGAACAAGTTGTGGCAATGGAAATAAGCTCGGAACAAGTAGGAGAAAAGACATTAGATTTCTTCCCAGCCCATCACTTATTCCTTATAGGCTAGTGGCTAGGTAGATTCACTGTTTTCCTCAGTTTATCCATCTGTCTGGCTGATGGACAGTGGTTGATAGAATGGATGTGGAATTTCATTTTTTTATGATGTTTTCTTTTTAAATGCCAGTTTGCTGTCTCTTCTTGGAGGGCATTGGAGAGCTCCGTTTTTGGTCAGGCTTGGATTAGGACTCTGCAGATCACTTTGTTGTAGTTGGTTTCCTGAACAGCCTTGGCAAGTCACTAATGGCAAGATTCATCGATTCATCCTTATTTTGTAGTCATCCACAGGCTTAGATTAATTAAGATTGAATGACTGCATAGACAATTAAAACTAAAGGAAAATAGGTGATGAGATGTCCTTTCCTTTTTTTTGTGTTGTTGTTGTTTGTTTGCTTACTTTATGACATTTTGGTAGATGCCTTATGCGGAAGGACATTCCCATCAGAACAGGTACACTGTATGACCATGCTCTGTTCAGTCTGGCTTCTTTTTTGCTGTTACACAGGGCAGAGCTGAGAAAAGGCCATGCTTCAGGTAGAGACATTGAAATGCTATAAGACAGGTTATTTACCCCCAAAAGGTATAATTCTGTGGGAGTTTTAGCCTTCTGAGAAAAAATAAAAATAAAAAATCTGCCACTGAGGCACCTATTAAGGTCTCTTTTCCAGTGTTGAGCTGTTCAGCACTATCTACTGTTAGAGTTAGCCTGATGCTAACTCTTTTCAAATCATAAAACATTAACTGCCTGTCACAGTTACAACACATACCCATGTCTTCATTTAGTTATTTTTTTCAGGCCCCAAGAAATCCAAAGCCTAAAACAAAGAAATGACCAAAATATTATTCAAACAATCAAATGGAGTGAAAATTAGGTTTGATTCCATGGTGAATTTAAAGACAAGAAAAAAAAAATTGTTATTTTGCAAGTTTGGGATTTTGTTTTGTTTTGTTTTGTTTTGTTTTATAATTGTTGACAGACTGTAAAGAGACTGAACTATTGACAGACTTAATTTGCTTGGAGGACTTGGCAAATGGCAACCAAGCTTATTCTATTTGTTTGAATTACTGGCATGCAGAAAGCTTATGAAGAAATAGGAATATCAAACTACCAAGAATTGTTGATGCCTTCTGATGACATCAAAGGGCTTGTTTACAAACAGATGGATCAAGGTTGCCTAAACACAGGCACCTGTGCTGTTTGAGTACCCTGGAGGAACTAAGAGATATCTATGACTTGCTGTAGGATTTATGGGAGACCTGTACCCCTGCAGTCACAACAGCTGTTCATACTGCAAGAACTCATATGTGTCCAAAAATGCCTGTGTTTGTGCAAATGAATACAGTATGTCAAAACCAAAAGGCATCCTCTACAGAATCACAGAATCACAGAATATCCTGAGTTGGAAGAGATGCACAATGATCATCAGGTCCAACTCCTGGCTTCACCCAAAAAATCAAACCCTGTGTCTGAGAGCATTGTCCAAATGCTTCTTGAACTCCAGCAGGCTTGGTGCCATGATTATTGCCATGGGGAGCCTGTTGCAGTGCCCAACTACCCTTTTCCTAATATTCTATCTGAATTATTTGAAATTAAAAACTATTCTACATATGTAGCTGTCATGAGCATTGTGCAATGGCTGAAGGCAAATATTTGCCTTTAGTAATGAAACATTAGAAAGTTTACATTACATATTTTTAGGTAGCTGTACTGGAAAGCTAATAATTGTGAACTCTCCATATAGCCAATAGAAACAGAAGTGCATGAAGGCCTGTTGCATGCTCTAAATGATGGTCTCAGGAATCTTTTCTTTCCTTGGGGCTACAAAAGAACACAAGCAGACTCTTTGCACCAAATAGTCTCTGAGCTAGATGGCTATGGTCATACTGTAAATAGTGGCCCTTCTCTGATCTGGAAAAATTTTTAAAGCATTGAAAATTTCACAGATGTTTACAGACCTACACAAGGAAGAAGGTCCTTGATGTTTTAAACTCCTAATCCTAAATTTGATGCTGCTCCTCCTCCTCTGCTGTAGGAAAACTCACATAAGCACTTCTTGCTGATTTGTAAAAAAAAAAAAAAAAAAAAAAAAAAAAGTGACTGAGCGCAGTTACCTTCCCTGTCAAGTTCTGGCAAGGATTAGAGATACAGTAACTTAAGAACCCTTTGAAGTATAACCAAAAAATGTCCTAAAAGGGATAAGACATACTGTTAATGAAAGTGGTCATGGAACATGTTGTAAGAAAAGTTACTAAATCTTAAGTCATACCAATACACTTCATAGAACACATAATGTGAACTGTGCAGCCCTGAGTGAAGCAACCCTTCATGCATGATCTCTACTTATATGCTTTGGAAAAGGTTTCAGAGAATTGGCTGCAGGAAGCTAATATGTACAGAAATGTCCACTTACTGGGTCCTGAAGGTGCAAAACCACAGCACGTTAGAGGGAATTCATTCATCTGACATGGTAGCTGTCTGCATCATACCTCTGAATGAAGAGAAGGACACTCACAACTCCAAAACATCATAAGGAGTCTTTAGGACGTAAAAGCTCTTGGAATCAATGCAGTTGTAATTCTTGAAAAAGGACTGATCAGCTGGGAACATGAGGGATCCAGCCTGAGAGGTAGTTTTACCTGATTTCCAGACATCATTTATGATAGGGATGCACCACAGACAAAGATGTGACTATGTCTGTTTCGGAAAAAAATAAAATAAAAATAAAAAATTAAAAAAATCATAAATCATACAGATTACCTCAAATGAGGTTTGTGGCAGAAAAATCTGTTTTTTGGTACCCTCAGAGAATGTAGATGTTATAAACGTGGCAAGTGCTCAGAATAAGGTGGAAAATGTATGTCAAAAATAAGATGGGTCTGATCTTATTTGACCCATGCCTAAATGAGAGAAAAACAGCTATGTTTTTTAACATGCATTTTATAATATTTTGAAAACACTCCTTTTTAAGTTTTACATAAGAGTTGATCTGTATTTTGTTTTCAGATAATTTGATTTCCACTGCTCTCTAGAAACGGACTCAGAACTAAACCTAGTCTGAAGCCCATGGCAATGGAAGGATCACATATTATATAGAGACACACAGTAGGCCCCTAATACCCATTTCCCCCTGGTCAGCAGCTCCAAGTTGTGCTTAGGTATGGAGGTAGAAGCTGATTGACTAGATCTTTCATGAAGTACCTGGGATTGATGACTTGTGGGAACCCATGCTGTTGCACTGGGGATGAGGATGAGTAATCTAATGGCAACCTAGACCAGCTGGGACATGCTATGACCTGTCACATGTTAATGATCTGATAAACTGACGTAGCCCTGTCACTTGAGCTAACACACACATTTTCAGGCTCTGGATGAGAAGAAAGGTGAAAAGTCTCCAACTTTAGACCCATCTTCCTGGGATGTGACACATGCCCTCATCTTCTCTGTTGTTCATCTTATGAATTGAGGGAGCTTTTATGGCAAATTTGAGCATTTTGCAGGATGGAGTCCAAGTGTATTTGTTATCATCCATTTCCACTCAGTATGTTTTAAGAATCTGCTTGAATAAAATACTATTAAAACATAACTCCTTCTTAACACATTTTATTCAAAAATCTTTGCCATGCTTATATTCCTAACAATGCTTTGTTCACTCTGTTTTTCATAAAAATGTAATTCATTATTAGTGGAGATAACACCAGTGGCTAATCCCTTTATGATCCTTCTTATGGGGACTGTTGGAATGATAATTAAGCTTCTTTGCACCAAGCACACCTGTGAAGCAGGTAAACTTTTATTAGCTCATTAAAAAATAATAACAATAATAATTAAAAAAAAAAAAAAAGTTTGTTGTGTTCTGTGCACCTTTTCTTTTCCTTGAAGGCACAGAGAGATGAAGCAACCATAGCCTATATTATGAAATTAGAATGCAATTATTGCTTTAAGTAAAAGAAAGCCCAGCCTCACACAAAAGGTGTGGAAACTCAAATTGCTAAATGATCCAATCGTAGTCACACTTGGTAATCAGCTCCAGTGTTTTTTTGGCAAGACCCTGCTATGAATTATGATGGGAAAATTAAAAGACATGTCTTGTCCCATGCCGTTGCCATGTAAATGTATGCTTCATGCAGAGCTATAAACACTGGAAAGATCTTGAGTTACGTTGCCTGTGAGTAATTGCCATCTCTATAAGCAGGCTGTTTGGAGTTGTAAGAAATAGGAAAATTACGCCTTTTGTTCAAGATTTAACAATGTGGAAGAGCCCTGCCAGACCTGTCTTGTTTAATCATGTTAGCTCAATAGCAAAATGAACAGCTTCTTTTAAAGTGAACTTCGAGTTCCTGTAGGAGGAGGTTGTAATTCAGTGCATGCTCACTCATAAGCTTTTTGCACTGTTATGCTGTTAGCATGAAGAGCCTTGAAGGGATTCCAGGCTGCTTCATTTCGAGGAGAAAGCAGTCTTTCAATCATCATGTTTCCAAGGCACCCACATATGCCTTTTTATAGTCAGAATATTAGTCCCCTTACAGTTATTTTTTATGCTGGGGTTGTATGTACTCTCATAGAAGATCATCCTTGGACTGAAGAAATGCAGAAAAAATCTTGCTATCTCCATAGGATGCCTGGGGGTGTACAACATAAAGATATTGATGCCCTCATGGGCCTATACAGTTGATGACAGAGACCTAAGGTAAACCAAAGCAGGTTGTGGTGGATGGCTCAGTGGGAATTTACCCCAAACAAACAAAGCCCAGTTACAGGTTGTTCCTTTCTGCCACATCCAGCCAGGTGATCTTCCCCCTACATATGCCTCCCCAAGGATATGCCAAAAAACATGTGTCATAAACAAATGTCGGCACATCTGGGTTATAGGGAGTGTAGGCAATAACATTGAAAAAATGGACCAAAGCTATCCAATCTGCACCAGAAATCAAGTAATTGGCAATATATATGTGATATATATTGATATATTGTCCATTACTTGCCTTCTCCAAGGCAACTGTAGGCAACTTTGTTCATTCACCTCCATCTGTATAGTACAGTTTTCAGAACTACCAGATACTGGTTGGGTTTATGGTTTTCAAGTATAATTATGTGTGAGGGAGAAAGCACAGTGCCTGACATTTACTCAAACTTTTTTTCAAACTTCATTGCTATCCTTGGTAGAATATGTAATCAGAGAGGATGGAGGATAAGATACAGGCACTATTTGCTATCTCTGCTCCCTATAGAAACAGGTAAAGAACAAAGGAAAACCACCCAACTAACTTGCAACCAACATCCTCTGCCACTCATATTTTCTAGATTAAGAGACATTCCCTCACAGAAGAAAGTTGCTGAAGATCTCTTGAGTTGCTAAAGGATACCACATAGCCCATGCCATAACATAGTCCTAAATTCAGTGTGAAGGTGAGCATGTCCTATATATATATGTTTATATATATATATATATATCCAATCATTATTTTTAAGTGCTCAGCAATAGAAGATAAACATCTTTGAAAACATCACTTTACTGTTCTGATTGTTAAATGGGTTCATGGTTAAAACCTGCTTCTTTTCCATCTGAATTTTTCTGGCTCTTGTTTTTGCTTATTGGACACATTTCAGACTACTGGCCTAAGAAAACTGTCATCAAATGTGTTTTTGTCATGTTGGTGTGTAAAAACTAAAATCAAATCACTTCACTATAATACCGTGTTCTGCTCCAGGGCCCTCAGCAGAAGGACAGGGACATATTAGAACAAGCCCAGAGGTGGCCACGAGGAAAACCAAGGAGCTGGTGCCCTTCTGCTATGGAGCCAGGCTGAGGGAGCTGGAGTTGTTCAGCCTGGAGAAGAGAAGGCTCTGGGGAGACCTCACAGCGGCCTGCCAGGGCCTGAAGGGGCTGCAGAAAAGCTGGGGAGGGACTTTGTGTCAGGGGGTGTGGTGAAAAAACAAGAAGGAATGGCTTTAAACTAAAAGAGCGTGGGCTTAGGTTGGATGTAAGGAAGAAATTCTTTACTATGAGGATGATGAAGCCCTGGCCCAGGCTGCCCAGAAGAGCTGTGGTTTCCCCATCCCTGTCAGTGCCCAAGGCCAGGCTGGACGGGGCTTTGGGCAAACTGGTCTGGTGGGAGGTGTCCCTGCCCATGGTAGGAGGTTAGAATGAAGTGATCTTTAAGGTCCCTTCTAACCCTAACCATAATTCTATGATAAAGCTAAAGATCGAGTTCATCTAGTCTTTCATGCAAATGCAAGTCTCTCTTTCAGTATTTCATCATTCCCCTGACTGACCAAGTTGTGAACAAAGGGTTCATACCTGAAGGGAAAAATCATACCCATAATGGATGTACACCGATAGATTTAAAGCTGCCTAGCTCGTGATGCACCCTGGACAATCAAATCAATGTAGGTGTTAAGACTCCTTTCCCCCCTTCTATGTTTCCCATTGGTGCTCCCTAATGTACTGTATGCCCCACATTTTGTCATGAAGGGGAAGTTGTCCACATTCTTCCCATCAAAGCCACATCTAGCCTTCAGATTTATGGGTATCTGTGTTCAGTGGCTGTTCAATGCACTCTGTCAACCGAGTCCTGCACATCAATCAGGACAAGATACTGCTCATGGCTGTGCTGTCTATGGGCAATGTCCTCAGAGCTCAGAAAGAAAAAGACAAAAAAAATATCTGCAGGTTGGTTGTTTCGAAGCTCCCTCTTGCACTTCCTCCTTACTCTTCTTTATGTTCTGGTATTGCTGGGCTTTGTTTGTTTGTTTGTTTGTTTGTTTTTTCCTTTTTTTAATACTGTGCTCTCATTTATTTATTTTTTTCTTCAAGATTGAAATACTAAGTTCAGACCAAAATGATCCAAGTCTTTGAGTCCTGGCCCAAGCCTGTGTAATGTTCTACTTACTAGAATATGACTGATCTGTCAGACATTGCTAAGAGAATTTAAATTACGCCAATTTGACTCTAAAACTAATGAGGAGTAAGGAAGCAGCCTACCAGCCCTCTTACACTATCTGAATAAACTTGTCAGGTTTGCCTATGGACTTTCGTATGTCATCAATCTCATTGCATCCACTTAGCATTAAATCAGATAGGCTTCATGAAATGAAGATTGCTCATCTTGGTGGGAGAGACCCACCCAGAACTAATGAGATGCAGAGCCTTGAGTGAGTTATAAATTACACAGACAGTAAAACCAAACATATACACAGTGCTCTTGCTGAGTGTTCTCTATTAACACCATATCCACCATACATGGCTGACAGAGGCTTCTACACAGCAGTTTAATTCAGCAAATTGAAAATATGGGACAAATGCACCTAGTCCCTAACATATGCAACCATAGAGATACAAAGGAGAAAATTTCAGAATAAAAATAATTGTGTATATAACAGGAAGGTTCCAGTGTGGAAGCAGGTATGTATCTATCAAGTAAGAGAATCCATGTTCCAAAGCATTTTCTTCTCACAATTTATTTCTACAATAGAAACAGAAGACACGGAGGAAGTAAAGCATTCCTGACAGTGGGATGCTGTCTCAGGGTAGTATTTGCAAAAATTTCACAAGATCATTGTTTTTTGCTCCATGCTGGGCACTGAGAAATACATGGACCCTGTGCTGCCAATCTAAGACAATCACAGAATCACAGAATCACAGAATTGGATGAGACCTCGAAAGATCATTGGGTCCAACCCCCCTGCCAAAGCATGTTCCTTAGAGCAGGTTGCCCATGTAGGCATCCAGATGGGCCTTGAATATCTCCAGAGAAGGAAACTCCACAACCTCCCTGGGCAGCCTGCTCCATCACTCTCACTGTGAAGTTCTTACGCATGTTGGTGCGTAACTTCCTGTGCTCTATCTTGCAGCCATTACTCCTTGTCCTGTCCCCACAAACCACTGAAAAGAGCTGAACTATTTTTACAGTTTTGTGGGCAATTTGCTTATATATTTACCTAATACATGTTGCACCACATCTCCATATCTCTAAGCTTCTGAATCTTGTGTTTTCTTTCTTCCTTTCTTTTCTTTTTCTTTCTTTCTTTCTTTCTTTCTTTCTTTCTTTCTTTCTTTCTTTCTTTCTTTCTTTTTAACCTAATGCATCTGTCTTATATAGGACAAATGTATGTGTTAATGAAGCCTGTTATTAATACTATACAGCACCTCCTGTTGCAAGACTCCTTTTCTGTTGCTTGAAATTATCCGTAATTTTCAAATTTCAACTGGGAAAGCTAGAAGGAGTTATTAAGGAGTCACTAAGCCATTACTTTAGCAGCTTTGGGTTGGTGGATCCTGTTTATTTTAATCCAGTACACTCAAATGACAAAGAGTCATTGCTATGGCTCAGCCTATGTTGAACTGAAATGTCAGAGAAGTAGGTGGTTTAAGGTTGCCATTGTGGGGTCTGTGGGCTCCCTGTTATCCCTACAATGTCTTCAGTGAGTTCAGAAAGAGCAAGGAGCAGAGACTTATGTGTGCCATCACCCTGTAGACTCCAACAGCTGTGCAGTCTCAATCTCCATTTACCTGGCAAACTCAAAATACTTTGCCTGGAGACACCTGCACACACAAAACCTAAAAATAGATGCCTTAACCAATGAGTTGAAACATACTCTTCCAGCGATAGGTGAGAAGAATCCCACCTCAAGTCTCCAAACCATATAATTGCTGAAAAAACAGAAGATTCTGAGAAAAAATAATAATAATTGCTGGAATATTTCCAACTTTTAGTAAGGAAAACCAAGGAAAAGCCCAGGAGGAAACCAATCATTCTGTCATCAACAGGTAATAAATAATGGTGGAGGGGACCACCCACTGAACAATGAAGATAAAATGCAATTTTTAGAAGCTCACAGAACAAGGAGCCGCGAATCTGCAATCTGAATGAAAACAAAACAAAACAAAACAAAAAACCACTTCTTGATTAAAGGACATGTACAAACAGGGGCAGAAAAACTGACTGTAGGTTTCTGTGGATTCATGTAAGTCACAAAAGCCCCTCTGCTACTTCTCCAAGATAACTGTTACAGGTGTACACCATAGGATGACTATTTGTGGTCAGCAGTGTATTGATGGAGCTTTAGAGCTTCAGGGACCAGTTTGGCTTCTTCCTATCTATCTCAGATAGACAAAGTTCAGTTCTCTGTCCACCTGTTCTTTACTATTTTATTTTCCCACATTTTAAAGTGTTAGAATTATTCTTAAATGGATTTCTAGATGAAATCATAAATAAGATCAGAATTTTTAAGTCCTTTAACTTGGATTATCTCTACCTGCAGTGCAACTATAAAGGGATTTAAAAGAGACACAAATGATAGCAAAATTAACCTAATGTGAAAGGTGGAGAGAGGATTGCGTTTTTATGGAGGGTACAGTACACAACATTTAATCTGTCTCTTGTTGATTTTAAGGAGGAATATTCCAGTGACTTCAATAATGTTCTAGCTTCTTAAATAATTGAAGAGTGAATGAAATCTGTGTTAAAATGTAGTTTTATTGGTTAAGATATGTCATTTCACTGCTTGTTAATGTAAATTACAACAATATCTCTGAGGACAATAAAAAAGCACAGATAGGCCTATTTGAACTCTTCTGTCATGCAGTTTTTGTTATTAAAGTCACTTTGCTTAAGTTTCTGTTTGTAGGTTTCCCCATAGAAAAAAAAAAAAAAAAAAAGCTTTCCCAGGAAAATTGGGTATATTTAGCTCGAATTAGTAGTTTATATAAAGTGAGATTAGCATTGCTGAATTTTCATAAATATAAGGATATAAATTATCAATGTGGTTATTTCATGTGTACTTAATATCTTCATTCTACTACAAAAATTAAGTGAAGAAAAGCAGTTTATATGTCACTCTATTAAAATCATTCCTACTTATTCATTAGTGGTTGTAAACAGACCAGCTTCAGATGTTTTGCAAAACTTGAACATACGCCAGTGGAAAAAAAGAGAGAGATCATGGCTATTTCTTATTGTGTATACATTGGCAGTCAGATGTATCCCATTGATAGGATCAATATGTGCACTAACTAAATTCCATGTGAGATTCAGCTATGTTGTTCCTACAGCAACTGTGAGAGTTTTGACCAAGATATGGGAGTCCTTCTTGTCTGAGGTACAGTGGAGGTACAGGAGATGATCTCTTTGTGAGATAATCTCTATCTTAATGAGAAAAGTTCACAAAAAGTGGAAGAAGTCTGGTTTTGGGTAGAAAGAGTGAGGCAAATGAAAAGCCAAGACTGGACCCAGTGCCTAACTGACAGTGCCCAAGGTCTGGCTCCTCCGAAGCTGCAACATGCTGTAATAGTGTTTAATACAGAAAATGGCTACTTTGTAATCCAGTCTGCACATTCCTAATGAGTTAAAAGCCATTTCAATGTTCGTATGGTTTCCCTTCAATGGTTCTTTCTAAAGAACCTATTCTTTATTGCTTTTGTTTCCATATTCTTCAATTTCTGTTAATTCCCTCATTGGTATGTCATTTTAGTGGTACTTTTGTCCAAACATTACCAAACACCTACTGCTGTACTTCTTATGTTCTTGTTTGTTTGTATTTACAGTGTGGGTTTTTAATTTTTAAGGTGGCATCTTCGGCATGGTAAATAGTAAATCATTCACCAACCTTCTCCCTTCCTTGGATCTCCTTTGTAAACTCTTTCCCTCACTAAATGTGGGTTTCAGGACATTGTATTAAATTTTTGAAATGCCTCTGAAAATATGGACAGCAAACCTTGTATGTTAAATCTTTTCATTTCAGAATTACATTAAGAAATCTAAACTTGGGGTGAGGTTTCTATTGGTGCCGGGTTTCTTGGGCAGGTTTGCGTATCTCAGTCTACATCTCTTAGCACCTGATTGCACCAGGAAATATATTCCTGGTGTCCAGAAAAGTTAATTCAATTAATTTACGTTACCAAAGAGATGAAGTCAAATGTGTCATCTGAAAGTAAGTTTGCTTTCCAAATCTGATCTGTATTCTAAAATAAAATACTTTTTTAGGTAAAGAATGAGCATCTGAATGGAATTCTTTGAATAAAACCCGTGAAAAATGAAACCACAGCTGGAGTCCCCAAAATTATATTCTTCTCGAGCTACCAGGTATGTTTGATACGGAAGAGAGACTGTTCAGTGTGTTTAGTGTGCACAAGGGATTCTGATGTCTGACTAGTGTGTGAGTTTTGTACTAGTGGAAAAATACATGATTTCTGAACTGAGCTCAGCATGGGCCCCAACATGTGGATTGCATCCTAATGCACTCTGTTCATACAGGCTATTTGTACAGGAGACACACACCTGCTTTTTAAAACTTCTGATTCACAAAGGAAAAAAAGGCGTCAGCAGTAGTCATAAATCCATCAGTATGGTAGCCAGCGTTCTCTCCAGCTTCCTTGGCATTGTGGCAGAAAGATGAGAAAAAGAAAAATATTGCATGCCAACATTTTTTTTTTTTTTTTTTAATTATTATCATGTGCTTCCTTTGGCAGTGCAACGGCAGCTATAGGGTCCATGGAGCCATAGTGCAATCTCAAAGCAAGCCTGTCTAGTTCTCCAAGGTGATGTCTCAAGAGGTGGGCTCCCCACCAGGCAGATCATTGTCAGCAGCAATGGCACTAAGCTCACAAAGACTCCATGCATGGCTAAACTCAAGTGGTTATAAGATGGAAGCTCACACTCTGTAGCATTGAAATTTGTCATGCTACTGGAAATGCATATGTGAGAAGTGTTGGAAGGTCTCATTGTTTTGATAGCTGTGGACCTCCATGTAGATTGCAATGATAAAAATTGTGAAATGAGAAGTAGTGTGTTGTATTGCTCCCTGTTTCTGCTAACAGCTCTTGAGCCCTTGAAAAGATACTTCGCTTCTTCAGGTTAATTCAAAAGTGAGCAGTAAAAAAAGCCAGTCTTGGGCCTGGCTATGCCACAGACTTTCATTTTGACCATGCACTAGTTAAAAGAAGGATTCTGCCAACCTGTCTTAGTCCTTCTAGATTCACTGTCTACAACTGAGCTAGCCCTTTGACAGGGTAGAGAGAAAGAAATTTATTCAGGCAGAATTAATTGTAATTCACTTTTTTAGCTGCCCTACTACAACTGAATCAACTGCCTGTTGCTGAATCAGCTACCTGTAGCTGTTGCCTCCTCTCTAGTGAATAGAACAGCTAGCGTGAGCACTTTAGGCTTAGACATCCACCTTTTTAGCTTTGGTAATGTCAGCCATAACCCTCTGGTATCTCCATTCTCATTTCTTACTTCTGTAATGATATCTCCTTTCTCTCATTCTTCCCAGTCATATTTATTTCATTTGTAAAAAATGAATTTAAGGAGATTTTAGGATGACTAATTTGTAGATAAACACTGTATTATGGATTTCTAAGAGAGGGTAAATGTGCTTCATTTGTTACATCTTTTAAGAAAGTGCAACAAGTCCTAACCTCAACTATAAACTGTAATAACAATTATTATTATTATTATTACAAGTAACCATAAGCTTATTTATTCACAGATACATCTATGGTTTAAACTAGTCTTGCTGTCAAAGTTATGATAAGCAATGGTCTTTAGCAACACCCTTAATACCCTTTCTAAACATATAGGTTCTGCCAGCAATAAGTAGGGATTTTCAAGCTTTAGAGCTGCAATCCCTAACTCCTGCTTCAGTATTTATTACTATTATTATTAGTTCTATTATCCTGAATTACCATGTTGATAGAAAAGGGAGGGGGGATGAATTGTTTTTGAAAGTCTGTCTCTTATGTCTAGGCAAGATATTGATGTGAAGACCCAGACAGAAAATTTCATGGGATTCAAAGGAAGGAAGAAAGGCAGTCTGTTCCCTGCTGGTATCTGAACTTGCATTTTCTGCAAGTTTGGGTATTTCTAAAGATACATTCAGAGCACTAACACATTACTTGCAGCTGCCATTTAATTGATTAAAGACCATGTTTAATTAAAATCTGTCACAGGAACAGAGAGATGGAAGGGTGAGTTAAAAGTACATTTCAGCCCACCTGAAATAATGAGGCTCAGAACATACACTCTGAATCACACCACCAACTGGGAAAGCATTTCCAAGGGTCGATCAAGAGCCTTTCTAGAAAGATCCAATTGCCATCTGTCAGCATTACCTACGGATCCTTACCTATCACAAAGGCCATGGGCTGCAAATGCCCTTCACTATTTTGGAAGGGAGTGCACTAAGAGAGCAGAGTTAAAAATCCTGTGGAAAGGATTTTTGTTCATTTCATAGAATGAACAAAGATGCCAACATTAGTGTGCATAGATGAATTAAATGTTCACATTTAAAACAAAATAACTTTGTGCCCTTTAAAAGTAAGATAACATCCCCCAGTGCCATATCTTCAAAAACATTCTAGCTTTTTTGGGTCCTCTCTTTCTCTATTTTCTCTCTCTCTCTCTCTCTTTTTTTTTTTTTTTGGCATCAATTCTTTCATTGCAGCTGCCCATTTCCCTTGTCTCAGGACAGACACTGCTGTCACTAGATCAATTGCTAGCATTCATTTTGTCTCTTGCTATGACCCAATGGACTCCTTGTTCTCCTTCTGTTGACAGCCAGAGAAGGCTCCAGGCAAACTGGCCATAAGCTACTGACCCCTCCACATTTAGCCTTATTAGGGTAATTGCAAGGCTGGAAGCAGCCGAGACTGGAGCCCAATTACACCTGTCCTTGTCCAATTCAGCCAGGGCTTAAATTACTTGGATGGGTCAAGGATGGTAGTGTGCTCAGGTGAACAAAAGGTTTCCTTCTATTCTTATGCCTTTCAGAGACAGGCATTCTTAATTATGCTTGTCATTGGAATATAATAAGGCTGATTTCTTTAAACGACATTTCTCTTCATCGGGGTAACCAATGCATTGTCTTGCCAAACACCACCACCAAGCAAACTATGTTTTTAGAACAAGAAACAATATTTAGGATTTTCCTCTTCAGATGGTTATTCTCTAGTCTGGAATAGAGAGAAGTTGTTGCTTAGCGTACATTATGTGCTCTTATTCATACCAATAATTAGTGACAGCAGTGACAAAAGCATGTAAAAAATGTTTCATAATGTTTTCCCATGAAAAAGGTATGGTCATGACTCCATTAGTTTAATTTTGTTTGAAGAAGATGGTCATTTGGAGTGTTGAAATGAACTATAACACTGATTTATGGACAAAGAACTTAAAAAATAATGAGAGTTGGGCTTCCAAACTTTAATTGTCTTAATGAGAGACTTTTTCCAAATTTAAGAGGACTGCTATGAAAATAGAAAAGAAAGTATAACTTTTACATTAGGTGGTCCATATATTCTTATGCAGTACTAAGAGAGGATCTGACTTCATCTATTACATTTCCCTTGGATACTTAAATAAGTAGTTTATAGGATTTTAATAAAACATGATTTTAAGTGATTTATTCTGATTTACTGATTCATTTACTTCCTGTAAATCTCTTTTTGCTTCACATAAAATCAGGTTACAGGAAAGCAAGTCCAAAGGAATAATTAAACAAAAGCTGCTTATAGATGCTGATAAACATCATGAAAAAATATACAAATAAAATGTATCATTATTGACTTCTTTACTAAAATCTTTCCTGGTTTTCTGAAATCATTTTCCAGTGGGAATAACAATGCCAGAATTTATGTACATCTTTTTCTATTTGTTGTTTTCAGTGGTGGTACTTTCACTAATCTGTCATTGCCAGGAAACAAAATTTCCAAATTTACAGTTGGCATTGCTGAAAAAAAAAAAAAAAAAAAAAAAAAAAAAAAAAAAAAAAAAA
>CM021731.1:4451527-4615846 GCA_011075105.1 Heteronetta atricapilla | reverse complement strand
AAAAAGAAGAGAAATCCATCTTAATGACACCCACACCAATGTAGTGAGATAGAAGACAAAGGTTTTGCTCGTGCTCGTTTCTGAGACAAAGCAACTTAGATCTTCATTGCCTCCTTTTCCCATTATGTTGAAAACTATCTAGATTTTTTCATGTATAAACTCAGCATGTGGTCCAGCTCTTTTAGGCTTTCATGAGCAGATGATGCCCACCATTGCGAAAATCCTCAATTGAGATTCATGGCATACAGCCTGCAAACACCACTTTGCAATATCTTTTAAAAGAACTCTGATTCTGGGACTCCATGTCACTGCTGATTGCTAGGCAGTGAGGCTCCTGTTTGTCCTGAAGGCCAACAAGATATTATTTGCTTATGTTGACTACAGGTTAGTGGGGAAAAAAAAAAAAAAAAAAAAAAAAAAAGGAAAAGTAAGGAAAAATCCACCTGAGAATGGCTTAACAACTAGGGCATGTGCTAAAAATCTGTGAGTTTGTTCCAAGTGAGCAGAAACAATCCTGAATATGAATTTTTAATACCACAGTTAAGTGCCCTAGCCCCTCTCTATTAGTGGGAAGGAAACACAAACAAACAAACAAACAAATAAATAAATGGGGGTTTTGAAATTATAGCTCTTAATTCAGCTGCTGTTTTTGCCAGTAATGTGATACTCTTGAGTCTGTGATACATCTATCAGTGTAGTATGGAGCCACCTTGTACGCAGATGGGAATTACAGTATCTGGGCCAGATCAAGAGCAAATTTTGCCTTGTTATAGTTTGCATTTCAATTTGCACTGGCATAACTGAGATCAGAATCAGCCATGTGAGTATGGAAGTGAACATAACTCTGCTTCCCATTTAAAACAGCTTTCTCAAGTGGGATTAAGGGATTAGGTTTTGTGGTTGTCTTCCAGAAGCAATGTCACGGGGTGGTTTTACTATGGAAAGACCTGGTGTTTCGCCAGTGTAAAATAAAGTCTGCTGGCAACATGAATGCAAAATCATTGAGACAGAGCCTCAGCCGCAACAGCACAACCCCAAAGTTACATGAACTCCAGTTCTCCTGCAGCAGTTGATTAAAATTAGATGATGAACTTGTGAAATTCCACTCTCTCCATATTGTCCCTCTTCCAAGGTTTCTGCTCCACAGAAGAAGTGTCTGAAGCAGCATCTGAACAGTTGCAGTTTGCATCTCAGTGCAACGCAATTTGAATTTATTTAAATATATGAGGCTGATCAACCAACTTTTATTTCAGTTTCCACTGGGTCAAAAAGTGTAGTAGTTCAGGAGCTGCCTCACAAACTATTTAGTCATCTTGCTGGCAAGTCAACAAAATGGGGAGGACAAACACAACACTGACCTCAGCTATCCAATTTCAAGCAGCTGCCATATGTGGGTGAGAGCCGTTAAAGCCATGGAGCCTGACCTCAGTACATATAAAAATAAAAAAAATAAAAAACACAGCAGAGGTGTTATAGCATCCTTCAGTTCACCAGACTGACTTCTTCAAAGGTCAGTAAGAACAATGGTTGCCAGCCAAATTAGTTAGCATAAGCTGGAGTCCCTGATCATTCCCCCTTGGACAGAAGCTCCATCCACCTTGAAAAGGAGCCTTGCTTCTCTGTCCCTTCTGTTGTGTATCTAAAAATTTAAACCCTAGTGCTGAGTGTGGTGACTAAAGCTCTTCACATGCTAGGAATCAGCCAGATGTATTTCTTAGAAATTACTGATATAATGATGTCTACAACTTTGAGGACACAATGGCAGTGTGGTCATGGGGAAGGACACGCTGTACCATGCATAAGAAGCTGGTATATCTGGCACTGCACAGGACAAGGCATTTTCCTCTAAACAGTGCAAGATCCCATGCTGAGCTTGCTCCTGTCTCTGCACTGAAGTGATGAAAGTACTAAAAGCAGTGTCATGTTGTGTGTGGACATGTTGTGGTGTGTGTGTCATGTTTCTTGCAGCCAGCTGGAGGTGTAACTCCAGCTTTGCCATCTCCTACTCTCTTAAATAAGCTGTTGCAGCTACTGCTAGACTTAGATGTGTGTGGACACCTTGGCTGGATCTCATCCACTGCCCAAATTAGCTGTTCTTTTTTCCCCAGTCAAAGTTGGCAGCTCATGTGAACAACCTACCATCCAGACCCCCTCTGTGGATCTCCAGGTAGACCACAGAGACCTGATGGACTCTGACACACTCCAGGAAAAACAACACAGCAGCTTCTCATACAGAAATCCCAAGGATCCCCATTTACATTGCCCATTTCTTGAGAGGGGACTGGAGAGTCCCTGTAAGTTTCTAGTAGGGAAGCAATGCCTTGTCGTCTTCTAATAAAAATAAATAGACAAAGTGCCTTGGTGGTGTAACCTTAATATCTGCATTCCTAGGAGGAACTTTTGGCTCAGTTTGAGGACACTTTGGTCATGGCACAGAAGGGATGCAGGGCTGAAAGTGGTGAATATTCTTTCTTTTTCTTTTTTTCTGTGCTGTTTCTCCACCAAGTCCAGGTAGAGATTGTTAATTGGTTGTAGAATAGAGAGAAACACTGAGCTGAGAGTATTTTGGAGCACAGCATAACATGTTTATAAGTATGACTTCTCCTGGGTTTGAGCTTTTGTACAAAATAACCTTAATGCTCCACTGCAACAACAGAACTTCTATAGGACAGCAATTCTTTTATTATTTATTTATTTATTTATTTATGGTACATCTTTGATGCACTAGAAATACAATTTACCAGCATTTGACCTGAAACTCCCTGACAATATATCACCAAGATATTAAACATAGAGAGGGAGACACACACACATAGAGGTTCTGAGTTTTTTCCTTGTATTCAGAAAAAGCAGGGTGTTAAGTGGTTGTGACAACTCTGTTGATGTCCCAGGAGATACTTGGAAGAACATAAGAAAAAGGAGATTGATTGCTGAACTTGCCTTCAAAAATACCTGATAGTTATTGAAGAGAGGATTGAAATAAAAATACAAATGAAATAAAATGAAATAAAAATAAAATTGAAATAAAATTTAAACAAGATTGGATTTGATATAAAATTCTGATATAACTTAACAGAGTTTTCATTTTTCTACTGAAAAACTTTCTTTTTTTTTTTCCCCCTCGAAGACCTACTATCCCAATGTGACTTTTGTTTTAGAGCTGTTATATCAGTAACAGTCTTGTTGTCATTTAGGCTCTGGGATGTTCTGAACAGGTGAACTGCATCTGCACAGGGAAAGATCCCAGTTTGAAGTACAGACTTAACATTGGAGAGTGACTATTTACACAGGCAGATAGTGATAGGACAAGGGAGAATGGTTTAAAACAAAAGAGGGAAGATTTAGATTGGATGTTAGGAGGAAATTCTTCACTCAGAGGGTGGTGAGACACTGAGCAGGCTGTCCACAGAAGCCATGGATGCCCCATCCCTGGAAGTGTTCAAGGCCAGACTGGATGGGGCTTTGGGCAGCCTGGGCTTGTGGGAGATATCCGTGCCTATAGTAGGGGAGTTGGAACTGGGTGGGCTTTAAAGTCCCTTCTAGCCCAAGCCATTCTGTGATTCTATGATCCATGTAGGTCCTTTCTTTGATGTGGTTCTGACTCCTTTATCAATGTTTTTGTAAATGTAGAGCACAATATGCTTCATGTTATTTGAAGCTGAACTGTCTCCTTTTGGATATAATGTACACTCACATTAATTTTAGAGGAAAGTTTTCTCTAGGACTGTTTTCACTATTTACCTGTTCTGTGTACTACACAAACTCCATTCCTCCCCCTTTCATTGAAAGGAATAAAGAGATTCCCAGGGAGCAGAACTGGCATGCAGACCCAGGATCCCAAGCAATTTTGTCTTTCTATTTTATATCCTCTAGAAATCCTTTCCTCCAGTTTTAGGGTTTCAGGTTGAGAGCAGGGTACTAGAACCTACTTCTCTCGTGGAGCATTCAGGGAATTTGCAGCCCCAGCTTCGTAGAACCAAGCCCTAGAAGTCATCAGAGCTGCATTGCTTTGACTCACCTGCTGAATACAGCATTTCTTCTTCTGTTTTAGGGCCTGCAGATATCCAAGCACAGTATTTAGCACTACATGATCTTGCAACGTAGGTTGGCCAATGGCATTTCTGTGCTGTTTTATAATAAGCCGTAGAAATATGTGATTGTCCCTCTTGGGTAAATAAACATTATCTTTGCCTTACACAGTGCCTCTCTCTCTCCACATCCTTCCTCTTACCCTTGAGAGTGACAGATTTGCAAACCTGTGCCCCTGAAAGTGAGATTTCACTGAGGTGTTTCCACTTAGTTTCTCCTCATCTCATGGTTTCCCTTTTTGCTCGTTTCCATCCTTAGATTGCATCTCTTCTTCTGCTCCACAGCTTTGAGTGCCTGACACAGCCAGTTGACCTTGTTTGCAGGCCATCCTAGCAGCGCATGCTTGCTGAGACACCGCAGTGCCCATGACTCTCCTATGCCCTACCAATCTCAATACTTTGCACAGCCTGACATTCAAAGTTTAAGAGATCTGTGCTAAGTGCACAGGGTGATTATTTTTGCAGAAAGGTTCTCAAGAGTTGCTACATTCTAAGCTCTTTCTATATCTCACACAGCAAAAATGTGTTTCACCATTTTGTATAGGCATTACTCTACTACACACTGGACAGCTGTGAAGAACTGTGGGTTGAAGGTGGTTTGTAATATGTTTCCAAGATTAAAAATAAATAAATAAATAAATAGAATGAATTTAAAATAAATGAATAAATAAACAAACAAAGTACAGCACCTTGTCTATTGCTAACACTGAGAGAACATGTTGTCACATCACAATTCCCTTTCCATGAAAGAACAATATGAAAAGAAGCTTCCAAGAGTCTTTTATGCAGAAATAAAAAGTGATATTAAATACGTATAAATCACAGATATAATTACTGCCTGGAAATCTGTCAGATAAATTTTATAGTGAGGCTTTGTGAGGCTTCCCCTTTGGGCAAGGTAGAGACCATGAAACTATTTTTCTAACCTTTCCCTAGGCTGCTCCATGGTTTCACTTGTGACAGTCATATGAGGCTGATATAATTTTTGCTGTCTCCTAATTAGCACCATTTCATTATCCAACATACTGCATATATCAGTTTCATTTGTTGTAGCATGTAGTATATGACAGTTACTAGTAATTTAAAAGATTATGATAAGTCACTAAACACATATTCTTCTTTGCAGAGTTATTAACCACAACACTGGTGGAATAGAGGGGAAAAAAAAAAAAAAATCAATGCAAAGAGATTTCACAACCAAAGTAACCTCCAGATTTTAAGCTTTTTAAAGACCACCCAATTAATCTAATTAATCTACTTGGTGCTGCTCTCAGTAAATCTTTTTAATAACGCAACATGATTAAGTTATTCCCTGATTTTTCATCTCCAAAGATTTACGAAAAGTTACTCAAGAAACACCTGTGTGGAAAAAAACATAACCCAATCCATCACGGTTTGATGTTTGCCCATAGGCAATTCTCTTCAGCTGAACTAATGGCATTGTGTCAGGTGAGAGTCATATCTTCACACCACAGAACTATTTTGCCTTTGGGAATATAAGGATTTATTTATATATATATATTTTTTTTAAGATTATTCCTAGTTGTTACCTTTGTAGCAATGTATTTATCAAACAGGTGTTACTCTGTAGTTGAGAAGTAATTCCACTGGAAAACCACATTATGTTTAAGGAATCTCTCTCTCTTGTTGTGGTGGTGTTTTCTTATGGATGGATAACACTTAGTATTTTCAGTCAGGAGATTTCTTCCAGTGACCTCCAGAGACATTGTCAGCTATCACAAATTTGTGATAACACTAGCTTGATTCATACTGCCAAGGAAGCATGCAGAAACTGTGATCACATATTTCCTCTGATCACTAACTGGATGTCTTTCTGTTTCAGGATACTGAGTTTAAGATAAAGAGAGTACTACTGCAGAGGTAACCTGGGCTCTTCTCCAGACATTTCTCCTAATTCTCCACATCAATCATTTCTGGATTACAGTGGCATAGTCAGCTGTTACCATCTGGCTTGACTCTGGGTATACATTAAAACATGAGAGACCAAGCTTATCTCACCTGCAAAACCAGTCTTGTATCTCCCCATCATCCACAAAGGTCCAGATAAATTTTGCCAGAATGATACAAGAAACCAAATGAAACCAAACTGCAAAGAGCCACCTGTTTCCAGATTTTTTTTTTCTCTAGTTTCAATGTTGTTAGCCATTACTAAGGGTCTGACTTTACTGATAGCTGCACTTCTTTGGCCCTTTTATCCAGGAACAGCTGGTTCTTCTATTCATCAAAAGATGTAATAATCAGACCATTTTTCCGGTTATTCTTTCATTTCAATTGTCTTATCCAACCTTAGTAAAGCACGGGATTTAAGAAAAAATAAAATAAAATACGTATAAGAAAGAAAAATCTTATAATCAAACCTGTTCTTCACATTTTTTTAAACAAAACCAAGTCATGCCAAATAAAGGGGGACAGATGGGTGGTGTCAGGCTTCTGTGGCCTCCATGAGAAGTGCAGACTTCTGTAATGCCTAGCTGCACAGGGATGAGAAGTAGCTGTATTTCTTTGTTCATTGGACCAAATGTCCAGTCAAACAGAACACAGATGAATGCTGGAAAGTCAGCAGCATGAATGCTGGAAAGTCAGCAGCATGATGTAGAACTGGACTAACTAGTGGTCTAGTGGTGAAACAACTACAGCCTTAAAAAATAATAATAATAATAATAATAATAATAAAGCTGTCTGCAAATATGGTTAATTGCAAGCATATACATGCATGCATTTTCACACCTGGATTGTTTCTCCACCCATTCTAGGGACTAGCCCTAAACATCTCACTGACACACAGAAAAGAAGAAAACAAGTCGGTTTGCAGTCTGTCCTCATGGAGGAAGTCTCTAGGCAAAGGACTGAGATCTGGCAGGCCTACAAGAAGAAAATATGGTAGGAAAATGCACAAGAATTGATTAGCCGCATTGTTTTTGGCCTCCACATCTTACTCGTTTCTATTGAAAGAAATAGGTAAATCTTTAAAACTAGTAAAATTGAAAGAGAAAAGAGAAATGGGTCTGTTTGGGTCTAACATTTAGCAAAAAACAGAAGGTTATGTCAAGAAAAAATAGAAGCTGTTTGGTTACTTTTGTTGTTTAATCAAAATTTAAATTGACTATTTTTATTTGGACTTGTTTCCCCAATCATATCCTTCATTTCTACTCATCCTGGTATCGGCAGAAGAGCAAATGTAGCTGGTTTAACTGAATCACAGAGAAAAGGTGAACTCTATCTCCAGATTCCAAATGCTGCAGAAATGAAAGCAAATCTGATATTTTAAATCTGACAGAGACCACTGTGAATATCTAGGCTATCATTCAGGAAAAAAATATATATACATATATCACCTTATGGATCTTATTTGTATCCAGTGGATCTGAATCCCCTGGCACTGACTGATCTGTTCTTCACCTTGCACATGGCTATAACTTGTTCTTTACTCCCTGACACCAGTTGTGGTGACAGAAGCTACAAGTGTTACTATTAGTCCCCATCAGGTATGTACAATCTTCACTGACAATCTTCAATGTCAGTGAAATGAGAGAAGTTCTCAAGACTGTGCATGTCAGCTCCAAGTTAGAGGTAGGGACTGTATGGACTGTATGGACTACATCTGTAAAGGTAAACTAAAGTGAGAAGGGGCAACCACACTGTGGCATATCCAGTCCTGAAGTCACTGGTCGGTTTGGTGCCAGACCTATGACCCTCTAAAAGTACCTGTGGTTTAGAGGGAAATGTCTAAAATCACTTCTTCCATGAAAATTACGTGGCCACAGATCATATTTATTTTCTACGCCATCCCTACAATTGCCCAAAACAAAGAGACAATTAACAAAGCTGGAAGATGAGTGGGTTTCTTATATAACAGATTCTTGGTAATACAGCATCTCTTTTCCACTATGGCAGTTCTCTACATGAGCTTTTTTCTAATCTTGAACATCTGCTCCTCTGTCAAAAAAAAAAAAAAAAAAAACAGGGAAGGGCGGGAAAAATCAAGAAGGAAAAAAATACAGCAAACTGAAAATGTTTTGAGAGCAGCTACCCTATTCTCCTAGGAACCAAATGTCAGTGGACTGAATAGGTCTCCTAATGGGTATGAGCACATGCCAGTGATCACAGACAATCACACTAAATTTCCCTTAGCAATATCCAGCAGACCAAACTGTGATCAGTGATAACTGAGCCCTTAGGGACTTACTTGTAGCCCATTCAAAAATGTATATGCCCTCGAGGGAAGGTTTGCCTTGTTTTCCTGAGGAAATTAAATAGACTCTTTATAGAATTAGCAAAAATCAGCAGGGGTTCAGATTTCCCATAGTCTTTCACAATCTGCAGTTTAATAGCAGGCTTTAAGTTAATGTATATCAGATACATGCATTTTGATTTTCCTCTCACTTACACTAAAGAAAAGACATTGACTTTAATGAGTTATTCCTGATTTCCATATTAAGTGAAAGGACAGAAAGGGTCACAGTGTTCAAATACCTTTCTGAAGAAGAATATCAAAAAATTACATTGTTTTTTCTGGGATAGATATATAACTCACAGCACCAAGCATACATTAGTTTGCATTTTCAAAGTATTTATAGAAGTGTTAGGTCAAAGTCAGAGGTAATTATTCTATTGCTTTGAGACTTTAGCTTTAAAAAGTGCTTTGTCTGCTTTCTGACCAAGTTTTACAATTCTAAGGGAGGAGAAGAACCTTTTTTCCACATTAGTTTAATATTTATACTTATATATATATACATATATATAAGTATATATATACTTATATATAATAAATATAATAAAAGAAATCTCATGAAACTGATAATTCAGTTTGCTACTTCAAAACAGCTTGGGCAGAAATATCTTCACCAGCTCTGGATATTAGTTTTCAGAGACCAGATGTGATCTGAAAGAACTAAGCTTCCCAGTATTTTGTTTCATACACTCTATTGTGGCAGATTGCAGAGACTGGGGAGATCTGAAGTCCTTCCTTTTCCTCCTTCTAACTATCACATATGTGATCCTGGTAAAGCTCTCTCCATTGTAAAGCTCTCTAGGAGGAAATGTTGTGCCTGTACATTTTGGACTCCCTCAGGCTGATGCAAGCACTGTGGTTTGCAGCCTAGCTAGAGAGAACCAACACCTTCAGTTCAGTTGCTCTGTGACTGACATCACTCTCAAGAAGTGAAAGCCGAGGTTTCTCAGGCACATCAGCCTTTGAAAGCTCCTCATTCTGGGGACATGAGACCATCAATAACAGCAGCTTTCTCAGGAGCAGCAAGACATCAAGCACACCTTCTTTCCTCAGTTTCCCCAAATACTCTTTTGCAAAACTAATTGTCCAAGGACAACATCTCTCTCTCCTCCTCTCTTGAGTCTCTTCCTATGAAGGTCCTCGAGGTTTGTTAAAATTTATAATAGTCAGATAAGAAATCCTCTTTTTTTTTTTCTTTTTTTTTTTTCCTATTTTTTTTTAAATCCAGCTTGCTTTGTAGAATTTTCCCCTTATTGCTCCACTACCTGATCCACATTTTTGGCAAACATTTAATTTTAAAGGCTTTTTTTTGAAAACTTCTAGAGTCAAGAGCCCAAGAAAACCTGACACTTAAGGGACTGTTGGTTTTATTCTCAACTTCGAGGTCACTGATGTTACATGCATGTCTCACAGCCCCACTTAGGAGGACATTGCTTCTCAAACATATGCAGAAAACATCCCAGATTGTTACTGGTGGTAATATTCCTTGCTAGTTCTTTTCCTGCTTTCCATATCACTGGAACGATAATTTGCCCTTTTCCTTTCAGTACCTCTCTTAGGAATACACACTGTGGAGCAAATCACGTTCACCTGTGATATAAAGGAGACGGGATGTAGCTAATAAAGAACAAGGCAATTCAAACTTTTTTCCTGAGCCCTCAGGAGGAATACCCAGGTGTGCTGAGGAAGATATGCTTGGAAAAAAAGAAAAGAACCATTCTGCAGTCAATCTAAAAGCACTAGGCCTCCTTTCATGAATTGATTTACCCACTGGGTGACATATTGGCAATTTTCTGTTACCTACCCAGTGATATGACTAAGTAGATGAAGCTCAAAGGCAGGTCAGATAAAAAGACTTTAATCTAACAAAGGCAGCCTGAATTTCGCATGTCAAGGAAGATGATTTAACAGGGAATAGCAGCCTAAATGCAATACTGAATCAAGGTGGAGAATCCATAATTAATGTTATACTGCAGAAATGTTTACTAAAAAACAGAATGACAAAAAGGGCTAGATTAGCCTTTCCTATGAAAGACTGCAATCCAGCACAATGCATCACTGCGGTCTTCATGTTAAACATATGCCTCAATGTCATCTTGAATCTGGAACTGCATAGGAAGTAACACCTTTGAATTCATCTCTTTACAACCAATGCAAAAAGGGTGAAAATCAGTCATGACAAGTTTTAAAATACACAGGCTGAATACTGCCATAATTTTATGAATAAACAAACTTGGCAGAAATGTTGTTCAGAGAATTAATTAAAATTGTTTTCTCTGAGGAAGGAAAAGTTGTGTCTTGGGAGAAGCAGTACTATCATAAACAAGTGACATGAGACTTGTTCAAGTGTTTTCAGGCCCAAGGGGTAAAATGCCCCAAGGAGCAGTTGGTCCTTGAATAATGTATTTATTTTGCAGTTATGTTTCACCATTTTCCTACCAGGGTTATTTGAATTTCCTAAACAGCAACCAAAAACATAACCTCAAGTCACTAAACAACACTGGTCCTGGGGAACACAAAAGCCATATTCTACTCCCCAAAGTGTTTTATTTGTTCTTTCCTTTCTGATGACTTCTTCTTATGCTTTAAATATGTGCAGTTTCTGTACAGATGATCTATGTGTACTAGGTGAAGCAGTCACTGTCTGCAACCCCTCAGCTGAACAAGGACTGCCCAGCATTTTGCAGCAGGAACAGGACAGGGCCAGCAGCTCAGACTGAGTTGGATGGCAGTATGGCGTATCATTGGATGGCTACAAAACCACTTTTTGTCCTTTTTACTTAGAATTTTAAGGTTTTGAGTAGTCAAAAAGCCTACTGAGCAGTCAAAAAGCCTCAAATTGCCTTGAGTTTGCTGTACTCAGGGCCTTAGATAAACTGTGTCTGGGGCTACTATAACCTTTACTTTGCACCTCCTGCAATCCTTTTAGGCCACATCTGGTGGATGAGGGAGTATCTCACACTACCCTTAACACAACATGACCCCTCATCCTAGTTAATGACCATTTTGATCTGAACTAATCCAGCATGAAGAGACAGCAGTCTTTGAGGTAAAGTATTTGGGCCTGAACACTGGTGAGCACCCACACCACACACAGCCTGAGGCCCACTGGAGGTGGCTCTCAGGCTGTTCATTCCCCTGAGACAGAAGGAAAAAATCTGCAGAAAGGCCTTGATTAATTATCTTCATTACTCAATATTTTAACCCACCTTGTCAGCCCTTCCCATTCTGCCTTGCAGGAGGAATAAGACTCCCAAACTGCCTGGAGCTAACAGCAATGGGGAAACCACACACAGACCAAAGTGCTGACGAGCAAAAACCTGCTCCTTCACTAGCACCCCGGAGTTCTGGCCACTCTCCACAACCTGGGTTTAAAATATGCACCAGATCTTTTGCACTTAGCCCTGGATTAAAGATTTTGTCTGCTTTTTTCCTAGGTGGACAGGTAAGATTCATCTCTACCACCTGAACAGAGAGGATTTGTTCACAGCTTTTTCCCCTTGCTCTTGCACAACTGGTTTTTAGCATGATCAAGCACATTTTCATGTCCTCTGCTACTGTGAGTCACAGCTGAGCTTTAGCTTGCAACAAATCTCTGGGCTCTGAGCAGAGGCATCTTGGATAGCAAGCATAGATGTGCTAAAGACATTTGGGGGAAAAGTGAAGGAGATATTCTTCTGTTTTTTATGTCTAGATACCAACATTCCAAATGTGACTGGTACAGAAACTTAAGGGCATGTAGTTTTGAGGTTAACAGCTCCACTTGGCTGCTCTGGGCTAATGGATAAGGGCTGGAACTGATTTCCTCAATGTTTTTGTTTAATCTCTTGTAAGTCTGATTAGTAGTTCCTAGTGGTTCCCATCATGGTTTTCCCTTCCTCAAAACTTTCCCACTGTCAAAATCAGCCTGAGTTTGCCTTCAGACAAATCTGTCTAAGTTCCAGTGTTTCAGTAGTGTCTTCATGAAGAGCTGAACCCACCTTGCAACAGGGCTGAGACCATCCAAAAAGATGTGAGGCAGACAATGGGGGCATAAGAACTGTTGTATTCAGTCCAGGGGAAACCACTGAAGCACATCCTCCAATGTTTCATTGTTAAATGAGTGATTTACTCATTGTCTTTCTTTAAAGTAAATCAGAATCTGTAACTTACTCCATATAGCACAAAGCAAGTATTAAAAAATGATTCAAAGTGATAGGTTGAAGAGCGTTTTTTTGTTGTTGTTGTTGTTGTTTTGTTTTGTTTTTCTGCACTGTCCTTGACTACTGCTAGGGGTCTTAGCCTCTGATTTTGTGATCAACGGATCTATCCTCGAGGGGAAAAGGACAAAGGTTCTTGGCTTAGTTTTATTTTACTTGCCACCAAATTCACTCTAAACCAGGAAGAAATGGAAGCCTTTGGAGTTATTCTGATGATGATAAATTTAAACTCCACCTCACTGAATACGAATTTGATACATCTCCTTTATTGTTTACTGTTTTTTCTGAGCTTATCAGCAAATTAAAAAAAAATATATTTATGCCACAACAAGCACAAGAAAATCTATCTCCTTCCTATATGGGAGGAGAATGGGATAGATTCATATCCTGCTGTGTAAATGTATTTCCAAAATGGAAGACTCAATATTTTGTATTCGATTTTATTTATTTATATTTTTTTTCAGAAAATATTTTTTTCCTGTGACACTTCAGTTTTTTGTAATTATCCTCCATAGGAAAAGCAAACAAATGAACAAGGAAACAAAAAATCTCAAGATCTAAAACATTTTAGCTTTTCCCAAAATAAAGAGGGAAAAAAAAAAAAAAAATGGGACAGGATAAGCAGAAAGTGGGAGGGAGAGGAAGAGATTTGGCTTTGCAGCAAAGCTGCTTGCCTGAAGATGTAAGAACATTTTCCCAGTGAGCTCAGCATTTAAAGCCAGGCAGCCAGAACATGCTTCACAAGAGACAACCTCCTGTGAACTCCTCACCTTTGTAAGGTAAGTCAATGTTCACAAGGAAATACCCCACAACACCATTCCCTTTGATGTTTTCATTCTGCAGAAGAGAAGGGTGGTCTCTTTAAAGAATTTACAATAGAGAGAGAAGGGGAAGAGGAAGTCCTTTGAAGAGAGCAGAGAGCCTCCTCTCATTTTGTTGCTGACTAGAAGCCACCCCTTTTCCTTTGTGCCTTGCACAAAAAAGAAGATTTGCAAGCCCACTTCCCCTTCAACCAGACAGACATTTTCTGCAAATACCATTCTGAGAGGAGGTGGCTTTCCAACACACAGAACACAGAGGGGGAAGGAACTGTATGGCTTCACACATCAACCATAAATCAAACCTCTACAAACACTTGTGTAAAGTTTTAAGGTGTATAGGATCTGGTGGGTCTTCCAGTGAGAGCACACATGCAGGTCCACATACAAAGGTCTCAGGAAATCCCATGTCTTCCTATGTTCAACTTCAATCGGAATGGAGTTAATACTTCAGAGTTTGAAAAAAAAATGTTTTTAACTGGAGCTAAACACACCTAAAGACAAAATAGGTAGAAAGAAGGAATTTCATGAATCTTTTCCAACCTTAATGATCCTATGATTCTATGAAGAGCTGGCTGATGTGATTGTAAGGTTGCTGTCTATGATGGTAGTTCGGGCCAATAAATCCTTGGTGATAGAAAATATTAATACTATGCCTAACTGTAGTCCTTCAGTCTCACCTCAAGCCCTGGAATGTCCTAGGAGCACTTCCTCCTGGTATTTACTTCCAAACTTCTGAAAGACACAAAGAATCAATAGTCTACATAGCTTTGTCTAAGGCAAATCATGTTTAATCAACTTGGTTGCCTTTTGCAATTAAATGACTGGCTGTAAGGACAGTGTAAGAGCAGTAGATATTACATATCATCAACACAGTGAGGATTTTGTCAGCCATACCATTATTGCTGGGAAGTTGAAGAAGGAATAAACTTCTAGAGAGGTTGAAATTTGACCTGGGCTCATACAGTTGTCATAAGTGACTCAATGTCTGTCCAGTTAGCAGTTGGTAACAAGCATATTGCAATTAATTGACAACCTGAACAGTAGAGCTTCAAACCATGAAGGTTTTTAGAAACTTAAAGATTGAAATAGTAGAGACTTCATGAAGACCAACAAAGATAGTATAAATTTCTGCACCTGGGGTGAAAAAACACCATGGAGCAGTAAACACAGGTGACAGGCTGAATAACAGCCCAGCTTCCAAGTGGATACCAAATGGAATGTGAGACAGGATTGTCCTCTCACCATGAATATAACAAACTTTTTGCTGGGTTATGTTAGGATGAGTGAGACCAGAAGGTTAGAGAAATTATCATCAATCTCTGTTCAGCAGTGAAGAGGCTGCACTTGAAGTCCTTTGTCCTGTTTGGGTTCTACAGCTCAAGGAAGATGTTAGAAAACTAAATAGGGCTTATCAGAAGACTAACAAGGTGCTCAGGGGTTTATATCACATAAACTACAAGGAGAGTTTGAAGGAGATATGTTCGTATAGCCTAGCAAAGCAGAAGTTAGGAGTTGATTTATTGAGTTGATCATCCTACAAAATGTGAGAGTTACAAAGAGCAAATCTCTTCTTGTTAATGGCAGGTGTTAAAACCACAGGTTGTGACTTTGAAGGTCCAGGCTGGTCATTGGGAAGATCTTTTCCTCTAGGAAGGCAGTGCAACAGCAAACAGGGCCACTCAGACAGGCTGTGAAATTTCTGTCCTTATGGGTTTTCAAGATTCATCCAGACAAGTCCATGTCTGACCTGCTCTGTGTTGGAAACAGGACTGGTTCAACCTGGAGGTTGGGCTGCAGACTTCCAGACACCCTCTCCAACCATCACATCTGTTCCAAGAATGGAGGTCTTAAAGTCTCAATAGCAGTGAGGAATCCAAATCACTGTGTTGCTAGGCAAGAAAACTAAGCAAACACTACATAGACCAATTTCTTTAAACCCTCTGTTTGCAAATTATCTCTTAGACAATTTGGGTTTTTACCACAATCAAGAGCATTTCTTGTATTTGCTAATCAGGCCAACCATTGACATTTGAAAACACATCGAACTGACTAGACATGGCCTTTGTGGCTGGAGAAATGGCTAAGAGAGCAGGAGATAAGCTTGCCAACTGCCTCGTGTGTGGATCCTTTTTTTTGCATGGCAAGCCTTATGCTCACAGCATAACAGCTGTGATGCTTTGAGTGTCTAGACAGCACCTCCACAGTGCTTGTAGAGTCCATGGTAGCTTGTCTCAGCATGAGGAAGAGGAAGGGGGTGGAGGAAAGAAAGAGAGTTTATGCAGATGAAAGTGCTTCCAAGTCAACACTGATTAATTTTGAAAACAGGCAGGTATTCGTGGGCGATTTGCAGCAGAAAGCTTGCTGACTGGTGAGTGCCTCCGCACGCAAGGGGAACAAGAAACATTCAGGTCATCCTTTAAGACCCCTCCCAAGATATATTAACCAATGGACAAGGCATCCATTATGCACCAGGTGCATTTCCTGGCCTATGTTCTTCAGAATGAAAATCCACCTCTTGTTCCCATGAGTTGTATTTTATACATATGGCTGGAAAAAATGAGCATCTTAACATCCAGCATTCACATGGCAGCTGGTCTGGAGAAAACGAGCTAGTCAACAGGAGACAAGCTCACCTCCCACCCACCATCCAGAGCATAACAGGTTTATAGCTCTCCAGAAAAAAACGGAAGAGCGAAACTTTGATGAAGCATGAAGGTGCAAGTGGAGGAATGATACTGTGCTTTACTCCTAGTTGCAGCTGCATTGATTATTGAACATCAGGCAAATTAAGTGTTGTCTGTTTTATAACTGCCTTCTAGAAGCATGCCTAGAACAACAGATGGGTTCTTTTCCTTTTTTTCTTTCTCTTTTTTCTCCCCCCTCCCCTCCTTTTTTTTAATACCATAACAGATAACAAGCTACATTAATCTTTGTACTAAAGTAAATAGCCATAGCTGAGATGGAAGACTTCTCAGCTGCAATACTGCTCACTATAACATA
Organism: Heteronetta atricapilla; assembly: GCA_011075105.1. Classification (NCBI taxonomy): domain Eukaryota; kingdom Metazoa; phylum Chordata; class Aves; order Anseriformes; family Anatidae; genus Heteronetta; species Heteronetta atricapilla. The sequence continues at coordinate 4,599,486 of CM021731.1, read as the reverse complement.
AAGACAAGAGGCAGGTGCCAGGGTTGATTCTCTCTTCTTCCCCAAACATCTACATCATACTGCTTTACATCAGAAAATATGCAAACAGTATTAAGGCTTAGAAATGTTCTCTTTTTATGTTCTCTTTCTTTCATCATTTGCTGGGAAAGTTTAATTTTTCATTGACACAAAAAAAAAAAAAAAAAGGATAAACAAACAGCTTTTTGGTTCCAAACACTTGACCATTAGGTTTATAAATGTAGTTATGTTCCACTTCATGAACACATGCACAGGGACACACACACATACAAAGAAAAAAATTTAAAAAAAGAAAAAAAAAAAGAAAAAAAATCCGTCTCCAACTGGTATTACATTATTTTGCACATAAAGTCATTGAAAAGGTTGTCTTCAGAGACTATAATACTGAGTTATGAGATTTTTTTGGCACGAGGACACGATAAGATATTACTAGACAAAGAAAATACTTATAATTCAGTTACTCGCTGGCAAAGTTATACTCTTCTGCTACTAATTAATTTTCCATATTTCCATCCAAACAAATGGTGAAGACTGTATAATCAGCCAGGACAGCAGTCAGAAAAGTGTTAAAGCATCTTTAAGTTAAACACTATTCTCACCCTGGCTCCTACAACTGTCATCAGCAAGACTTGGATCTGCCTAGAAGAAGGGGGAAGATAACAAGAACTGGCAAGAACTACAAGAACTAGTGCTTGTCTTTAGGACGTGTGTATTTGTAAGGGCAAAGCTGCGACCAATGCAACTCCAAGAGGACCAGAATGAGACAGCAAGGAGGTGATGTGATCTACGCAAGCATGCGGCCACCTGTACATGCTCACACAAAACTCACATCTAGGAAATGTCTTTCCAGTGGGAGAAGGGACGTGACCATACTGGAGGGAAAACACCTGTATCAGATAAAGGTTTGGTGCTAATCACTTGTTCTTGAAGGAGCTGCAAGGAAAACAAAGCAAGATGTAAGGTCTATGGGCCACACTGCATTTCCTGAGCTTTTCCCAGCTCAGGCAGCAATTGAACACCAAATGGAGGATTAAATTAAAAAAAAATAAAAAAAAATAAAAAAAGATTTTTCTTATAATTTTGTCCAAATTTTGAGTTTACACATAGCACTTTAACATGTAAGTGACTCCATTATGGAAAATTGCTAGTGATTCAGTCCATTATACGTTTTGCACTAATTCTTTTTGAGAGGATATTTTCTAGAACTGGTATTGACTGCATGCATTATCAAAAAGTGAGGGAATGTATGGGTGAGGGTAGCTGACTTCCCTGAAGTTAACCTCAAAACATTTCTTATGAGTTTTTTTTTGGTGAAATTAGAACTAAAAATTGTCTCACTCTAAAGCAAATATTTTAGCTCCTTTTCAAGGTTGTTGGGGTTTTTTTTGTATGTTTCTTTTACTAAAATCACATTGGCAGAAATTTCAAAATAAATGTTTCAGAACTGTTCTTTTCAATTACTTTTTTATGATTGGATTTCTGGGGGAATATTTTTTTGTGTTGGTTCATTTGCTTGTTTTCTTGGTTTCTGTTGATGTGAATCTGCCTTCTGCAAGAAACTATGTGACTTTTGGTACATGTTATAAAATTTAGTCCTTCACCTATGTGAACTTAAAAATGTATAGATCAGATTTTCATCCATCTCCGTGAAGAATGTAATGTCCTATGGAAGATTTAACACTTTTTTAACTGATCAGCTAATGGATTTGCACACTACTGGACATGGTATGTTATGGACACCAGAACTTTTTAAAGTAGAATTATTCTCTGTAGGGACGATTTCAATATTCCAGTGGTAAAATTATTTTTTATTTAAAACAAACCTCCTCTTTTTACTTTATAGTGATATCTCAGTGGATCCTGAGTTCTTGGACAGTCAGATGGTCAGGCGGATGAAATGAGAAATGGTGTTCTGGTTTCTTTCTGTCTCCTTTTCCACCAGAAAGAGGTATCAAAAAAATTAACCAATATGTTTTGACATTTGAAGGTTCCTGATTCCCTGCCTGCAACAGCCCTGATCATGTGCTGATGTGCTTCAAAGGACTTGGCTCCCACTACGCCACAGCATACTGAAAGTTTAGTTTCCAGTGGAAATCTAGTCATTAGAGGTTAATTGTACTCAGCTTGGTGTTTGTCATACTTGAATCAAAACTGAACGATCTCAGTAAAATGTTTGAATTACTATGAATCAGCTTTTCAATTGGGAAAATAAACAAACATTCCACTGAGGAGTTTTCAGACAGTTTTAGTGAATCCTGAACTTAAAATAGACTGTTATGTCTTTCTACCTGGAAAATTTGGCAGATTTTTAGTGGAGTATGTGACAGATAACAGTTAATATTTCCAAAAGCTGTTGGTAAGTGTGATCTAGATAAGAACTCAGAGTAAATGGAAACATTACCAAAAACAAAACAAAACAAAACAAAACAAAAAATGATACAGGAAAAGGACTAGGAAAGAAAAAGCAGAACAAAATTGCTGAAAACAGGAATTACTAGCTAAGATAGACATTCTTTCTGCGCATATCCTTCACTCTACTCTCTCCAAGTGACAGACTAATCTATCAATAATACAAATTCAATGCTGATCTTTGACAGGAACTATGGAACACATGAATATAGAACAGTAGAAAGCACAGGTTTTCAAGCAGTTATTTTTGGATGCTCCATTTCAGATACCCTGAAGGCATTGGATTTCCTGAGAAAGTGTTCAGCATTTAAGAAAATTAGATGCCTTTGAGATGTTGAAGGTTTGGCTTTCTCTGAAAGCCCTGAAATTCTGCTTTCAAAACACATGGACAGGTTAAAAACAGCTTGTGTAAGATGGTGAGTATCTAGAAATGACTGAAATGTTGGAAAGGATAGCTGAATCTGCATGAAACTTGCAAAACCTCAACTTCTTTCAGATTGCAAACTCTTGACTGGCCAAATAGAATCTGAGGAGTGTTAACTTTTAAGAAGAGCTTTAGCAGCAATCTGGATGCCCACTGAGGCACAGTCAACACATGCTTGGCAGAGGTTTGTTTTGCTTTCTGAGGCATGGACCAGAAGGTCAGCTTGATGAGCAGTGTTAGATTTCATCCTGTAAAACATCTGCTTGGCTGTGACTACATCTCTGGGTGTATTAAACAAAATCCTTCAACAACAATTCAATTTATTCCAGTTCTGGACACTCATTCCTGTAAAGGAATGCCAGAAATGCTGCTTAGAGCAAACTGGCAATTGTAACACAGGTATTCACTGGGTATCACCCAGCAGCAGAGCTTACCCTGGCACGGGACAAATCATTTCTGCTCCATGACTCGCTGAGTGGAAACCTATCTAGGCCACGTCGTTTTAAAAACCGTGTCTCATTCCAACTCTCCTACCAAGATTTACGACAATTAGCTGCTGAATCCATAATTAGCAAGTGGTAACAGATCAGCAGATATATTCAGTTCTGGTGACACCTCTGACAGATTGACGCTGACTCCCCTAATCCCTGCGAGGCTTCATGTTTTCCTTGTGACCACTCTCAAACAGAGTTTGGCAAGGCTGTCTCAGTGGGGAGGAGAGGGAGGGCTGGGGAAGAACAAGTTCTCACAAGCATGACAGGACCCATGTAGAACCATTTTGCTTTGCAGTTAAAAACATGTTCTGTCTTCCTCTGCGTCACTGAGGGAAGCGTATAAGTAACAGTCTCTCTGCCGGCTGCCTGGGATTCAGACAAACAGGGAGGTTTGGGTTTCTGCACGTGGGTTTTTGTTTGCTCAGAGGAAGCAGGATCTTTTGTTCCCTTCCCAAAGAAATATTTCAGGAATTGTTCTAGGGGGAAAGAGGGAAAGGAGGTGGGAGGAAGAAGAGCTGTGTTTGTATTTGTGCAGGAACTTCCATTTAGACACTGCAGCAAATGACAGGTTCAAGGTGAGAACTGGAAGGGAAGACGCCACACCTGAACTGTTCAGAATCCATGAATTTGTAATTCCTTAATTCATGTAATTCTGCTGCTCTAAATGTCATCCAAAGTCCTCTGCATCAGCTTCACATACCCAACTCTGAGATGTGCAAATACTACAAGCACGTTATGGGGGTCTTTAATCTTTTGCAAACACTCAGCGGTATCTTTGACCTTCCTAGGCAAAGTCCCCCAGACTCCTGACTCAGTTTTTTTCAACCTCAGCTGTTAATTTCAGGTCTCTATGTACCTCTTATCTCAATGCATCCCTCACTAGCAGATGTTAACTGTGTGTATCTTTCTCATTTGCATCTGTAACCTTAACTACAGACATTCATTTTTCCAGTCCTTCTGGGTACAACATTTGAGAGAATCAAAGAGCTGCATTTAAGCTGTTTTACATTAAGGAAAAAATAAAATATGAAGGTAGGGCTTAGATTATATCTCATGTCCAGGGTTACTCAGATTCTGTGACTTATCCCATATTCCCTGACTTTCAGCCTGACTGGCTTTGCTATCTGACTGATGAGAACCACGTTCAGGTCACCTTCCATGACTTTGTAACAGAAACTTCACAGCTACTCATTACATTGATTGTGTTGGAAGACTGACTTACCCATAATTATCCCAGGTAAATATGCCATTCTTGTCTGGATGGCAAAACTAATGCTGTGCTATCTGAATTCAGTCCTGGGTCACTTTCTCTAATGACACTTTTTTTTATTTTGGTTTGTTTTTCATTTACAAACGTACCTGCTGCAGGACAACAGCTATGTGAATGCTGTTGTACAAAAGACAGCTGTCCTTCAGAAGTCTCTTGCAGTGATAAAGAGGGTGTTTGGTGTTCCAGGCTGGTACCTGGCAAAATGTATCTGTGGCTGTAAGAGAACCTAAGAAAGCAATATAACAGTTGTTTAGTAGTAGTAGCAGTAGTGGTAACAGTAGTAGGAGTAGTAAGCTGCTGGAATAAGTGATGTTGATGTTAGGAAATACCTAAACAATGTGCTGGCTTTTTTTGGCTGAACCAATATTGATCAAACTCTTTGTCCAATAATGGTCACAGTTCTGTTGCTTGCCAGGATGCCTTGAGGGAGCTCAGTGAAGAACCCTAATTAATTTTTAGGTTAGCACCTACTAGCATTGTCTCAGTACATTTTTCCTATGTAGATAAATAAATAAGACAGATAGAAAAATACCAAAAGGAAAAAAAAATAGAAAAAGCCTACTCTTTCATCAAGTGGAAAACAGAATGCTTTTTCTATTTGTTTCTGTTTCATTTTCTGATCTCTTGTGCTATTATAAGCCACATAAGGGCTGGATTGTCTTTCAGTATGTCTGGGCCTCAGGTAGTAAGTGCAGCAGGGTCAGAACTGATTCCTCATTGCAATACCAAATCTCATTCTTTTTTCTCTCTGGAGAAGATTTGTCTTGCAGTTTGAAACCAAGTCAGGCAGAGAGCTGAGAATTCAACAATGAGAATAAGCAGAGACTCGTGCTTCATGTGATTCTGTGACCTTTATTGTGTTTAGAAACACAAAGGTAACTGAAATGTCTGCCCCAAAAAAAAGCTTGCACATGCTTTTTGATCTTACCTTAAGCCTGCAAGAAGTTGTAAATATGTACAATGATCACTGTGTTTATCAGACCACTATATGACTCTAGATGAAGATCTGCAGAGATATTTAGGGGAGCATTTGTTTTCAAAGGAAGCCGGTCTCTTCTTTTTAAAATTTTGGCCCCATTGGCCTCATTGTACCTATTGAAAATATGTTGAATGCTTTGAAAATTCGAGGTCACAGACGCACCTAAATACTTTTGCAGATCTGGGACTTCAGAGCCCAACTTCAGCTGCTCAACTAGACAGCCTTGGCCCTATCTCATTAGAGAATAATCTGGAAGAAAGAAAAAAAAAATGGCAGAAATATTTCATGGCTCTGTAAATATAACAGGGAAAAAAAAATCACATTTCTGTAGCAGGAATTCTCTATATTGAAACTAAGACAGCACATAACTGATAGATAAGTCTGCCAAAAGACCTCTTATTGGTTTGTAGTTACTTACAATGTGTTCTTGCTTGTTGCAAGCTCTAAGTTGAGCTTTTCTCATCCATCTTCTATCTATACATATTTATTACCTTATCATAGTCAAACCTGAGCAAAGTACCCTCCCCCCAAAGTATGATTCTTATGTTTTGCAAATAATTTTGTTCTCCAGAAAAAATCATTGGTTTGTTAAAGGAGTTGTTTGCAAGATGACTAGATTAGATTAATTAGTTAATGTTTGTAAAGTACTTTGAAGATTAAGAACACTATATAAGTGTTAAGTATTATTGTTATTATAATAGATAGAGAAGGTAGATAGCTAGATAGGTAAAGAGATACAGCAGTCAGATAACAATAATTATAATACTTAGCATTTCTATAGGGCTTTAAATCTTTTGAGTGTTTTACAAACATTAACTAATTAATAGAGTTAAGAAAAGAGATAGTAGATAAAATAGTAGGTAGATTGATAGATAGGAACAAATTTTGCCTTTGGATATATGAATAGTAAAGTCAGTAGAAGTTTTATGCCATTGATGAGGGCAAAATTTGGTCCATAGGGAAATTTAAAGTTAAATTATTGAGTTATTTCAATGGTTTTGTTTTTCATTTATTTGTTTGTTTTCCAGACCGTTTGTCCTCTCAGTGAGTAGATTTACCGTGAGAACAGAAAGTAAGCAAACGTAAATTGTAATGCTGAAATTAATGTATCAAACATACAAATGTTAGAGCAACACATTATGGAATCAAAGCTCATCCTTAAGATCAGCCGCATCACAGTGTCAATGACTCATCTGTAGAACAGTTGAAATGATACATAACATCTTTAGAAAACACCTTCAAAGTGCTGGATGAAATGGCATTATCACTGTGCTCAGGTACATCCTGATTCTTCACATGTCTTTGTGAAAATACAGGAATATGATCTAGTTACTGAGAAAATATATATATACAAATTAGGGCCAGACTATGTATATTTTATTTTTATGAAATAAATGTGATGTTAATTAAAATGCAAAATTTATGTAAAGACACCGAGAATTGAAAAGATACTAGTTTCCTTTAATTTGTGTCTCCTTGAACAATGATGTTTCTGCAATAATTTAGCCCTAAACCTATGTGAGGACACAGAAAACTAACTGTTCCTTTTAGAAATTGAATTCATTTCCAAAATGAAAGAGGGTGCCTTTGAATGAGGTTCTACAGCCTCTGGCACATCTGCATTGTATAAAGGAAAGAAGGAAGAGTAACCTCAGCTGGGATTGAATAGGCTCGCTATGGAATGGTGTGCCATTCCTTGCTTAAGTTAATCACCTTTCCTGGTGAATTCTAAGATGACCCTAGAGCCTGGCTGATACATCAGTGTTACCCCTGGGTCTTGAGATAGCATCACTGCACAGTGTTGTTTTATGCTACTAGACTGGGGCTCTCCACACTGCTCTGAATTGTGTATTAGGAACACAACTGGTGTTCCCTTTACATAGCTTTTCTGCCACCAGGCATGTGCAAAACCATCTCAAGTCTTCAGGGTACTTAAAACTACAGACCACAATTAAATGAGATGAGATGGTAAAATGAAGGAGAAGGACCCATCTGACTTAATTCTTGACATCTATGATAGCTACATCTGAGATAGACACTCCAGGCTTCTTTAACAGCTGACAGAGAGCTAGATGCACATAAAAGATCACTTTCATCTGCTTTGTATTTATGTCTACACTAGGATGAGATGAACTGCATCCTAGAAAGTCCTTTGTCTCTTCATTGATTGTTACTAAAGCCTAGATGTTTAGCTCAGGTGAGGCCAACTGCGCTGCAAATATTTAAAGAAAGATGAGACAAAACTCACAGTGAATATCCTTTTTCTTACTTCATCTGCAAGGCCTAACTACTGGAATTCCCAAAGTTCATCTACCCAATCAGTCTGATTAGGATTGATAATAAGGATGTTTACCTGGAAATTGGTTGGAAGACCATTGGACAAAAAGACAAGAGTCAAGTCTACATGTTCATCTTTATTGTTTAGTTGGTGATATAACTCCACCATTATCCATGCTCTTCATCATTAGGTTTTCACTGTTAAGTGCAAGACTCAGTTACATCATGACTGGAAGCCAAAAAGATGCAAGATTAAGAATATGTCTTATATATCCCTCTCAGTCAAAACCTCTATGCCATGATGCTATCAGCAACATAAGTTTCCCTTCAGTAGTACAGTGGTGCTTCTAGTGATGGGAAAGCTTCTGTTACGAAGACAACACAGAAGGCAATATGCCATCCATCTGACTCAGCCAAAAAAAAAAAAAAAAAAAAAAAAAAAAAAAAGGCAACTTTCAAATATAGTACAGAATAAACATTGTATAGAACAAATACACCATTCATAACACAACAATCCTTTGATCACCTAAAGAAAGAGACATAAAAAATTAAGCAGGCAAGCAAGAGCAAGAAATAGTGTCAATGCCCTTCGTTTTAGTAGGGATGGACAGTACACACCTTGGTAATTAAAACTTATAGCTTTCTTCTCAAGAACTCGAACCCAAGTCTCAAGTTATGGGTGAGTATTCACAGTGTAAGGTTTCAAGACAGACCTGTCTGAAGTTCTCTTGCTGGAGCAGTTTTATTTGTATACCATATCTCACTATTTCCTGGGTCATGGGGAGAATGGCTTTCTAGTTTAGTGGTTAGAGTATTCACCTGGAAGGGGAAGTCCTCAGTTCCTGTGCCTGCTTCAATTAATGTTTCTGTATTTTTTGTTTAAGTATTCATTGATGTGGATAATGGAAGCCAGGTCTCTGGTCCCAAATGAAAGACTATACCATGAAGATATATAGTCATTTGCATAGGCTTGCCATCTTCCTGTTCCCATGAATATTTAATTAACCTATGCAAAGTGAACTGGTTTCAATATGAGGAACTGAGAAAACCCTGCCCTTGAATATTCTGTAGCCTAGTGGTTAGGGCAGTCAGGGAAGTGGAGAGACAAGTTCAAATCCCCTGAAGCAGAAGAGGGAATTGAACCTGGATCTTGCAGAGCTTGGTGGGTATTCTCAACATGATGTTACCGGTGAGAAAAAAAAAGTTACATATCTGCTTCCTTTCTTTGCCTGTGCTAATGGGACATCCTGCCAAAACGCTTATCATACTGAAAGATCACCACAGAGTGTGACTGATAGAATCTTTATTAGAAAACAAATGATTTCATGATAAACTTTGCAAGAAATGGAGTAAATGATGTGACAACAAAATGGCTTACCACAAGGGAGCATACTCACACCTGTATTATTCACCATCTAGACAAACAATCTAACGATTTATAATGACAGAAGGAGGTTAAGGCTGCCAAAAAGTCAACTCTCCAATTCAAAGACTTGGCCTGCATGAAAGCCATGTTAACATCAACACTCTACCAGATTACAGAATATCATACAAAAAAAAAAAAAAAAAAAAAAAGTGCAATATCCCCATAAATACAATGCTACCAAGTGAGTCTCTTTCTTCTCTAAAGTTCAAGGCCCAATAAACCAAACAGAATAATCTCAAAACTGATATGACTCAGAATCCAGACTACATTGAACTGACATTGGACTACTTGCTTTTCCTTAGGGCACAGACAGAAAAGACAAAGTGCAAGGTTAACCCATGGTATAAATTACAGAAGAAAACAGAATTCCAAACTGAAGGTCAGCTCTGCATTGCTGTAAACCATGCCACTTGCATTCTCTTATCTGGTAGATAAATATTTATGTCACACATAAGAAAACACTGATATATCAGTACCAATAAAGAGGTATGAAAGTGGATTTTTTATGCATGCCTTAGGCCAGCTGAGGGAAACAATCTGTATCTCCTAGCTGGGATCACCTGACTGGGGAATAGATGGAAAAAAAAAAAAAAAAATGGAAAAAAAAAAGGAAGGAAACAGGGATGGAAGGAAGAAAAAAGCTTTGAAGTATGCCTTTAAATGCCCAAAGCCACTGAACTGTGGACTTGTAAATTTCAGATTAATCTGACTGATAAATTTCCATTTTCTTCTACTTACAATTATTAAGAAAAAAAAATTACCTGTATCATTTTCCACTTTTTTTCCTTTTAGGGTCATTCCAAAAGTGAAAAATAAAATAAAATAAAATAATAATAATAATAATAACTCTCTCTGAGAACTTTGCTTATGGAAAAAAAAAGATCTGTATGATTCAATGCTCTGTATAGACACTGTGTTTCCTTGGTGTCAACTCAGTCTGAATACACTGAGTTCTCAGATGACTTTACCGTAGACTCTCAGCACAAGAGGTCTTTAGGTGAGAACATTTTCATGACCAGTCAATTCATATCACAGACAGATTAAATGTAGAGCTGCAATAAATAAATAAATACAGACAGACAGACAGACAGACCAATCTTTGTCAATCCTAGTGCAAACTTTACTGAGGTGTTTTAAAGCAGGCATTCTTGGAGTGCAAGCATGGACTTGCACAAATACAGATCTCATCTGTTTAGATTATGAGCTCTCTGGGGCAATGACTTTCTCTTTGGATGTATATATCCACTTCATAGCACCAGCCCTACCATAATAACACTAATAATAATAGTTACGACAGCAAAATAATAATAGAAATAATAATAAATTCATCCAGGATTCTGCAAAGCATAGAAGAGCTGAAGGGCAGCAGGTGTGTTGGGGAAATAATATAATACATCAAATCTTATGCAGTGAGCACATGAGCGTGTGATATCAAAGACACTACCTAAGAAATTAATTTGCCAGTGACACTGCCTTGCCTGCCATCCCTGGGCGTTGTGAGAATTAATTAATGCTTGCAAATCGCCTTGAGAACTTCAGAGGAAAGACGCTTTATGCATGCAAAGCCCTGCTGCCTTTCCCTGGTGTCTGCTGCACACCTGTGCCCATTGCATCATGTGCCGCCTCTGTCTGGTCGCAGAGTGCTTGCTGTGTACATATGGCCTCAGCATGATTGATGGTTGGATTCGGGTGCTGACACTGGAAGCTCTCCCCTGTCAGCGGGGAGCTTGCCCACACATGTCCATGCACCATCAGCCTCTTTCCTCCGGCATAGTTGTCAGGTTTCCCAAAACAAAGTTTGTTTCTTGCCCCAGAAACAAACCTCCATCCTGACACCTTTCCTAGCTGCTGCCTTATAGCAGGAGGCCTCCTTTGCAGGGGTCCATTCCCTACCTCCCAGGGCTCTTGTGAAACTTCATTCCTTCAAGTTTGTAAAATATGTCAAGAGGACAACATAAAATTATGAGAAGTAGAGAGCAGTTTGTGCTCTTTTTTATTATCATTATTAGAGAATAATTATAGCCATGCATGCAAGACATCCAACTTGTACCACAAATGTCCCTACATTCCCCCAGGGAAGGACAACAGAGTGAGGCTTCCCCACCTTCAAAGTGGCCAACTGTAATCTTGGAGGACCTGAATGTATCTGGAGGTCATGGCAGCTGCTCTGAAGGGAGCTGCAGGCACATTATGTCTGCAACCCCAGTGCTGAGGGGACTCCATGTTGCAAAATTCTTCTTACATTGTGTCTCACTCACAGCAATTATTTCCAGTGAAACAAAATGCTTGTTTAGATTTTTTTCTTATTATTATGTATTTAATGTACTGTTTTAAAGCATTAACTTCGCTTGTTTCATTTTTTTTTTTATTATTTTTTTTAATGTACATATTCAAGCTCAATTTCCAAGTCATCCTTGACACCCCTATCTCAGTAGACCAGCTATGTTTACATCTGCTTCAAAAGAAGGAGTGAAATATTTTCCTTCCTGAACAGTGGTCCCTTCTTATGATTATATATATGTATAAAATATGTATAGTATGTATAATATGTATATATATCATATATATATATATGATTGAGTGTTATACAGTATCTCTATAGCCATTGGAAAGCAATACCCTTCTGTTGCTGGGTGATTTCAAGCAGCAAATGTTGGCACTCATCTGCCTTGCCCTGTTCCAGCTGCAGCCAGCAATGCAAAACAATGCATGGAGGGGCGGAAAAAAGAAACAGGAAAACATATTGGAAGGAGTCAAGGCTATATTCATATTCCAACATCCTCTTTCCTATGCTTGAGAAAGAAATGGTGGACTCACTGCATAAACCTTGAGCCTTTCTTAGCACCATAAAGAGATGGAAGACTGAATCCAAGACAGTAAGTATCATAAATTCAATTATAATCACTCACAAGCCTAACATGAGATGTATTACGTTACCCTTAGTCTCGGGATTTGTTCATGTAGCACTGTGAGAATCATAAAATCCTAGAATCATAAAGCGGCTTGGGTTGGAAGGGACCTTAAAGACATCCAATTCTAATCCACCTGCATCAGGTAGGGACAACTCCCACTAGACCAGGTTGCTCAAAGCCCCATCCAGCCTGGCCTTGAACACTTCGAGGGATGGGGAAACTTCTCTGGGCAAGAGACGAGATCAGACATCAAGCTAAGGACCATGTGAGGAGTTCCACAAAACAATAATCAGAAATTTTCTCAGAGCTTCACATAAAGATTACTTGGACCACAACAAAAGAGATCCATATAGGAACCCTTTGTTTGGCCAAAATCTTCATGGATGGGCCATATTTTCATAAGAATAGAATTTTTGATATCAAAGATTTTACATGATCACACTGGAAAGGGAACTGACTGATGGTAGTTGTGATGTCTCATAAGATTTTTCCAGAGGACAACAACTTTTCCTTTTTTTTTTTTTTTTTTTTTTTTTTACTTCCGTGGTTGTTTTCTGTCAATGGCTTTCAAAGTTAGTATAGAAACCTGAAGTCACATAAACTGGTTTGGGTTTCTTCCACCTTTGCTAAAAATTTCTCTTTCCTGTGTAGTCTGCCCAAAATGGATTTTCAGTGAAATTAATTTTTTGTTTGTTTTTTGATAATCAAAATATTTTATTTGGATTGTCTGATTTTCAGATAAAAGGTCATTTTTTTTTCCCTTCAGAATAGATATCTCTTGCAGAAATCTTCCATTTCCATTAAGAAATTATTCTGGTGGATAATTGCAGTTTAATTTCTCTGACCAGCATCCTCAAAGGCATTTAGATGCTTTCTACTCCATCATTCCCATTTCACACAAAGAGAAATGATAATCCTTTCCTGGTCTTGGAAAGGTAAGTGTTGGAAGGCTGAGTCCTTTTAAAACTGCTTAGTGTTTGGTTAAACAGGGCCCTAAAGGGAGAACCATCAGCACTCAGTGCAATCTCCTTTTGGCTTTCCTCTTCACCCTCTCTCCTAATTTTCCATGCTTTGCATGGGTTCTTGGGTTTTGCCTCCTCTGAAGAACTTCAGCTCAGCCTATTCCATACCCACAGGCAACTAATAAAGGTCAGTCTCAGATATAATGAAAGGGGACAATGAGTTTGCTCTGGCCACTCCTAGTTTTCCCCACTGCTTCTCATGAGCTCTGCAGGTTCTTCTGGTTCCTCCACCAGTCCTGAATATTAGGGGAAGGCTGTTCCCACCACCATCCCCAGCTGTTCTTCAACAGTCCTGTTCCTTTGAAGATGTGCATAGTTATCATGTTATTTCAAAATACCAAAGGTCACATTACCTTTTCTTTTCCCTTCCTCCTCACTGGAAAGTAATGGCAGAAACAATTACTGAGTAAACAAGAAGGAGTGGGTTTGCAAAGTATTGCAGTGAAGCTCCAACAGAGACTCAGCCAGACTGGTCTGTTGCATCCAGAACTCCCTTCTCCCCAGCTCTTCATGCAAATTTAAGCTTCATTGGCAAGAAAGTGGCCCTAACACAAAGCATTTTCCCTGCACCTGGGCTGGCCCTTTTATCACAGAAAATCTGGTTAAGTGTCCAGGAAAAGACATCCGTGATTCAACAGAAAATGTAGTTTTTCCCCCAGTTTTTACCAGAAATGCTGTGCCAGAGTGATGGAAGTGCTTTTTGGAGACAGTTTAAAACCTAGGAGACATTGAAAATCACACAATGAACACTGTGGGAAATAGAGATACCTGTAGGCCACAGAGCACCCCAAAATTCTTGATGACCCTCTGCCAAAATAGGAACAAGAGCTGTCTCAGGGCTATTGTAACTCAAATTCCTCCTCTTCTAACCTAGTATGCAACAAGGCTTCTGCTAACTTTGCTGTGATTTCTGTGAGGTATGTTGGCCCAGGAGGATAAGAACTGCAGTTCTGCCTACTAATTACATCATGTAAGTAATAGGTCTGCTCCACTCCCTCCAGCTCAGCCAGCTATGGGCTTGGTAGAACTGGGCCCTTAAGAAATACTTTTGTGGAACTTGTGAAAAGCAGGTGGTCTGATGAACAGAAAGTACTTTAGCACTAATGAAGATAAACAATTTCACAGAAAGATAATTGTTTGCCTAGCAGCTGAATTTATTTTCATTCTCAAGTTGTAATTAAGGGAAAAGATGTAGTTAAAAATGCAATATGTTTTCCCTCCCTTTGCTTCTTCCCTAATAGGCAGACCAAAAAGTTGATTCATTTTTATCTGTAAGGTAAAAGTGTATCATTTTACTCGTACCTGATTTGAGTACACAAACTTTACTGAAATGAATAAAAGAAAGATAAACAACTGGAGAAACCTGAGGAAAAAAAATAATAATAATAAAAAAATTAAAAAAAAAAAATGAAGACAATTTTCCAGAATTATGCATGTCTGGAAAAGAAAAAATTAAAAGGAGAAAGAGAGGAAGGGAGAAAAGGAGAAAGGGAGGAATGGAGAAAGGGGGAAAGGGAAGAATGGAGGAAGAAAGGGAGAAAGGGAGAAAGAAAACTGGAACTTTCCCACTGAAGTGTCAGAGACTCAAGAGAGTCAGTCTCTCATTTTCCAATGCAGTCTTCTGCAGGACAGTAAACACTGACCTCCTGGATCAACCTTCTAGTTTATATAGAATAGGATTCTTTTCTCTATCACTGATGAGGTCCAAAAGTGTCAGAAAAAAAAAATAAATATATATATATATATATATATATAGCAATTTTCAGGAAGAAAAACAAACTATCCATCTTCTCTTTACTTGAAAACCTATTGTTGATTTAGCTAAGTAAAGATAAGTTTAGGTCTCTAAAAAACAAATATAACCTTCCCTCCCTCCTTTTTTTCCATTTGTTTGTCTCTACCTCCCTCTCCTTCCTTTCCCTTCCGCAACTAACTGGAAATACTTCCAACTATTTCTTGGAATCTTGCTAATTTTTCAGTATAACAATTAATCAGAAAGATGTAGCTTGTGAGCATATCACATGAGACAGACTGGAATATGCAATCATTTGGTGTTAAAGACAGATCCCCAGACTAGCAGTTAGCTAAACCACTTAGATGACTGGCCACAAATCCAAAGCTGAACTTTTTATATGTTCCCATTTTCATCTAGAGCTCCTCCAAAGACCCCAAAACCTGAAATTGTTTGGAATCCAGTTTAATTTTTTGCTGTCAAAAATTGTTTATAGTTTATGAACTTTGGAATAAATGAATAGGCTGCCTTTCTGAAAGTGAACCACTCAGACCTTCATCAAGCAAGGCAATTAAATACATGCTAAACATAAGCTGATGAGTACTTCTACTGATTAAAGTCATTTATTATTAAAAGAAAATTCTGGTAGTTATTTGTTGTTTTCCATAGATACTCCAAACAAGAAACAAACTCTGTTATAAAGATTACCTTTTCCTCCTTCCTACCAAATGCTTCAGGTATTTTCTGTTTCTCTTTCTGTGCTTTCAGTTCATCCATCCAGAGCCACAATTTTTGGCACATCAAGCACATTAGATAATTATATGTCAGTTGAGAAACTCTCAGCTTCTTGTCACTAGTCTATAAAGCTCTCTGTAATGTTGTAATACAGTATCACTGATATCTCAATGAGATAACATGTTAAGTGTCTACTGGCTATATAATTTGAAGCAAAAGTTAACAAAGAGAACTGATCTCTCAGTAAACATATAGTATATTTTTGTCATCTCTTCCTGATAGTGGTTTTGATAAGCAGATTTAGATGTAGTGTTATCCTCTGATTGCTTTTGCAGCATATTTGCAAGACAGGGAACTCCTTCATAATTCCTCAGACAGATGGTTGAGAGGAATTTCACAAATACCCACAGATCAAAGATTGCTCCCTGTAAATAGTCATGGTTACTGATATTACAAATCCAGCCAGACATTTATTCTTCCTCATTCAAAAAATCCTTTCACTTTTCTCAGCCCAATGTGAATTCTCATTAGGTGGGGAAGAATAATTTTAAGCCAGCAAGAGGTAGTATGATAACCTTAGATTGCTCATTAAGGACCAGATTGTGCATGAGGGGCAGATGACAGAGGTCTAAGAAATCAAAGGGGCATGGAAATTGACAGCAATTGTTCACTGTCTCTTCTAAAACAGGAGCAAGGGGACATCAAATAAAACAAGGAGGAGGCGGGTTCAAAACAAACAAAGGGAAATGATTCTTCATACAATGCATAATTAAGCTGTGGAACTCCTTGCCACAAGATGTTGTGGATGCTGTAAATTTAAATGGGTTCAAAAAGTAATGGACAAGTTCATGAAAGAAAAATTCATCAGGAGCTATTAAATACAAAGACATTACCTCTGGCTCCGGAAGATGCTGAAATGCAAATCTCTTGATGTTGGGAGAATGTTCCGAGGAAGTCTCACTTGGCTCTATTTATTCTTCCCCAAGCATGCATTCATTGTTGGGCCCTGTCAGAAAGAGGTAAATGGATTAGATGGGTCCCTGTACAGCTGATACAACTTTTTCATGCCCTAATTTCATACAGCTGTTTTATCCAGGGAGTATATCATGTGATGGCTATTGGCAGACTTACCTACCATCCCCTTCTTAATGATTTTTGTCTGAGAACAGTAATCTGTAAAAGGGTATATCACTAAATAATTTGATTTTGAGACAGTTTAGCTTCCCAATTTTTTGCCTGGAAGGTACAGAAAACTGAAGCTGGCTGGCTGGCTCTGGGAGAGTAGGGTGCTGTGGCCTCCCAGGGTCCTATCTCTTCATGGTGTTCAGACTGGTGATGTGGGTAGGCATGTGTGAAAGAGGTGGGGTGCCAGACTCAGCTCTTTACCTCCCTGAGCTAACAAGCTGCCCAAATAACCACACCAGTCCTAAATATTTAATGAGTAGATCACACACATCATTTGGGATGCTTGGCTATGTGAAAATCTGCTGGGAAATCCCCCAATAAAGCTTTTTATTCCAGTTACTTCTGGCACTTGGCAAACTTAGCAGTGCCTCCTCAGCTAGACGTTAGCCTGGTAATGAGGAAAAGCAGAGAAAGGTCAGGAAAATGTGCCTCCATCTTGCAAAATACATCTTGGTGCTCTACATGGTAAACTCTCCATTTGACCAAGCCTTGGAGGTAGAAATATCCCTCTTCACTCCTGCTGATTTGTAGTGGCCAGGTTAGAGGAGAGCTAATACAGGAACAAGTCCTGTCCTGCACTAGAATACTCCTGCATCTGCAAAGGCTAAAAGTCTTGTTAGACAATCCCTTTGTCCCTCAGGCTTAACCATTTTTGTGGGCTAAATTAACACAGTGGTGGTGGGGACTCAGAGAGCTACCACAAAATTAAGTCTAGTTGAGTGATGTACACCCCCAGCCCATGCGATCTAACAGCTGGAGAGGAAGTTTACCTTCAGGCTTATTGCAGGTATCCCATATTGGTCACTCCAAAATAGTGGAGGCAGTCAAAAAATGACAATCTCCACAGTGGAACTTATCCTGGGGTTTCAAAAGCCATTTTCCTTCCTTCCCAGCACCCCTAAAAAGCCTTTTGGGCAAGGAAGGCAACTCTTCAGGCTCTACAGGTATTATTTGGAGGCTTGCTTTGTATTCAGAGTTGGCTGCTCCTTGAGTTCACCTAAGCGTTTTAGTGCATGCATGCCTGGGTGTATATTGAATGTGCCTAATAGCTGCAGTAGGTGGAGAGGGAGGAAGCTGTTCTCCAAATGATGGGAACTCCTGGAGGGAGTTGTCTTGCCACTGGCATGCTGTCATCATGCCAATAAATAAGAAAGTTTGGATGATCAGAGGAAGCTCCCTTAAAAGAAAAAAAAAAAAAAAAAAAAAAAAAAAAAAGTAGGGTGGAAATTCAAGTCTGCATGGTGATCAGGCATAGGAAATGCATTTAATGGCCATCCAGTTTCTTCCTGTGGTTCAGGTCAGATGTTCTGTGAATCGTGAAACAGCCAGAAACTATCTCTGTGCCCCCCAAAAAGCCCTGTGGCTGCTGCCCTTTCTGTCATGTCATTCCTACTGCCAAACAGCACTCAGAAGATTGTTAGTGCAAACACAGAATGAGGTGGTTCAAAGGCATTGCAAGCTCTTTGTGTGTAGGTTTGCAAGCGCTGAAATTAGCCACTGAGCAAAACTATCATGATTTTGGAACAGAGAGGGTGTCTTCGTATGGTGTTGCAAATCACTGCCAAATTTATCAGTGCTCTAGGGCTCCAGATCTTGGCCTCATACAAGCACAAGCCTAGATTTCTATGACTGTGGAGAAACCAGCATCTAGAGGCAGGAAGATAGGGAAATTGTTCAGTTATCTTCTTAGCAAAGGCTGCTTTGGGCAGGTAATCTCAATAGTTCACTGATTAAATGCATAACTGGTCCACAAATGACCCCAGTTCAAAACCTCAGCATTCTTAACAGGCAGGGATGGAGCTGAACTGAGATTTTTCACCTCTAGAGAAAATACTGAAGATGAAAATGCAGAGATTAGTCTTGTCATCAGTAGCTCATTCTTTGGATTAAGTGTCCAAATGAGACAGAGTGTCTCTGTATTTTATTTTTTTAGCCCCTTCAAGTGCGAGAGGCAACTTTTCTAGTAAAACTGTGAAGATCTGAAAAGAGACACTCCAAGATGCCAAATGTATTAAACGGCTATTGGAGACACAGTTCACACAGTTCATGGACTGATAAGCAGGCCACAAAACCTGTATGAAGGACGGTATCTCCTTCCAGTCTGGAGCTGGGCACCTGCCTACCTAATGAGAAGAGAACACAAAGCCTGACACCTATCCTTGGCTTTTCCTCCATCAGACTGGGCTTTTGCCTTGTGCTGCTACATGCTAAACCCTTCCTTTAGATGCTTGATTCTCTTCCCCACGTATTGCGTAAGAAGCTTACATGTTAAAATTGGGCAACACACTACCAACAAAGATCCTGAGAAGCTGCTAAATTCAGTGCTGTGATAAGTCTTTAGGTAGATGTGGATCTATGATACCACACCAGTGAGAGAAGAACTAGAATAGATTAGAATAGAAAATAATAGAGCAGAATAGGAGCTTTAATCCTTATTCATTTGTATCCAGGGTCTTTAATATCTGCAGCCTATCTGAATCAGTTTGCTTTATTTAACACAGCTCACATACATTTGATCTACTGAAGCTGGCAACCTTCTTGTTCCTCAGGCATGCTGTTTATTATCTTTTACAGATGAGAGCTCTGCCGTCTGTCTGTCTCTGCCCCTCACTCCCCCAAGCTGACATTTCAGCTCTTCCCAGGGACTAGTTGAATCAATTGTGTTCAATCTTCCCTCCTCTTAAGCACATTAAATATGCCCAATCAAGTACCATAAACGTAGTCATAAGACTTTTGTATTCAACTACTAACCCTCAAAGCTATGTGCCAAAACAGATGTTCCACAAATAAACCAGTCTTCCTCTGGTCAATTGGTGATATTTGCAGACTCATCAAGAAGAAGCTTTTTATGTTCAGTAATATTTTTTGGGGGAAAAAAAAAAAGGCAAACAAAAAATTAATAAAAATAGCTTGCATTGTATATTTAAAGACAACTTCACTTGGATATTCTGAACATGTACAACCACAATCACTTTATGTTTAGTAACATGGCTATAGATTAAACGACATATAGAGGAGGGCTACTTGGATGATCAGAGAGACAGGGTGAGTACTTCAAAAGAGGAGACAAAAGGGTCTAAGGGGCAAAGGAGAGAGGGTTTATGTCCAGTTGAACTAACTCTGGTGAAAAACAGAGAACTGACATTAAAATAGTTACAGAGTTTGCAGAACTCCAGATGATATCACTGCAGACCAATGCAGTATCCTACATAGGTATATCAGTTATTTTCCAGCTGTCTTTAGTGCCAATATCAATTTGGCATAATATAACATGTCTGAACATGGCTTGTTGACTTAAAAAAATGCTCAGCAACAAATGATTATAGATGTTAGAAGTGCACTTTATAAATACATTGATGGATAATCAAAGGAGAGTAAGAAATGCTCTCTGAGCTAATGGCCAATGTTGTCACCACAACCAATAGGATTTAAAGGCTGTGAATACCATTAAATCAGGATTTATAGAACTTTAGTCATGTAGGGAAACATAATTAAATTTTAATTAAATTAAAAAAACAGCAGCATCAGATGCCTCCTGATCAGCTAGTGAAAGGAATTGATGTTATGATTGCCTGTGATACTTTTTGAGCTAAAAAGTGCTGCAGTACATAGGAATGTATCACGTGTCCTATTTACTGTAGAATGATAAACTCTCCAGCACAACAGTATGTTTAGTTCACTGTGTCACTTCAGAACAGAGATAGTATGAGGGAACTTCTTTCCTTTACCAAAAGATGTCAGGATTTTTTTTTTAACATAAATTACGAATTTCTCAGATTTATATTGCCTGACTGCAGGATACTTATAATATTCCTGTAATCTTTTTCTTTCTCTCAGAATAAATAGCAAAACCTCCTTTATACTATGCTGTGAGATTTAGAATTTTGTTTTGTCATAGAGTATGTATTTGTGGGGAGGAATATGATTACTGTGAAAAAGTCAGTGAGAGCAGATACTTTCCCTGCTACTGTTTTGCTCTCAGTCCCGTGTCTAGTATCTTTCAACAGTCTCAGCAACATCTCCAGTGATTTGCTTTTGCTCAGTAGTATCCCAGTTATTGGCTTCTAGTTCTACTAAGCCTGAAGACAAGCATTCACACAGCAAAGTCCCATCCATATAGGCATGATCTGCTTGTGTCTGTCCTCACCTGCATCTCTGTGAACACAAGCTCAAGAGCTTTCCTCTTAGACTCTCGCAGATTTTGTGTCTCTCTGTTTTGCTTGCTAGTGGTGATAAGGTTTATCTGGACTATCTGTGCTGAAGTAACGTTTGCTCATACGTGCCACAAAGAACAGGTTTCAACTCCAAGCAAAATGGAATCAGGCTCTAACACAACTTCTGCCCAGCTGAATAAACGTGCTCAGGCTTAAATGTATAAAGTATAGGTGCAGGGTTTTTTTTCCTGCATGGATGATCAAGCATTTCAGATTACTGTTTGGGTAGCTTGTTTATATAAAGGAGACAAATCCTAAACTAATACTGAAAGTATTCTACCCTAAGAATCTCAAACACATAACTTAGCTCAGAAGCTGACAACAGGTTTTATTTTTTAAGGTTATTTTTACTGCTAAGTCTCAGATGTTAAGGTTTTCTGAGAAGAGTAGAAGTTTACTTCCTGTAGTAATGAAAGGTCAGAAAGGAGTTTGAGACATGGTGAATTTTTTAATTAATAGAATAAAGTTTAGTATTGCAGAAATTGAAATACTGTGAAAAATCCACTGGCATGGTGTTTATTTTTGTTGCTGACTTTCTAAATTATTATGTATATCATTATAAGAGATTATTTTGTTATGAAACACTGTGCTTTTTTTTTTTTTTTCCCTTATGGATGAATATGGGGTATATCTTAGTTTGAATGTCTGAGAACCAGGAAGTAATACTTCATTCTTTTATTTTCATTATTCACCAAATATATATACAAATATACAAATATATGTATTCACCAAATACATAATGCAAGCAACATAAACAATGAGAGTGAACAGATTTAAAATATATATACATATAATGATCTTAAAAAAGAATCTAACATGACATTAATAAAATAGATAGGGAACCACTTTTTTGAATCACCCCCATAAAAAAAAAAAAAAAAAAAAAAAGTATTCACAGAAAGAGATTTTTAACTGTCTGAATTTTAACCTACATCTTTAAGTGTGTACACAGTGTACGCATTCTTTTTATTTTTTTCCCTAATGTTCAAAATTAAGCCCTTCTGTATGCCTTCCATGCTGAAGTTTATAACCTCAGCCTACACAAGTCCAGTGCAGAAAGATCTACAGCCTCCAGGCAGAGCGAGGAAGCTCTTTAAAGATGAATCATTTTCATAAATGAGTGCAGAGGGAGGTCAAGCCAGGGGACACAGAAGGTTACATGTGTGGCTGAGATAAGGCCTCATTCATCCACTTCTTACTGTCAGGTCTTGATGGGTGAACATTGCCTTGAGCTCCCATAAAACATGTTGTTTGCAGAAAACTTGCAGGTGGTTCATAAAAAAAGTCCAAACTGTTACCAAGAAATTTATCTCTCAACTGCTGGATCTGTTTATAATAGAAGTGAAGGATCTCATAGAGAAATTAAGTATCGGAGGCTAACTTATATTGGCTTGCTGGACTGAAAAACCCAACCTGCTTTCCAAATGCTGCACTAAAAATGTCAAAGCAATTGTATTGATGACATCTTGACAAGATACTGTACAAGACTGTTAAAAATCCAACAACAACAACAAAAGAATGTTGCCTGTTTATGGAAAACTTGTCCCTGGGGAAGGGATTTAAGAGACTTTTATGGAGAAAACTCAAACTGTTCTTGCTGCAACATTTGTTTTTAGAGAGTATCAATCTTTTTGTACATTGGTACCCATTTGAGAGCCAGCTTTTAAAAGGGTGTCATTGTTTCTCCCTGTTTTTCAAAGCAAATAGTCAGATAAAGCTGGGTTGTGTTGGAGGAAGGGAAAGGTGAGGGTTAAATTGACGCAGGAGGCATCAGATGGTGGACAGCTTGATGTTTTTGCATGCATTCATCAACTGAGGGCCTAATTTGAAACCTGTTGAAGTCAAAGAAGTCCCTTTATTGACTTCACCAGACTTTTAGCTCCAAGGAACTGTACAGAAACTGCCAGCTGGTTTCACATAAGCTACTCCAGAGCCATCAAATAGTAGCAGCTTTCAACAGCTACCAACCTGAAAAGTGTTCACATTCATAGCCAAAAATCAAAAGGCCCCATGTCTATTACATTGCAGCCCCTCTACTCCCCTGTCTCCTCTGCACAAAAGTACAAAGTTAAATTTTCTGCATTTTTCTCAACTTTCTCTCTCATGCTTTCGTATTCATAGATTTTTATGGCCTGAAGGAGCCATTATGATAATCTGGTGTGACCTCCTGAAATCAATGTATCAATGGGACTGCACCAACATTATGGAGAACAGTATTTGGCCTCTAGATATCCTTCCATATAGAGACAGCACAGAATGAATTAACATGGATAGGGCATTCATTATGAATTATTTGCTTTGGGGGCTATACGTCCAACATTCAGCCACACTTGTCTGGCTTGTTTTTTTTCTTCCTTTCTTTTTTTTTTGTTTGGTTTGTTGTTGTTTTTGTTTATACTGTAGTCAAATGAAGAGAAGAATCTGCATAAGTAATATGTGCCCATCTCAGTTACTGTTGCTGCAGTTCTTGAGCAGAGGCAGTCAGGGGCCCAAAGTTTTAGTTATTGTTTCCTTAAGGGTTTGGATCAAAAATATAGCTTTTCATTGTACCCCCTCTTAGTCAGTTCTTTCTCACCAATTTCCCTTGCTACATTTCTTGTTAGAAATGTGCAAAGCCCATGAGGTGTCACTAGATTATAGTAACAGCCCAACCACCTGTGATAGTGTCATTGGTAGCAGGGAATGCGCCACATAGGTCTGGCACCCCTTCCTCAAGGGATTGTTCCACCTGCTCATACACTGCTCAAGGCTGCTGTGTGGATGTCTGTTAAAACATCTCCATACAGAAGGTATTGGGTTGCAATATTGCCATATGGCCCATTTCCTAGGAAGAATGTGAGATCATCTTACTGAGATCCCTTTAAAAACACAACCTTGAATCACAGTATCACATTGCAGATACTCTGAATTTGGACTAGGGCAGGGTTAAATCCAGGGAATGGTTGTAGTAACAGTAACATGAAGCCTAATGGCATCAAGAGCATAAGAATCTCAAGGCATATAGAAAGCCTTGGTCCATCAGATCCCTTGGCATACAAAGGACTTTCACTCTGAGGCCAAAGTATATGGTTTTAGGAGTAGCAAGTCCACATCTGTATGCTAGAGCAACTTCCACTCTCAAGCGTCAATGACAATTTTAATCACTGGACCCTAAATACAAGGCAACTGCTATTTAATTAAGGGAAATTTAATCAGAGTTGTTGGTAAACAAATATCAGGTGATTATAGGATGACATCTCCCCACAGATTACTCAGTAATTGCATTTCTCTGACCCCAAAGGAATTTCCATGAAACCTGCAGCAAGGCTTAGAAGACAGAGATAATTACATCTTTACTCTCTAAAACTTTTAGTCATTTTTTTTTCCCAAGCATATAGAAATTATCAGAGACAGGATCACCCCTCAAACTCTAAATTCCACTTAAAGAGATGATAACTCCTCTGGTTCCCCTCAGCTGCTCAGCTTCCATAGATGCTGCCAAGATTTATCTTCAGCTTTGAAACTCCAACAGGAGCAAGGAGAACTCTCCTCATCTGCCCATAGATACTCCCCTGCTAGAACTGCCCTTTGTAAACTTTGGAAGCAGAAGGATTGTACTATAAAAAACATTTCCCATTCCCAGCATGCCAAACAAGAAGTGAAGTTTTGCTAAAAACACGTTCTCTTTACATAGCTAGAGTAACACAACTGGGGCCCATGGTATTAACATACATCAGCCCTCCTGATGCAACAGAGTAGGTTAATATTGTTTTGATTATACAGCTTTCTATCAGGAAAAAGCTGATTTATCAAAATCAAGATGTTTCTTGGGAGCCCGTCAACTGTGATAATATTCTTGTTGGCAACATTTCAAACTAACTCCAAGACTAAATAAAGTATTTAGTTTGACCTTCTCACTCACTTTGTTTTGTTTGGAATTTGTTTTCTTTTTTTCGATTTTGTTTTCCCTGTTTTTAACTTTCATATCAAAATTTTGTAAATGTTCATCATTAAATAGTGTTACAGTACACAACAGTGTGTTTCAAGTACTCTGTCATTGCTATGAAAATGTGCAGCCATTATGAAGATAAAGCATTTCACAGCATGATGGGAAAGTAAAATGGCAAAGATGTCAAGAGAATTTCCAACCTGACCTTTTGTTATAACACTAAGTATATCTAGATCTTTCTTGCCAGGCATTTCTCTAACCTACTCTGAAAAACCTCCAGTGCTAATGATTCTGCAGCACATCAACCTTATGCTGTTTCTGTCCATGAAGTTAGAAGGATTTAGTGATAACTAACCTACAACTCTCCCATTGAAAATTAAGCCTATTTCTTCTTGCTCTACCAGCAGTTGACACAGAGAACAATCAATCACTGTCCTCTTTAAAAAAAAAAAAAAAAAAAAAAAAAAAAAAAACCTATAATATATTTGAAGACTCTTATCATGCCTCCCTTCCTTCACCGCTTTTCTAGACTAAACAAACTCAACTCCTTCAACTTTTCATTATAGGTCATGTTTTCTTAAACCTCTTCTCTTTCGTGTTAGTCTCCTCTGGATGCTTTCCAAATGGTTTATTACTTTTTTAAAAGTGTAGTGGTTAGGACCACATACCTCAGGCCAGCTGAGTCCCCACCTGTGCCAAGTAGTACAGGCTAATGACCTCCCTTTTGATAAGTATGTTTCTGTGTTTCTGTTAAAACAGCTTGGACTTTCCATTCCATAAAACATCATAATTTCTAATTACCAAAACAGATTTTGAAATGCTGGAGTTCCCCACACAATGGGAGTTAACTTCTGGCTGGCTCTGCTACATGAGAAAAAGATGCTTCTGTGACTGGAATACACAGTACTTTTGGAATACACAGTACTGCAGTCTGCACAGTTAAAATACTCTGTCGTATACAAGGCTTTTACCTGTAGACTTCTTACTGTTTTGTGAAGGATGTCTGTATCTACAGATGCAGAAAGCCAATGAGGAAAAAGCACAATACTCCAGGATGGGAATGATCTGCAGTGAAGGTCATGTCTGCAAAGATGAGTTTCTAGGATCATATTTCATGAAGTGGAAGAGGCACCACTATATCTGCATATGGTCAGACCTGTCCATCCACCAGGGCACATCTCAGCTATCTTCTCCCTTCAGACACCTTGTCAAGAAGATGACACATACAGTCTGAGGAAAGAAGCCAAAAGAAGCTGAAACCAAACTTGGGAATCCCTAGTGTTCCATCAAGTTTAAAATGCATGCATACATATACATCAGACTATACTTTGACTTGCAGAGGGACTCTAGAGTCCAGTAGTGCCCTCTGCTATCACAGGGGACTAAACCTGAAGAAAAAGCTTTGGTCCAAAACACACTGTTAAAGTTAAAATCCATTCCCCATGCAAAAATCATCTCCCCTTGGCTTTGAGCTCAGGTGAAATGTATGTGCTCACTCATTACTCTGAAATTTTGGAGATTTGGATCCTGTCCCTAGCACCGCTTTAGGGAATAATTGTTGGGTGATTCTGGATAAATCACCTTCCTCTGTCTCAGTGCCCCATCTGACAAATGTAGTTACTGTCTTGCTCTTCCAGGTACTTCTTCCGACTGCCTCATAGAAGTCTCTAGAGAGAAGGCAGATACTCTTATTGTTATTTAGAAGGGAAAGAAGGAAAAAGTGCTGTAGAAAAGTGACAGATTTACTTTTGTGGAGAATAGTGTCTCCCATGATGAAATGAAATCAAATGTGTCTGAGACAGAATGGAAAATTATGGAATGTGACATTCAGGAATGCCCCTTGCTCTCCTAAAAGTCTGCAGTAAATGAGACCCTGACATGACTACTTAAACATAATAAAAATATCCGTCTGACTGGAAAAAATCCAGAATTTTGTGAAATACTTTTATTAATATCATTTCCTCTGCAATAGCAGCAGGATTGGTTTCTCCATTAACACTTTGGGCTCAGAAACCAATAGTTCCAGTTTCTGCTGGACTATATAGCTAGTATATCTACAGAAGATAAAGTTTTCCAACTATATGTCAGCTAAGGAACTCTGCCTCTGCTGGAAATTTCCCTTGAAGATCCTTTGATGAGGACAGTGATTCTTTAGAATTGAAAGATCAAAAGAAAACACTTGTATGGGTAAAAAATGGGAGGGCTGGGGGGGGGGGGGGGGGGATACAAATAAACAAATACAACAAAAACAACAAAAACAACCTTTGCTGTGTTATGAAAATGAAGGAGAGACTTCATAGTTCACTTAGGATTCATAAACCTGCTATGGTATCAAAGTGATGATCTGCACAATTAAAGCATTCAGCAACGTAAGTCTCAGCATTCTTTCTAACTTCTCCAGGTCACTGTCACATGGAGAGCTATCTGCTCGCAGCTTGTCACTTCCTGCTGGTGCCATCCAGATGACTGGAGAGCTCTTCTGCACTGAGCTTCAGTGCAGAAGGGGATTTGCTTCTAGTTTAAATGGAGTTTCTTCAAGATTATGATCCCTGAGCTCCTTTTTCATACCAGGAACACCACTTTCTATAGAAGGTCCACAGAGCTGACCGAGGCTGGAGCTGAACCAAAGAACAGAAACCATGTGATATATTGTGGCATTTTTAGTTTCACACAACATAAAGAAGACATGTTCCACAACACATGAACTGAGGCTTTGGGCACAGTTTGGAACAGATTCTGATTTCTGTTTAAATCAGTCAACAAATATTGTACTCAAAATTGGGCCTGAGTTCAGTTTATATTAAACCTTGCACTTCGGGATATTGTTGTGTCCTTCATTAACTCAGCAGTAATCAAAATTCTTCTGTCCCTTCAGAGTAGAATAAGTAACACGTAAGGGTCTTCTGGAAGAAGAGGACAGGGAAAATCTCATCACTAACCTTACATATATTTTTACACGGTGTGTTTAAAATCCAGTGAGGTCCAATCCTACACTCTGGAGGAAATAGACTTTTTCTTTCACTTCAAGGGACGAAGGGTGAGACCTATCATATTCTTCATCTACCATAGTGACCATGCCACCAGAGGTCCTTAATGTCCCTTCCCAGAACAGGGTTGCCCTTTTATTTTAAAGGCATCTCGCACCTCCCACCTCAGTGCTTGGTCCCTTGTTTCCCCTCTGTCCTGCACTTGATCTTATCTTCTGAAATAGTCAATCCCCTTTGTCTCCTTTTGTGTCTTTGTTTTGGTACTTATAGAGTCTAGTGATAAATATCATCCCCATACCTCTGTGTGGGTGCTAGTCTCTGTGGTGTCTTCCACCACCTACACAGGCTTGCATGACCTTTTCGTGCTGTTTTTACATGCCAAAAGTCCCTTCCTACTACACATGTTTTCAACTACATTTCCACTGCTGCCTTCTGTCTCCTTTTATTTCTGTGCATGCTCAAGAATTACCTACAACAAAACACACAGGACCATTTCAGCCATGTCATCCTAATACATTTGCCTTAACCCTTCGTATATCTTCTTCTCCCTACCCCAAACTTTGCTCACTCCTTTTGTGTATGTGTGTTTATTTTGGTGCATTCATTTAATTTGTGAAGAATGAAACAGGGTGGTACAAAAAAAAATACTATTCATTTCTCGTTTTCTTTCTGTGTCTGAATCACAAAGGAATCACATCAATTTTAAGTGCAGTTTCCATAAATGAGTCTTTA
This sequence comes from Heteronetta atricapilla, assembly GCA_011075105.1. Taxonomy (NCBI): domain Eukaryota; kingdom Metazoa; phylum Chordata; class Aves; order Anseriformes; family Anatidae; genus Heteronetta; species Heteronetta atricapilla. Next base: position 4,570,742 of record CM021731.1, on the reverse strand, counting down.
GCTCAGTGCTAAAAACTTACCTGTCCGTATTTGATTCACTGCCAGCTCTCGTAGCCTGGTAGAAGGTATGTAGCACAGCAATATTGCCTGTTGTTTACAGCAGCTATGTCTATTTCTATTATTTATTTATTATCTATTTCTCTGGCCCTGAAGGCAAATGCTTCAGGACAGGTCCATGAGGTTGTATTACTTTCTCTTTCCCAAAAAAGAGAAAGAGAGTTCTCATTGGATGATTCATGTTGGGAATGTCCCCTGGCACACACTGTCCCCCAGAATGTATCAGGGGGCTGCTGAGAAAAGTGTTAGTTAACAAGTACCAAAAACAACCTGGGAGCAGGGACAGTGCTCAATCCTGTCTTACTCTGTTTAGTACCAGTAGAGGTTTAACCTGGGATTTTTTATATATTTTTTTCATTTAACACACAAAGCCAAATTCAAGTGGTTTTTTTTTTCTTTTATTTTTTTTCTACATTGATGTACAGCAATAATTTAATCTAAATGCATCAAACTATCTTGTGAAGAAGTGTAATTCAAGACTACGTTTGGCCTTTTCTTGTGCAGACTTACCACCCAATTCTCATCTTTCTCAGGTTAAACTGTTTTTAACTCCTGATTTCACCCCATTCTCTGGATCATGGACCACTACAACAGAATCATCCATTAACTTTAGCTCTTCAATCCATATTCAACAGCTTCCAAGAGTAGTGTCAAAGGTGGTGGAGCAAATCATACCAATGAGAATAAAATTTTACAGCCCTTCATCTTCATGAGACCTGACATCATGAATTAACCATTGAGTTCAGTGAGAGCAAATTTAAAATAAAGTATTACTTTGGTATTAAGTAGTGGTAGGTAAATCTGAACAAAGGTACATGAAAATAATGAAATCAAAAGCAGGAAGCCAGCATGTGGTTGACCAGCTAATTTTAAATAGAAAGTTTGGGGATTTTTCAGAGTACAGGAACTCTGCATTTAGAGTAAAGCAGACTTTGCAAGAGGCACACTGCTCCTGACTGCACACAAGCAGAGAGGTTGCTGATATGGAAAATTACTTGGCCAATGGCCAACATTTATTTAGGCTTGTGAAAAGGGAAAGAGAAAACTTAGGAAGAAAAATCTCAAGGTAATACATTGACTAGTTACTATCACAGGGGATAAAAAGACGTAAATCAAATGAGTTTTTGTTTTTTTTTTTTTTAAAAAAAAAGCATGTTTAATATACATAGGTTAAAGACGTATTCAGTGGCAGGGCATCATCTGTGATATATATTTCTAAGCAATAACAAAACAAAATAAAAAGACTCAGGTAAACAAGACAAACTGAAATGAAGGAAAAGATACACAGGTATCCAGTAGCTCAGGTAGACCATAAATTTCAAAAATATAATTATTCAATAATAATGTAATCAGTATTTAATTAATTTTTTAAAATATAATTCTTTTCAGAAGCTACCAGTTCTGGCTTAAGTTACTTCTTTCTTAAGTAAACATATCATGGCTTTCAAAGTAAGATGTTGTGGACACTTTCTGAAAAAGCTGTCGTATAGAAAATGTTTTGTAGGAAAGAGCTACAGCATTCAAAACAAGACCCCATCTGAGACTAGAATGATGATCTGGGTTTGCTATTGTGCAGTTTCCTTTTGATGACACTGCCATTACTTTGGGACTAGCTCATGATATTTAAAACAGAGTTCTCAGCCATTAGCCAGAGGGCCAATTTTAACCCACACAAGCTATGGGATTGGCTCAGCAGGTTTCCCCACACCTTGAGTGTCACACTGCTCCAAGTGCTATGTGATTGTGGTGGGAAACATCCAGCAGACACACTGCTGCCAAACTCATTGTCTGAATGACAGAGGCATAACCTCCCATAATTTTGTTCAATTTTCTGCTGCTATAACTTCCTGCCCATAGAAAAAGAGACCATCAGTCTACAGTGGGTGGTGGACAAAAGGGATGACTTGAAGTGTTTAAGAGGAAGGTGGTCCTGGATGATGATGATGAAGCAGTCCCTTTGGGCACTGAAATGTCATTCAACTGCTCAGTCCATCCCTTTTGTCAAATAGGCAATCTTGTTTCAATGCAGATTATACTGAGCCAACAAGCTTTACAAAACGTGATATGACTCTGAGAATTTTGCTTGCCAAATTCCGCACCCCTTCATAAGTACAGAGAAGTGAGTCATGGTGGAGAAGGAATCAGACTGGACTGAACAGGCATGATGTGACCCATCTGTTGTAGCAGAACTGCAACACAGCCCCCATTTCCTTTTCATCATTCAGTTTTGAGAGATTTTGATGTGGGAAGAAGCAACAAATAAGGTGGATTTTGTTTTTACCTGAGTATCATTCAGTTCTACATAATCTCTCCTTTTTCCCTACAAATTGAATACAGCTGAGGACCTTTTCTTATGCCCTTGATCACTTCTGTTGCACATCATAGCTACTGACCAATACTATTGGAATCTTTATTCTCATTCTTAGATGTGCAACTCTTTCCTCCTGGAATTTTAAAACTTCTGCGTATACAATTGTAGTTCTGTATTGGCATACTTTCCACCACAGCATTTGACCTGGCACAGCCCTGCTCAGCCATAATATTGAACAACATGATATAATCTGTAAACAGCTCTTGTCATATCACTTGGTATAGGATATCACACTGATGGACAAAAGCCCATCTGCTGTAAATCAGAGCTCTCCTATTGACTTTGGTGGAGCCATGCCAATTTATACCAGCTGAGAATGGCTCTTGCTATTATTAATGCATCCTTATTCTTTTCCCCATGTGTTTTTTGATACAAACAGAAGACACCATGGAAAATAAACTACTTGTTCAGTAATTCCTCATTGATCTCAACTGAACAATTCACAGTATCAGAAAGGTAAGTAGGGGTAGAGGAGACTGCATGTTTTTAAAATGTCAAACAACATCTGGTCCCCATTTGTGAGAATTACTGAGTCTTCTTCAGTCCCTTAACCCTTTCACCCACATTGTGTCTGTGCTTGCATAGTTTATGAGTTTTATCTTTGGAATCCTTTCAGTGAATGAAACTCGATATAGAAAATGAATCTTTTCTACAGACCCCTTCCAAGGATTAAGAGACAGACTGATTCAAAGAGCCCTCACCCCATGCTCCTCCCTGACACTCACATCACTCCAGTTTAGGGCTGTGTCAACATTTTCAACATAAACCTTTCAATTTCAGTTGCAGCGTTCCCACAAGACTGGGAACGTGGTAGGTAAGGTGTCAGTTTTGGAGCGGTTTTGTCTCTGACCCCAAATGCAAAGTGTTTTCATGGTCATTTCAATCTCCTAAAACCATTTTGGAATGGGGTTGTGGAAATTGTTCCAAAATTATCCAGTAAGAACTGGTTTTAGACAGAAAGGTTCTTAAATTTGTGATCTTTTCTCTGGTATTTCCAAGTGCTTATTTTCAGAAACTTCTGAGTATTGACTGACTGGATACCAGTCACTTTAGATGCCTCAGTTTGGATGCCCAAAGGCAAAATTGCCTGTACTTTACTCAACTTTTGATATAGTTGTGCCTATAGCATGCAGATACTGCCTTTTTGGGTAGGGTGTTAGACTAGATGTGAGGTACAATTACATTAATGATTTCTGAGTGGAAGGAGACTAAAACCCTCTCTTCCAATTTCATAGATTAACCACCATACCTCTTCAGCAGGGCAGCTTGTACCAAAGTTATTCTCCACTCCCATTGAGGGAAAGTCCTGTTACCTGGACTAGCAAAGCTGAGAAGGGCTTGGCAAAACCTGTGACTCCATAATATTTCATCCAGTCATGTACTTGACCATAAATATACAACCCTAGGAGGACCCGCCTCCTGTGAACCCATTTCTATAGATACACCAAGATGTGCAGTACTGCCCAATTCACAGTTCCACCAGGCAGCAGGAGCATAGATGCCGAAATTTCCTATAAGATGTCAGAAGAACCTATTTCATCCCTTCAGATGCACCGAGCACCACTGGGTCTGTGTGCATCAGCTGATGGTCCTTGAAGTACTGGTGGAAAATCCTCTTTCTCAAAAAAAAAAAAAAAGGAAAGAGGAAAACAGAGGACCTGGAAAAATGTCTCTAGAGAAATGTGAGTTAAACACAAAAATACCTTCACAAACACTTTTTCAAGACTGTGAGGTTGAATCCTAATTTAAATCATGTGTTTGGAGCACAGGTTTCCCTATCGCCTCCCTCAAAGGAGGGCAATAGAATTAGAGCAGTAACCAGCATGGTGCTGAGCAACTGTGAAAACTTTGAAGTTAGATATCCTAGGTATGTGTCTTCTGGTGAGGAGGAACATCAAGGACTTCCATCGTCCATCCACCTCTCTGTCATAGGCTGGTATTAAGGCTATGCCCAACACAGGTATAATACAGCTACAGGAATACAGAAATAGGGGGCTGACTTTTTGAGACAATGTTAACAGGTCCTGGAAGGTCTGCCCAGCTGTACACAACTCACAGTTTTTTTCTGCTATTTTTGGCTTGGCTTTGGAACAGGCCGTGAAACATTACTATGGCAGAGCCTTGAGGGATTGGCAGGTACTCTTTTCCATGACAGTCAAAAGGACTTCACTTTGGCCTCCTGTTATTCCTGATGAGACAGAACTGGAGCTGAAGGTCCAATTTTTCCAGCAGAAAATACTGATTATCCAAATCACAGTATTCTGGAGGGATACATTGGCTCCACCAGAAAGTTAAATATGCAGTTATTAAATGTCTCATTCCCCTAAAGTAAAAATATTTCATTGTGTCTTTATTCTTGTGATGAGATCAGGAAATATAATGCAGAGTAATTATTGCCTCATATTGACAGGAACAATGCAGACAAAAGTTATTGTTTCAATGAGGATTAAACAAAGCCTATCAGAATACTTAGCTTTATGATCAGGTCTGTGATTTTATTACTATTTTCTGAATTTGAGATTCACCCCTTCCCCTAAGGAAAAAAAAATAAAAAATAAAAATAAGGACAAGTCTTGTAATTCCCCCAAAAATGTCAAATCTGTCTGTTTTTAACCAGCTCTACCTCATTTGTTAACAGAAAATTTATCCCTGCAAGTATGAACCTGTATGTATTATAGACAATGGGATCAGGAATGTACAGTAAGGTTTCATTTACAGATGGACAAAGTCTCCAAATTACCATTGATTAGAACTGCAACAAGAGGAGCTCCACATCTCTGAAATTCAGGCCTCAGATGACTATCAAATAATTAAGAACAGTTAGCAGCAGCCGCTAACATAAGGCTTCATCAGAATTTTGCATGCTGGCACAGACTGGGGAGTCTTAAGCAATAACAGAAACTGAGTTATACAATCAAAGCATATAGGGATAAATTCTGTTCCTGATAAAATCTGTGGGAAAATTGCCATTGAATTCAATATGACCACCAAGATGTGCCCATAATTATTAGCAATGCATGAAACACTTTGGACACTTGGTAAGGCTGCATACATGAATTGCTCTGCTTCAACAGGGAGGAACTGGATTCAGCATAAGTTTGTTGGCCTTATTACAGGAGTGGTCTATGGGACAGCAATTCCATTTTACCACAGTTTTTGAGGTTGTGAATTTGTTTCCCTCCACATTGGAGAAAAGGAAAAGAGGAAAATAAAAAGCTTTTCAAATATTTTGGCAAATTTTAATGGCACTAGATTTTTTAACACTCCTTTCATATTATACATGTGAGAGAACTGAGCTGTGCTTCTCTTTGAATTCCGTCCTTGACCAGAGCCCTGAACCTCAAAAATTTCTCGAAGAAAATGTCAACAAAATAGACACTTCTTTACAAAATGCTTCAGCTTTGATGAAACATGTTTTAACAATATGTATCTAATTAACTGCTCTAATTAGAATGCAGTGTGTAATTCCAGAGGTGAAAAGAAACTCTGCTGCATACCAAGAACCTTCCATCACAAGCTAAAGTCTCCTGGGTTTTTTTGTTTGTTTGTTTTGGTTTGTTTTTTGTTTGTTGGTGGTGTGTGTCTGTGTGTGTGTGTCTTCCTTATTTTTCTCGATTTTTGTTGTCAGTAGATACGTTGTTGTTGTCAGTAGGTATGGACACTGACAAAGTCCTTACAGACACATAGCTTTTAGGCCAACTGCACTCAACTGTAGTTGAAGAAATAATAAAATAAAAATAATTTAAAAAATCCCAAGATATCCTTTTTGTTCAGAAATTTCCTAACAAATATTTTAGAGAGGATTCTTGAGCTTTTGATATTTATTAGACTTTGTACAATTGAAGACTGAGAAATCTACAGTGTGATGAAAATTTGAGACTTGAGTCTTGTTGGCTCAGTTGCCTGCTCTGCCAGAAGTTTTCAACATTACCTCTCTCTGTGTTTGTTTTGCCTGTTGTAAATTGAAGAAAAATTTGGTGTTAAAGTATGAACATATTGAATTGCAAGGTATTCATATTTGGGAATAACAGGGTACTAAACACAGACAGATAATCACTGAGTTGAAGAATTAAAATTGGAAGAAATCTATGGAGAATAGGTCCATCCGCCACTGTGTTGTCAATCCCTAGAATTAGCCTTTATTAACATTATAATTACATTTGCTCTTTTTTCTTAAGAACGAGTTTTCCAAATTCAGGACAGTATTTTTGTAGAAAGCTCTGTTCTAGGCAAAATGTAGTAATAGGCAATATGATCAAAAAAATGATCAAAATCATCAGCAAATTTACACCAAATATGGCTAACAGATTGGGATTAAAAAGCTTCTAAATCAATACGCCTCAATATTTTGTAAACCAAGCCTTCCAGATTTCTGTTCTCAAATTATGTTTCATTTTCAAATTCAGCTGCATTGACTCTGTCAGTAGATAAAATGAAAATCAAAGTAAAATATTTAATTTATAGCCAATGGAAATGTTTCTTTTCACACAAGTTCATTTTCATTTTGATAAGGAAAGTCTCCCAAAGAAAAGCAGCATTATTTCTAGGTGATTTCAGGACCGTAGTTTAGCTGCTGAGGCTAAACAGACCCAAACCACCAAGACACTGCTATCTACACAACTTTGTTGATTGATTAATTTCTTTTTCTTTCCCTTTGTATAGTTTTTAAGAAAGACTATTGATTGAGAATCAAAGTGGAAAACTCAAAGTTAATATACATATGTGTGTTGAACTGTTTCTTTCTAGCAATTTTGATCATTATTGGTTTCTTAACATTGTCACTATTTTAGCAAAGAAAAAAAAAAAAAAAAAAAAAAGACTTCCATTCACTGGACAAATAAGGTAAAAAGATTATCTTCTTGTTGTTAGAGAAGCCTCATAACTCTTCTTGAATGAACCAGCACATCCCAAGGTTGATAGAATAGGCACTCTCCATTGAGTTACACTTACAGAAAAGAAAGTGTTACGCTCCTCTCCAGAACCAGTCGTGCTAAATAAAGAGGTGACTACCTCTGCACCATCCAAAGGAGCTCACCACTGCCTCCCAGCTGAAGGTTACTATCTCAAATCCAGCAGCAAACTGCTGATACGGGCCTGCCCTCCCTTCTTTCAGTCAAAATAAGCCAAGTAGATGTACTGATATAAATACTGACTGTCTGAGAGGTACCACTTTGGAGTAATGGTTGGAGTATGCATTCAAGATTTCATATCTTAAGCATAGAAAGGGGGAAGAAACTGGAGAACCTCAAGTCTCACCTTGCTACTTTTGAGGAACAAATTCTTCTATCAAAACTAGCCTGGAGCAATACCTTTCCTTGAGGAGAACAAGGAATATGACTGTGATGAGTAAAGTCTTGCAGTTCTGCAGACGTTCAAAAGGCTCTTAGAGATATAAAAGTACAAATCTGATGGAAAGTTAATGAAACTTTCACTCCTAAATCTCTTAGGTCCTTTTGAAACTTTCCTCACTTATCTTCAAAGCACTGTTCAGGCATAAGCCTTGGCAATTTGCGTGGGTGATACTATATAGGGATTAACAGCCATTTTATAGATGAGGAAACCGAGGTGAAGTGACGTGCCAAAGGCCACACAAGAAGTTGTGTCAAAGGATTCAGATGGAGAAGGATTAGCAAAGGGAGAGGGGATATTTCATTATTTAGATAGAGAATTATGGAGAGAAGAAAGAGGGTTCATCAGATTTATAATTAAAATTCTAGGCTGTTCAGAAACAAAATACTTCTGCTTAAAACTTCTAATTTTGAAAAACAAGTTTTTGTGTTCTTAGTATTTTCCCCCACCTTTCTTTTTCTGTTTTATCTTTCCTGTTTCCGATGTATTTTATTTTCTATATTTGAGGAAAAATTAAAGAAAAAAGAAAGAAAGGAGTGAATGAAGTGTTCTGTAAGATCAAAAATCAAGATAAATATATATTAAAAAAATATATTCTGTATCAAAAGATATTTTGCATTTTGCTGTGATTTAAAAAATAGAACAAATAGCATGTAACTGTGATAAAGTGTCCAATAATAATGGGAATATTGTGTCCTGATGGTCTGAGGATGTATGAGATTCAAAGTTTACAGAATGAGGAAAGAGAAAAGAAGAAAGAGGAAATATCAGCTGATAGGACTGAGTAAAATACATGAGCTCTGGTGCACTTAAATCTTTCAGATATGAAATTGGCAGTAAACTTCAGTCTAACTAGAAGCCTTATCCATTTGCTTAACCTAATTATGTTAATCATCTAAACAACTGAAAAGGAAAAGTGGCTCACAAGTGCAGAGCAGAAGCAGTTGCTGTTGGGGCAGAGGTGATAAGGTTTGATTCCCTATTGGACACCAAGAAGGATGGGTAATTGCCTATGTAACTGTGAGGGATTATCTGGTGGTGTGAGGGAAATTATAATGTGTTAAAAAGCACTTACATCTTTAAAAGAGTGAGCTCAGGATCCATTGGCCAGTGCAGGGCAGAGCGGCTCAGCCTAATTATGAGCATTTACTTCACTGCATACCCAGGTTTTTCAGCCCACACAACATTCCCTGAAACTACAGCTATCCTACCAATGGTACTCCAGCAAATTAATTTAAAGGCAGCTTGGGGATACCTGCATGAGCTTTAGTGACTGCGGTATAAACATCCCCAACTGCAGGGCGAACAATGGAAGCAAAGAAAGGGTGACTCACCTGCTGAGACAGGAGTGTGCCAGGCAAAATCTTTCCAGGAAAATGTGGAAGTAACTAACCTGTCTCCCAGACACAGGCATTGACTGGGCTGGGATTGGCTGGTAGGATGTTTTGGGGGAAGTAGCTCTTCAAAAAGCTAGAAGTATTGTCCCTTCCATGCTGGGAAAAAAAAAAAAAAAAAAAAAAAAAACTCTACTTTTGGTAAAAAGACAAATATTTGACTATGTTTGCCTGGTATAAGTGGCGAGAGACCTGTCTGGGTTTATTATGTGGGTTGTCATGAAGTTTTTAAACTCTTCCACAGACTGGAGTACAACCCTTCATGAAGAAACTGAATGCACTAATCCCAATGTAATGGATTGAAGCTGCTAAAGAAAGGGTAAGCAATGTGCCCAAGGTTTCAGGAGACATGAATCACCACTGTGAAATTAGGACCCTCTCTCACTGAGCGTGTAAGTCAGTGGGAGTTCAGGGCAGGATACACATGGCCACATCTTAAAGGTCTTTAGACACTTAAAAGACCTATAAGTTTCTTAGAATGCCTTACCAGCCCAGCTTCTTGGAAGTGTTGACGCACCCAACTCCCACAGATATCATCCTCATGTTTAGTGGCCTTTCAAAATCTGTCCCTGATTTGGTACTTAAAGGCCCTAGGCCTTGTTTCTTGGAGGCATTGATGGATGTCTGCTCATCATCAGGTCTTTCTTTCATCACTTGTGCCTTAAATGTCTCTATCCTAAGCACTCAGGGCTAGTGGCCTGGTCCCGAGCCTATCAGTGACAATAGAGAGATTTCCATTGGCTTGGAACAAGCTCTAAATCCTTAAATAACCTGCTCTGAAAGAGTCTATCCCCAAAATTAATCAAAGGAAGGAAGGTCTGTGAAAACACAGCCATCTACATTCCCAGCTCCCTCCCAACCCCTCCCTTCCCCTCCCCCATGTTTCAAGCACTTCTGCAGGTGATTTCTGTAATTTTAATTAATTTTAATTGCCTGATTAATTTAATTGAAACACCACGGAAATTAAATGCACACATTATGGTGTGTAATTAACATTAAGGCAATGACACAAACTGGCCAGAGTGGAGAGAAGGTCTGTGTGCTTTGTTAGTGAATCATGCTCTTCTGTTGCTGGTGCTCGGGAACACAAATTTGGAAGGAGTGTGAGACAGGGGCTGGTTTTGCAAGAGGTGCTGCTTGCTGGGAGAAAACCACAGCAGGCTGGGATGAATTATGGGTGGCATGGCATGAAGCCTTGTTGATGAAACCTGCCTTGATCTGGAGGGTTTCGTCATGCCACCTGGTGAAATGAATGTGGGGTATGGGGTGGGGTGAGGGAGAAGGAGTATCCAGAGCTTTCCTCAACACAGAAGAACAAATTCTCAAGATTATGCAGAAGAGCAACAATTGGAATAAATTTTCCTTTTTACAAGAAGTATAAAAACTACTTTTTAGAAGAGGGCTACATTCAGTCTTTCCATCTGTGCCAGGAACCATGAATGTATTTGCATGTTAATATTGAGTGTTCATTAGAGTCATGTTTTATTTTCCTAACCTGAGGCCTTTTTTATTATCAGGAGGGTGGATGGATATTTTTCACGATAAGATCTTGTTTGCTGTTTTTTTTTTTTTTTTTTTTTTTTTTTTTTTCTCTTGTGTTGTGCTTTTTTTTTCCTTTCTTTCTCTAACCCAGTGTGTCAAATTCCAGTCTGTGTGAAAGGTGAGGGCGTGTTAGAGAAGACAATGAAAGGTTCTGCATATGCAGGGAACTCTGGAAAAAGCTCAGGGCTTTGCTCGTCCCACCCCGTTCCACCCCTGCCACTCCCGAAGAGCAACACAACACTGAGGGGTGAGATCATTGCTCTGAGGGGGTAATAAAACAAAACCAGAAAGGGTAATTTAGCAACACTATATATGGAAAAATTGGCCAGTTTTGTGCAACCACTGACTACTGCAAAAATGCCAAGCTGACAGAGATAGATCAGATAGGATCTTTCAGATCACGGCTGTTAAAGGCAGGGAGACTCCCCTTTACACAGTTTAAAGGATTGACACAAATAAATAGTTTGGGCTATTTTCTTATCTCTTTTACAACAGAAACAATACAGTGTTACTCTGGGTTTGAACTAAATTGTCCTAAGCTTCAGCCTGGTGCAAATGGAGAAGAAGCCTAAGATTCTACATTTCTACTGCTTATCATTAGCATATCCATTCAAAAGAAAATTACGGAGGCTTTGCCAAGACAATAAAATTCCTCATTCTCTTTTCATAGATACAAGTTCTTCCAGGCCCATCAAACTTATCTGTGGTTATCCCTGGCTCCCAGTCCACCAGACCATTCCCAGAGATAATCTGCCCAGCTGCACACACAAGTATGCTCTCAGCATTTTCCACAGCATGGAATGGCATTGCCAGTCAGGGGAGTGTGAATAATTGTCTGTTCTTCAGGTTAGGAAAAAAAAAAAAAAAAAAGAGAGAGAGAGATTCCTACATAAAGGAAAACTAAAGTTGTTTTGTTCTGTCCTCCACAGAATGCCCCAGTGGATCAAAACCCAAATGTTAATTTTCCAGCGCTTTTAAGAAAGCAAGACCTAATGTCCACCTCAGCACCCTGTGGCTGAAGAGCCATCCTATCCCCATAATTACAAGGTAATGATAAGAGTGCTCCTTAGGTTTTAGGAGACCTAAATTAAACTCTCTCTCCTCTCCAAGTGGATTCAAACTCATGCCTCCCACGCTTGAAGAGCCTCCTAACCAGGCAGTATTAAGTATTGCCAGTCCCTCCCAGTTGATGCTGTTCCACTTCACAGCCCAACGTGGACCTGGGATCCAGGTGCCTCCCTCCCAGAAGAGCAGCCTAATCAGCACACTGGTGACTCACCCTGGCTCTTTGTTTGTATGAGCTCTGAATTATTGCCCGCCAAGTGGAACAGCTCCAGAGCCATCCCAGATCACGTTGCCCTCGGATACGCTCCAGGCAAGAGGCTAGGACACTCACCATCTGGGTGGGAAATGCCTGCTCAAATCCAACTTTCTTCCTGATTCAGCTGCCTCTTTGCTGAATATCCTACTCCCTGCAGATTGCTCTCTATGGGAGTCTGGTGCCCTTAATTTGTCCCCTTGGATCTATCCCAATCTCAAAAAAAACAAAAAAATTAAAATATTAGTTGATGCAGAAAGTAAATGGACTAATTCCCAAGGATGTTTAACACATTGTCTGGGTGTTCTCATGACTGAATAATCACATGAAATAAGACATTGTGGACAGGAGCAGTTGAGTGCATTCACCCTTCTTTGTATACTAGTAGCATGGGCATTCTTCGAGAAAGAAGAAAAACTGAAGCGTTTCATATCCTGTATATCCTATCCATAACTGAAACGTGTCATATCCTGCAGAAAAAATGTCAGCAACTAAGAAATCACTTATGAAACTTTGTGTGTGTTGTATTCCTTTTGCTTCTTCAGTTTTTGGTGAAATTACTCTGCAAACGTCTCTCTCAGATGAAGCTACAAGCAGATTTGACCTGAAGGGGGCAAGTAATTTTACAATAGCTGAAACTGCATTTCACAGCAAACTTAGCCTATGACCAAAAGTAATCATAAAAAAAAAAAAAAGAAAAAGAAAAAAAAAAAGGTCCAACATTCCAACATTTCCTCATCTATCTTATCCAGGTGCACTTTCACTGAGAAACCCAAGGAAGATTTGGTTGCCACCGTTAGGTCCCTCCTCTGCCCCCAAGGTGTTCAGTGATTCACAAAGGCTCAGCAACTGCCCTGCCCAGTGTCACAGCTTCTCCTTATGTACCCAAAGCTAGAGGAAGAGCCTCTGCAAAGCTGTATGCAGTTCTCCACGTGACACATGGGAAGTCCTAGCCTGACCTCAACTCTCTTTGGAGCCCCAACAAAACAGTACAAAGGTCCTTGGTTTGGGTAGCAGGGCTTTAATCCTCTCTGTGAACACTTGTCCTCATCCACATCTAGGGAGTCTTTTTGTGTTTTTATTTTCTTTTTTTTTATTATTTTGAATATAGCAGGAAACATAGAAAAAAAAATGAAAGAAAGAAAGAAAGAAAGAAAGAAAGAAAGAAAGAAAGAAAGAAAGAAAGAAAGAAGAGAGCAAACGTTATGCACAGTGCTCTGCCAGCTGGCTCTGGTTATGACCAAGAGATTATGCACTCCATCTTCTAGGAAAAATGATCGTTTGCTCCTGTCCCTTACTTAGCCGAGACTATGACCTATGACCATGCGTAGAATAACCTACACAAGCTGTCCTGCAAAGCCACAGCTTCACAAGTTCACAGCACCAGTGGTGATATTAATTAATAACAATCATATTAAAATTATAAATAATGAGAGTAACAATATAATATTTTTAAATAAAAGCAATGGTAATGATAGTAAAAATAATAATACTTGAATCTGCATTCCACTACCATCTAGAGGTAATAGAAAATGCTATAGTCAAGTGGGAGAAGTGCTCGGGCAAGAAACCCTGAAATGTTTCCTATTTTAATTGACTGAGTCAAAAACAATGCTGTTACTATTCCCACTGTGAATTTGAGAATGACAAATTGAAGTCAGAGAACACAAATACCAACAATGTCTGCTGATTTTATGTGCTTCATTTGAGATCACAAGGGCAGGACTTTTCCAAGACCTTAGCACTGTAGAAAATTTTCCCTGTTCTAGACATATAGATCCCATCAACTCTGATTGTTACAATAAGAGCTGCAATACAAGCTAGAGTCCCAAATAGAGCTCCTATAAGATTTTTTTTTTTTTTTTTTTAAAAAAAAAAAAGAGAGAGACTGCCAGAATTTCTTAACAAGGGCCTCTCCTATAAAACTCTCCTTTCCATTCCTGGAAATCCTCTTCCTGATCTGTATATACCTTCAAATTTCTGAAGCAAATGTGATCTTACAGGAGATAGGTCACTAACCTGAAATATTCCATAAAGCAGGGGATTCTAAGACTTTCTCTGTGAGCCAAAGATCCTGGTGAAAAGTGGTCTTTGTGTGTGTATGTGTGTTTTGTGTGGTTTTCTTTTGTTTGTTTGTTTGTTTTTTAAAGAGATAAACAAAGGCCTTAATCTAAACCTGTCGGTGGCAATGAAATATATTGGGTCATTACTACCAATTCTATGGATGATTTTCAGTCACATACAAGTTTTGACAAAGTTGATGATATTACAGATTTTGTCTAGACAATTAATCACTTTGACTAAAATCAACTATATCCACTACAGTGACTGATGTATATTCTGGCCAAGACATTAGATAAGACAAGGATTTGTAGCCCATTCCAGACACTGACAACTACTCAGGTTAATACAGAGCTCGCAGCTGAGTTTCCTTTGTACATATACAAGTGTTTTTTTGTATCATAGAATTTAGTTCAGCTCTGAAGGTAATTTTCAATTCATATCTATCTGAAATATACTAACCTCCCAGAAATTGTTTTAATTCAGAATAAAGTATAAAGTTTATCTAATTTCATTGTTTATTTTTTGTTTTTTAAAAAAGAAAACAATAATTTCTCCAAATTTAGCTTGATACATAAATTTGATTGAGATTCAATAACCCTATTGAACTTGAAAACACATTTGTATCCAATGATAAATTTATGCTTATGCTCAGATTATAGTTAGTGTTGTACTCTGGGACAAAGTCATAAGACACTTTCAGGCATATACACAGTAGGAGGTCAAAGATCCAGCTGGATTATCAAGCATATGACTTTCCAACCTTAATATTGCATTTCTTGCTTTCTGAGTGCTTGGCCACTCAGCCTGAACCATGTTGAAGCTGGTTACTTGCTTAGAATAAATATCAGCTGCCATGTGGAAGCACAACTAAGTATATTGATTTCATTAGGCACCTTTTTCCCGAATAATATTTGGCATCTGCCAGAGATACCCCCAAGAGGATTATATAAGCAAGCTAACAGAGGAGCAGCACATGGCTTAAGCCAAGCAGCGGTCATTAAAATAAAACTACAAGAGATATTGCTCTTATACTGATTTTATGGTTTGAGTGGAGTATTTTAGGAAGAACTGTGCTTTATGTTGACTTGGCTCTGAGATGATTGACATTGACATCCACAGCTATATAGATGCCTTGAACACTGCCAGGGGATTGGGCATCCACAACTTCTCCATATCCCCACCTGTATCCCAAACATGCATCCCAAACACCAGGGAGTGAATGAGGAGCACACATGATGCCTGGTCAAGAAGAACTGTATAAAATCTGCTGGGGAGCTGTCTGCTTGAGGATTCTCTCTGCTTCCACACACCTGTCTTCCTGAAGCAACAGAGCTAACTAGTCAGATTTTCATAGTTCTCATGTCAGAAGCTAAATAGGAGCTGAGAAAACTAACAAAAAGTTGCAAATCCCCTTCAGCATGAGTCTCGGCAAGGCAAGCACTGAGCAGCAAGGGCACTAATGCTAACCTCAGCTGACTGCTGATGGGAGCCTGGCTGCTTCCTCCTGCACCATGCCCCTGGCTGAGTCATGACACATCAAATCACATTCCACCTATATTCTTGCCCAGAGAAACTGCCTGATCACCAGAAAGCAATGTTCAGGTTTCTAGGTTTATGCAAGAGGCAAAAAATGCCCTCTAACTCCCCCAGACAACTCCCTTGCTTCCCAGGGAGCACAAACCCATGATGCTGCAGGGCAATTAAAAGGCTTGCACTGCTGAATAAACAGTGACAAATTGTAGATTAAGAAAAAAGCCTGTTATTTGTGTGAAAGAGGCAGCCTTTGCCGCCAAATGGATTCATCTGTCATTGCTACTGATTGCTCCCTTTCCACTAAACGTCCCCTAAGAAAAATGTAAATCCTATGTAAATCCTTTTTTATCACCCAACAATGTGCATATCACAAGCTGCATGGGTTAGAACACAGGTCCATTTTTCTCCAGTCTCTGCCACTCCTCTTTCAAATTTCAAGGTCTTAATGTCTCAAGAGTGAGGTAGAAGAAGGCGTTCAATCCCCCTGGGACAGACTGAGTGAGGAAAGCCCTCACAAGAGGAGAAGGGGAATCTCTTTACAGGTTTTGCTGTTGCAGTCTGCCACACTGTACTCTGGAATCAGTTTACTCTCTTCAGAGACATGCAGATGAATGGAAACTAAGACACAGACCCAGGGCTCAGAAGAAGAGCATCTCCCCACTGTGAGTAGGAAGGCCTGAAGAAAGAGGAGGAGGGGCAGGAGGATAAGGAGTACAAAGCCAAAGTACAAGGGTGCATACTTCACCTGCAATACTGCATACCTCAGTAGTTCATTCCTACCTTTATGCCAGAGTGACACATTCATGCCATAATGCAGGGGGGTTATGAGCAAGGAAAAATAAAGTATAAATATATTAACAGTCTCATATTTACAGAGAAGCCAGAAAGCTAAGCAAAGGAATCTGAGGGCTGTGGCACTGAACATTTGCTGCAGAAAGACTTACCATGTTTACTAAACAACCTATGAAACACTTGGCCATCCACCCTACCAAAACCCAGGAAGCTCAGAGACACGTACAAGTCATCCACCTGAAAGCTACATCATCTTATCTCCTTCTCAGACAGCAGGACAGAAACTATAAGCTATTGTCCAGACTCTACCCTCAATACACATTTGTGGTACCAGTGGGTGTATTTCAGCCTTATGAGCATACTCTGGTTAGGATAACATCAGTCTAACTATCAATCCCATGGAAGTCCTTCCAGTCTTCCATAGGTCAGTAGTGCTCTTTGAAAAGCCAGACCCAGAGAACTGTTTATGGAGCTGTGATTACACAGATAGAGTGAGGTGTTCCTGTTTGTCAGGTGGACTTGGAAACCTCAGCTTTCTGTTTTTTTTTTGTGATTATCTACTATAATGTTATATGGAGAACCACTGTTATCAGATAATTTTGTTAATGCATGTCATTATTAAGGATGATTCCTGACACATAAGTAGAACTAAATTCAGAGAGTTGCAATTATTATTATTATTATTTATAAATCTTGGAGCTCAGCATATTTTAAGGTCACAAACATCCTGAGGTAAGCTTGAGGTACCTTAAGGTTGCTTCTTATGGTACAAATCAAGTTATATCTAGCAAAAGCTATATAGATATGTATTGTAGATGTTTGTGCGCCCTTGCAGTCAGTGGTCAATAGAGATAATTTGATTTAACTTTGTCCACAACTGAAGAAATTCAGTCTCACATGCTCTAAAGGCAAAGAATTCACACTCTGTACTTATGGACCACATTTTTTGCAGTGAAGTAGGCCTTGGTCACTTGATCATAACTCTCAGAAACTGAGATCCACTTTGCTACATTCTGTGCAAATGAAGAATGGAAAAGGCTATCCTAGCCACACATTCCTACCCCAGCCCTTAAATCCAAACACAGACCCTTTTCTTTCTGTGGGGCTTTGGCCATCTCTGTGCATCCAGTCTCCAGTCCTGTCACATCAAATATAAGCTACTAATCTTCATTTTAGCAGTCCTTAATGTTTCTGATTTTGTCTTCTAAAAGTCTTTACCATTAAAAACTCAGCAGGTGTCCCAATGGAAAAGAGTGGTAAAAAAAAAAAAAAAAAAAAATGTTTTCTTTTCACACATATTTAGAGAAGGGCTCCAACAACTCAACTACCTTTCTTATGCTGCTAGGCAAAATAATTTTTAAAGGAAAGTACTGTCTGAAAGAAGAATTTGACCCCTGTGCTAATTAATTAATTGTGCCAACAGCATCTCTCTTTTCCCACAGCTTTTAATCATTCCTGCAAGATTTATCCTGTTCAACAACCTCCCTAAGCACCATCAAGACATGGTCAAGAGTCATCTACACAGCAAAGGTGAATCATCTGTGATCAGCAACAGTGACACGATACAGCACAGTGACGCTAGGGCTGGGAAGAAAGCACAAGTTTGAGGTATTTTGCCCAGACATCTCTATTTTGACAGATACAGAAACAGACCCAGATCCACCAAAACTCAGCATTGGTTTTGCAGACCATAAAGACATGGTCTTGCTTCCATGCCTTCACAGCTGTGGTGTAGTTACAGGCCATCTCCAAACTGAAATAGCTACATTTGAAGAAATCATTAATGTATTTATGTTATACCTCTTTTCATGGGTCTGCTGTCTGTAAGAAGTCAATTGTTTATCTGCGGACATCTACACTGAAAATAATGCCAAGACATTTTCTGCAAATCCCAACTGCCCTTAAGGATGGTAAACCCAGAACTGTTCAAAGGAGAAATCCAACATGACAGATGCCGCCACAAGGTTATACAAGATCTCATACAGTCATGTCAGACAGTGAACAAGGTTGCGTTCATGCCCTAAATTTAGCACAGACCTGAACACAAAGTGCATTTTGGTTAAAGCACATGTTAACCTGAGATTCTACACAAAATGCACCAAAGGTGTAAGCAGGGTCTCTGAGGCCATATTTTTAAAGATATTTGTGTGCCTTCAGCTGTACATAAGCATCCACTGGGGTCTGCAGAAGTGACTGCAGAGAGTTATTCAGGTACATAAAGTCCTGATGATTTCAGTACCACTGAAGATTTGGGACTTATTGCCTATATCTGTTAGATTTTTAAAGCCTTCCAGACTCTCTTCTCCAATTTAAGAAGTTTAAATATCTCCAGTAATCTAGCCACAGAAGTCAGGGAAAATACATGGCTCAGCAAGGTACTGAGCTGGGTTCTCCCAAATTGAAAACTAAATACTAGATCCAAGGAAAGAAGTTAGGTGCTAATTTTTTTCTTCGTGCCTGGCCCCAAAACGGAAACCCAAAGAGCAGCGTGAGGCCCCTGGGCTCTCCCCACATAATGCATAAGGAAAGTTAGTTATCTGAGAGAGTGGAGCACTTCTGTACACCTCCTCTCTGGTCCTGCTACAGCCTCAAGCCTGGAGGCTTAAAACCAGGAAGTCTGCCACAACAGGGAGCAGCCCTGGGGCGAGACTCCATGAGGTGTATCGGAAGCCACTGAAAGCAAGCCAATTTGGAAATGCTGAGCACACAGGGTGTGCCCAAACTCCAACCCATCCTGAGGTACACAAATCAGGTCTGCAAAGCAAAATATCTCCCTCCACTTAGGTTCCAGAGGGCCGAGCCCACTCCCGAGGGGAGACATCTGGAAACACTCAGAACTGAGCTTTGCTCACTGTTTTTGAAACATGGACTAAGACAGGGGTGCACACACCTTTTTTTCTTTTCTTTTCTTTTCTTTTCTTTTCTTTTCTTTTCTTTTCTTTTCTTTTCTTTTCTTTTCTTTTCTTTTCTTTTCTTTTCTTTTCTTTTCTTTTTGATCAGGAGAGAAGTTAGCAAAAGCACTGGCCCATGAAGTGAGAAATCTGACTTCAGCCTCTTCTTCAGCCTGGAGGGATCCAAACCACATTTCCCACCTCCCAAGAGAGGGCCCAAACCAATGGAGGTAAAGTGAGGTTGAGATTGGGGAGATAGGACATGCAGCCGCCTCTTCTTGAAGCTGCCCAAAAATGCATTCCGGGGGGCATGAGGAGATCAAAGAAACCTCCTGTAACCTAGACACACATAGACCACCGCTCGGCAGTCTAGCGGTTGGGCTAGACTCAGCCGGCCGACATAAGCTCCAGGTTGGAGCTGCACTACTTAACATCTTTTACAGGGAAAGCAGGCATTGGACATAAAGAAAAAAGAATATTCCTCACGTCAGGGAGAGGAATCTCCTATCTCTCATTGCCTCTCCCCATTGGAGGTGCCTGTATCAAAGACTCCGGGAGCAGGCAGCTGCAGAGGGATCAGAGATAGAGTTTTCAACAGAGATTATGTGGATCTGTGGGCATCTTTGTCCTTTCTTTGGTTGTGGTTCTGAACAAACTGGCAAATGAAAACACAGGTCAGCTTGCCAATTTGCTGTTTCAAGCCCAGGAATTAGACATTGTAAACATCATTACAAACTAGAAGCAGGTAAACTTCAATGCTCATTGCTTTTGGCATTTTCTGGGCCTTACAACCTAACCATTAAGTTTCTTTCCAGTGAACTCTATTTTTCTCTTTTTCTGCATGAGCCAAAATTATTCAGAATCGAACAAGAAAAGGAGGACTTGCATCTGGTCCTATGGGACCATGCAGTGGGCCATGTACTTGGGGCAAAGGGTAGGACCCCAGCCCAGAACTGCTACTGAAGCATGTAGCTCCCAGTAAGGTTCCATTGACAGGCTGGAGCAACCAGCCTTATCTGGCTGCTGGGGCAGCTGTGAAAGCACAGTGCTGCATTGCCAGCATGCAGGATAGCAGCCTGACTTTGTGTGAGACAAAGGTGACAGTGGTATTCTTATGATGTGAGAGGACCAATCCTTGAATGACTAATTCCTCCCTTACTCCATAAGCATCTTCATTCATTCACTGCTTTTCAGGGTTCTAAAAGCCCCAGTGAGCTAATGGTCTCTACAATAATGAAAGATAGGATTAATAAAGGGGGTTCTGCCATGAACATATCCCCTGATCCCAAGAGAAGATAATCTCTTATGCCCAGAACCAGACATCATACTGCTGCAGGTAGCAGCTTTCCCTCTGGAAAATTCTTTCATTTGCTTGCAGACATATTTTAGTTTCCTTTATGATTTTGTACTGAAAAAAAGAGAAGGCATTTGTAGTCCAGCCAACCTGAGCCACCATTTCTAACAAGTGTTGTTGAATTCTGTGGAGATATCCATGTAAGTCTTACCTGCATGGGCATTGCAGATGGAAATATTAGCTGTGGAAACATTAGCAGCATAGTTTGTTCATGTATAGCTCTGAAACACTTGTTTAATTTTTAATAGCAGTGATTGAAAGCTCTTGGGTCACACAGGAGTTTGTGGTTTTTTGTATATGCACCTTATCCAGAGATGCCCTGAAAGCTCTCATATTTAGCAGGGAGACTGTCATAATACAATCTCTGGCGTTGTCACCTATGCTGGATTTTTAGGCATGGTAAAGGAGCAAAGTTTAAACATCCCCTTCAAGGTAGAACACGTCTAAGCAGTTCATGGCCTGGAACCTAGAACTTTGCATGACCATGATACGCTTTTGCTAGCTGTGCTTTCTGAAATGCAATTTTTCTTACATCTCTGCATATTTTAGCAAATTCTCTCAATCTCATTTTTCAACATTTGCATCTATCACCATTCATCTTGCAAATTAAAATATTTCTGCATGACACTCTGACACACAGGAGAGAAAAAATAATAATAATAATAAAAAAATAATAACACAAAAGCGTTTCTCAAAGTAACAGAACTACAGAGCTTTTCAAACTTCCTGTTTCATAGCACTGATAGAAAAAGTACACTGAGTTCCTATGAAGCACCCTCCTGACATTTCCAGACTTATTAGCCAGTTTTCACACTGACTTCAATCAACCTCTTTAATCCTCCAAGGAAAGAGCATTTTTAATTCACCGATTGGCTGATAAGCTTGAAGCCAAAAAATGATTTACACGTAGATGAATTGTGCTTACAAGATGGAACTTCGAGCATTAGAAGCGGATCTGAATTTCCTATCTGTCATTTTATTTGCCACATTCATTTTTGCTCTGCCATTACCCTTGCTGATTATGATCTTTCAGCGCTATTGGGCTCCTGCTTCCACAGTTTTTAATCTGCCTTTAATCCCATAGATTTTAAATATTCCCCGGCACCGAGAGACTGGAGGCAATTAACTGCCCTTCTGATGCTCTCCTTATCAGTTGCCTCCTTGTATCTCTCAGAAGCAGCCTCAAGACACTTCCAGGCTGACAAATACTACCAGCATTTCTGATGAAGCAGCCGCAGCAAATGCAATGTGAAGTCCAGCTGCGTAACCTGATTCTAAAAAATCGAGACATTCAATAAATAAATAAATAAACACAGCACAGGCATCTAAACTCCTGTTCCATTTTGAATGGACACACAGAGAAATAAACAAAGAATCTCTTTACATTTTTAGTTTGTGGGTTTTTTGGGTTTTGCATTTAGCTTTTGTTTTTGTTTTCTTTTTTCTTTTTTCTTTTTTTCTGAAAAAGAATTTCTGTCTCTTCCAATATGATTGCTGTTTGAAATAGAAAATATGCGACACATTTTCTGAATGTGTTTGGGCACTTCTGATGCCCAGAAAACAGATCTGTTGGGCAGCCAAACATCCTTGGATAGGAATCTGCATCTTTTTGTTCTTAAACAGTAACAATGAAAAATCAGATGCACTAGTTCACCTACCACTAGTTGATGCAATGTAAATTTTCCTACATTTCTAAGGGATGTCCACTCATACTTGAACTAATTTGGACTATGTAAACTCAGCTCTATGCATTTTTCCGTTACATCAAAGATCTGGTACTACAAATGAAGAATCAAATCAGTGTGACACAGCTCATGAAAAGAAGATGTTTTTCATTAAAGACCATCTGTTTATTCACTAACGTATACATTTACATAACCCTTCAAGAATGCTAAACTTTTACTCAAATAGGCCACATGGCAATAGTTGGGAGACACAGAGAATTAAATGCAAAGGGCCCAATTCTCCATGGCTTTGCACCTAAGGAAATCAGTAACAAAAGAGCAAAACAAGTGAAAGGTGTTATTATTTTCATCTGCTTTGTGCAAGCACAGATTGCTAACTTTGACTGAAACAAACAATTCATTTTTCTAGTAACATATATAAATACATATTTGTACACACATATATATACGTGTGTGTGTGTATCTATATGATAAGTATAGATAATACTTTCACTAAAACTTAGGAATACTCTACTCGGTTTGTAAAATTTCTATTACTGCAATTTTATGAGCTAAAGCATTGTGCAAAGAAGGAAATTTACCCAGGGTAAAAAAAATCCCATTTTTGTCTTGTTCCTAGAATAGCTGAAAGGGAGTATGTAGCATTTCTGATTTTCTATTCAGTGTCTTATCTTTTTATATTTATATGCTCAAAATAAAGGAGAAAGTGTGTGTTAGAGTGGGGGAAGAGGAGACGAAAGCTCTGACAAGGAAGAAAAAATGTTGTGTTTCATAATCCACTTTCAGGAAACATACAAACAATGATACTTGGCCAGAGAAGAAGACCTCCCAGCTTTGGATCATTCTTTAAGAATGGCCAAAAGCAAATGCATGGAAAAGAATACAAGAAAAGAGCTTCCCAAATATGCCAGCAATTTGCAGATCAAGAATTTCTGAGCCAGGGATCATGTCCTTGTATTTAACAACATAAAATTGCTTTCTCTTCCATTAATTTCTCCAGTGGTCCCCTAAACCATGTAGATTTTAAGTATTCACAATGTCCCTTAACAGTGAGTTCCCCCGTAAAATGAGGTGGCAGAGTTTATGATGTTTAGTGACGATTTGCCATGGTATATCATATTGTGCTGGTTAATTCCAAATACCGGTTCTATATCAGATCCCAAAAAGGCACAGAAACACAAATTCCTGGTTTAAATTTATATTCTTCTGCTGAACTGAGTGAAGGCATTCCAACTAAGTCAGAGGAACTCAAAAGATTCCTACTTGCTCAGTAGCTTATCTGAGGTTAGTGGAACTATGCTGATACTCATTAGCTGAGAATTTAGCTCAGTATTTTATTTTTGAATGTGTCTTACAGAATTACAAATTCCATTCCAGCCAAGCTGATATACTGTGCTCACAGCTGCAGGAGCTGAGCAATTAAATTGATAATATTTGATGATAGTATGTATGTGTGTGGGGGGAAGACATTCAATTTTGTTTGGCTCTCGAAACAAAGTCTCTGATTTTTGCAAGGTTGCAATTCTGTCTCTCCATGTGCAGTTGAGTCTGTCTTTCCCTTCCAAAGGGAGTGCCTGCATGCTGGAATTAAAATTTGCTCATGACTATCAGGCAGCAATCTATGACAGATTTGTTCCCACAATCTTCAAGGCAGGTACAGAAGAATCAACATCAGAACAAGTTTCTCTTTCCCTATGCATCAGTTTGCAAAGGCTCCTCTGTAGGTCAACAGGTAGCTCATTTCTTGTGCCATGAATTTTGGGTGTCTTAGCAAAGAACACCTCAAGAAACCCCTGGCAGGGGGTACATTTCTTGGGTGAACACATCTCACTTGAGAACTGGACTATGAGTAACATCTTTATTTCCTAGACCCTTAACCAAAACAAATCAGAAAACAAAATAACTTCTGTCCGTTATTTGCCTAGTCTAGATTTGGAGCAGCAATATCAAGGTAGAAGTATATCATTAAAAGGCTCTTTGTTTCCTTTACCTCTTGTGCATTCCTGATTAAGGACAAGAAGAAAGCAGCCAACTGGGTGTCTTGGATCCCGAGCCAAAAGTGTTCAAGTCAATGAAAACACTTCCTATTGATGCCACAGCCTCCAAAATGTATTACCTGTAGTATGACATTTGCGTAGACTGAGATTTGCTCATTGTTTAACCTAGCTGTGCTTTTATACAGATAGAATAAAACATATATAGATAAACTGTTTTTCTTTGCTCTATATTTTTGCAGTGTCTAATGTAGGTACAACAGCAGACTTTGAATGTTCCAGTAATATTAATGATAAATCATAAATATACTGGCAATGCATAGTGCAGCTGAGAAGTGTTCTATATGCAGAGATCAGCATTGTCTTCCATGGTACAAAACAATTGTAATTTGCATCACTTAGCATTCTTTATTAGAAATAACGATAGCCTAATGTTATTAGTGCCCAGGATAACAAATAGATCAACAATATTTAAAAATGAAATATCTATTTTCTGCTGACCCTCAGCCACTTCCAGGCTGGAATGCCCCAGTGGAAAAGCAATGGAGGAAAAGCAAAAAGGAAATATTCTAAACTGATCCTGAATTAGTTGGCACTAGTTTTACATCATATATATACATAGTTAGTCACTAGGTTCACGGTGTAATAGAGGGGGGTTGTATTAAAAGCAGTTGTTTGGGTTTTTTTAGGGGAAATAGTAGAGCTTCGGTTACATTTGTGATTTTGTTGTTGCAGCCCTTTTTCTCAAGAAAACATAAACAATTACCCAGCAAAACAGCAATTTTGGCAAGAGCAAATAGACTGAAGGAAGAAACTTGGTTATATAACGCGAAGAACCTGTGGTAACCATCCTCAGTATGTGTTGTTTGCTGTGACTTACAGCTTTGCTTAAGCATTTTAAAGATTCTTGCAGGTCTTTTTCAAGCTGCCAGCTCTAGCCTAGGAATTATGGTAATGTGCCACTTCTGAGCCCTCGGCAGGATTTGCAACAGAGAAATCACATCAGCCTATGCTGATTAACAATTCCATTCCATCCAGAGATTTATATAAAAAAACTATCTTACATTTTGCTTTTTAATAAGAACGATCGCTATCTCAAATTGAGTCCCAGCAAATTTTAATAAAGGCCCAAGGTTGAGTGGCATTTTGCATGCTGATTTAGCTGTGATTGCTTGCTTTTGATGAGCACCAGCCGGGCATGTATAGCTTTCCTCAGAGCAGGTTTAAAGACCAGTAGTAAGGAAAAGGATAAAAATAAAAACTTCCAACTGAAATTCGAGGTCTTTTCTCTCTATGATTGATTACTGAATAAATACCTACACATATCTCTGCATTCAACCCACAAGTAATATTCCCTACAGCGAAACAGCTGTTTTAATGGTTTTTAATATACTCCCCTGTCAAAATATGTTAAGTTTGAAGGCTGCAATTATTAAAAAAATATATGATATGATCAATCTATTTATCTATCTATCTTTCTGACAACTCCTCGGTTTAATCAGCTGAGTGTGGACCAGAATAAACTGACAATTTTATTCTAGTAATTTCGTATTTATATGAGGGTCCCCATTTCGCAAATTCTTTTCTATTGTTTTGGATAGCACCTTCATTGCTCTGAATAATAGTAGCATACTGGTACGGTAATGTTTCAGGTTCCTGTCATTATAAGATTGAGACAGTCTCTATCAGTGGGATATTAAAAAAGAACAAATTGTCAATGTAGACACATTTGTAGACACATTTTCCCCTCTTCGTGTTTTGAGGAAAAAAAATAAAAGAAAAGAAAAAAGAAAAAAAGAAAAAAAGGACACTAGTAATATTTATTTGGGGAGACAAACTGTCTTTTCTGAAGATATAAGGGAAAAAAAGAGATTGCACAAAATAGTTTAAGTCAAAGCTCGGTAGCAGCATGTGTGTGTGCTTGTGTGTGTGTTATGAAGGCAGCAATGCCATAAAAGTGATCAGGTAAAGCATTCCATTTGTTTTGATTCAGCTTTTATGCCTCTTCTTTTTCATCCCTCTCAATAAATTGTATTTCAACTTCTCTCATTAAAATAGTAACCCTTTCTTGCTCCAGCTCGGGTAACAACAGAGGCAAGAAACCCTTTCATATAGAAACCATCCATCATCATTAGAAATAATGATCCTCCCACACAGTAACTAGTGCAATGTACGTGAAGAAGCAACTAATTCCCACCCAGTTCCTTTGCCTCTTTCCCTCTGAGGGATTGCAAATGATAATTTAAAGAAACAGTGTGTGAAAGACACCTTCAGTCACAAGAAAGCTATTTCCATTTTGAAAACTGGGAATTCACAAAGGTGGACAGAATAATGAGAGCCAAAGAGAATCGTGTGTTATCTTGGTGAAGACATGGCCCTCTTTTCCAGATTAATGTTCCATGTTGCCTTAGCACATGCAGAGAACATTTTTACTAAAACATTTTAATTTCATATAGAGTAAAGAGAAGGAAAGAAACAGCAGTAATGCCCAGTCCCCCAAGAGGTAATTCCATTTTGCAGAGGATACTGCTTTCACCTTGCCTGCTGTACTGCTGCAGCCCCTTCATTAGGTGTATCTCACTCAGTAATAAACCTCTAAAGAGAATGAGCTGAGAATGAGATTTTGTTGTTGGTCTTGTCGTAGGTCCAATTCAGCAAATCATTTAAATATATACTCAAGCCCAACACAAAGTGCTGAAGCCCACGCATCATTTTAAGTGAATAAGTATATGTTCAGATCAATATTTATTCCATTCCAATCAAGGCCTTGCTTTAAGGTACATCTGTAGCTTTTCTCTGTGCTTCATGAACAGAAGAGCTTATCCTGGAGGGGGATTACAGTATTATGTGGGACCAACACCTCCCTGGTGGTGCCTGCCTCTCCATCGAGAGACCTCATGGAGGCTGTCCTTTCTGAAGGGCCTCAGTGCTTGCAGATGAAAGAAGAAATATGGGGGAATTTCAACATCCAAAATATATATATATATCACAATCCCAAAGAACCTCTTTCTGTCATCTAAGCCTGGAGGTGCCTCAGATTGTTGGCTGCCTTTTGGCTTGGCCCTAGCAGCCCCACTGCAAGCCGGCATGGCGAGGCAGAGTGGCACCGTAGTCCCCTGAGGGGCCCAATCCTGGAGGTATGCTGGGAACACACCTACCTCTTGCTCGCAGGATCACACCCTTCAAGAATGCAGTCATAGTTGCTTTCTTCTTTTAAATGCAGCTGGAGGAGGAGGAGACAGCAGTGCCAGTGCCCTCCGCTCCTGTAATAACCCCAGGATGAAAGCACTCACCCAGGAAGTGGAACAGTGGGCTCTGGGCCCTCCTCAGCCTCAGGGGTTCAGAGTTTCCATTTCCCATGAAACCATCCTAAACCTCCAGTTATCGGGTGAGGGTGAGATGTCGGGCACAGGGAGGTGGAGAGAAGAAAGCATTCATTTCCTCATTCAAGCTACTCCAAAGAGTAGAGAGAAAGAAATGAAAGAGCCATGGTACCTCAAGGTGACTTTACAAGGAGAATATGCCTGTGTCCTAATGATTAAAAAGAGGGTTGTCTTAAGTTTTGGATATTGCTGTATGGGTATTTTGCACTACAGAGCTACAGACTAAGATTTGAAGGATGTTGAGGGTATAAATTTGTACCCTTTACTTATTAAATGTTTGCTTAACTCAGTCTCAAAATTGCCACTCCCCCTTCCCAAATCTGAATCTCATATTCTGTCTAGATAAACAGACATCAGATTGAAAAGAAAAGGGGAAATGCCCCAGGATCCAGTCATCCCTTTTTCCTCACAAAGGGTCGTGGGAATCTCGTAAGTCTTTCCTGTGCAGTCCCACACGTTGACCAAGGAATGCAGAAATGCTTTCTCCACCCAGCGTCACCTGCAGTCTTGTGGTTGGGGTACTCCCATGGCAGTTGGGAGACGTAGGTTTGAACCTCCCAGGCAGAGGCAAACCAAGAACTCGTCTTGCTTTTCTTGGGCAAGTGGTTTTAACCACCGGACTACAACCTAAATGGTGAAAGGATCCTCCTTTTCCTTTGGTGACTACAATTTCTTGCAGGAGCAAAAGGAAGCTGGTTTTGCTCAGTCCTTTGAAGGGAGAAGCCTGTAGCTTATGTGTCCCATTGATGCTCTTTTTGCAGCACTGATTTAAGCATTTTGTGTTTTCTTCCTTCACCTCTTCCTCCTCACTGTGGAGGTTTGGGCAGAGATTTCTAAGGCATTAAATGTTCCTCACATGCTGAACATGAGCTTCTAACACTGATTTTGGAGTGCACGTGCCTGAGAGTTAGGCATTGCCGTGAGTTGTACCTACCAGAATAAGTACTGAAAGCCCTGTTTCTTCTGCAAGTGGGAAAAATAAATAAATAAATAAATAAAAGAGCTAAAACAGTGTTAGAGTAGGGCCTCTTCCAACTAGAGAGTAGTACTCTTCCAGCAAGGTATCTCAACCCACATGGATGACTTCAGCCAGCTCCAACAGGTGCTATGAACATAGAGCCTCCTATCCTGGTCTGAATCAGGCCTTAAGGACAGAGTTGAAACTTCAATAAAGCTTTTATAAAGGAAGGAGGGATAACATACCACAACAGAGATGCCATTTCAAAAAATTTAATGACTTTAGGCAGATACTCAGAAACCATA
Source organism: Heteronetta atricapilla (assembly GCA_011075105.1). NCBI lineage: Eukaryota > Metazoa > Chordata > Aves > Anseriformes > Anatidae > Heteronetta > Heteronetta atricapilla. The sequence continues at coordinate 4,541,752 of CM021731.1, read as the reverse complement.
GAGATGACTGTGGGATGGCCTGGATCCTCAAAATGTTCTGCACCCTGGCCCTGACCCAACAGGGCAATTCAGCTTGTTTTTCCATTACAGCCAGGTTCAGTGGGACCACTTGTGCTTATAGTCAAAGGGGGTTTAAATACACAGCTGGATGCAGACCAGAACACAATACTCTGTATAATTTAACTTCAAAATATATAATAGGGTATAATGTCTGGCAGCACAGGTAGCAGGAAAGTGAACCTTCTTATCTGCTAGGAATTTTTTAGCAATAATATCAGCTTGTGAGTTGTCCCAGATGTTTACTGACAGTAGAAAAATGTCCTGAAATGTAAGTAAATGTGTAGGTAAGGAATTAATAGATATTCCTTTCTTCATTCAAAGGAAAAGCATATCACTATATCACTCTGTCTTATTGCTATAATGTGCCATGCGAGAATAAGCCACCACTTTCTCTTTCTTGTCTTTTGAAGTTAATTTCCGATCCTAACAGTAAATCAGAGTTGTATAATCTTGCTGATACATTACAGGCCAATGAAAATATTTTTTTTAATAAGATCTTTACTTAATAATAAAAAAAAGAAATAAAAAACTTGCAAAAAAAAATGAAGAAAGCCGTCTTCAATCAAAACTGGGGTTTTGACAGGCAATGGCTAAGTTTAGAATAAAAAAGTAACATCAAAGAAATGTCTTTTAGTTTAATTTCAAATATCACATGCCACTTTGGAAAGGATAAATTCTGGAACATTTCTGTAAAGTCTAGAAAAGACCACTGAAGCCTAAGGAAATCTAAATAATAAGCAAAATATAATACATACTGCTGAAAGAACGTGAGGACATCAAACTCTGCATGTGGTCTTCAAGAGGAGTAATACTTACATATGTTAGTAATATTCACAGGATTATGCTCAATGCATGCAGTTGGGGCCGCTTATTAATTGCCTCTAACTTAATTCACCTCCAAACTGACCTGTGGTGTACTGGGTTGCTTTGGATGCAGTTAGCATATAGTTTCTAAAGCCATAACAATTTGTTACCTTGTGAACATGCATGTATCTCTGAAGGACCAAAGTACTCTCCAAATGAGAGGAATCCAGAGAAGATGTTGAAAGAGTTTGGATGAAAAGAGAGTCAACTGGATAACTCCTAAACTCTGTGCAAGAGAGTTGATGAAACTTGTAACAAATGAAGACTGTGAGTGCTGTTTTGCACACAACAAATGTGACTTTGTGCCCACTTTCCAAGAGCCAATTAAGGTCAACAATCTGCTTTCATGGACATTAGTTCTGACTCAAAACACTTTCCAAGGGAAAAATAAAAAATAAAAAAATAAAAATAAAAAAAAACTAAGCCCGCTTCCCCTCGGTGCAACAACTATTTTTATGGCAACACTTTCATGGTAGCATGAACTCCTTCCTGTCATTGTTCAGGCTGAAGAAAGTACCAGCCTTGAGGCAGGAATCCATGCAAAGTCATACGCCACCCTGAAGCATCTAGACTGAGATTTAAAAAAAAAAAAAAAAAAAAAAAAAAAAAAAAAAAAAAAGCCCATTTCAAGCAGCAGTCGGAGTCTAGGCCCATTTGGCTTCAATACTCTTTTTTTACTGGAAAATCCGCCTCACATAGAGCTGAGCAGCAGTGTCAGAGAGAGGCTGAAGAGTTCCCTCTGGAAGAATTATCCGCTAAGCAGATAAAAACTAATGTCTGTGACAAACAACAACCTTTTGTCAAATCAGCACATTCTAAAGACCAACATTTTTTCTCTGACTAGGCCGCAGTTCCTATTTGTGCTTTCACACCATTGCTTTGAGACCTGATAAGATGCTATCAATGGGCCCTCTAAGTACTCGAGAACCACTTTAAGGGGAATCACTGGGGCAATTACCATAAGAAGTGAAAGATATGGTATTTATTGATGGTAGATTAATATTGGCCACAATGCAATTGATTTTTTTTTTCCCTGCAGCTTTATTTTCAAGTTCTTGCAGTGTTTTGTGGCCTGCTGTGTTCTTTCAGGTTTCTTTCTCTTTTAGATATGAATTTATTTTTAACTATCATTCTAATTGACTGGAGTTCTTCCAAGAGTCTCCAATTTACTCTTAGCATATTTGATATGAATTGCCCTGATTAAATTAATAAGTGGAAGGATGAGTTGAAGAAGCTAGGAATCCAGATCTTTATGTTACCAAGCTTTTCTGTAAACATCCTAGATGTACTAGGGCAGATCCCGTAGGTCTAAGGCTGGTGCTTCTGAAAGTGCTTCATAGCTAAGAGCAACATCTAATAAAAGGACTCAGATATGTATGAGTTAGGTGCTATAATGTCTGTGGTTTTGGTGCTTGAGACCAAGAAAGAAATCCAAAACCTGGAATTCTGCTGATACACTCTCACTGGGGAGGTGAGACACTTTTGGCTGAAGACAAATGAACCAAAAAAACCCTGATTCTCTGAGCAGTTTTGATCTTCCTTGTAGTAACATGGAAAGTGTTGTGGAAAAGAAGGGAATAAGTGGAAGGAAAGATGCAATTTTCAGTTTTCTTCTCCTAACATCTTTCAAAGACTCCAAAAAGTCAAAACATGGGATATTTTCCCAATGGCTAAGTGCACATGGAGTTGAGTACAGTGTTACACAGCTGATGAGGAGATAGGCCAAGAGTTTTGACCTTCCTCAACTAAAAAAGATGCTACATGTTTTTCCTTCTTTGACTCTCTGTAAGGTGACTTCCTAAAAGGGACACTTGAGAGCCACTTGGTCCTTCTTGGAGCCACTCTTGGACCCAAAACCAAACAGAAGCTGCAACAGAGACTAGACAGCAGAAGCAGGTACTGAATAGGGACTGAATTGGGCAGTCCTTCAGATGAAGGCAACTGCAGTGGCATTTTGACACTCACATACTTCATACTTACTAAATCCAGGAAAATGCTGTTTTTACTTGCTTCTGAGCAGCCGCAGATCAAATCAAATAGATCTTCAAGGATGAAATTAAAGGAGGAAAATGACTAAAATGTAATTATTTTTGAGTGTCTTCATTTTCTGTGCAATAAACAGATCTGGTTTGCACTGCATGGTGCACAATGTATCTTAAAATAGAAAATTTCTGGGATGCTGCTAGCCATAAACAAGGTGATTAAGAACATTTCCTTTTAATTAAGCTAGAAAGACATTATTTATATATCAAAAATAAAAGTTTTTTGGTCAATTAAAAAAAAATGTCCTTTTTGCACATAGTAGCCCCTTTAATTTTGTTGTCTAATAAACATTGAGGAAAAAAAAGAAATCCTTGTTAAAGACTCCTAGCAGATAAACCCATGAGTTTTGAGAGATTCAATAAAATCAAGGAAGATATTATTTTATCTTACCAAAAAAAAAAAAAAATTTTTTTTTTTAAATAACACAAATTTTAAAGTTTTCTTTTTAAATAGAAAGACATTCAGGCTCACTTTAGAATTATGAAGAAGCAAAACCAGGCAAAATACCAATAATTTCTTTTTTTTTTCTTTTCTTCTTCCTTTTTTGCCTTTAAGTGTTTCTGCAGTTCTGCATATCTTTGAAAAATGCAAAACATTCTGCTGCCTGCCAAAAAGCCCCTTGTGGCAAGCACAATGTCTTTGCTGCACAACATGCGGACATATAACTTCTCAACCTTGCATTCTTTCCACACACAAATTTCTCGTTGATTTCAGTGGGAGTTCTGCACAAAAGGATGGAGTCTTTGGGTTAATGCAAGACTCTGAAAGGGGAGAAAGTGCTTACTGTACTGAGAATATGCATCTGAATTGGTTTTATCACAGCTGGCAGGGCAGTAAACGAAGTTTATGTGCAATAAACAGCTCTTGTGGTTAGAGTGACGTTGTTCATTCCTAGCCTAGAATTTGGAAGGAGTTATTATTTAATAAAGTTTAATTTGATGAAGAGAATATTTTTAACGCCCTAAACTGCACTCTATGAAGATGACTGATAGGCCCAGCCAACTCACAGAAAGAAATGCAATTAATTGGTTTAATGAACTCACCACATTAATTAGCTAATGTCTGTGCAGTTTCAGAATTCAATTGAATGGGCAAATCCTGGCAAAGCCATGCTCTGGACTATTTCACCCCAAGGTCTTTTTGCTCCTCTCCATCTGTGCTGAGTGGTTACCAAAATGGCTATGCAGGATGGACAACTCTCTCCTTGCATGTGGAGGTCAAGGCATGAGAGCTCTGCTCCAGCCCAGGTTACTTACTGCCTCCAGTCTCGTAAAAGAGGCTTTGTCATCATGGGTGGGAGAGGTGTAATTGGTACTTCTTGCAATAAACAGCAATTGTGGTCTGCAGCATGGTCACCATGCTGCAGACCATGGTGTACATGACAGCATTGTAGACAAGGATTATAAGAGAGCAAAAATGGACTTTCTTAACTCCTGGCTTCCTCTTGGACAGGTTTGCTCCTCCTGGGATACACCAAAGGACACGTGTCAGTGTATATAACTGCAAGAGGTGACTCAGCATGGCCAGCAGCGTCAACCCAGGACTTGGCATGCATTTGGTGCTGCTTTTGGGGGCAAGACCCCTTCGTGGTGCACACAGAGCTGCACGGGGCAGGCACGGCTGGATGGCAAAGCATGCTATGGCTCCACCACCTGCACCTTCCTGTGCAGGGAAAGACAGGCTGAAAATGAGACAGGAGCAAATGCTGAGACCAAAGAAAAAAGGACAAGACTTAAATGAGCACTTCAATCAACAGAGAGGCAGATTTGGTAGGTCTGCCTTTTCCCACCAGCTCCCACCTCAACCTTGATATACAGGAGCTAGGAACATCTAAAACCTCTGGCTAAAATGGCACTAATGACATTTATGACCATCTGCTATAAGAGCAACGTTAGCTAATGCCTGCAGGTTGTTTGGAGGTCATCTGATAGGCAGATGCCATAAAACATATTTTATTTCACTTCCTTTTTTAACCTCCCTGGTGTAAAGTATATTTAGAGCAGGGAAACCCCATAGAAGCTGGACACTAATACAGGTGACACAATTCTGCAGCCTCTCAATATCCTACAACTTTATCAGATGATCAAAGAGGAAGCAACAACCAGGGAGATGGAAGTTCTGCACATTCACCTCATTTGGCTGCCTCATAGTGGGAGTTTTGCTTGTATGAAGACTGGTGGATCAAGGGGGAGGAAAAAAAAAAAAAAAAGACATGCTCAGTGTTAAAGGGAAGCCTGTTTATGCCTATAAGAAAGCTTGCTCAAGAATAAGTTAACTCTTGCTGGAGGATTATACCTGTAATGCTGGCAATTCTGGCCTCTGCATGAGCTGTAATATCTACTTGCATTACCTCACAGGGTGTTATGGGCCTTAATTAATTAATGTTTGTAAAGCGCTTTGAAATCCTCGGATGAAAGGCACTATAGAAGTGCAAAGCAGTTATTAATATTAATATTGCATAAGTGGCTTGGCTCCCTTTGCACCACAGAGCACACTAACTCCTGCAAGGGCTGCAGCCCTGAATCAGCAGTCTTCATACCACCAGGCAGGAGCCTCCCTTCTGCCTCCTCCTCTGATCTCTTTCTTTAGGACTTCCACAGCCTCTTCTCCATAAATCCTCACCAGCCCTTTTATGCCTCCTCTCACGCAAGCAGTGCAAGCAGTGAGAACAGCACTTTTCAGCCCATCACCCCAGAATGGTGCTTCTCTGGACAGAAGGCTGTGGGCTGAGCAGCTCTTGGACCAATTAAAATCTCTGTATTTGGGTGGTGAGACTTTACAGGTGTGTTTTTTTTCTGTTGATTATGAGGCACTTGAAGTCCCACTTATGCAATACAAAGTTGAACCCGGTCAAAGTTCTGTGTATTTTATAAATTTTAATATAAAATTGAGATCACTTTCAGTTTTAGTCATAAGCAGAGAGCAGGCAAACCCCTTAGTAATGTTGGTATCACTCCAGATTTTTACAGATTTTCAAAGAAAAAAATAAAAAATGTTAAAATATACAGGTTATCTCCAGAAACCTGTTGTTTTCTGGGAGAAAATTTCCCACCCATAAGCCATAATCACCAATGTAAATTCAACATCCTCCACCTCTCACAGGAAACATTAATGTGTTAGAAGAATGAATACATGTAATAAACTACATGCATATTTTTGTTAGTTAGATTCTTGTTTGGTGAGTAGAAAGGCTGTGCTACAGCCTTTCAACAACTACACAGGAAATTGAAAAGAAGGTAATTGTCACTTTATATACAAAGTCCATGAAACCATCTCAAGATGAGTCAATTCAAAGACCGTGGAATAGCTCTAGGATTAATTTGGTCAGTATAAACTCTGCCTAATTTGTCTTGAAATATTACCTCTGCAATGAACTCTGAATAATAGTGATAGTAAAATAACAATAAATAATAACGATAATATCAGCTGTTCTGAGAATCCCACTCATGTTAACACATGCAGTTCTGGGAGGTTATTTTTAACTAAGATGTTCAGATAAACATGCACTGATGTGAACAATGAAGAAAAAAAGTCAATTTCTTACTAATTGCAGAAAAACAGACATTTATCCACCAGAACCAAACAGTTCTCCCAGGGATGCACTAACCAGATCACAATGCAGCCCCATCTGCAGCAGCTGTACTGCCTGTGTATAGCGTTAGCACTAGTTTGAACTTGTTTATGTCAGTGAAGTAACATATAAGGTAAAAACAAATCAGGCTTATGCACTTATTCGGCAAAACTCTTACTGACTTTGAAGGAAGTTTTATCTGCGTACAGAAAGCGAGCTCAACTCAGAAGTGAAAACAATACCCTGCCGGTTCAACATATCAGCCTTCACAAAGGAGGCAGGGAGCTCTTCCCAAGCTCCTTACCACAAAGAGTATCATATTTGCAGAGATTAGGAACTGCTGAAGGCAGCTCCAAATCTCAGTTTGTTACGTGCTTTACCAATGTCTTGCTGTAAGGCAAAAAAAAAGGTGCATCATTGCACCAAGCATGTTTGCTGGAGTGAAGGAAAAGGTGCGTGGGATGTTTTACCAAAAGGAGAGCAATGTGGCCTGGCCATGTAGAGAGCATTATTGCCTGGTGAGCACAGCCCAGCCCAGGCAGCAGGGCACTTGGGTTTATTCCTTGGCTCTGCCACTGACTTCTTGCATGGCCTTAGGCAAGCTTAGCAACCTTGGAAGCCTGTTCACCCCCCAAAAAAATAATCAGAATGATTATAGGAATTAGAAGGCAATTCATTAATGCATTAATTAACAGGTGGCAGGATGCTGGAGACGGAGCTGTTCTGATTCACCCTGGCAGCCAGACAACTCCTGTCCTATCAGCACCACTGCAGGGACACTCCCCCACCCCTCCCCACGGGACCCCACTAACAGGACAGAGGGGAGCGATGGGGTGAGAAGAGAATCCAGCTTCAGCATCTGTACATGTCCTTTTTCTTGGACAGACGGAGCTGGGAGAAGGGCACAGCTCTCCCGTTCTACAAAGAGCCCATCCCACAAGGCCTCTTGGGCTGAGATTTATTTTTGTTGCCATTTCAATGAGGGATATAGGCAATCCTGAGGCCGTTTGGACCAGGGCCAGCGTGTGCAAGCACCATGTTTGGAACAGGGTGGGAACTCTATTTGTGTTCAGACGCAGAGGAAGCACTTTAAGCCGTGTCTACAAGACATATGCCAGGGACCTATACTGGAAGGTGCTGAGCATGCACCAGCTAGGGAGAGCTACAACTGCACTCTATAAATACACATCAGGGAGGGGAAGGTGGGCAAGAGACACAAAGGGAAATGAGCTATTTAAGCAAAAGGACAATGTTGGCAGAAGAACAAACTGGCCGTACAGCTGGAAATTCGAAGATTTCTAAACACCAGAGCAGCAAATTTCAGGAAAAGCTTTCCAGGGGGGAGGAGATGGAGGAAAAAATAAATAAATAAATAAATAAATGAAAGGTACTGGCAGTAAGGTAATGGCTGTGACCTAAGAATTGGTTTATGGCAAGAGCAGGGGTGTGGTGGATTTGAAAGCAGAGGCTCTCCCTTCCAGGAACAACTAGGAAGGTCCCTGCAGAGCTGGGTTTTGCATTCAGTGCAAGACCACTGAAGTCAAGAAAGTTTTCTTAAAGAATGTAGCACACTGGAAGTGGGCTGCATTTGGTTTGGCATGGTGAATCCTTTTATCCATGCCATATTTGCTTATTCTGATAATTATTTTGCTACCACTGCTCAAGGATCTTCCTTGGAGAGGCTAAAGGGAAACCATAAGGAACATTGGCACTGGCAAATGTAGCCAAACTTTTTTTTTTTTTTTTTCCTTTCTGAGGACAAATAAATTCCTATTTACCAGAGGACTTAAATATTTGCTAGGCTAGCCTCCCCAGTGTTATGTCCTGGCCTTTGTTGTGGAAGGACAAGATTTCCTAGCAAAAAGTTAAGACTGGGAATACAGTGCCACAGGAGTGACATGAAGACCATGTTCCTCCTCTCCAAGTATCAAACAGCCACTGAAGCCACATTAAGAGGCCTGGGTCTGAAGGCAGATTTGTAATAGTAACAGTGGAGTAAGAAATACAAACTGTAATTGTTCATTTATTATAAATTCTCAAGAATTTCAGAGAAATGCAGTCATCACAGGAAGGCAGAAAGGCTTGGAACCCTCTCAGGATGTATCCCTCAAGAAATTAAGGGTCAGTAGGAACCTGCCAGAAGCAAAGTAGATCCGTTTCCCTGGAATAAAGAGGCAACAGGTAGAGCTGCTAATCATTCCAATGAAAGCCAACTGGCTGGCACCACAAAGCAACCTTCCATAATAGCTTGATTCTCATCACCCGAGCATTTGTATAGAAGACTTAACAGCAATAGTGGTTTGTAATTCATTTTACACCCCAGTGCCACTCACACAGGTTGCTTCTGGGGCTGTTCTCCCTTCAATGAAAAATGTTCCGGAGCAGTAATTCCCACTGGCTTTCCAGTCAAGACTGAAATAGCTCCATCGGTGACGGTACACTGCCCTGTACATGGAGCCTAGCAATGTGAAATTGGTGTGCACTGCCTCCCCCTCCCAGCCACATGTATAATGCTTATTAGGAAAGCCAGCAGCTGGGACTGCTGTAAGTAGCTCTGTTGTTGGTGTCTCTCTTGAATTTTCTTGGCTTGTGCTTCCTACTCAGACACCCACGGGCAAGGTTACAGGGTTCACTCGTATTTAGCTATTATTATTATTATTATTATTATTATTATTATTTACTAATATTAATTATGCAATGTGTGGTAGTGCCTAGGAGCCCCAAATCATGGCCCAGAACCGCAGTGCACCCAACCTTTTACATGTAATGAACAAAAAAATGTTCCCTGACCCAGAAAGAACATGAGCTTGTACTGAAATAACAGAGGGAAGAACTTGCTACCTGGAGGCCAAATTCAACAGGGCATGAAAGAATGAACTTCCCTTTAAACTCATCTTTATCCCATGGAACATATCTATACAAGCTAGGGCAGAATTCATCCCCTTAAAGGCATTAAGATGACATAAAGAGAGAGCATATGGATGTGACAGTTGTCTTTTTTTTTTTTTTTTTTTTTTTTTTTTCTCACACTGTCAGTGGGTTGATTTGGTCCAGGACTGAAAAATTGGGTTTGTTTTCTAAATCAAAAGTTTTATTGTTAGCACTTCTGAAAGCAACTTTATTCTGTATCCTGCATACTTATGATAGCATGAATATCTTGGTTTCTCCCAGGCAATGGGAGTCCTAGGGGTGTATGAAACCTTGGCCTCAGACAAGACAGAAGACAACACACTGCTAGCCCCATGGTTGTGGGAAAATAAAGTCACGGTGCTAAAAGAACTAGAAAATAATAATAATTAAAAAAAAAAAAAAAACTTGCTTTTCAAGTCTTGAATCTCATGATTTTATGTACTGGGAAGAATTTGCCTTCAAGTTTTAGATGCTCAGGGTTGACTATGCAACATCTTTCTTATTTCAGTGTGAGAAGGTCTCAGAGTAGTTCCCATATTGTTTAAAAAAAAGGTGTACAATTAGTTTGAATAAAAGTATTTTGTTATTTGCTTAGGATTTAGTCTGTAACAATGACAGAATATATATTTTACACGTAGCATTGCACAATTCTCTGTGGCACCTGTGAGTAACCCAAAGAGCTGAACTCTCCCTTCCTCTGTAACAAAGCTGTTGCATGAGCTTGCCAAGATATTTCATTTATCTTTGCCTCAGTTTCCTTCTCTGTGAAAACGGGATAGGTGTAATTTATTGATTTTTTTTGTAAATTGTTTTAAGATTTTCTGAGCTCTATGATTTAAATGAATGAAGGATGTTTGAACCAAGATAGGATAGAAAACAGTACTTGCAACAGCATGTTCTCATTTGCTTACAGTACTGAAGCTCGTTCTGCAATATAACAACTTGTCACTTTAAAATGTACTCTAAATATTAATTTAATTATTACTTTAAAATGAAAGCACTAGACATTTTAAGTCAGGGGAAGCCTGTACATAGATGTCTAAAGGCTTAGGAAAGTTTTCTTCTGTAAAGATTAAGGGTCAGTTGACACCTTTTAACGAAGGAAGCACTTTTCTACAACTTGTGATGGTTTAAAGGTCATTTGTCCTGATTCTTTGGTGTGTCATCAAGCAAATTTAATGTGGAAATTAAGCATTGCCAGTACTTTTTGAAAGCTTTTTGAGAACTGTTCATGAAAAACATTATTCAGATTTTCTGATTCATTAGAAAACCACATTCTAAAAGCAGTCTTGAAGGTGTACACCTCTTTTTGAGAGCACATGTAGCCTACTGTTTCTGGCAGCATCACTCAGGTGCTCAAAATCTGGCATCAGCTCATATCCTGCAAAGAGGCTTGGAAAAGTTCAGAATAGTCACCAGGATTGTACTGATCTCCAGATACCAGGATGTAGGTGAGGGTATTTTATATTTGCTGTAAAGACACAGACTAATCAACAGCAACAAAAAAAAAAAAAAAGAAGAAGAAGAAAAGAAAAATAAAAAATGAATGGTCCTTTGAGCTAAGAATCTTGGCTTTTGTCCCTCTCTTTTAGTGGATGAAAGTGCTTATGAGTGAAAGGCAGTTTCAACCTAAGCCCCTTTTCTTTTTCTTTAGTTCCATAAAGCAATAAACACCTTTGGCTAAAAGAAAAATTAGTAAATAATGCTAATCACAAATGGGAGAGGGTATCTACACACCTTACAGGAAGAATGAAATATCAGGTTGAGCATATATGCTAGAACAGCAACATTACTATTATTATAATAGCATCAGCTTAATGCACCATTTTTTTTTTGTTGTTGTTGTTTGGTTTGGTTTCATTTTGGTTTTGGTTTTGGGTTGTTTTTTTTGTTGTTGTTCTTCTTCTTCTTTTTTTGTTGTTGTTGCTTTTTTTTCACCTAGAACCCTAATAAGCAGGCTAGTACTACCAAAAGCTCATGTTTAACTAGGGAAGGTAGTCCCCCCATTTAGTCAATGGAGCAAGAAAAGCTTGTCAAAGAGATGAATCATCGAATCATAGAATATCCCAAGTTGAAAGGGACCAATTAAAATCATCAAGTCTAACTCCCAGCTGCACACAAGACCATCCAAAAATCAAACCATACTTCTGAGAGTTTTGTCCAAGTGCTTCTTCAACTTTCTTCAACTCCAAAGTCAGTGACTGTTTCAAATCACTGCTGAAGGAAGGACTTTAGACACTTAAATTATCACCAGCAGGTTCAAAGTAAAGAGAATAGGTGTTATTTCATACAAATGGGAAAACCAAAGCAAAATTTCATGAGGGAGTTTGCCTTTGTTCCCAGTCCCAGTGTCCTAAATAATACCCTGTCCATTGAGTACCACTACCTCTGAAGATGCACCTCTCTTCTGATAAATTTGTCATGGCAGCAAAATGAGTCCCTCTCCCTGAAGACATTAACTTTCATGGTAGTGGGGTTTCTTGGATATTCTTAGAAGGGTAATGCAGAATTACCAAGCCTGGGAAGCTGGGTAATCCTTCCCATGTTCAATCTGTGTAGCCAGAAGGTCTATGGCTGATGAAAAAAAAAATAATAGTAATAAAAAATAATTTAAAAAATAGTGTAGATGGTCTTGGTTCCCCTTTACATATACTATGAGTGAGCTCCCTTTTGGAAGCAAGAAAACAGGCCAGTGCAGTGGAAAACTGTTACACTAGCAAAATTTAAACAGCTGTCTGACTTACCAGGTCTCCATACCTTACACCTAGCCAACAGAGAGAGACTTCTCCAAAAAAATTTTTCTAAACTGAACCACCCCAGAGAAAATTACTTTTTGCAAAGTTTATAGAGCCTTGGGAGACCAAGGAGGTAATTTAAGTAGCTTAGCTGAGTGTTGAGAGTTACGAGTCTCTATGTAGGGGAAGCATGTGTTTAAAGGAAGAGTCCCCTCACATTCAAAGAATTAATTCAAGCCACACCTGGGGGCTGTCTCATACTCCAACAGGATTCAAAACATCTTTAATGCCCAAAAAGCATATGTTTCCCAAGGGATAAAATTCTATCATCTGAGATTCTTCTAATCAAACATGCATATATACCAAAACTGAAAGGGTATATAAATAGGAAAATAAAGGGAGAGAAAAAAAAAAATAAAATAAAATAAAATAAAATAAATAAAATAAAATAAAATAAAATAAAATAAAATAAAATAAAATAAAATAAAATAAAATAAAATAAAGTAAGAAAAAGGGAATACACTAAAACCCAAACCACAGAAACCTCAAAGAGAGAACTAATAACCACAGCAACACCCAAATTCCAGTTGCATCTCATTAGAGCTTTCCTACAGAGGCACATGCAGGAGAGTGAAGGAGTGAAGGCAACTCAACTAACTATGGATGTGAAGTCAGTGCCTGTAAATTAAAGCATATGTGCATGTTCTCATGTAGGATTAAAATACCTCTAGTGCTTATTCCTCAGAGGAGGATTAAGCTTCAGCAATGTAGGGCCACTTTATTCCTGGATGAGAGCATCCCCACAAGTGCTTAAAGGTCTTTAGTTGGTGCACATTGACTTCACACCTTTGCTCATTCACCTACCTGTGGGTCCTTGCAAACACATGGCCAGGGAACAATTGACTGCCAAGGGGCAAGCCAAGTGGGGAGCTAAGCTGCCACTGATGTGGGGAGCAGGGCTGGGCCCAGGCTGAAGCCAGTCCTGGAGCTGATGTTCTTTTCAGGTTGCAAGCCTGGCTGTAGGAAGCAATTTCTTCCCAAGTGGTTGTATGTGACCTGGTGGCAACATACAATGCAACTGTTTGCTCATGTATCCAAACATGTTGGGCTTTGCACTCCAAATAGATTCCTGCACTGCCCTGTAGTGAAACTGATGTGGCTGTTCTGACTTTGCTTCCTGAGTGTTGTATTTTTCTGTTTCTCATAGTGCAGCTGCCTCTGTCCAGATGTAAAACATCTCACTCCCAAGAAGACCCATGAAGATTTGACCTTCAGCCTTTCTTGTCTTGCTTTTCTTTGATACCACTCCCAAGTGAGTGTTAGAAAAGGTGGCTAGTTGTTAATATACTGTGGGTCTGGAGCAGCTTTGGATTAGAGTAAGTTGTGTTGGTGAAAATCTGAAGAGTTTTTGGAGAAGGGAGAAGATGTGATGATGGGCAAACACAACAAGGGACTGAATTTGATAACCCAAGAGTTCCTTTCCAGTCCCTTGCACTTACCTTGCAGGAAAGGTATGCACACTGCAAATATATTGCTGGTTTTGGTGCATGAAAAACATGAATGCTAATGCCCACTCATTCAGTGAGAACAATCTGTATTTCTCCTCCATTCCCATGAGACATATATTCTCATCTTAACCCTAGCCACAGTAGTGAGAGACAGCCTATAGGTTGGCCAAAACACTAACATCTCCCCTCACTTTGCAGGCAGAGAAACTGAGGCACTAAGCAAGAAAAAGAGGTAGGATGAAGCTCTCACAAAAATCTGCAACAGGGCTGGGAGGAACGATTATTTTGTTTATTTCTCTGTACCTACCACTGAATCGCCACATCCTTCTTGCAACAAATCACACAAATAAGGCTTTTGCCAGGCTAGTTCCCAGGTCTCCGTCATGGCTCTGCTTGAAAACCAGCATGACCCATCACATTTTTGCAAAAGAAAATGAGGAAATTAACTGCAAGAAGGGAAGGAGGAGTCAGCAGTCAGAGCCATATCAGAGCAAAGGTGGGTAATGGCTTTAAACACACCAGGAACTGAGAGAGAATTCCCCGTGATCGGGGCTCATCGCAGCAAGGAAGGTTTGTGCCGCTCACTGTGCACCCGTGCTCAGCTCATCCTGGCCACAAAGGGATGGGAGCCTCAATGATGGTGCAAGGCAAACTGGTACGTCCCCCAGATCAAACGCACCTCGATCCCTTCCTTTGCTGCAGAGCAACCACAGTTACGTCCTTCAGCTGCGCTGAGAAAGATTTCAGTTTTACCACACGTGCCCAGAGCTGCGGGATAATAGCACATCAACCTTTTCTGCCTGGGCAAACGCTCTGCTGAGCGCTCTCTGCATTGTCTTTGTGCCCCTGTCATGAGCAGGAAGGTTTTGACAGGAGGCTTTGCTGTAAGAAAGGTGGCACTCTCGTCCTGGTTACCTCACATAGGACTGGTTTTGCCTCCTTAAAAACAATGGTCACCAGCATGACCCTAGCTAATGGTGGGATAGGCATGAAGAAATAGAGCTGGGAATTGCTTGCTGGAAAGGAAATGCAGCTCCATCCCATAGACTTAAATGCCCACCTGCAGCACCCGAATTACCCAGGGGTCAACTCTGTTCCTGCAGGCAGCGAAAGGAATTCTTCAGTCCTTCTAATCTGCATCCACCCTGGGATGCTCCTTGCTGTCTCCTCAACTCCACAGGATACCAGCCATCCTTCTTTAAGTGTTTGAATTTTTCTAAAATTGCTCTGTCCTGGATGGGACCTGAGCACTTCTGTCTGTTTTCAAGGCCCTACACTGACATCAGCTGAGGAAGCATACAGATTCACTCCAGCACTGACTGCCTGGCTTCTTCCAGGGGAACATCCATCAGGGTAAATACCTGTCTTCAGTGTTGGTGTCACCAGGTCATGCCGATAAACAACATTACAGGGCACAACATGAAGCAGTTCCTGCCAAAAGAGAGCACGAGGCAACGTGACTGCTGAGCAAACCACACAACCCCACAATAACACCCGCAAGGGCAATCGCGTAGTATTTTTTCATGTCAGGTTAATGTACATTTATCTTTGCGTATAGTACAACAACATCAGAAACAATGTTGTGATAAATAAACTAAGGCATCCCAGGGTCACCCACGCTGATGGCATCACTGGGGTTTGAACCTCCACCATCTGCATGGGTGGGAAGTCCCATTGCCACCTGGGTCTAAGAATCATTATGCAGAGAGCCAGGGGTGAGAGCTGTAGACCCTGTTTCCATCACAGCCATCATCACCGGGATATCCTGCTGGTAGAGGGAAGTTTTATGTCTTGTGCTGCCAGGTCGGGGCTGCAACACCATGCTTTTTAGTCCCAAATTTAATAACAGGGGAAACGGGAGTCTGCACACCCTTGCAGATGAGAGCAAGTGCAGCTAGCTAGGGGCTAGCTAGTGCAGCTAGGTACAAATGAGCTGTGCTGATGCCAAGAACATCCAAACTGACATCTAGTAAAAGCAATTGAAAAGATTGCAGTGACTTTCTGGAATGATCCATTAATGTTTTTATGATGAAATGTAGGAGTGACAGGTCCAAACCATCTCCTCTCACTTCCTTAGTGAGGCCATGGCCGTAACACCTGTGGACATGATACCCCATGTGGCACCTGGCTCCCTCTGCCAAGAGACATGAAACCGTGTTGATTGAAATATGAAAATAGTTGCACCTTGAGCGGATCTGGGTTAAAACAGGGAAGTTGCACCTTTTAGGCTTCTTGCATCAAGAATATTTGCAACGGGGGGGTGGGGGAGGAACACGTATGGAAATTCATAGCCTCCTGCTGAGCTTCATTCAGTCAAGAAATCAGCTACACTAGATGTGTTGACCAGCATCCCAGGACCTGGGGTGTAGTGGTGAGGGGAAGAAAGGAGAGAATTTGGGGTCTTTGTGTCTTTCATTCAGTTTAAAACAAGTTACTGGATCAACATGAGGCTGAGAAATACATGTTTTCTGGCATGGGATAAAGAAGTTGCTCCAAATGGTCTGAAGGTTCATTGCAGCTGTAGGAATCAACAGCTGAGATTTTGCCTCATCCTCTGAGGAGGGCAAATGAGAAAGATGGCATAGATCTGGGGCCTAGGCCCACTTTTGCAGATGCTGGGTACCTGGGTGTGAATTGAAGAGATGTGGTGCTTCACTCAGGCTGGAGGGTACAAAAAGGCAGTCAGAAGGAGAGCTCAAATTAGAAAATATCCCATTATGTTTCTTTTCAGTTTTATTGCAATTAAGGCTCCTAATTGAAGCCAGTTTTACCCAAGGTTTACTGTGGTGGTTGTTTTCTTTCTCTGCTGTTAAATGCAGGTGTTCCACATAGCAGGAAGTTGGCACGAAGGGGTAAATTTCCAAAACTCTGCCTGTACCATTCATAAATTAATGCCTGAAGAAATCATCACTGTGACAAGCCCAGCTGTGCAAAGTAGGGCAGCTGGGAGAGGAGGATGGGGGAGAGAGGAAGAAGGGATGGGGAAACGATGTTTGCCACCACCTATATGGATGGAGGTCTTGTGGTGAAGGTGTGAGGAATGAAAGTCAAGTAGGATCAGCCTCTACCCACAGCAGCATGCAACAGCATTAGCCCTATCCTACCTCTGTGAAGCAAACAGAAAATTTCTGCTGGGTTTCCTTGGGGGTAAGTGTCAAACCCCATCATTTTGCATTCAACCTCTGCAGGACAGAGCTGGACCAGATGAAGGAGGACCTCCAGGGAGCTGTTTACCAGCCTGGAAGTGGGCTGCAATTCTGTACACGCCACTGTGCTGATATGGAGTGAGTGAAACATGAACCAGAGCAATATTAAAATCATAGTATGCCTACAGAGCCATGGGTGTGTGTGTGATGCTTTGCAGACAAACAAGATTCTAAAGGAAAAAGCATATGTGTTTTACCTTAAATAATGTATTTTCATGGAAGCCAGCGTTCACGGGGGAGAAGCTCTTGGATTGCAGATTCTACTTGTGAACTTGGCTGTCATTGCAGACTCTTTTTGCTTATCTTCCTCAGTATCTGAAAGACAGATTAGTAGTGCTTAGGAATGGAGAAAGTGCACGTATATATATGGACTTTGTACCTGGCAAACTCCTTAAACAGCTACAGACATTCCCAGCTCAGTATGTGATGGTGATTTTGGACATTACCATGATGTGGGGTGAACCCAGGTCCATGTAACCTCTTCCTCCAGTTTTGACATTATTTACTCCTGGAGGGAAACAAGAAAAAAAAATAGCACTTGAGCTTGTGAAGCAGCTTTTGAGCAGGGACACAATGTGTGGGGAGATTGGTGCTCATGTATTTCTGGCTGCTCCAGCATCACCTTGTTGATGCAAAGAGGCCCTGGGCTGGTGATGCAAAAAGTTCCTAATGCACAAGTCAGCTCTGTGCTTAGGGCTCCATCCTGCTCTGCAGCTTGCATTTCCCAGCAGAGCCCTGACCTGGAGGAAGCTTCAGTGTTGCAGATGGAGGTGGCAATGGTGCAAAGCTATGGGGCAGCCCTCATCTCAGGCAGATGGACAGATGCAACTATCAGCAAAGATCCAAGCACCCGTCCCTGACAGATGGACAAAGCACCAAAGTGAAAAAATGAATACATTTACTAGGAAATAGGTCGGCAAGGCTTGGTTTTCAACCACAAGGGCGATCATTTTCCTATCACATCACGGCTGCCTGCCCTGCACCCACTAAAGCAGTTACTCACCAGACAGGGGCAGCCCTGATTACCCGTGCCAACTCAAGCACTAAATTATTCAGCGGCGCATAACCCTAGCTTGTTATGTACAAATTACCCCCTGCTCGATTAAGCAGCACCTTTCGGTTGCACGCTCAGAGGCCGGCTAATGTGATAAAAACGTGTTTATATCGCACACAATTAAGCTGTGTATCAGTCAGGTGCTGTTTTCAGAGGAGCTGAGCGATGTCACGGGGTTAACCACCAACGGAAGCTGAAGCTTCAACAGCCTTTATTAGCTCAGCAAGTGCTCCTAACCACACTCTTCCTAGTTGCAGAAGAGGCATCTTCTTTCATGAGACTCCTCTTTGGCTGTGGAGGTGATATTTACCAAATAAAAACTGTTGCTGCACCTGTGTATTTCTTATGTGGCTTTCACTACCTCCTGGGTTAACCCATTCTTCTCGGAGGCTGTTTTAGGATGCATCCTGCCTTTCATTTGGTTTTGCAAGAGGGCAGATCAGTACAGAGCCTTCCTGGTGGCACCTTGGCTCATTTCCCTGATGGCAGTGGGGAGCTGGGAGAGGAGGTGAGAATGCCTCTAGATATGGGCTGAGATCCTGAGCCTGTTTTGGTTGTGGCATGGAAAGGCATGGCCAGGCACACACACACACAAGAAGCCTTGGCTGGGTTAAAAATATTCCCCTGGTATTATCATCCTATGTAGACTTGTGAATCACTAGGGTCAGCATAAACCTTCTCTTAGGCATATGTGAAGAGTGGGATGAAAGAGAGGTGTGGGGTTGCATGGAGGGACACTTTTGGGAGTGCTGTCTGAATTCAGAAAGATGTTAAGAAAATAACTGTGATTCCACACACTTCTTTTAGGGGCAACACCCGCCCTTATCTGTATCCACATCCCTCGTGACCACTTTGGTGCTGCTCTTGAAAAGAGGAGTGGGTCATATGTTTGGTTTTTTTTTTTTTTTTTTTTTTTTTTGGCAGAGTCCATTTTGCTGTCTGGTTCTCATTGCATCTGCACTGGAAGCTGCATTGGCACGGCTGGGTTAGCAGTAGGAAGAAAAGGACGAGAAAAGACAAGATTCCCTTGGTCACCTCCTGCAGAGACTTCACTCAGGAATCATGCCTCTTTTATCAAGCTTCATCTTGTCCACCCAAACAACAGTGCGAAATGAACTCTGTTAAACTCAGTAACTGGTGCTATGATGCTGGCCACCAGAGAGATGTCCCATGGGCCAAGTCTCCCCTACTTGCATAACACCAGGGTGTCATTGGGAGCATACCTTCAGCCAGACCTCTTCTGAGTGAAGCGCCCTGCCAGGTGCCATACCCCATTTACAGGAAAGCACAACAGCCTCTCCCACTGCCGTGATTCCTGTAAGCTGAGCCTGCTGTTTGATGCACATCAGCCCATCCCTAACAGCAACACCTAGTAGGTAAAAATACACATCAGGGCAGAAACTTCAGTATTGGTCTCTACAGCCAATGGTGAGAGGCTTTTGCTAATAGTTTACCTAGGTCCAATGAGCTGCCAGAGAAAGCAGAAAAAAAAGAAAAAGAAAAAGAAAAAGAAAAAGAAAAAGAAAAAGAAAAAGAAAAAGAAAAAGAAAAAGAAAAAGAAAAAAAAAGAAAAAGAAAAAAAAAGAAAAAGAAAAAAAAAAAAAAAAAAAAAAAAAGAAAAAGAAGAAAAAAATGCCGCTGAATATAAAGGCAGCTTCTCTGGCTCAGGAAGTCCTGAAAATGCAAATCAGTGACACCTGGGAAGGTGTTTGAGGAAGTATCACTACATGATTATTCTCAGCTTTTTTTTTTCCAAGATACCTATGGTTTGCCACAGTTAACCATAACACACTCCTCTTCCCCTAAGTACCCATACTTCTCAGCTACAGGAAGCATGACATATTGCAAGTCTTGGGTTCAATGTATGAGGCCCAGTAAGTGTGACCTGAGTTTCTTTCTGGCCGGCCCAGCTGAGTACTGGGTTACAATTTCAAATAAAAGTCTTTGAAAGTATGGCAACATTAAAAATGAGAGACTCAGCTCTGCAAACTCTGAGACAACTTTTAAAAAAAAGGAAAATGCAAGATTTTACTTAAGAGCAATCCTATGTTCTCTTTTATTTTCTTTCTGATCCAGAGCATTTAGGGCATCCACATCATTAAATTCATCTTCACCACACAGAGATAAACATGGGCTCTTAAAAAAATAAATTAAAAAATAAATTAAAAAGAGGCTTTTCTTCAGGAATCATACAAGTTGGTGCTCTGGAATTGTCCGGTGACATTCAGGGGACTGAATGCCATGAGAGATGCAGAATACTAGTATTGACAGAAATTAGGATCAGGGAGGAAAAGAGAAGCCTGGATTAATGCCCTAGGCTGGTCTTACCCATTCCTTGAGGCCACTAAGGCCAACAAAGGCAAAAGTGTTTATTGCAAGCAGGTCTCCTCTTTTCCCATAGTGGGACTGAAGTCATTGCTGTATTAATGCTACAGTAAGAGAGGGCTGGACTCTTAAATCAGTTTATAGTTCCTGATTTTCTTCATCAGCACTAACTAGTCCCAGATGAGGCTAGTTATTTTCCCCAGGATGGAAAGGTGCCTCACAGAAGCCCTGTGGCAAAACCCTGTTGTCCAGAACAGTACTCACCTGCCTTACCATAAGCAACTCCTCTTTCTCTCCATCATATCCTGCATTCTCCGTCTCCCCATTTTGGCAATACCGGGACCAGGATAGCCCAATCTCCATACTTTCCCAGTCTTTGGTTACTCCACAAATCCTATACTCAATATTCAGTGAAAAGAAAATCCTGTGAACGTTAAGTGTATAAATAAATAAATGTTTTATCAAGTCATTCAGGATTGTGTCTTATGGACAAGAGGGCCTAAAGATATGGGAATTTATGTTGCTCTTTTTAACATGAACATCAGAGGAAGCATTTTACTGCTTTGGGAAGCAAAGGGTGCTAGCAAGTTATTGGAGAGAATGCTGTTCCCTGGAACCCCTGAGGGCAGATGTTACCCAAGCAAGGTGTGACAGTGCTCCAGCACTCCAGGACTATAAACAGAACCTTAAGCAACTCATTTAAGACAAATCATTTTAGAAATGAAACGTTTACTTACTCATCGACATAAAACCTCCAGTCTTTAATTGTCTATCTCTATCTGTGAAAGTGCATTGAAAATTTACCAACATTATAAATAGGACTGCTCAGTTAACAACTGCTTTGATGTCTTAAATGAAGTCCACATTGGTACTCCCCCTGTCTCCCTGCCTGTCTGTTTTTTGAAATTGTCTCTGTTTAGACCAGCATTCCTGGGCTGGTAGTGAGATAGATGTAAATGAACAATGATGAAAGATTAACTATTTTTCACTGGAAGGAGTTTCTTACCATGTAAAAAAAAAAAAAAAAAAAAAAAAAAAAAAAAAAAGGTTTTCTATCTCATGAGCACCCTAAAGTAGGGAAAGGATATTATTATGTCAGGGAAAAGGTCAAGTCCTCCCAGATTTTCTCTGAAAAACAAATCAGTTCTTTTAATCATGGTCCCCATTTGCAAGTGCCATAGAGATGGAATATAGTTCTATTATTTATCTCCAAAGTGTTTAATGGAGTGCCTAATTTGGGTAACTTTAGGTATTTCATAGTACAGATGGTTCAGGTTGTGGAGATCAGGGTAATGTGAACCACTCACTTGTTTCTCGTCCAGAGGTATATATATGCTAATATAAGTTGTTTTGAATATGGCCCCCAGAGTGTCTGTCTGTCCTTTGCTGAACATATCCCTTAAAAGCTGAGACTCTTTAAAAGATATTCTGAATCCAAGGCATCCAGATTTATGTCAAAAACCTTATCATGCCATATTAAAAACCCAGTCCTGGGCTGACAGGTGAGTTGCGAGGGATACTGTCAAGCATTGGCTGTGCAAGTTAGGTGAGGAAGAGCCCACCCACGTCTTGCATGACTAAGACAAGTACCATCCATCCTTCATGTTCACAATTCCTGAAGTTGATTCCAAAATTTAGTGTGTGGGACCTGAAAAACACCTATTATGGAGGGAGTCTGAGCACAGATAAACTCCTAGACCTGTTGCCAGTATACTGGAAGGCTAATTAAATGAATATGACTTTCAGTAACTTCCAAGCTAAACAATTTGCCAAAACATTCAAACTTGCTAAAAATTTGAAATGTTTTGCCTCTATTGGCTCCATGCTCAGGCATCACAGGATGGTTAGTTCTACCAATAATTCATGTACCTGCATGTTTTAATGACAACTGAAATACCCTGGCATTTCTGGGCTAGCATGTGTGCTATGATCTATGAGCCTACACTCCCTCTACCTTCACTTTGAACTGAACTTCTTTATTAAGCAACCCCACTACCCACCACTATCTAACATGCCAAGACCTGTGAAGTTTTCTTGTACAGTACTGCCTTTGAATCCCTTCCAAGACCCAACCAGTAGCACCAGTATTCAGACACTGTAGGATGATACCCAGAGCCAATGAAATAAAACTTCCTTTGGGAATCTGAAGAAACCCAAGAAGCCTTTTTTTTTTTTTTTTTTTTGGTGGTGGTGGTGGTTTTTGCCTTTTTTTTTTTTAACAGCCAATGAGAACCAATTGACACACACACTGCAATCATTAGGACATAGAGCTAGAAATGAGCATATCTGCAATAACAATCTCTTTACACCTACCTACTTCCCCAGGATAGAAGTTGCTTGATGTGGAGGAACAGAACAGGGCACTTTACAAAGAGGAATATAGAAAGAAAGGATTCCTCTGCCTTATCTGTAGTATACATGAAGCTGCTTCACAAGCCTAATTCTAAGTACTTTTTTTATTTACA
Organism: Heteronetta atricapilla; assembly: GCA_011075105.1. Classification (NCBI taxonomy): domain Eukaryota; kingdom Metazoa; phylum Chordata; class Aves; order Anseriformes; family Anatidae; genus Heteronetta; species Heteronetta atricapilla. The sequence goes on along the minus strand of CM021731.1, from coordinate 4,519,011 downwards.
CTTTCATTAGTACAAGGAGGGTGAGATATAGAGCCTTAAATACCCAGGGTCAGACCCACAAATAAGCTCATGCATTTCAAGTGGCATTTAGATATTAAGAGCTTGGGATGAGATTTTTTTCCCATATTAAAATATCTAAAATTAGATGTTTACATGTCAACCTGTGAACTTCCACTGTTGATGGGGAACTAGCAATGTTGTAAGTGGCCTATAAAAATGTACTGAGCTCACCTTAAAGCAGACACTTTAATTTAGCCCACTGCTCAACTCTTTTGTCACTAGTGACCATACTGTCTAGGAGCTTCATCCAGTTGGCCAAACACCAATATCTGGTACCAGGAGCAACACCTTAGAGTATCCTTAATATTTGCATCAGATTGTAAGATATGAACTGGGTTCTATGGAAGGACCACAGTCTTCTGGAGCAGCATCAGGAGGCAAGACAATGTGCCTTAGAGAACTTCAAAGGACATTGAGTGCATGTGTGTGTAAAGTGAACAGTGCAGAGGAGTCAAAGCTGTTTAACAGCAGGGGACAGAGGCAATTTCTGTGAATGTAAGTCAAGTTGTTCTGCTCACCCCAAGGGTCATGGTCTATTTATTGCCATAGACATGTACTTTGAGTGTAACCTTTTAATGTCAGGCCTCTGAGTCTTCTGGATGGCTGGTCACTGTATTGGTTGCATAGCCCTCTTGTACCTAACTACTGTTACAATAAAACAGTACAACTGAAACATATCAGAAAGAAAAAGTGTGTGTGTGTGTTTTATTAAAGAAATAAATTAATTAAATAAGTCTAGATGGTTATCAGTCTGATCTAATGTCCTCTCATCTCTGGATGAAAGGGTAAGGACAGCTTTGCTTCTTTTGACCACCAAACAAATAGTCTTTATGTATTTGTTTGCATATATTTATTTATTTATATTACAGCACTTTATAGAAAACTAAAAGGGTTCCTGGCCAAAGAATGCACAATGTTTTTCAGTTTGGTCTCTGTGAATAGCTCCCAGAAATGTCTGGACAGAGACAGAAAAGTTTGGAACAACACTTACTCCTAGCAAACACAAAACAGGATGCAGAATTGGCAAGAGTCAGCAAAGGAGGATTTCTAATCGTGTCTTAACATCTACAGAGGCTGCCATGGGATGTCTTCTCTCCAGTCGTTGTTTCTTTTTTCCTGTTGATTTTTGTATAAAAAGCAAGGGTGTGCACTATGCTATACTCCAAAGCCTTGATTCCCACATGCCCACATTAGGGACTATTACTCTATCACTTCCTCTGTTCCACTAAGCCAGACTTTTTTTTCTCATGCAAGCAAAGGCACATGTGTTTCCATGCACACCTCAGTCTCCCCCTGATCTGGGATCTCAGTGCGGCCAAGACATGCATCCATCTGCAAGAGCCCAGAATTTGTACTGAGTTGTGTAGTTTAGATGCATACCTATACAATCAGATAGAAAAATAAATAAATAAATAAAATTCCAGGAGCAAGGTCTCATTTAACGAATTAACATACAGCTGTCTCCTTCCAGCCAACACCCCCAAGCCACTGTAATCTAATTCCCTTCATGCCCCACATCAGTACATTTTTACCAGCAGATCTGCTCCAGTAGGTGTGAGGGAGGAGACAAGGAGCAGGCAAAGAGTTTTATTACTTTAACCATTTGAAGATAATTAAGCAGGTCAACTTTTGGGTGTAACCAAAGACTAAGCCCCCTTTTATTGCTCTGACAGTGTAAAGAGGCCATGAAAGACATTTAAATTACCATTACCCTCCACAGTGAAATTCGGAGTCAGTCCAAAAGAAGTTCTATTCATTTCAGGCTCACTGACTTCAGTGGAGCTGAGATTTGGCCCTGCATTTCACAGCCTTGGAGAATATAACCCTATTAAAACAACGCTCTTAATCAAGCTATTGCTATAGCCTTTGAAGCACAACACAGGGAGGGGACACCCAGACAAATGTCAGGATTTTGCTGCAGCACTGAAAAGGAAGCTTACTCGTGTCTGCAGAGTGCAGAGACATCTGAATACCACCACTGCACAGGGTGGTGATCTCCTTTCACCTGTCTTGAGTATTGGCATAGTTTTGGTAACTGCTTTGATACACACTTTAAGCTGGGCCCTTCTCTTTGCTCAAACCTTTCAATGCAATTTGCAGATACTCAGCTTCAGCAAGCTCATTTGTTAGGCTGTAACTTTGCTAAGAGAGTCAAGTCCCTGCAGTTACTATGCAAGGATAGACTGTATCATTGAATCTGCAGCATTTCCTTTATCTCTTATTTAAAATGGTAAGGCTTACCAGGGAGATGAATAAGGGAACAGAGGAGTTGAAAGCTTTTATATCAGTCCTGTGCAAACAAAGTTAATGTGCCTTCCTTGTGCGCAAAGATTAACTGTGATTAAGTGCTCCAATATGAAAAAACGAAGACAGAAAAATAGAAAAGTGTTGCAGTGCTTAGCCATCCTTCTTAAAATAACTACTATTGTGTTAGGCTTAAAAGGCATTTGCTAAAGATTTTGTGAAGAATTAAGCTTATTTGTTATTCTTTTAAGATAGAAACAAGAGTAAAGGAAAAGCTGTTAGTCAACATTGTCTTAGAAGATAAAGGTTTCTAGATAAGAGCATATATGGGTCAATAGAAGCTTCAGTAAATATCTTTCTTGATTGACAGGTCTCTTGAGATTTTTTTAGCTGGTTTAAAGTCACCTTCTTTTTTCTTTTCTCAAGAAAGTCACCTTCTTTTTCTTTTTTTTTTTTTTTTTAAAAAAAAAAAGAGGAAAACAGTCTTGTAGTAATATTAGCTGATAAAGGCAAGCAAGTTATGTCACTTTTATATTTGGCCAATGGTGGCACCAGGAAAACAGTGAGCAGCAACTTCAGGGATGGTCTTTGCACCATGTCACCATGTCAGACATCTTATCAAGAGGTTCAATTAAATGAATGAGACAAAGTCAGTTCAGACACTTCAGACTGCGAATGTCTCTAGAAGGAGAGACTTTTCTCTGATTTAACTCAAGTCATTTATAATCAGCCCTCAGAGCAAGGGTAGAAAAGAGCTAAGCATCGCAAACCCCAAGCTTTAGACTCACTAAGAGAGGACTGTGTATCAGTGCTTTGGGCTGTATGTCTGCAAGGTGTATATGTTAGATGTTAAAAATTGTAAGCTTACCTAGAAGTTCTAGGGCAAAATATAAAATTCAAAGATCTTTTAATTTGCCTTCTGTGACTAGGGTTATTTTTTTCTAGTTTGCACACCTCTGTGAAGACTAAAAACAACTTACATTAAAAAAAAAAAAAAAAAGATTCTCAGATGATAACTTCATCCCAGAAACTGGATGTTTATAACATATTCAAAAGAAAATAGTCTGAGCCAGGATGTAGATGTGCCTTTCCCCCCAGAAATAACACCTTGCTCAGCAAAGATGCCCTTTGACTTCATCATGGCTATCTGAGAAGTCAAGTGTTGTTCAAAGCACCGATGCACACTACGCCTGAAATGCATCCAGCTGTGTGAGAAATAAGCTGAGACCACAGTGCAGCATCCCTTGAATCTAAGTCTTGTAAGATAGCTATCCCCAGAAGAAATTACTGTATTGAATATTTAAAAATATAAATAGCTTTGGATCAGGATACCAGTTTGAAGCATATGAAGCTATCCACAGAGAGAGGACGCAGACAGGAGGGTAGGGAGGCATGGAGGTTGATGTACAGTGGAAAAGCTGTGCCAGTTTACCTTCACTGAAGGTAAGCAGATTTATTTATTTTTTTCTAATAGATTGAGACAGGAGCAAATATCATCTTAATTTTATTGAGCAACCTACCTTACCAAATTAAGCATTTTTAAACAAACATTTGTCAGAATATCTGTACCAGGGACTCACTATGGCTTGCAGCTGTGTCCCCAGGGCATGTTGGGCATGGCAGAGCTGGGTATATGTTAGCAGAAGAGATGCCTGTGTGCCCGGACACTGCCGCCGGCTTTGGCCACATTTCAGAGCTGGTTCCAGGCTGGGTCCCAGCAGGCACCTTGTTGTACCTCCAGCCAAGATTCCTACAGGGTTGTCTCCTCTCAGTGAACAAGGAAAGGAGCAGGTCCTCTCCTTGGTTAAGGTCACTTACTCTGCAGAGGTTATGTATTGTCTTTGGCTCTCACCATCCCACACTGATGGGGACTACCTGATGGTCGAAAAATGCTGAAAACCACCATGAAAACAACCAGGATGAAGCCTTGACCCCTTTAGGAAGCAAGAAACACCAGAATCTTGATATTTACATGAAATAAAAGGTTGGGTGTTTGCAGGAGCTGAATGGAGGGTCCAAATGCATCATTCTGGACAAGCAGAGCAGTGTGAGTCTCCTGAAAATATTGACCTTTCTATTTCCCTCTGTGGTGTCCCACTGGTCCCCTTTCTGGGTCCATTGTAGCCCTGACCAGTGGCAGCAGAGACACCGCAGAAAACTGCCCTGGCAGATGGAGTACCTGAGCAGCAGAGACTGATAGGAGATTACTCCTGGGAAAACAGAAACAAAAACATTTACTGATAAAAGCCTTTGAAATACACTGTTTAGTGAGAACAAACCTGGGGAGAGATGTTCAATGAGACACACAACACCTCTAGAAAAATTTTATCATGTTTCAACTTATGCGATTTTGAATGTGAATTAGTGCTGAGTGTATGGAAGAAATTCATATATTAACCTTCCCCATACATGCCACTGCTGGTGTTGGCTACAGCTAGCTCATACGAATTGAAGTTTGATTTATTCTCAGTGCAAAGTCCTGTTTAAAATTCAGTAACGCATTTATTTACTTTCAGACACAACCTATTTCCCTAACCTAAAGACTGCCTGAGAGGCAACAGATAGTTCTGCCTTGAAATGTGATATGGTAAAAGCCTGGGTGATTTTGGCCAGTTTCAATATTGTGATAACTGTTGGGAAGTAAAAGTGCTTCTCCCCAAGCTGCAGGGACACTGTATGTGGATTATCACACGCATTTCCAGGCCCCTCATGTTCATGTAGAGTGGGAGGGTGCAGAGAAGAGCAGCACGAGTTTTTAGGGCTGGCTAAAGCCACAACAACATATAAGCAGCTTGGTGAAGAAACGAGTAGCGTGCAAGCCAGCCCTACACAGTCTGCAAATGCCTGAAAGGTGTGAAAGTTGAGGAAAAGCAGGGAACTGGCATACGAAAGTGGAAAAAAGAAGTATATACAATGTGTGGGGTTCTATCCTGAAGGTTGCAATCCCTATTTAATACATTTTACATGAGAAAATAGTTATAATCTAGCCAAATATGCTCATTGAGAAACCAGGATAGAGGGAATTGAAAACAAAATTAGGTAGAAAAGGAGAAAAATATATATATATATATGTTTATTGGGATGCTTATGTATTTCAGAGCAAAAGCAATCCAGTAGCAGGTGGCTGATGCAAATGTTTCTCTGTGCCTGTTTACTGTGTCATTGTCTGTGACCCCACCAATTAGAACAGTTCAGACTTTGGTTCAGGCCTTGGAAGCTCAGGGCTTTGTGTTCCAGAGGTTTTCACATCAACCACCCTTCCCCAAGGTGGATCACGTCTCACCTCAAGAGCTCCAAGAGTCTGGGGAGGACACAGAAAGAAAATAACTCTGCAACTGATGGATCTGTTATTTAAAAGTGGAGACTTTATCTGGAAGAAAAGTAGGAGAAGACTGATTAAAAATTATTCTAGGCCAAAATTTAGTAGAGAAGTGCTTCTCCCATGCATTTACCCTGGGATTTCATCCTGAGATATTTGGTAGATCCAGACAAACCCTGGCTTAGTGCAAAGTTGAACAGAAGACCAGTAAATTCAATCTCTCCATCTCAGAATTCCCACTCTCCTTCCTCCTCTGACATGAATAGCAAGTTTCTGTTTTCAAAGTATGCCGCTATAAAATCCCCTTTTATCTTGTAGTTTCTTTCTCCTCCTCCATATTGTTGTGTTGGTTATTTTTTTCATTATGCACATTCCCCCCACTTGTGGGGATGCACTTGTTTGCTCCTTTAGGTTTGTTTTCCCCTTTGCTTTCTGCATGGGGGAGGATGACCAAGGGTGGAAGCGAGCATGCTCATCATCAACAAACACAGGGCAAACGGAGGTCAGCCCAGTGTCAGCCTTTATGGCTGGAATGGAGTTGCACGTGCAAGAGCCAGCATAAAACCAGGTTGGTGAGGGGAAAGCAAAGAACAAGGTGTTTTTTGTTTGGGTTTGGTTTTTTTTGGTCAGTGGCTGTGCCAAAAAAAAAAAAAAAAAAAAAAAAAAAAGTTACTTCAAGTGGGATCTCAAACTACTGGAGAGCCAAGGTGCTGAGGTTTGTTTAGGAGATTTGAGTTTGTACATGCGACATGGATGTCATTAAGAAAAGTTATATCCTGGGCAGGGGAAGGTTGCAGGGGATGGAGGGGGGGGAACGTGGAAGAGGAGAAAGCTGCTAAGCTAAGAAAGGATGAGGTAATGATAACATAATTTCCTAAACTTGCTACTAATTAACCACAACTCTGGCACTTAGTACTGTGAACTGACTCCATCATAAGACAGAAATTGCTCTGTAACCTAAAAAAAAAAAAAAAAAGAAAAAAGAAAAATAAGCAGCAGCACATTTTTCGGTGATAATGCTAGCCAAAGAAAAGAAGTGCATTTTATAGCCTTATTTTTTTTCCCCATGCTCATAAGTAATAAGCCAAGTCTTCTTGTGCACAGAGTAGACAGGGCATGGGCAGTTTTCTTTGGTGTAAAGTAAAATGTGAGAGGATGCAGCCAATGCACAGAGAAAATTCAATTCTATGCTGATAAAGCATAGAAACAACCTTTGCCTAAAGCAGCCTGTTGAGCAGTCTCAATGTGTTGCTCATGCCCATGAGTAAGAAAGTGAAGGGCCCAACACAAGTCCCTTCCCCAGCTCAGCTCCACCAGCTCTATGTTTCGAGTCACGTATGGCAGTTGTGTATACTGGGGTTATCCTGAAAGATCTCAGGAGGAAATGGAGCACTGGAACAGGTCACCCAGAGAGGCTGTGGAGTATCCTCTTCAGAGATCTTCAAAAACCACTTGCACATGATCCTGAGTGGCAACCTGCTCTAGGTGGCCCTGCTGGAGCAGGGATTGGACCAGATGGCCTCCAGAAGTCTCTTCCTACCTCAGCCATTCTGTTATTCTGTGAAACACAGTGTACTGAATGGTGACAAGGTTTGGGCTGAAGCTCCTGTGGTCCCTGTCCCTTTTTCCTGTGTCTACACAAAATAGTCCTTCAGTGGGAATGGATATGCAAAGGACGGAGAAGACAAGAGCTAACTCCCTGTTCAGTTAGCAGGTATTGTCCACAGCTTTTCTCCCCGCTTCAATGAAGCAAGAGGCTCAGTCTTCATTCTGTCCTCTATATCACATCCAGATGCAAAAAGACATCTTTCTAAGGAATTATACAGAAATCAATCCAAGTCCTCAGACATAATAAGATGCAACACTACAGAGCTGCAATGTAAGCAAGCAGTAGCTCAGAAACCTCAAAGAGAATTGAAAAAGGTTGAAATGGCTCATTATTTTGATGAACTTGCATCCAGTGTTGACTTTCAATAGCTGATGTGCATGTTGGAGGAGGACAAGAGAGGAAGAGATGTTACTTACAGCAAGGCAAAAAGGGTAGACAAAAACAGACCTGCCAAAATCTTTCAAAAAAAAAAAAAAAAAAGTCCTTGCCAGGACCCCAGGAAAGTTTTGAGGGGGGATCACATGTCACGCCATGGTATTCTAATAAGAGGGAAAGAAGGGTCAGTGGAGAGGGCTGCCCCCATGCTGGTGCTCAGCTCACCGTTCCTTTCTTCCCACAGCAGTTCTGAGACCATGGTTTAACCACTTTGAGGAAAAAGGTCTCACAGCCAGGGTGGAAGTACAAGAGCTGTGGCTATAAAGGAAAGGAGATAGAGGCTAATGAGGACCTAAAGCCCTCTTCTTTCCCCTCTCCTTGTAAACTCATACCTGTGAGTCCCAGCTGTGCTCACAGCCAGGGTTTTAACTTTCTCCTGCATGAGTGAAAGAGCTTATATGGATGGCATACTTAGAAATGCACGGATGAAATCTGCCTCCTGCAGCAGAAAGTTGCCTGGCATTAACGTGCTTGAGCCCAAGCTAATAAAGCCTGCCAATCTTCACATTAAAATATTTCCTCCCCAACACTCAGCACTACCACAGAGCTGCACAGGAAAGGACACTGAGCTCCTTTCTCCAGCTCAGTTCCTCCAAACTCTTCCCAAATGCTACCTTTTCCATTTGAGAGGTAAGCCAACATGTTCAGTGCCTCTGAGCATCCATTTCAATCTACTCCTCATGACACACTCTTCATACACATGTTCAACATGAGCAAAATAAGACATCACAGCTCATGAGGGGATTGTCAGAGCACAGGGCTCATGGAAGATGGGGAGTACAGTGGCATTAGTGATTCAATAGAAAACACACTCGTTTTCTTTTTCTCACTTTCTACTTCTATAAGTAGTGGAAAGAAAAGTGTTTCCATCCAGCAGGCCTCATAAGTGTCCTCTGTGACCTTTATCAACACCAACATGTCTGTTTATAGACAGCCAGAACCTCAGCTGGTGTAAATAGTCATAGCTCCCCTGCCTCAACAAAATGACCTTCTCTTCTACTACAGCTTCCACCCCCAGACTCCACCTTATCATACTCTCCCACCATCCACTGCTTTCCATAGCTGACTGCAGCCTGACCCTTTCTCAGTCATTTCTAAAGGGTTGCCTTATTTATTCCTAGAATCGATTGTTGGGTTTGTTTTTAGTAAGATGGAGTAAACATTTATAGGAGCAACTCTGTTTTTGTTCTTGCATTTCTTAAATCTGAAAAGCTAAACAAAACAGAAAAAAAAAAAATATCATGAACAGAAGTTTCAGACATGTCCCCATGATATAGGAAAGCAGAGGAGTACTACTTCACAACTCAACCATGGTTCGTTCTCTGAAAACAAGTGTGTGATTCCAGTCTCTGGAAAATACTACACCATTTTGTATCAGCTGTATCAGCTAATTAAAATTCAAGCCCTGTATGAGCTAAGCATTTCTAACATGCAAACTCCAACTGAGAAAAGCTGTGGATTTAGGTCCTGCTGTGTTAAGAGGGGTTGTGCTGGGTGTGAGTGAGTCTTAGTGAAGTCAGGAGTCATAGTCTCCTAAAATGCAGAGAATCTGTGTCCTTTCGAGGACCTGGATTCATTTTCAGAAATGGCTGAGGTGTTTAGGAATTACTGGAGTTAAACAACTCAACCAAAAAGTGTTTTCATTTTAACATGATTTTTAAAAATGAAAGATCAGAATCATTTCTACTGAGAACTTTTATTTTTAAAATTTACAGTAGGAAATTCAACCAAACAAGCAGGGTTTTTTGTTTGTTTGTTTGTTTGTTTGTTTCATTGAACATCTCAGTATGAATGAATAAGTGTTCTCCAAACAAACTCTAAGTCTGAAATTTCTCACTAGCTCTTATTCAGATTCAGATCTGAAACAGTCACGGAGGTGTATAAAACTCTCCACAGAGCAGACATGGTACAAATAATAGGTAGGATGCTGAGTCTGGTGTCCTTGACACCAGACAGTCCTGGCAAAAGACAGGACAGGTTATGTCTGAAGAAACCTTCCTTAAATGAACAAGGGCTCTTCCCATTATTCTGCAAGAGTACAACAGTTAGGCAAAATCTGTGATTTTTTCAAACATGCAATTTTCACTGGTAACAGTGGGAAAACAAACCAACAAACAAACAAAGGTTCAGATTTTGATGAGATAGACACCAAGAACAGCTTCAAATAAGACTAGTGGGTTAGTGGACATGCCAGGTCTTTATTTGTCAGCAGACCAATAAATTGTCCATGTCCAATAAATCTGTCCAAATGATGCCTATAGGAGGTCATCAAAACCAGCTTTAGGAGTAAAGGTCTGAAAAAATGTTTAAAAAAAAAAAAAAAAAAATCAAGAGGCAAAGTAACCCACAGAGTTTTTTTTTTCCCTCCTGAGCCTGTGACAGTATTAAAATGCCACTCTGCTGCTAAAAGTCCTGTGCACCTTCCTAGTTGCCCATTAAATATCAGGAAGCTGTGCAAGGCTACCTTCAGTAGCACCTCATTCACAGGATCTCCTTTCAGCATGATTGTCCTCACTCTTGCTCTTTCGCACCCACTGCTGAGCAGACTCACAGCTCCTGTGACATTTACCATGCAACCCTATTCACATGCTTCATGTCAGGACACTGCATCATTCCCAGGGCCAGCAAAAGCTCCCTGCTTTGGGGGGATGATGAAATGTCTTGCCAGCAAGTGCTGCTTGATTCTTCCCCTTCCCCAGGAAAAGGAAAAAGGAAAGGAGAGAGAATGTTTCATACAGCATCTTGCTTCATTTGAGGAAGGTGGACCAGACAAACAAGGCTCTTCAGCACCCATACCCAGTTTTTCTCTCTTTTTTCATCCTCATTTCACTACTCAAACCCATCACAAGCCTCCTTACACAGCATGGCCTAAACCCACAGATTTTCTCAATCAGAGTTTGTATGTTAGCAATACCCACCTCAGTCAGGTCTTGTATTTTAATTAGAAATATCTAATGGTAAAATAATATGATAATAAATCAAGCAAGCACTTTGTCACTGCCATCCAGATATAATACTGACATTTCAGGTGTTCCCCGTTCTGTATTCACTTAAAAATATATATTTTTTATTTTATTTTATCCTACAGCATCAGCTATAGGTTCTTAAAGCTGAAAGAAAAAAGGCCTACAAATAAGCATGTTAAGAGATGCTCATTGCCCTTAAGAGGGTATGTGGTCACAGGTATGTTTCTCACTGTCTACATTTAAGAAAATTAATGTGAAGGGGATGGATCAGGAAAGGAAGCTCTGGAGGAAGCTCTGCAGACTGTGCAGGTTGCCTGGACCTCTGACATAGGGATGAGTGATGCGTGACAGTGGGCTTCTGATCTCCAAGGAAAGGACACTTATGTGTCTTGGGCACAAAGCAGATTCTGTTCTCAACTTTTTGCATCAGGACCTATCTCTGAGCTGGTTTTGTGCAACACTGAGCACAGTGGTGTTTTGGACAGCAATTTGTCCCATAGAAGACACCCTGACAAGACCAGTAAGAACCAATCATCCTCTGCTGCCCTGAAAGCACTTCCAGGATATTTAACATGTGTTGAGGCTTTTTCCTGGGGCTGATATATTTAACTACAGCTCCTAGGGCATTTTAGCTTTTCGCAGGGGGGTATTTCCAGTTCTAATTTTCAGCGTACTGTGTATCAGTGGAAATCAAACCCTCGCTGAGGCCAGTTGTAGACATGAAGCTGCATATGATATCAAAGCAGGAAAACACTCTTCTATGAGGATTTAAAGCATCTTTCAATACTATCAGAGCCATTTTCCTATGAACAGATTTTTTATTATTGTTATTTATTCAGTTTTGATATAATAACATTGAAAAAAAATAGATATCCAGCTGGAGAAAAACAAGGGGGAAAATATAACAATCAAATAAGAGCGCCTACAGACACAGACTTTGAGCAGCTGCAGAAAAGCTTTGTTTCACTGGCTTAGGCCAATCCTTCCTGCCAGTAAACTAGGCAGGACTGTGGTTTAACAGTTTTGCAGAAGCTGTGAGGTAAAGAGAAAGAGCAAGCAGCTCCTACGGCTCTCGCACTGGTGGCCTCATCTCTCTCTGTCTCTCTTTTTCTCTGATATGCTAACAGGAGCCTTCCGTGGAAGGACGGAGAAGTATGAAAGTGAAGATGATTCATCAGAGCCTGTGCACTTAGATTATAACAGATGAAGTAGAGGGAGCCTAAAATGAAGTTATGTGAAGTGAGAGTGAAAGCTAACCCAAGTGGGGTGTTATGTTTAAAACCACTTTGTTTTGGAGCTTGAGCTTGTGGATATCAGGGAGGTCAACAAGTATTTCCCAGCTCCCTGGTAATGAGTTATACCCCTGCAGTGCAGCTTCTGATGGATTTGTCCATGGAAATCACAAGTTTCTGAAGACTTACAGAGTGCTGGCTGACTTAGCTAAGCACGCTGTTTTCTTTGAAGCTGCCAAACTGCACTAAAAGTAGTTAAAGACACAGGAAATGTTTCCTTTTTCCATTTAGGTGATTGTTGTCCTTGCCCCAGGGATGTTATATGAGCACGAGTGGGAGGGACCCAGATCCACATGGTAGAAAAAAGTTAAATAGCCCTGGAGCTGGTGAAGCGTCCTGCCTCCCATTTCAGCCAGGCACTCCCTGTAATCTATCAGCTGTCCACTGCCTGCTATGGACCAGCATCATTAGGAACATGAAAGAGGAAAACAAACATGCACAAAACCCAAGAAAACAAACCAAACAGGATTCATGGTCTGGTAGTTAAAAGGCAAATACTGGGGAATCAGGAGAGCTAGCTTCTTTCACAGACTGCAGCAGTGTAACACTCTTTGGTTAGCATCTCCTCCCTGTGCCTCAGTTTACCCAGCTATGAAAAGGAGGTGATTACCCCTCCCTGTATATATTAGGAGGCTCCAAAGCACCCACAGTGTTACAGGTTATTCCAGCCTTAGCAACCTGGGAAAAATCAAAGCTGATTTATACAACCGAATCTTTGCTGGCATTGACAGACTGGTAGAGACAGTCCTGTCAAGTATTGTATTTTGAGGGTGAGGTTGGTACCATTCAGTCCTGTCTTTTTTTTTTTCTTTTTTTTTTTTTTTTTTCCTTGTGTTTGGAAGTATGTGTTGCCTGCATTCACAACCCTGTGATTGCATATACCAAAATGAATAAAGCCAGGGAGTTTCAGCCCCAGAGAAAGGCCACAGCAGCGCATCTCATGGCTCTGTTGCCAGTGAGACCCCCAGGCAGAGGAAGTCTCCTGGGAGGTGTGTTCATAGCTGCAGCTTCCCAGCACACCTCTTCTCTGCTTTTGTCACTCATATCACTAAACCTGAGCTGATGCCACTTCACATGTTGAAGACACCATCATACTACAGTTACAGCAATGTGCACAATCAAAGACACCCTTGAAATGGTAGAAGAGAGGAGAGCTTCCACAGCACATCTCTCTTTGTTAGAGATGGTAGTTTGGTTCTGTTTTCTTGCTCATGCCCTCTAGCCAAGAGAGCTAAACCAGCAACATCTGTTGAAGATCTAATCCAAGCACAGTTTTTGCTCAAGTTAGTTTGTAAATTGAGTTACAGCATTAACACATTACCTTATTCTTACCTGTGACAAGCCCAGCAGCACCAGCAAATGCTCATTTTCTCCATGTTGTGAATTATAGGCCTAAATCTTACCCATTTATACCTCCCCTAATCTTTTGCCATTCTGGAGCATTTTATGAAGAATGAGGATTTCTAAGTCCAAATTGAACAGGTTTTATTACAGAGGTATCTCCTTTGGAGTGTTCAAAACATTTTTATCCTGACCATCTCTAAACTGAAAATTGTGGATTTGTTAGTATGTGATCAGAAGAGCGTCCTGCCTCTTCTGAAAAACAGGAAATTTTTGTTAAGAACTTGAAAACCTTCAAGTTTCCCCCACAAACTCTGAAATTATTTCATCTAAAACCCAAAACTTTCAATTTTCATCTTTTTTTTTTTTTCATTTTCAACAACAGAAACACTTTTTCTTATTGGACGTGGCAGTAAAAACCAACCCAATTCCTGAGAAAATTCAATTACACATATCAACATGGGAGCTGCAGGGCACTATTATTTTATAATGTACCTAATAGTATATTCATGTCTGTCTTTATTCAGGTGGCTAGGATCCTGTCTGCCTGAGGCAAAGGTCCAAATAGCCACTGGAAAATAGGTAGGGCTAAATACATTTTCTTTACTGGGAAAACACTCAGACTTGGATTTATTTCATTTAACAGCTTGACTTCACTGCCCACAGATGGGTATCAAGTGCCCCTTGAGAAGCTCTGTGCCTTATTTTCCAAATGTCTGTGGATGTCTCAGATACCCAAGGTGTCTCCAGAAGCACAAGAGTGTAGGCAACTGAGAAAACCCTGGGTTTAATCAAGGTGTTAAGTGTGAAAGCCTTCAGCTTCTGCTGTAAGACAGAAACATGAATTTCTGTTCACTACAGAGTGAGCCTTGTCTGATTAGGAATATACTACATGTTGATTAACTTTACAAAGCTAATAAGCTAAGGTACTGTCTAGAGTCCTACTATAGTTAACAGAGAGACAGACATATCAAGGCCGTTACAGACAGCTATCCGAGATACCTTTATTAGGATGGTGGGGTGCACTTTACAGAGAGCCAAGAAAGCTTCCTATTGTCATTAAACCATAAAATTGTGATTTGGATTTGGAAAAAAAAAAAAAAAAAAAAAAGAAGAAGAAAAAAAAAAAAAGTCTGGAGATCATTTGTTCCAATACTTCACTCATAGCAGAACCATCCTTGAATGTATATTAAATTGTTCAGTGCCTCATTTGACTGAGTATTTCCAAGGGTGGAGATTTCAGTCTCTGTGGGCTTTTTGTCCACTGTTTGACCAACCTCAAGGTGGAAAAAAAAATTCTAATACCTTTATTAGAGTTTTTCTGTCTCTATTTTAGTCCTTTTGCTGTGCACCTCTGAGAAGGGTCTGGCTCTGTCTCCCCTGCATGCTCCCACAAGGTAGCTGCAGTACCTATTCACTTAAGATAAGTGATCTTGAGTCTTGAGTTTTCTCTTCTTGAAACTGAGTAAACTCAGGACTCTCAGCCTTCCCTGTTATGCCATATATTCCAGTACAAGCCATTTTAGTGACACTCTGCTAGATTTCTTCCAGTATATTAATCAGATATTTGATATTTAATAATAGAGGAAACAAATTCACTTATACCCATCCTCATGGTGTATAACCTAAAGGTTCTAGACACTATGGGCAGATTCTTACACTCACATAGGATGAACAAATGATGAATCCTTTTCCAAATAACGATTTCATTTAAAATGGTAAATGTACTTTAATTTACACTCTATTTCAGAGCATTTTTCATGAACTCTGTGTAGACAAGGGCACTTAAGGTCTCTTACAAAGCTTATTTCCATTGTAGGTACCATAGAATTTGTAACTATTAATGAGTAAAAGCCTTGAGGGGAATACATAGGAAGATTTGCCAACATCACTGATAACTATTAAGCCTCAGAAATCTTTGGAGCAAAGGCCTCATAGAGGTCACTGTATTATTATTATTAAAATATGATCTTTCCAGCTGTTGGTAACAGACCACTACTGTGCAGCTCTGAGTACAGAGGGAAGCATTGCTAAAATGCTTTCTGAGAAATCTGAAGGGCATGACTTTCTCAGAAAAGAAGGTGGAAGTAAACAAGCAGTGGCATAAATGGGTAGATCACCTTGCATGGAAAAGTGGAAGTAGAAGACTAAAAAAAAAAGCAGCCTTGGTAATTATGTAGTCATTTAACTGCCAGTAAAATAATGGGAAGGGAGAAAAATAAAAAAGGTGCCATTACCAGAATGAAAAACTGGGTCTCCTTGCCCACCTAAAGGGTAATAATAGCCATTCTGGGAGTGCTAAACTCTTTGAACTGTGTCTAAGTACCACTCCTGTTTACTTTAAGGAAGGAAACTGTCAGGTTCTGTTTGTTCATTGTGAGCCATCCACAATGTGCCTGATGCATTCACCACTAGTAAAAAAGTGGTACATCAGGTATAGGAAACAAGAGGTTTATCATGGGATTAGTCTTACAGAGATAAAAGTAATCATGGAGTTGCTCAGGACTTCTTGTTTGCCGTGAAACTTGACTACAGGAGGTGATGGGTCTTTTCTTTTACAGCTCTTTCTGGTTGAGGAGGGAGGGAAGTGAGGTTAAAATAAAAACTGTTCATCTCATCTCTCCCTTATTTTGTTTTTCTCCATCGTTTGGTACTTTGCAAAGGGGCAACTCTTTTTTTTTTTTTTTTTTTTTTTTTTAAGGGATCATGTTTCTACCTTGCAACAAATCCCAGTCATGATTTTTATGGGCTAATTGCATTCCTGAACAGGTCATGAACTCTGAGCTGTTTTATTTCTATTCCTGATTTTAATTTTTTTTTTTTTAAAAAAAAAAGAGAGAGAGAAAAAGAGAGAGAAAGAAGTGAGCTGATGCTTCTAAGACTTTATGCTTATTCTTACAGTGCATATGTTATGAGTCCAGTCATTTATTGTTTCAGAGAATCATGTGTTTAATAAACCAACTGGCTCAGGCTATTAGCTACTCATTTTGCACCAAGCTTCCTTTATTTCTGGCACCAAGAAAAAAAAAATAGAAAGAAAACAGGTTTGGGAGGAGCTTTAACCTTTAGGGCATAGTGGCAAAGTATCTTGAGGATACTATCCACAAACTAGATCATTCTTCCAGAGTTTGTTCATATTATTTTCTTTGAAATTCACTACTGTGGTCTGGACATGTACACAAATCTGGGGACAAACAGTCTTGTGGCATGTATATGGATCACCAGCCAGTGCTTGTACAGTAAATCAGATAGATGCTTGCAGGAAGCTTTGGACTATGCAGGCACCTAGCTGAGGTGAAGGATATGTCTGGTCTTATTTCATGTTTGTATCTAAATCTGAGCTAGCTATACAAGACTCTTTACAGTCAGTAGAGAGAAATGAGCGCTTTAAGAAGTGGACATAAGCTGATATGACCTGAGTCCCTTCCCCATCTGATACAGTCTGATCCATGAATGAAGAATGGGTCTGGAGAGCTGAGCTCTTATATCAGCTGTCTGTTGAACCACCAGCATACAGACAAACTTCTATTTCACACCACATTGAAAGATGATGCTTAGTCATCTGACTAAGAGCAGTCTGATACAGGATGCCTATTATACTGAAATTCTGAAATAAAATCTTAAAAAAAAAAAAAAGGAAAAAAATTCATTTTCATCTTTTGTCTTGGTAAATGTCAAAGTGCCATTTAGTTCCAGTGATGCTTACCAGAAAGGTGACTGGGACTTCCCCTGTTTTGCATTGGACCTTTCAACTTTAAAATCTCCTGGGGTCAGGAAGTGCCTATTTAATTTAATATATATATATATATTTGATCACAACAATTACAACAATACTGTACAACCGTAATAATAAAATTATAAACATTCCGACATGTTACACATTGGATGAATACATCTCACCTAAGTTGAGCTGACTACAGCATAGGTATCTACTACAAATGAACATCTAGGATGTCATTATTGTCAGAGGAGTAGTCAGTGTAGTCAAGAGAAAAAAACATGATTTCTTCATTTTGGAAGGATATGAACCACCTCCTAGTCTCTGCTGGCCCTGTTTGACTATTCTCCATTTACTAGCAAGGATACAAAGTGATTTGCTCAAGTGTGGTTATCTACTTTATAGATGAACACTTCCATAACACTTCAGATAACTCACATTTAGTCCATAGGAAGTCATCCAAGGTAGCAAAGGACTGTAAGGTCCACCTATTCTTGTCTCTGCATCCTCTGTGTCACTGCCAGAAGTACTACTCATGATATCAGAGGAAAGTAAATTTCAAAGCACCAGTGGGAGAGATGAAAAAAGGAGTTAATGTGGTGGCTCTGCTCACTCCATGATCCGACCAAGGGAGTGGAATTGGTGTGGGTGAAGACAGAGGTAAATGCCCTGTATATAGGAGTGCAGCAGCTTCTCTCTCTCTGCTAAAGAAATATAGAAGACACAGGATGTTCCAGCAAAAATCTGCTAAATATTAACCTAAATACCAAACAAAAGCTGTGGCCTCGCTAACTTGTCCATAGTCAGAGACCGGTGAAAGGCCCTGAAGGATAAGACTTTTTCAAGTCCTTGTCCTAGCACATAGAAGTTCTTTGCCTGATAATAAATGCTTTTTAACACTTGTGCAAAAACAAAACAAACCAGAGCTAAACACTTCCATAAATCACTACAAGTCATCTATCTCCTTCCAATTCTGTGAACACAAAGAGAAAAATGTTATACTGTTGACAAAACAATAAATTAGAGACATATGGAATAAAACAATGAAACCAAAACCAATTTGCTGTTTAGATGGCCAGACAATGTGGAAGGGATCATTATGATTTCAGACATTAAAATTATGAAAGAATAAACGTTTGTTTTCTCCTCATCTTTGACAAAGGACAGACAAGGTAAGTAAGAGGGACAACTGAACAAGCCTTACAACTCAAGTATCTTGTGCTCCCCACTATCCCTCTTTACAAAGGATGTAACTGTTGCATGACTGGTAGAATAACTAAGAGCTGCAGCTTTCCATTTGGTGAACCATACAGAGTTTACAGAATCACAGAATCATCTAGGTTGGAAGAGACCTCCAATATCACTGAGTTACTTTGAGAATTTCTCCTCAAAATCACAAAATGCAAAATATACCACACCAACTGCACACTACTTAAATTCTAGTTGTGCTGCAATGGAGAATTGATACTGAGAGAAAAGCATTTTTTGAAAACTGTTTTTCATGTTATTATATTTTACACTGACTTCTTTGCTTTTTTCTCTACTCCAGGGCATGATCAGGTGAATAAATTACCATAGAATAACATAAGTGTTGGGAGAGCATTTATGCTATGGTCTCTCTTATCATACTCCAGATCAGCAAGCTGAGATTTTTCAGCATTGTCCAAGAACAAGCTCTACTTGTAATTCATATTTCCCAAATTATCTCATGAAGAGCAACTGGGTGGCCAAAGGAGGGGTCCTCTACCCTATGGATTTATGAGCAACATCCTAGCAGATAATCTCCAGTTTGAATTCATAGACTCTCTCCCATGCTGGGAAAAAGGCTGCTGTACCAGTCTTATCACATATCTCTAGCAAGGTACCACGGACATAGTCTGGTCTTGTCCTCTGTGTTAGTGCTTTCTCTTGATAATAACCCTCACCATTTGCCCTTCATGTTGTCAAAGAGCCCGCTTTTCTCCTGGCTGTCATAGACAATAGACTTAACCCTCCAAGATCACACACAAAATCATTTGGGGGCCATTTCCCTACAACAAAGGTTTGTGAGTGTCCTCACCACCTCATCCCTGAAAACCACCACTCCTTCAGCCCCCAGCAACACTGAGAAAGCCATCCAAGAGTGAAATTTAGATAGAAATACCTATGTTAAGTAGGTTATTTCCAGCCAAACATTCAACATATTCATGTCATGCCTGTCTGCTGTCTGCTTCAGGGAAAGCAAGTGTTCTAGAAGTGGAGGGGGCTGGAGGGAAATCAGGAGAGAAAAAAAAAAAAAAAAAAAAAAAAAGCTGTCTGCTGAATCTAAAGCCAAAGACCTGGCTGGTCCTTCCCTTTGGAGGCCTGAAAGAGAATGAAGGGAAAGTCTGAGACTTCCTGCCTTTGTAATGAGTTTACTAATTAAATGTTAATTGTGGGCCTCAGCTGACCAACATTTAAATGAGGCATCAGAGCCAGGAATCAGGCTATTGTGGTCAAATTGTTTATATGGACAGGAAAATGTCTTTCTAAACATCAGATTCCTGTGCACTGGCCAAGCTCTGGAGGAAGCCCCATGTGCAGGAGTGACGGTGGTGGGTGCGTCATGGGCAGTGCTGCTGGGGACCAGGCCAGAGGGCTGCTTGCTTGAACAACCACAAGTTTTCCTAGATGTCTCTGGCTTCCCCCTTTTTCCTATGATCAGGTGGCTTCAACAGGCACCTGAAATGGGAATGCTCCCACTGGTTATCACAAGGACACTGAGCAAGCACTGCCGGAGCTGCCAAGGGGTGCATTTGTCTAACATAGGCAGGAGGTTCCCCACCTCATATGCCGTGGGTGGTGATTAGAGGATATTTGTGCCCTATACTGAGATTAGAAGTGGTTTGTGGCAGGAACTCTCTGTTTTTTCATCTGTGTTTAGTGTAGAAAGCAGCAGTATGGGACTGTGTTTCATGGCTGATGCTCATAGTCCCAGCTGCTGTAAAATGAGTGCAAAAGGGATAAAAGCCCTTCACACGGGCATGCTTCCATCTACCTTTACCCTTCCTGATGATGCCCACATATTCAGATAGACTGGCTGCTGAAACGTTGCACTCCATGACTCCTCTATGGTTTGGGTTGAGTTCCTATCTTTCAGATATTCAGTAAAGATTTAAATCCATTGATCTAGTTAGTTTACTCACTCTTTCTCCTTTACTGTCCTTATTTTCTTAATTTCCTTTGACAATTTGCAGAGAATTTCACACCTATAACTCACATCACCTGCTGCTCCTTATCCAAAACCTTCCTGTTAATGAACAATGTTTATGGTTCAGCCCTCGACCCACTTGGATCAGCTGCTTAGCTTCTGTTGTTTCTTCTGGCTTGGCTTTGCAACACATCTCAAAATCTAATGCAAAATATGCTGAGCATCTTATTAGTGGCTAAGCTCAGTCTCAGAACTGCATGCCAGGTAGTTTCTGAAGAATTCATGTTTTAGTCAACATTTGTGCTTTTGCATCACTCCAAAAGTTTTTCAGTACAGTAGCATGATATGATGAGACAAAAATGACTTTGGGGTGCCAGAAGCCTGGAAATTACACTCGATTTCCTACACATCTATTTTTTCCCTGAAGTTTTCAGCCATGGTGATTAAAATTGACCACACCATCTTAAGCCTAGTGACTGCGATTAATACCCATCCCCACCAATGGTGACAAATTTGGCCTAGTAAATTCTAGTTGAACTTTCATCCTCTTGCTGAGCTTCCCCTTTTATTTCTGCATTTAAGTTGCACCTTTGTGTTGTTGGTAGTTTAGATTTGAAAATATATTTGACCATTATATGTCGGGGGGGGGGGGGGAAGAGGAAAAAATACTCACCTGATTTACCAATTAGCCTTCTATTTTATTTTAGAAATTGATGTCAGGGAAGTGAAGTGATAGCCTAAGCCATGCTGAAAGGTTCTATTAGTTCTGGGGTAGCCACAGTGTTAAGCAATTCCAGCTTACCTGGGAAAGGTCAGATGAGTCCCAGTGATAAGGCTCACAGCTGAATGTAGTGCTTTATTGTGGAACAGCTTCAAGCTGTATTATCCAGCAGTGACTTAAACTGGTAAACTAGGTTCCTATCAAGTCCAAATTAAGCTCTTGTACAGAAGGGTCCCATTGGATTTCAAATACTGAGAACTGTAGCAAAACCAATCTTCATGTTGTCTCTCTCCCTCCACAGAAAACAAAATAAAATAAAATAAAATAAAATAAAATAAAATAAAATAAAATAAATCAAGCCTTGAGTCTGGTTTTCTTTTAATTATTTTATTATTATTATAGATTAACAATTAAGATTCAGAACATCTATATTAATGGACTATGAGGAAGCAAAATGCCTCTCCAATGTCCCTGCCAAGAGGCCATACCACAGCAGAAAGCATGATTTGGCTCTGTAACAGTAGAGTTCCTGTGGTACCACACCCTGAACTCCTGTTTTATAAGATCATTTTGTTATTGTCAGAATCATAACCTGCTTCAAGCAGTTCTTCTTGGTTATTTAGCTCAGGTATATTTCAGTTTTATGTGTCCTGAACAGTATTTGCTGTAATATGATCTGGATATGGTGTTGGCCAAATTTTCTGCCGGGATCAATCAATATGGCATTACTAATGCCAATAAAGTAATCTACAGGGATTACTGAGTGTCTTCTCCCTTGTTTTTAAGAAAACTTTGCTTCTAGTAAAGAAGCCATTTCCTATTTTCTCCTCATTTGAGAGTAGAACATTAGCTTCAGTGCAGTAACTTCTGACTAAGCTATCAGAACTGCACCAAATAGACAAATGATATTAATTCCTACATATCTATTTTCCTGCAAAATAAATGGCTAATGCTTTTTCTTAAATAACAGCTCTCAGAGTAGTGTATGTTTGTAACAGAATATGAGCACTGGGCAGCCAGGAACGTTTATTGCCCCTACTGTACAAATGAACCACTGACCTACTGGGGTCCAAATACATCCCAACAAATTTAGGGCACTGATGCAAAGTATCTGAAGCACACTCAGGTTTAGACTTTGTCTTTCATGAAAAGGATGGGTGGAGGTGACAGTGCCTTAATCAGCCGTGGTTAGAGCTGCAAAATCCTAGGCTAGAGTCTTTAGTGGCAAATGTGCTAAGGGGATAAGTGAAGAAGTGTAAACTACGTCAACAGATCTCTTGGTTTGTTGTTCTTGTAATTTAATGGTGGTTCCTTTCAGGTCTTCATTGCTGTTTTTAATTTGTGGATTTTTCAGGGGTAGAAAAAGTGAGATAGAGATGCACATCAAGAAATGTCCACTTAATAATCCTGAATGCAATAGATGTGGTTCTCAGTGTATGTTATCTTGGTTTTTGGTGTTTTTTTATTATTATTTTGTTTTGTTTTGTTTTTTAATTTGATTCTTCTTGTGCTAGAGACACATAAATTTTATTTTTCATGAATAAGCCTACCCATAAACTCAATGCAACCCCCCTGGGAAAGGTATGGTGAGAAAGAAAGGATGGTATAGCCTTTAGTGGCTCTCCCTGTGTCTCTTGACATCCCAACACAACTTTCCTGAGTGAGGGCTTGCTGTGGGGCCCACAGCTATGCAGAAGCTATCTCAGATAAGGAGGCAGAAGACATGAACCTAAAACTAAACACCATGCTGGAGTACAACCATGAGACTGGAGCAACTCCATGGGCACACACATTTTCCATGGTTGTCACTGTGCTGTGCACCACACTTCCTAGAGTCAGAACAGAAAGGCAGGATTCAGAAAAGGCCTCCACAGAAAGAACAGGTCAAGGACCTTTGTTGAGAAGCAGAAGCATTACCCTGACTGGAGCAAGATACTGCCAGTTCTCCCTAGCTGGTCATAGCTCACAGCACAGTATGGTGCTCACCTCAGGATTTCTGCATAACTTTGCATTGGCTTCACTCATTTCTTCAGCCACCAGGTCTGATGGATGAGAGAAGATATCCTTCTAAAGAAAGGTCTCAAAGCAAACTCAGCATCAGTCTCCCATTATAATGTCCTAGCAGAACTCACAGCCGTGTCCAACCAAAATCCTTTAATCAAGTGCAATTCCAAGTTGTCACAGCACCTTTAATCTCAGAAGGATGTTCTGCTGGACCGCCAATGAGTTGTCACCTCTGCAGCAGAAATTTTCCCTGCAGCAAGCATAACCCTACAGCATTTTACCTCAACTTGTAGATGCATACTGTTGAGTTCACACTGCCCACTACTAGGACCTCATTTAAATATCTCACATCTTGAGTGTAAGGTCAAGAGACTGAAGAGCAATTTAGACCACCTCCACCAGCTGTCAGACACTCATTCCTCCTACGGTCAATAGAGAAAAACAGTCACACCTCAATCAAACAAGCTGTTCGTTATTATTGATAAGGAAGGCCTCTGGAGGGTGGTATCCTATGCATGGCCCATGGACATTGTCAACCTGGGCCAAACCCTAATTCACCAAGCCCATTGTCCCTCCATCCAAATCCCAACCAGAAGATGAAGAAGAAATAAAAAGCTTCAAAGCAGCCATCAGTGAAATATTCTGTGAGTTCCACCTTGCTTCCCTACACAAACTTCCTCTTCTGGTGAAAGATGGAAGAAATAATTCTTTTTGTTTGCTTGTTTTTTTGTTTTGTTTTTTGTTTGTTTGTTTTTTGTTTGTTTGTTTTTACTATGCAGAGGAACAAGTTTACACTCACTTTAGAGAAGAAAAATAATAAGATGTTTGTTTTTTTTTTTTTTGTAGTGAATGTGAAGTGACCCAGAAAATCAATTATTTGCTGTAATATAGAGCTATAATCCTTTCTAGCAGCTAGAATTTAGCTTAAGCTCTGAAGTACAAGGTTTAATATGCTTTCCAATAGTTTTATTGTCTTTAATTATGGTTTGTATTGTTATCCTTGCTATCTGTATAAATAGCCAACCCTTTTTTAGTCTGGTTTCCTTAGGGGTAGAAGTACATGAGATGACACTGTCTGTGCCTTAGCGTCTCTCTATCCATTCCATAGTGAGAACTTCTGAGTCTGTAGGCCAATTTCAGGCAGAAGAGAAAGAGAAGAAGAGATGCAAAGATATTAAGTTTGGAAATGTTTAATTGTAAGAGGAGCCTGGAAGTAGAACAGTCACTAGTAAATAAATGATGCCAGGAAGGCAGCAGAGAATAAAAACTTCATAAAGGCACAAATGACAAAGATTTGATCAACATTTGCACATTAGAGATTAGGCCCGGTAAACTAAATCCACAGAGCCTTCTTTTGCTTTGCTTATGGCAGGCTATGTATTTTGTAGTCTTGTTAGACCTTCAGGTCAATGGTATTTGGTAGCAAGTAGATCCCCAGACTATTTGCATACTGATAGTACAAGCATGATCATAGAGCTATTTCAAATGTATCTTTCATGCCTCAGCCCAGTTACATATCATGTGACTAATGGTAAAGGATGGAGACTTTCTGGATAATTCTGGAAAATTCCAGATATTTTTTTTGAACCATATATGGTTCAACAGAACTGATTTTCATAGGTTGACTTCAATATATACAGACAGAAAGTAATTTCTGCTGTATTTAGGATATGGAAGAATCAGAAGGACTGAGGCATTTGTGGGAAGATGCACCTATATCATATGTTCATTTGAAATCTGATTCATACCTCACATGTTTACTTGCACGCTTTCATTCATTTCACTCTTACTTCCTATATTGGTTCCAACTGCACCTATTACTGTCTTCCTATCTTTTTGTTAACTTTCTCTCTGTCTCTGTTTTTAAATGCAACACACCTTTAGTGGGTACATGAGTAGCTTCAATAGAAGCTAATTTCAACAGCATACATTTGCATTGGAGGTCTCCCTTCCAGACACCTGCCAGGCCCAGTGCTGCTTGGCTGGTATGAATTAATATCATCACCACATGAGGTACATAAGCACTGAGAATTAGTCTTCTGCACTTTAATAATTCAGTTCTTCTTACACTACAATGAATAAGGCTACATGTTCAAAAAAGTATTAAAGTGAACATTAAACATATGCTTAAGCCTTAAGTGGCAATAATAATAACAAGACTTCCAATTGCATACCAGTAAAACAGAGGAGAGAAACATGAATTACCAACTGGAATCATATATTTTTATCCTAAATTATGTTGCAATGAATGATGAAATGATGATGATGAGAAGAGATGAGATGAAGAAGACTTAAACAAGCCTTTGTAGTACTAAGGTTTAACTAGTAACCACAGGACCGTGTTTTTAATACTTATATTTTAAGGCTATTACTAAAAATTATCTGATTTGACTTCCTGTTCTATCTCATCCAGTTAGGCCTGTATCTAGTCCTGTAATTTGTGTTCAGCTAGCACATTTCTCCCTGGATGGTGACTCAATTTAAATTAAGAAGCATGCATCAGGAAATGGAAACTCTTCTGCTCCTTTCTGTAGTTTCTTAATCACCCTCATTGTTAAAAAGATATGTTCTTTATTTCTAAGATGAACATGTCTAACTTTCATTTCCATGATTCTTGTTTACTTCTTTCTGACAGATTAACTGTCCTTTTGTATCTTGTATTTTTTCTGTTATACTGTTTAATCAAAGCATTTCTCAGCCTCCTTTCTGACAGGCTAAATAAATTGAGTTTTTCATTTCTTACACTGTCAGGCATTTTTCCCAACTCTCCAATCCTTTCAGTGGCTCTCTTCTATGCTCACTCCACATCTGCAGCACCCAACTCAAAGTGTGAGTCCCAAACCATGTGCACAGGCCTTTTAAACTCAAATAGTTTGGGCAGAATGAGGGTAAGAATCAATGACAGTCACCAAAGGTGTGAGGAGCAACAGCCTCATGGCTCAGCTAAAGATAAAATGATCCATCTGATTGTGCCATCAGCTGCTCTATCAGGGCAGCTCACCTGAGGAACACTTGAGCTGGCCAGTTATTGTAAATTGCATCAGGCTAATTAAGCTTTGATTTACAGATGTCATTTTACAGTCATTTTATACCTGACACAATGTGGTTTGATTACTCCTTACTGTTGCCTTATCTTCAATAGCTACAAATGCTATTAGCAGTTGTGCAGCAATTTATTCATTTTTAACAATAGAACAATAAAGCCTATATCATGGTTAACCATGCAGGAAATGTCACTTGCAAATTATCATTTCCAATTATTCAGTATTAATTTAAGGGACACGGTTATCAGTCCAGTTACAATTCTTTTCTTTATGTGACCTTCCATTCAGTAACTAAAGATTCCTTTTCATTTTTTTCTCTTTTCTTCTCCTTTTTTCCACTCTTTTCTTCTTTTTTCCACTCTTTTCTTTTCTTTTCTTTTCTTTTCTTTTCTTTTCTTTTCTTTTCTTTTCTTTCTTTCTTTCTTTCTTTCTTTCCTTTTCTTCTTTTATTTTATTTTATTTTATTTATTTTTTATTTTATTTTATTTTATTTTATTTTATTTTATTTTATTTTATTTTTTCCTCATCCCAAGATGCTAAATTAACACAAGTGGCTGCCATTTTCTCAGTTATCCCTTCCCTTCCATCCCCCTCCCTCCACTTCCCTTCCCTTCCCTTCCCTCTGTAGAATCAGAAATTGTGTAACTGTGTGCTTGTTCCTTAGAAATGAAACTCAGTGAGAGAGGAAGCCAATTTCCATTTAGGGAAGACTGAAATTCATATTTCCAATCTGTATGAAATTCCAACAGTTGATTTAACAATCCAAAGCTGACTAGGAAATTGGCTGAGGTGTTTCATTTTGTTGATTTTTTTTTTTTTGGGGGGGGGGGGGTTGTGTGTGTGTGTGTTCTTGTGTTTCTTTTTAAGAATAAAAATAATCCCCAAACACACGCTGTTGGGACAGCACTGTATCAAGCAGTCTGAATGCTCTAAGAACCCCAATGCTTATCCAGGCTTTCCAGGGCAGCAGAACTGGCTGAGATAAACGCTGCCATTAATAACTGCTTCCAGTGGCCTTCTCTCTCCATGGGACCTGCCTTCTCTCTGGAAGCAGTTGTGAGCACTCAGCTTGGAGACACACAGCTTCTCTTCTGTATACCCTAATTCAGGAGTGCTCCACATTAATCCCTATCACCCAAGGTCTCTGCCACCGCTCTCAAATGTATCTGTGATTAATTTGGTAGCACATCTCCACTCAGCAGAGGTGTAATGTATCTAGGTCACGTTTCTAGGAGGGATAAAGCGAGGCTCTCTCAGGGCTGAACTGAGAGCTTTCACTTCCTAAATGACTGTTCAAATCAGTGGGCTATTAGGCAAGGAGGATAATATGACACCAGATGGGTTTTCAAAGCAAAGCAGTTAAAATGGCATTTTGTGAGGGCCTTGATCCTAGTAGAATATCTTAGGTAAACACTGAGGACACCCACACAGTCAGAAAACCAAAGTGCTGCTCTGCCTAGTCTAGCCTTCTGCTGGGTTTTAAGCACAGGGAAACTCTCCCACTGTTAAAATAAATGGCTAAGAAAAAATGGAATATTTGCTATCTGGAATTGACTACTTTCTTCCATTGACTACTGAAGAAACCCAAACAACTGGCTTAGACCAAATGCTCAAGTGCATAAAATTAGATGAAATACATCCCCCTTTTGAGTCTCAGTTCCCCATTTATAAAATGAGAATACTAAGATTACTTCCTTCCGTCATGGTTTATTATTAGGATAAACTTTAGTGAGAGTTGCTTTCAAACACTTAGGATGGAGTTATAAAGTATCTAGAAGGAGCAATGCTTTGGGGAAATATATATATATATATATTTACATATATATATATATATAATAATCTTTGCTGTAGGAGAAGAAGATGGGGATGCTTCCTTCTTTGTTTTGTTTTTAACCCAGCCACTTTGCTGTCCTGTTTCCAGGTTCAGCATGTTCTTCAGAGCCAGTGACCACCGATGCAGCAGAGCTGGAATAGCTTCTTCTCCCTCCCTTCCTGTTGGTAGATTAGAGGACATTACTTCCTTCTGTAACAACCAGAGGAGTCTCTCCTTATCTACACAAGGAAGAGACAGGGAGAACCTCATTTGGGTGCCCAAGGAGATTAAGATAAAGCAAAGCTACAAGACAAGCTCCCACGGACATGCAGAAATCTGGGAAAAGCAAGGGCAGCTCAGGCTTATGCAAGATCAGACCCAACACAGGGTGTGCAGCAAGAGACTTTGTTAACCCATCAGCGAATGGTGGCAGGTCCCCTTCGTACTTTCTCAGGAAGTTTTGTATAAACATAAGCTCATTTGTGGTCACTGAGTTTGAAACGATTATTCCCACAAACAGACCAATAGAAAGCAGAAATAGACTGAATGCGTATTTTTCAGTTTGTGGTCTCCCCTGGGTTTAAATATAAAGAGAGAGTTAGCAAAATGAATGACAACATTACACCTGAAGATGATTAGGAAGCAAGATAAGCCACCCCAGTGTTTATCTTTGACAGCCATTACAACATAACACAGCCAATATATAGTTCAATCAGTTCTGATGACACTTTCTTTCTCTTTTTATGATAAGAACCGTTAGGTTTAAATCCTGCCAAGTAAAACCAGCCTAGATATTGGTGGCAGTGATAAGAGTAGCTCTGCCTTTGGGCTAATAATAGTTGATACACCTATAGGTCACAGAGCATTTTGCAAATGTTAACAATTATGATTATCATTTTCTTCTCATTTACAAAAAAGATTTATTGAGGCAACTAAATGTTCCACTAGGCACTAACGGAATTTTTAAAAGTCCCTTGGGCATTTAGCTGCTACTGGGAGTCAAGAGAGCACTTGAACCCACCTACAGATCCTGCTAGGCAGCTACCACCTAAATACTTGGTGATTCACTTCTTACAGACTACTGCAACACCGAACTGAAGGTAGCAATGTGCCTCCCACTGCCCTAAAACCCAAGAAGCTTGTAGTACAGAGTGGGAAATAACAGGAAAGCTTGCAGAACTAATAAGACAGCTTTTTCAGCACAAAACGTGGTGTCTCCATGGAGCAGTTGTCCAGCTCTTTGCTGTCAATCTCTGAGCAATTAGCTCTACATCAGTTAGTGTGGAATTAATTTCATGTACCTTGGCCAGCTAAAACTGCTGTTCCTACATCAGGGGGTAAATACAAATTAACAAATTCTTTTACCAAAGACTCATTCCCACTTTTGCCCCAACTTTTCAATTAACTTAGAGATTGGAGGGGAGGAGTACTGTTTAATAAACAGTGAATGAGATGTAGAAAAGCAACAAATTGTGTTTCTGTCCATAAACTTGAATGATTTCAGGCTCTCTCAAATAGCAGCATTAACAAAACCGAACTGCAAAAGGCTTTTCACAATATTCTGATTGCTGAAGTCAAGGAGGTTGGATTTCATGCCCAATATCCAAGGAGTTAAGAACAATTGTCATTCCTAGAACACAAGTCATAGAAAACCTAATGCAGCAGCTCATTGTTTTTTCCACTAAATCAGACACAGGACTGATGGGGAAATTGCAATTTGGCTTGTGCAGTTACACTTCAGTAAAAGTTCCTCAGATAATCAGATAATCGTAACCCCGCTCTAGTCCACTAATGTGTCATTTCAGGAGATTGCCAGGATTTTTACTGGCTAGCTAAGGCTAGGAAAAGTTTTGTTTTGATTTGGTTTGGTTTGGTTTGTTGGTGGTGGTGGTTTGGTTTGGTTTTGATTTTTTTTTTTTTCCAAAGAGCATGGACAGAAGCTTATCTGTTCAGTTTCTTTGAATCCTGAGGTAATTTACCATTCTCATTGCTACTTATCAAGAGAAGAGGCAAATACAGAAACTGTCATTTATTCCACTAATGGAATTAAAAATGAATGTAGTCCACAGCAGTAATCAATGCCTTGTTCACAGTGATGGATTATGACTTAGCTAAACAATATGATCTTTAATTGTCTGCAAATGTAATTTCCCAAAGTGTACTGTACTGTTAATATCTCTTTCTGATCCTCCTTAGGCAGATGCAGCTCTCTTTCTTTCAACCCAAAATCAACATTCCACATCAATGTGACACTGTCCAGCTGTTTCATACCTGGCATACCTGGACACTCAACAGTGCTGCTTCTTCAGACCTTGTTCACCAGGATCATGGTCATGTGGCTTACATATCCAGAGGAAGTGCAAACTATACTTTTTGACAGGAGAAGATGAAGGGAGTACTGCCCCATGCATTTCATGTTGCATATGGCTTTGTGAAGTTGTACACAAAATAAGAGCTTTGTGTAAACCTGTAGTCAGGCACTTGAATCCCACAGAGGTGTTAAGATGTCAACAGTATATCCTGCCATAGGTAGGAGCCTGCTCTGCTGTTTAGTTGGCACACCTCACCCAGTAAGGCTCACTCACCCACATGTAGAGAGCCCTAGCTGACTGTCATGGTGAATATGAAAATCCAGCACTGAACAAAGCATTGCAAGGAGATTTTCCCCAAAAACATAA
This sequence comes from Heteronetta atricapilla, assembly GCA_011075105.1. Taxonomy (NCBI): domain Eukaryota; kingdom Metazoa; phylum Chordata; class Aves; order Anseriformes; family Anatidae; genus Heteronetta; species Heteronetta atricapilla. The sequence goes on along the minus strand of CM021731.1, from coordinate 4,488,598 downwards.
ATGAATGTCCAAAAATTTAGATCTCTTTCATTCTGAGTTTCCATATAAAACCTTTTATTCTGTGAGCTGATCAAAGTCTTTTTCTTTGAAACTATGGAAAAACAACCTGAGAGCTTTTCTGAGTATGAGCCTGTAAATATTCCAAATTTGTCCCAGTCAAATTGAGATGACTACTGATAAAGTAGTCAGTCGAATTTTTGTCAAAAAAAAATGACAAAATTATTTTAAAAAGGAGAAAAAGTAGTTAAATTGATTGACTGGGCAAACTCATCTCCTTTCAGACTTACCAGGTTTGGGCATTGGTATAGACCAGGTCCTATTGCTTCATGAAATGTTATTCAGCTTTACTTACTGTGACTGAACAGCGGTGGAAAAATGAAAATTGTGGCTTACTTGTAGATTGACACCTCCAGAGGTACACAGTCTGATCAAGGCTTTTGGCATGGCTTGGATGTTTGGTACACATCTCTTACAATCTGTGAATTCTCTGGTATCTTATAAGGTTGAGCTCATATTTATGGGGTAAGTCTTAGTGGATCTTTCTCCCCCAAATGGCTGTTTGTCTTCATGAAGTTGGTGCAGATGTGCTAGTTCTGAGAGTTCAACCCCTTAGACAAACTTCATTAAAAAAAGGATGTTGCTGAGGAGAGAGGGGGTAAGGGGCACAGAATGGCACAGGGGCAAAGTGGATACCTTGAATTTTCTTTCTAGTAGTGGTAGTTAGGAATTTAAAGGGAACAGAAAAAAATGGGAGCATCTAATATGTAGCAAGACACAGAACAAATTTTAGTTTTGCTTTTGCTTTTGCTTTTTTTTATTGCATTTGAGGGGAGTTCTTTTTTAAAATAAGAACTCACAGATCTGTTATGAAATACCTACAAAATGTGGTAGAATGAGTTTCACCAGAATGGTGCTGCTCATTCCATCTCTTTCAGAGTAGACAACAGCAAAATCAGGAAATTTACCATCCCACCAGTGGCCTCACAGAGGTGCTAATCTCAGTGCTCAGTAAAAGTAGTTTATATATCAGTCACTCCAGAAAATAGTCACTGAGAAGGAACTTGGATTAACTTTTGTTGTTGTTGTCTTGCTGTTGTGTTTTTTCCGTTGTTGGGTTTTTTTTGGTTGGTTGATTGGTTGGTTTTGGTTTTGGTTGGTTGGTTGTTTTTCGTATGCTCTACCTCAGTTTCTGGATAGATACTTGCAATCCCAGAAAGCCTCCAAAATAAAGTACTTAGGTTTTCTGACTTGTAGAAGATGGAATCTGGCTTTTTTCTTTATATTGAGGTGATCCTCATTGTTAAAGCTGGAATGTTGTGGTGTTTTTACCCAGCTGGACAGATAAGCTCTCCCACAACTGATCTCTCACTTCTCCTCCCCAAAGGGAAAGGGAAAGAAAATATGATGAAAAGTGTTCAAGGGTTGAGATAAGGACAGGGAGTTAACAATTATTGTCATGGGCAAAACAGGCTCAAAACAGGGAGAATAAATTAATTTATTGTCTATTATGAACAGATTAGAGCAATGAGAAACTAAAAGCCACTGAGAAACGCCTTCCCCCCATTCACCCTCTTCTATGTCCTCCTGCCAACCAGCACAGGGGTACAGGGAATGGGGGCTGCAGTCAGTCCCTGATTGTCTCTGTCACTCCTTCACGGCCCCTCTCTGCCCCTGCTCCATGTGAGGTCCCTCCCACAGGATGCCGTCCTTCCCGAATTGAGCCTGCAGGGGCTGCCTACAGGCAGCAGCTCTTCAGGAACTGCTCCCACACGGCTCCATCCCCCAGGGTCCATCCCCCAGGGACAAATTGCCCCAGCACGGGTCCCCCACGGGCGGCAGCTCCCCCCAGACCCCTGCTCCTGCGTGGGCTCCTCTTCACGGGCTGCAGCTCCGGCCCAGGGCCTCCTCCTGCAGGGGCTCTCCATGGGCTGCAGCCCCCTCCAGGCCACATCCACCTGCTCCACTGGGGGCTCCTCCATGGGCTGCAGCATGGAGATCTGCTCCATGTGGGACCCATGGGCTGTGGGGGACAGCCTGCTCCACCAGGGGCCTCTCCACAGGCCGCAGGGGAACTGCTGCTGTGTGCCTGGAGCACCTCTTGCCTTCCTGCTACACTCACCCTGGGGGCTGCAGGGCTGAGTCTCACTCCTCTCTTCCAGCTGCTTTTGTGCCGCATTTTTTTTCTCTCCCTTTCTTCAGTCTGCTCTCACAGAGGCCCAACCAATGTCACTCACTGGCTCAGCTGTGATCAGAGGTCCCACTGGAGCCAGCTGGAAGTGGCCCTTATCGCACATGGGGCAGTGTCTGGACTCTTCTCACAAAGGCCACCCCTCCACTCCCCACTATCAAAACCTTCCACATAAACCCAATAAAATTCCTCAGATGCTTCTACCAGTTGAAATTAATGTATTAATATTTAAATTAATATTAATATCTTCCCATCTGGGCTTGACCACTGAGGGATAACATTGGAGTCTTGACAACTGGTCATTCTATATGTGCTAGTACAGTTGGCCAATGAAAATAAATCCTTCTAATGTTTTCTTACTTTTAATATTTGTATTTTTTAACGACTAGACAGCTTAAAATACTCTGTACTAGACACACTTGTAAGCAGAGAAAGACGTAAAAAGAAAATAATAATAATAATTAAAAAAAAAAAAAAAAGAAAAAAATGAAGAAAAAGATAATATAAATAAAAGAGAGGAAGAAGGAAAATTTCTTTTCTGCCACGGGGTGGAGTTGGGGAAGGCAGTATAGAAGTCCATATGTCCATATTTATAAAGCTAACAAAGCATCCAATTGCTCTCTCAACTTTCTAGGTGCAACTGCATGACTCCAGAAGTCAGTCTGGGTATAGAGAACTTAATTCAGGCCTTGTGGTTCTCTCTCCAGTGCCTTTTCACAAAACAGATATACCTACAGTATTCCTACTCAAGTGTCTATTACAGACCACATGAGACATTTCATGACACATGGTCATGAAAAACAGGTGATAACATTCTTGGAAACTGCAGCTATTTCTTCCTTCTATCATTCGCAACTCTGGATGGAGGAGCATTAAAATCTATTTAAACAAGCAGAAAGACTTTTAAAAGACACTGGATGGTGAAAAAGCCATCAGTTTAGAAATTAAGTCAAGAAATAACTGCTCCTTGATCAAGATTTCTCCTGCCACTCTTGGAAGACTAACAGCCAATCAATAACAATAGGTACAATTAAGAGTTTCAAGACTTTATCCCAGGTGGCTTTCTGGCACCACTCCTAAATTAGATAAGTGCAAGTCAGAGACAATTCAAGCCAAATGTTTCAGTTGGAATGATCAACATTATTCTTTCAGAAAATTGTGATTTCATCTCATCAATGTTTTCCAAAAATTAATTGCAATAAAATCTAAATATATTGTTATGATAAACATTTCTTGCATCAGATACTGTCGCTGTATTTAAAACATTCCTACTTTAGTCCAGAATTAGATTATACATCAAAATAGACAAGACAAATCAATGAATTCAAAAGACATTGTCAATTCCATTTATGCTAAACATCATTTAAGAAATTTGACTATACAGATTTATTTCTTTATTAATTTTTTACTAGTGGAAGAGAGTAAAAAAAATAATATTCATGATTTGGAATCTGCGATGGTACAATAATACTGACTTCTGACTCTAATTGTTCTACTCTTGCACAATTTTCAGCTCAAATTTCTATCAGCTGAACTCTTGCCCTTACAGGTAAGGAGAGTGCCTTTGCTAACTTTATATCTACTTGGGATATATCTTGAAAACTAATTATTCAGAATACTTTTAAGTCCCTAAAGCTCCTTTTGGGCCTTTTAACAACCTTCAGGTTCCCTCTCTGAATTCACACGTATCTCATAGTCAGAGAAAACTTCATCTGATAATGGATAGGAAGATGGTGAGCCAAGGCTGCTGATACAACACAGAAAAGAATTGGTGTATGCAGCTAATCTGTGTTTATTAATTTTTTATCAAGTCCTTTCCTCTATCCATTCTGAGCAAAGAACATAAGCATGCATTAAAATGGAAGCAGATTAGCAGATTCATTGGACTCTGGGAGACTACACTCCTACTTAGGGTCAAACATGAGTCTAAAATTAAAGTTAATCGAATCCAGCCAGATTGACAAAAGTTTTTAAGTGCCTAAAGATGCAAGCAGCCTAACCTCTCAACCTATATTTTAAATGCAGCTTTTATTTAATTTATTTCTACCATGAGTACAGAGAAAATTGAGTCAGTCAAACCTCTGCATAGCTACACATCATATTCAGGTGGATGATACAGCTGAATTAATTTAAGAGCTGTATCTGAGGTGGTCTCACTCTTTCTCCCTTCCTCCTCTTTCACTTCTACCTAGGTCCTTCCACCACTGCTGCACCTCAGATCCCTTTCTGAACTGGCAGAAAATTAACATGTCAAGAAATTTGAGTGCTTTTCTGCCTGTACCAGATCAGGAGTAGCTCAGCAAACGTTCCAGCAAGTTTAAGCAGGCATATGGGATGGATTATTTGGTGTCCTGGGAAGTGAGGAAGGAAGTAAAGGGAGAGAAGGAAAGAGAGAATACCATTGCCATTTCCACTGGCACTGAGCTGTAAGATAAGCAAGCTGTACACTGTGCCACACACACAGTCGTGTAACTGTTACACCCAAATTTCAGAGTAGAATTCAACTTGAAGAAGTTTTGTCTTTTGACAAAAATAACCACAAAGTTCAAAAGGGTATCTTTTAATGTTTTTAGAAGATGGTGCTGAATAATAGATGTGGCTTCATGTTTGAAACTTTGCCTGTTTAAACATGATATGACCACAGTCTTGTTTTTGCACTTGTAATTCAGTTGGAGAAAAGAACACTCTAAGAAAAATAAATCTGGAAATGTACATTAGTGGCTATGTAAACAACAAATGCTTGCTACATGCAGACATTTGCACATCTTTTTTTTTTGCAAATGTTCAGTAAGTACAACATGCTGTACCAAGTGAGCTATTACTCTAGGACCTGGGTAGTTCTAGATAGGTACGTTAGCAGCACTCTCTGGGATTCACAGCCAGGCTCAACACCCTATACTTCAGCAATATATTCTTCATTTACATATAATGTTTCACTCATTTGGCACGCTCGCTCTCTATAAACTGATATAAAAAATATTTACTTCCAACTAATTACTCAGCTTTTATACTACTTAATACAATGAAATATACTACAGGTAAGTCATAATTTGATTTTGAAAGCTTTATAACAAAAGTTTTCTGACACTTTCCTCATCCTTCAAAGGAGTTTCAGAATTACAGTAGAGATCTCATTTTGTCTGTCCTCAGTGCATGCTGACGCATGTTCTCACAAGATGAGAATTGAGAGGTTTGTTAAATATTTTCCAGGCTTTTAAGGTTAGTTTTGTATTTATAATTTTCTGTGTTCAGCTTTTTTACAGTTTTTTTAAGGACAACTATCCAAGCCTGCTGAACTGTGTGTCTCAATCGTCAGTAGGGACTGCAGCTTGCTGCAGCTCCCAGAGCTCTTGACACAGGACATGATAGCAGGCGTGAGGCTGAGCATGCTCCTACCCCCACTGCGGCTGCAGCTGGTCTTCTTTTTGATTTACACCTGTTGCTTTTAAAAATTAGTCAAAGGGACTTTTAAAACACATATGCAAGATCCTGAGCTGGTATAACTCAGTTGTGCTTCAATTACTATTGCAAATTTCTTTACAACTGTAAAAAATCCTCTTAATAATGTATATATATACTATGTATAATAGAAAATCCTACTCCAGAAGGCATAAAAATCCTTTCTCTGGGATGCAACAAAGATGACCCTCATTTGTGTCTGACCTGAGCAAGGATTTTGATCTCCCTTCTGAAACCAAGCTTACAGATGAAGCCGTGCCAAAGGGAAAGAGGAGGGGTTACGTTTTTCAAGCAGGGAAATTTACTTCTTAATGTTCAATCCATGTATAGTCCTTGAACAATGGGTTGATTTTTTTCCTCCCTCTGGCAATTGAATCATGTTGTACTGTAAATAATATGCTACAGTGCAGCCATCCCCGTTCCTAAGGAAAGAGAGAAAGGAAAAATATAAACCTCTCCCATAGCTGGCTGTGCTGATATTATTACTCATTGACTGCATCAGCACAGGTCTACATTAGACACTTGTCAAAATCCCTGCCAAGAGAAAGTTTTCATTTTCATCAATTTATTTTTAGTAGAGCAGCTGGGAAATCCAATGACGGGCTGAGCAGAGACCTGGAGCTTGGAGCGGAAAACTTCTTTTGCAAAATGCACTTCAGGTTCCCTCTGCCTCCAAGTGAAACTTCTCCCTGGGATCTTATCGTGACTAGGCTTGACAAGAACAGCTGATTGTTCCCGGGACTCTGGGACTCTGCCCAGTCCCAAACAAAGAAGCCCAGTTAATACTGGTGCTTGATTTAGCTGTCCCACCTACCGTGGTGGCACAGGTGAAGAGGATGGTATGTGGTCCAGGTCACTTCCTGCTAGGGGTTTTCACAGTGTCCTGGGGAGAAATAGCCATTGGGCTTGAATTAACCACAATGTGCTTCCTCTTATTTGCTGTTTTTTTTTTTCCAGATGAGCTAGTAGCACAGGTTCTCTTTATACTCAGTAGAGAACATGGCACCCCTAAAAAGTTAGTCAGCCTATGTATTTCACCTATTTAGTTTAGGATGGGATAAATAATCCTGAAGTGCCTGGAATTAAAGAAGAGCTTCTCTAATCCTGCAATTAGAGAAAACTTTTCTAATGCCTATTGGTTGTAGAGAGATCTGGTTTTAATGTAACCTAAATTTTTTACCTTGGCAGAAGGGTGTCACTTTAAAGTAAGACTTCATCTTGGCAAGAGATTGTGGCAAAACCATTTTCTCTATAGTAATGAACAAAAACAGGTGCTAGAAGTGATGCAAAAGCACTGCCCTTCATGAACTCTCTTTGTGACTAAGAATATTTCAATTTCTAAGCCGGCAAAATTTAAAAAACATGTTGGCCTGGTTTCCTACTACTACTTTTTATGTGAGTTCTCCAGTATCTAATATCACTGTAGACTTTAGGCTGATGTTTTTCTCTTTCGTGTGATGTCTCAGTGAGGGCACTGATTTGGCACAGTCACTCCTCAGATTTTGTGGGAAAGTCTTATCTTCAAGCTATTGTTCCTCTTCCCTTCTCCTTTTCCCCAGCTTAATTTAAATTAGTGGGTTAATAAATGACTGGCTCACTAACAAAGAAATTGAGTATTTTTTCTTTTCTTATGAAACTAGACTTTTTTTTTTTTTAAAAAAAAAAAAAGGCCAATAACTAGGACAAAATAGTACATGAGAGAAACACAGAATGCTGGTAAAACTCTTCAAATTTGACAACTCGTTTAACAAACTCCCAGGCTGTTTTGTAGGTCTCCTTTCCTCCCCAGGACCCAGAGGCAGTCAGCCAGCTACCCAGTCAGATGTGTATAGTCCCTAGATCTTATAGTGGTGGCCCTGTGCTATCTTTGGTAGGCAAAGAGGTCCTATAGCAGGAACAAGGATCGAAATCCGTGCCTCTTATACAAAGTAGCCTGTCTTGACCTGTCAACAGTTATGTTAATATTGATGGAAACTCTCAACATTTATCACAGGATCTCCCAGGAGCATTCAAGAGGTGGAAGGCTTCCACCTTCAGTGGAAGTCTTCCATGCATCCTTTACATATAGGTCTTACCAATGTAGAGTAATTGAAATTATCTAAATTCATTCAATTAAAATTATGAATTTCAGAGCAGCCACATAGATCTTCCTGGGATAATCCATAGTGACCTGAGAATTAGTGTAGTTTTGTATCTGTACAATGCTGGAGGAAAAAAAGAAATGTGCTATTTTGTGAGGTGCTGAGCACTGTTTGTGAAATGCTTTAAACCTTCTGATCCTGGCTTTTTTTTTTTTTTTTTTTTTTTTAAGAAACTCTCTTGATTTCCATTCAGGAAACCAGTCCATATAGAGCCAGAAAACCAGCCAGAAAAGATATTTCAGACTTTTTTTCCAAACAAATTTAATCAATATAAGATGTTTTGAAAGTTTTAAGTGTTCATGTAGGACCTAAAAACAGTTGGTTTTTTACATGTTTAATTAGACTATTAAAAATAAGGTGGATAGACAAAACTTCAGTTTTTCTTTCAGAACTTCTGCAGCAAAGAATTGTATACACAGTGATCCCATGTGCAAATGCTTCCATGTGATGAAGTCATATTGAAAAAAAAAAAGAAAAAGATTTTTTTGGTGAAATTACTGGACAAGTGTTTTTAATGCAAGTATTCATACAGTACAGTAATAATAAAAGATTCAAATAAATCCAAGTGAAACATTAAACAGAACTATGTGTATATGTAGTATATGTAGGAGGGATGCCCCTGGGGAACACACTGTGGTTATGCAGTATTCAGATAGACAGGACATTAAACACACACATACGAAAACTCAGAGTTAAAATATCGTAAAGTCTTTGCCATAAACCTGCCAGGAATCAGAGAAATTCAGAGTAATGATAATTCACAAGAGGCTCAGTTCTACTCTCACTCATGCTGGTTTCACCTCAGTGTCATGCATTTGACATCCCTAGCTTTACTATCAATTCACACCTGTTTAGGAAGAACTATGTTCTTTAATATTACCTGTTGATGCCCTGATACTTAACTGTGAACTCAGGACCACAGTTACCATCAAAAGGGCATTTTCATTCAAGCTCATTTTGATTTGATCAATATTTGGAGAGAAAAAAAGACCCAATGTTTGCAATCTTTCATGCTTTCCTTCAGTCCTTGCATTATCTGCATTATTAAAAAGTGATATGGAGCTTCAAACCTTTTCCATTAAACTTGCAAAGACCCAGCTTGCGAGCCAAGTTAAACAGCAGGCAGAGTAAGAGTATTTGGTAAGCTCAGAAGGGTTACTCACATGGCTGGACTTCAGTTTCTGCAGCACTGAAGCTTTCAAATGTGGAAAGGGAAGTATAAGAAAAGAAACAATTTCACATCCTACCTTGTACTACATGAACAAAGCATGAAGGTGAACAAGTTTAAGCAAACACTTCCATGTAGAAGGCCACATGGCATTCTTAATCGGATCTATGCTTCAGGAGTGTTAGGCTTGTTGAAGTCTTTGTGGGCTTTGTATTGGGCTGTCATTCAATGGAGACAAGCAAATGAGCCTTGAGCTGTCACTTGTTATGTCCACATGGTAAATACCAGCATTATCTCTGTATGTGATGTGCCTGCCATGAACAGGTAGGCTGCCCTGATGACCAGCTAGCCTCCTGAAGCCTTTTTCTAGTCAAGAGCTGAAAAAGTAAAATCTGCTGTATAGGGAACTCTAGACTGATGTTTTCCTAAGTCCTAGCCTGTTTTTTTTGTTGTTGTTTTTTTGTTTGTTTGTTTGTTTTTAAGGAGAGAACAGTCTAAGCCCCCTTGACCATGGGCCTTGCCCAACATTTAATATGTCAGCACAAGTTCTCAGTGGGCTTTGGGCTAATTGTAATGTGCTCCTTTCTTCTTCAAGGCCATCTTTACTGAATCTGAAGGCACCTGGAAATGAGTACACAGGACCAGGAATCCCATTGAGCTGAAGTAGGTGGAAGCTTTGTAATTACATGAAAATGATGCATTGCCCAAACTAATACTCCTTGCTTTTCAGCATATGCCGTCAGCAGATCTTATTAGCTTGGGCAAAGCTCCATCCTAACATGATTTCTGGCTTCCAGTTCAGAGCTGGCCTACATCCAACCAGCTTGGAGTGTAGGCAAAATGAGCTTCATCCATTTGTGCCTGTCTATGTCAATGTGCCCTAACTGAGAAGCTTTGAGCTAAGCCATCCTAACTGTCAAAGACCTTTGGAAACAGCAGAGATTTTTTTTTCTCCCTAAGAAAAATCAAAATTGCTTCCATGTGTAAGAGTAACTTGTGGTTTGTGATGAAGAGGCTCTGTCAAACTAATGGCCAACCAGTGATTAAAAGCCACTTTCCGCTTACTGAAAGCTAAAGTAACAACTTTAAAGTAAGAGAGTAAAGTAGCAGCTGTTTGTTGTTGTTTTTTTTTTAATTGTTTTACAAATTTAAGAATCTTTTCTCCCCTGTTATGAAATCCTAAATTATATTTTTAAATAAATAAATAAATAAATAAAGCAAAACACCTCTGTGGTTTATGTGTTTCTAAAAGTAAAAACTATTATTTTTATATATGAGACATTTCTTATTAATTCTGGAGGGGGTGATTTGTGAACAAGTGCTTCTCATTCAGCATAGGAGCTCTACACCTGCCATCAAGCAAATCTTTTGGAGGAAGAAATACTTAGGAGAAGATGTAAAAAGAAAGAACTCTTTACTGAACATACTGAGTGCTTCCAGAAGCTGTTGTGTTCTTTCTGTTCTGAAGGTAGAATTTTCCATGATCATTTTTGGTAGAACACGTTACCTCCATTTGGTCATCCAGAAAATAGAACTGGGATGCAGCTACAGACTCTGAAATCCAAATTTACTTGCCTGTGTGTAGGAGTTTATACATGAACTATGGGCTTAATTCAGTTGCTAACACATTGATGTCCATTACCATTTTAGAAGTTGTAGGCTATCCAAGCCATCCATATAACTAGTAGGAATGACACAGAACCTATGAGAAATCTATGCCCTTCAGGAGAGGTGCTCAAAAAACAAGCAAACACAAAATGTCATAGGACACTTCAAAGAGTACTAGACACCATTTGGGGGCAACTGAATTGAAGTGTGTGTGAATACAGTCCTACTATACGAAATGGAGAGCAGCAGTGTGATTCAGTTGACTGTAGAAATCTAATGTCATCTGAGATAATCTAATGTATTAAAGATTTCCACATGGAAGGTATGGCATGGTACCTACATATTCCTAGAGTATACACTGGATGTGAGGCAAGACGCACTAGGATAGTTTAGACAGCAATAAACATCAACTAATCTGCATGCCTAGAGGTACACAGCTGGTCAAATCTGTGTGCTGTTATGAAACAGCTCTCCAAGCTCCACAGAATGTCTGTACTACATCTCCATTGCCTCTTAAGAGAGATTAAGCACCTATTTCAGAAGGTAGACTTCTAATAATTTAGTCTTTAACTGAATCCTGCCATAAACATCCCCCAGAAAATTATTTATGTTGGTTTCTATTAAAGTCAAAAAGTCAAACAGTGGATGATTGACCCCACTCATTTTGGAGTTCTGCCTTAGGAAATGAATCAGTTTCTAGTGGTGACTATCACAGAATCACAGAATTGTAGGGGTTGGAAGGGACCTCAAGATATCATCGGGTCCAAGCCCCCTGCCAAAGAAGGTTCCCTAGAGCAGGTTGCCCAGGTAGGTGTCCAGACGGGCCTTTAATATCTCCAGAGAAGGAGACTCAACAGCCTTCCTGGGCAGCCAACTGAACAAAGATTAAGCCTATGCAACGAGATATTAAATATATACTAAATAAAATGTTTAGTCTGTCTTTTAGATGACAGAACGGCCCACCTTCTTCACCAATTTCTCTTTACTTTCACTGGAATCAGCTTTCACTAACTTAGTGGAGTTCACTAAGTCTTCTGCTTTCCCCACCTAGAGATGGGGCTCAGCTCTCATGGGGCTCATTCTAAACGCATAAAAGCCTGGCTTGTCTGGGGAATCAGAGGAGCATGCATTTACATACTCACCCTGGCTTCTGTCCCATGCCTTTGGGTGAGATTAACAAAGCATTAAAGAACAGGGCTAGATGTGACCTTTCCCCAGAAGTCTTTTCCTCATCCAAGTAACTCGTGGCTCAGAGACTTCATGAGACAGAAATGGATCCTTGCAATCCACAGCCCCAGATGATCTTTTCTTTCACAGATTTTTGAAAGAAAAACAGTTGCTTACCTGATTCATGCACACATCTTAGTATCCAGAGAATTTACAACAGCAAGTAATTTAACTGTCCAGTGACATGGTGAAAGAGGAACCACTTCCTTTTATATGTTTTGAACTTGTTGTCTAGCAATTTAATATGGATCTTTATTAAAGAATACTCAAAAATATAGCCCAACTGTTTAATATAGAATTGCTATAGTTTAATATATAATTGCTCTATTTACTTTAGCCAAAGTCGGCTGGATAACTTGATCAAGGCTGTCATTGTTATATTGAACCTGAGCACTCAGAGCAGAAGGAGGACCAGTTTCTCATCGTTTTGGCTTTGGACCCACCCATAGAAAAAGATTCACTTCACATACAAAGAAATTCAATGAAATAGATTAATGACTCATACCAGATGCCCCAAAGTTGTAATGATTTGCATTATGAAATCAAGCTCTATGGCTTTGTTCCAGCTCAGATTCATGTGATTTTTCTTTAATTCCATAAAATGTGGTCAGAAACCTCATATAATAAAGTCTTGTTGTGATGCCTGAAATGGAAGAAATTTGGTGGAGGGGTGTGTAGAAACTAGATTCCTTTATACAAAAAAAAAACACTGAGATTTACTGAATTAATGTGATTTCTAATGAAACTTTCACGTTAGTATGCCTGTACTCCTTATAAGGCACTCTGTTTATGTGCATGTGTACATAAAATCACTTCTCTCAGCTCTATCTCTATGCAGAGACAGGAAGGATGGTTTTGTGGTTCAGACAGTGATGCGGGACTCGAGACATCAGGGTATTATTCCTACACACTTCCTCTGTGATTTTGGGTAAGTTGTATAGGTCCCGATCCTGACAACACCAATGTATCTACTTAACTTTGCTGTTGTCAGTTCTGTCAGTGAACAGGCCACATTAGACACAGAAAAGGCAGCAAAGAGACTTTCATCTCTCCATACTTCAGTTATCCTTCTGTGAAATGGGGCTGTAAATTAATTCTCAATTAATTCAAAATCTAAGCTCTTTCCAAAGCCCAACCCATTTAATGTGTGTTTGCACATTGAAGACATCATCTCAGCATGGCCTTGTAGGACCACATCACATGGTCATCAGAGGTCTGTGATACTTCTGTTGTTCCTCTGCCTTGCGTACCTTGCGTACTTTGGTTCCCGTGCACAGTTCTATGTCCTGTATCTCATCTTACTTCTCAACTTTTTTGGTGTTTCTCTCCACTGGACATAGAGACGACTTAGAAAACATGTAATGTAAGGCAAATATTCCCTAGACATCCAGCATGGAATGGCTCACACTTTTTTCTTTCAGTGTTCAGGACTAAGCAGACAAAGTTATGTGTCTATTTGTTTTGGTTTTCTTTTTAATCATTATTTAAATGGCTATAACAGTGCATGTTTTATGTTTAGTTTAGAAAGTACATTACATCAGTGGTTGTTTTTCCAGTTCTGAGTTCCTCTAAATGTCCCTTTTGCCCTTTCCTTGTCTTCTCTTCTATAAGAAGGCTTGGAAAGAGGAAATGTTTGAGTTACATTACGAGCTGTTCAGACTGGCTGGGAAGCAGACCTATTGTCATTCAGCATGGTTTACTCACTTAGACTTCCTCCATGAACCAACAAATATTTGGCAGTGACTCCAGAGCTGGAGAGCTGGGTTAATTGTTAATTATTTGTGGCCTCCCTACATATGTCATCTGGATAATTATTGTAGTTGGCTAAGATGAAAAAAGGCAGCAGGTAACAGGCTAAGTCCAGAAAATGAAGTTCCTGTCAAAGGGAGGCCTTGTTTTAGGCCATATTCTGGCTACTGACTTTTGTAATGCTGGATGCATGCAATCAGAAAGCTCATCAATTCTTCCAACAGCAGAGAACCTCAGGTGGCCACTGTAGAAGTAAATCCCACCATTCCCATAGACAAGGCTGAGGACAGGGCCAGTGGTCCTCAGCTGCTGTCAACAACTGGTTCATCTCACACTCTGCAGCTCTTTTACATGGTGTTAGGAGACAAGTGTGTGTAACTGCCCTTGGATTAGGGAAAAAAAAAAAAAAAAAAAAAAAAAAAAAAACCTTCTCTTTCTGCTCCACCTTGTTGATATTTCAACAGCTTTCCCTCTCTGCTTGGCTGTTCCACTATAATATTCCTAAACATGGCACTAACGGTGTTGAATTTATGATATGGACATCAGTCCAGTAGTAACAAGAATGGGGGTGAAAGCCTATTCCTATTGATATCTAAGGCAAAACTACTAATAACTTCACTGGGAGGGGTATCCCACCTGCTTATTTTCTGCTTAACTGCATTTTCTGAACTACACAAGCCAGCCAAAGACTATTCATAAAAGAAGAGGTAATGGAATAAGTATTAGCTAATAATTTCAGTGGAGCTACTTTTGTGACAGGGAAACTGATGACCTGTCCGGGTGCAGATATTCATGTCCAAATACACCCCTTCTGTATGTCATATTTACATAGCAATGTGATATCAGAGCAGATTGTGGTCACTGGCACTATCATTTGGTAGATTACTCAGTAAATATAAAATAATTGCAAATTGAATTCAGGATTCATTTAGAGACACTCCCTTGGTGTATATACCTGGTTTTCTGTCCTTTCACTCTTTCTGATAGACTCAGAGCAATCTCCCACAAAGCCAAAAAAATGATCCAGTGAATGCACAATGCTGTCACAAAGTCGAATGGTGTATCTAACTTTTTGGCTTTTCGGCTACATATTTTACTGTAATCACAGCAGAATACAGCCACCTTAGAAGAAGTTGATATTGGCTTTTTAAAAACACCAACTAACACTGTACAGCTCTGTTATGCACACTGTGCTATTCATTGCCACGTTTCCCACATACAACATTTCTCAATAACAGAGATCAAGGCATTAACTCTGATTGAAACATAGGGGGAAAAAAATATATATGCAGACAAAACACTTGTATCTGAACTGCAATATAAATTAAGTCCTGAGAATAATAGACTCTCCAGGTAATTGCAATGTTTCCTGTACTTTTGTAATGCAAAGTTGCACACACACACACCAAAAAAAATATATATATATATAATTATAATAATAATAATAATACTTCACAGCACCCTAGCCTCCAGTAACCAAGGATCTCAAATCTCTTTATAAGCATTATAATCATTAATTAATTTAGGCTACTAACAGCCCTGAAAAGCAGGTACTATTAATCCTTGTAAATGTATAGGTAAATTGAGGCATGGAGTGATGAAATGAGTTAGTCACTAAGTGAACCAGTAACTGATCCAAAAATAAATAATTCTAAGTAGCTTTGTGCTCTAAAATAAACAAGTTTGAAAAGAGAAGGGATGGGATGACAATGAGTGGATACAAGAGGAAAGAGGATAGAAAGGAGTTACATTAAATGACATTATATGAAAGCTGTGTCTGTTAAAGCACCAAAATAACCAACACTTCTTTGGAAATAACATCTATGCCAAGGCATTTCCTTGCCCCTGTGTCAGAAAATTTCTCCAAGTTTAAGGTCTTGGAGACATGGGAAAGCTAGCTCAAACTACATCTGTTAATCCTAAGCCCTCTTGAATACGTTTCCCCTAACCTTTAAAGGAGAGAGAACTTCAGTCTTACAGTAGGCCCCCACAGTTTTTCTGCTGGGCTCTGTCACTAACTATAAGGCCATACAAATGCGGCTTATGAGCTGAATTTCAACAGTAAAAGCAGGAGGGGGAAAAAAAAAAAAAAATGTCTCCTGGAGTACTCTTAGGGAGAGAACCAAGGTAAAATGGGTAAAATGCATGGGAGAAGCTAAATGCCACATCTTGTAGCTGGCCTTCAAGCTCAGTGCAGTTGTCTAAGGAGAAGCTGTGTGCACTGTCACACCAGTTTAGCTAACTTCAAGGACCGTGCTATTAAGGAGTATCAGCTTTTGGGGAATTCACTTGGGTTTCCCCTTCCTGATACGTGAACTGTGCATGTGCATCCTCTCCTTCTGTCTGTGATGGGTCAGAACTAGAGCACCCGGCTTCCCGGATACAAGACCACACTCTCCACTCATTGGGAATGTTCTGTTCCTATTTCAAAAACTATTTTCGTCCTCTTCAAGAGGAAAGGCAGGGGAGGAGATTAGCTCCAGCAGCTCATTGATAGATTCATGCTCATAGCCTGCTTGGAGGAGGAGATAGTGATTCTGGAACTGATTAAAAAGTCACATTTACAGGCTCTGGAGGAAATCACATCCATTTCAGCAAGACCACACAAATGATGACCAGAAGAGGGGAACCAGATTAGTGTTTAACTGGGCTTAGTAAAGGATCTCTTAAAGGAGAGTTTCCACACACACATACTCAAAACTACTGCTTACACCCATCTTTCAAGCCTCGTGAAGGATGCTGCATGAGCAGACCCAGTGCATCATGCTCACCCCTCACCTCAGAACAAACAACAAGGGGTTCAACCTCCCCTGCAACCCATCCTAGTCACCCCACCCTTCATGCTGACTCCATGAGCTGAGACAACACCCAAAAGGTCTCTGCACAAGTTTCATTCTCAGGTTAGATGTTGTGATGAAGAACAAACAGCATTTCTGCTCAGGCAGATAGATCAGAATTTCTCTTCCTAGGCTCTGAGGCAGCTCCAGGTCAGTTCAGGCTATCAATTTTATTAGCTCGGTCCTAATACAGTGCTAACTGCATGTCACAGTCTCAAAGTCAAAGCTAGTACCACAACTAGGAGCAGGGCAGGCTGAGCTTATGTCCATCTGTGTCTGGTGGGCACCCTGCTACTGATTCCAAGAAAGGCACCAGGAAAAATACAGACTACAGATGCCACACCTGACAAAAGCATCTCTAAAGAGCAAGGAGGGTCTGAAGCTATCTTCGGTCCTTCTGATCCAGCTTGGAGCTAAACAAGAGGCATTACATGATGGGGTGAGCAGAATGCCTGAGAAAAGGAAGGGAAGGTTTGAGCCACACAGACTTGATCAAGGTTGCCTGTGCCCACTTTAGGACAAGAATACAGATGACACAGACCCTCCCTCCTCGACTCACTGGCTGCTGTATACAGGATGTTTTGTTCTTTTCCTTTCCTGTTTTCTCTTCTTTGTGGGCCAGTGTTTTTGTTTTGTTTCTTTTCTCCTTTTCTCTTTCCAAACCACAGCCCAAGCCAACATAAATGATTTTTTTTTCCTTTTAACTCTGCTTCTAAGGTAAGCTATAGAGCATACTATCTAGGAAAAAGAAAGAATTTTTTTTTGCTTTTCATTTCTTCATCTCCCCACCCACCATCTGAGCATGGTGCTAAGCCTGAATGTGATCCCACAGTAGAGATATGGCATAGAAGATACTTGGAACCAGATGGTGTGCTTTGCAGTCTGCTGTTGATACAATGTTTTCTGTGTTGGGATGTAAGAGCAATCCTGAGCACATCAGCTTCCTCTCTACACCCTCCTTGGCCACCTTGATGGCTACAGATTTGGCACAAAGTACCTATGCTACCTAGAAAGGATCCAGCTTGGAGCTGCCAGTGACATCTTCCTCCACCTACCTTTCTTTCATCCAGGCTTCCTTGGTCCTACACTAGGACAGAAAGCAGACCCAAAGTGTCACCCTTCACAGAGCCCTGAGGTGGCCTGTTAGCTCCCCACCTTCCTGTCCAACTTTAGCCACTTTTCTGAGCACCCTCGGCCCTCTCCTGGTCCAGCCAGATCCTTCTTTGTGGCTGGCTAGGTTAGGCCTTTGGTTTATAACCCAGATGACAGGCAAGGAGTGAGCATGACCTGAGAGTGGGATTTGACACTGTTCTGCTAAACCAGTTGACACATACTCACATTTTCCTCCACCTGAGAGCAGTGAACAGACGAAAGATGAAATACAACATGTGGGTTCTCAGGAATTCCTGCTTGGCTTGTCCAGGGGGCACAGGTCAGTATGAAGGAGACAAGCATGACAAGCTGTGTCTTGGATGTTTGTGTGTTCTCTGACCCCCAGTAGAGACCACAGAAATTACAGTTGTGTCTCTATCTTGCACAGGTGGTTTCTTGAGGCTATTCCAGGAACTGAGAAACACAAGAAACAGTCTCCAAAGCATCTACAAAAGGCATCTACAGGGGTAGTCACCTACAGGCAGCCAGAGGGGTAGAGACCACAGCTCCAGTATGGAGACAGGAGCTTGTCCCTCCCTCCTCATGCCCTGCCTGCAGCTCTCTAAGGAACTGTGGCTTTTTGATAGCAGCTACCTCTCCCCTGAGAAACTGGTGAAAGTCCTCCCTTTATCTCTACACGAAACAGTTCTTCACATTTGCAAGATGGCCACTCCCACTCCTCTCCCAAGGGTGACCAGAGAAGGAAAAGGACATCTTACCTCACCCCTTCCATCTCCTTGCTCCCCATCTCATGTGGTAATGCTGTACATCCTGTTCTCATCAGCGCAGTTCATATTAATGAATGGAACAATCTCCCAGAACAATGGCCTCCATGATATGTTGACCACCTGGTGTTTTTTATTAGCTTCACAGCCAGCAACTTTTTTTTTTTATTTTTTTCTGTCCCATAAAGAATTAGTCAATCCACGAGCATGGGTCTGGCTTTTCACACTGGCACAGAAACAGGCAGCTATTCCCCAGCGAGTGTTTACAAGCTGCTTTGCCCCAGATGCCGTCACAAATGCTGCCAGATGAACCCAATTCTCTGCTCCTACGCATCCCTTTCACCTTCAAAGTGTATACCTCTGCATTTGGGTGCACGGGCAGCAAACAAGGCATCTGCGAGGCACGCACCATGCGTAGGGATAGACCATATGCACTGCACCAGGCCGTCACCACACAACGTGCGGCCTAAATGTTTCAAGCGTAACCGTAAGCACAAAAGCCCAGTCAAAGTGCAAAGATCAGCAGTACTTTTCAAGCCTGTTTTGAAGGCGCTTTTGAGTCTTCCCATCGCTACTCAGATGCTGCTGCCTATCCCCATGACCACAATGTATTAGCTCCAGTAGCTTTTTAGCGACTCAGCTTTGCCACAGCTTCCTGCTTTGAGCATACCCTCTGCACTCAGCTGGAGCTTTGCCAGCCCCAGCTTTCGCTCAGGCCTGCCTCAGTCTAGTACAAGCTGGGGGACGGGGGGATGAGGGGGGAGAGGAGGAGGAGTTGCTTTTTGTATTGGAAAAAAAAGTCCAAATGCTGCACCTGAAGATTATAGAAGAGCTACTGTTTCCAATTAATCCTCCTTGTTCCTCTTTTAGAGCACAGACCTCCATGTGAGTGTACCTCTAGAAGATGTGCTCTTAATTATTCTCAGTTTGCTTCAGTAACTGATGCCTTCCCCTCTCCCTCAATACACTGGCCAAATCCTTGCTGATTTACACTAAAATTATTTAGTTTGGAAAAAGAATAAATGGGGAAGCTCTGAAGCAATATCCGTGATTATTTTTTAAAGCGTTTAGCTAATTGGCAGTGCTTCTCTACTAAATATCCCCAGTGAAGGTGAGCCCTTAAGCTAGGTCTACAGTTAGGGCTTGCCTTCACTGCTAAAAAAAGCTAGGTTTGTTTTTTTTTTCTTAACCTCAGAATGACTGAGGTGTCTGAGTTATCCTGAGGTAAAATTATAACAAAGAGTTTTATTTTGACTGGAGTGAATTTGCTGAGTTCAGTTCTTCATCCCTGAAACCCACCTCACTCCACCCCACCATGACCTTTCTACATTAGCCTTGGGGCAACACTGAAGGACCTCTCCTCCCTGTATTTTTGCCCTGATTAGCCAGCTGAAGTGGCTTGGCTGTGCTTTAACATGTTTTACGTAACACAAGTCTCAAATCCTCAGGAAACCTAGCAGCACCTTACCTTAGGCTGAGAACAAACAGTTATGTAGTACCTGACCTAAAACTTCATAACTATGCTAAAATAACAAATACAGAAATATGCCTAAAAAACCCAGGACTAGACAAGTCTTCACAGCGTCTCCCTCAAAGGCATGGTCCAGTAGAAAGAACAAGAAGAACAGATTTTCCAGCAGTGGCCTGTTTTATGACCCTGGGCAATAGTTTCTCCATTTTGTTCCCTCCTGGGAAAGCTTTCTGGGACAAGGACCTTAAGCAAGGCCTGTCATGCCATCAGAGTGGAGCAGATTACCCAACGCGACTCATCCCTGAAGTACTGTGCAAATCAATGCCCTCCTGTGTCACACCCACACCTACAGCAGTGCTTTGACATGCCTTAGGGACTAGACTCGCTTGCCCATGTTGTCCTTTAGGTGAGTACAAAACCCAAGATTTTCACAGGGACTTCTGGTCTGTGTGGGTGAGTGCAATGGGTCTTCATTATTTCCTCTCTAATAGAGGAATTTTTGACTGCTGAGCTTTATCTTCATTGTAGGACCTATGTTTTCAAAGAAGGTTCTGGGGTTGTGTTTTTGTTGATTTTTTTTCTGTGTTGTTGTTGTTGTTGTTGTTGTTTGTTTGTTTTCTAGAGGGGCACTTTTTCTCTTTTTGCCACAAGAAAAGCAACACAATGGCAAAAGGAAAAGTAGTCAAATATAATCAAAACTGTTGTCCAAAAGTTGGTGTTTTACTAGTTATTGCTTGAAAGGAATCCATCTCAGCAGCATTTGTCACTCTCTTGTGATCTCTCCTCATTGCCATCTATCAAAGTTATTTATTGACCAGGAAGGAAATAAGCAAATATAAGTGAATACTAAGTCACAGTCACCAAAGCAAATGTAAAAATTTATTGGTAGTGAATTTATTAATGCTTGCAGCAGGAGGCCAGGTCCAGATTTGATCTCTAACAATTGTAATATTGATCTCATAGCTTCAGTTAGGGATTGTAGTCCTCGCAGAGTTGCAAGTATGTTGTTATGAAAATGCCTTATGTCACTGCAGATTATATTTCTATATCCATAGCCACTGCCCATACTAGTATGCATGTTTATTTTATGTTTTTGTCCACACAGGAGGACTACTGCTTTTTAACATGTGTGTTTCTGAAAATAGAGGTAGAGTGACATCAAAAGCTTTCAAGGTTGGTCATCCCTGTTCCAGTCAAGAACGATGTGCCATGTGAATAGATTGTTCAATAAAAAAAAAAATAAAAATAATTTTAAAAAAGTTTTATATATTGAATGACTGAAACAAAGAAATTTTAGAATGAAACAGAAATTCAAAATAATTGCTTTGCCAGCAATGTCAGATGAGACACAAACAGGCAAAACTCACTGATTATTATCCTAGGACTGACTAATTTGTTGGTTTCCTTGAATTTCTAAAATGTGGAGTTTGATAAAAATTCAATTTAGATCAACACAAAATGAAAATATCCAGAATTTTTAGTGAGTCAGTAGAGTTCCAAGATTAGTTCAAAAATACTGACTTAATTCAAAGAATCCAGGTGTATTTTTTCCTCTACTTTTTAAATGTTACTTTTTAGAACCACATTGGCACAACTTTCATATCAGAACTCTTTTATATAAAATGTTAATTTGTTTTTTTTTTTTAAAAAAAAAAAAAAGTTGCATTTATTAATTCAACATATTTTTTTGAGAAATACATGTGCTGTGACTACTCACACAATATTTCCATCCTCTTGCTTTCTTTGCATTTTATAAATATAAGAAAATGGAGGAAGTGAGGGGGGAAATGCTTAGCTTTAAGTTGTTCCACCATTGTTGCACCAAACTCCAGGCAAAAGGCAGCATATAATACTATCTTAATAGCTGAATATTGAGATATTCTGCTCCTTATCCTGTCATTTTCTGAGTACTAGACCCACCTTCAGTATAAGAAAAGAAGAAAGAAAGAAGGAAAAGAAAGAAAGGAAAGAAGAAAGGAAGAAAGAGAAAGAAAAAAAGCTCCCAAATCCCTGTGGAGCAATCCATGATTTGCACACAAGTGTTGTGATCTGGAGGATTGCATGGTGTCACGAAGCTCAGAGGAGCTGAGCAAGAGGAAATGTCCTCTACCAGTGCAAAAGTCAGAACAGTGGCTACTACCAGGGACTACAAAGACCAACCTTTGTAGTGGAAAGAGTTGGGTGGTGAGATGTCTACTCACCCCAGCCTCTGATCTATTGAATATCTTGGCTTCAAAGAGGAAAATATTTGAATTAGTCCCCTCAGGAAAGCAATGAGTGAATGCTGCAGTAATGGACACTGTTTAGTAGTAGCAGCAGGATCACAAAAATAAGAGAATATCGAGTAATATCAATTTGATTGCATTTTAAAAGAATTCATCGAAGAACAACAGGAGAAAAAGCCTGCAGTCATTCTATTATTAGTATAAGAAATCATCAGTGGGTTTGAACCATAACCTCAGATCTGAAGTCTGATACCAGGACCCCAGATTTCTGTTTTTCTCTTTCTGAAAGATGGACCAAGAAAGAAATGGAAATGCCCATATACTCCAAGGTGCCTGGATCACAAAGTCTTCACCTGGGGCCAGGAATCCAGGTGGAGAGGCACACTCTGGCCACCATGCTCAGACCAACTGCTGTTTCTATTTTTCAACCTGAGCACTGCAGGGTGCACTTCCAGGCACCAAGGCAGCGTCAGCTTGTTCCACTCCTCTTGCGCAGCGGTTGACTTCTTCACCTGCTTAAGAGGGTCGTAAAGGAAACAGCTAACTCATCACTTTTGATTGTCAGTTAAAACTACAAAGAGACCCTGAAAGGTTTTATCCGCTCTTGTCAAACTTCAGTTGGGAACAGCAGGTAGAAGCTGCAGTTCGGTTTCTCTATTTCACCACGAGGGTGCTATAAATAGAAGCCTGTGTGTGGCTTTCTGGCTCTCCGAATACATGCCTCACACCTTCTCCATTTTTTTTTAACACCCACATAAACATTTGCATGTCACCAGACCCGCAGAGACACACATTTTCCACAACATGCATATCAAGAAGAGAAAAAAAAAAAAAAAAAAAAAAAAAGAAAAAAAGAAAAAGAAAAAAAAAGGGGGAGTTCTTTGTATGTGCAAGCTGTGTGTGTACGGGTGTCTGTGCACATGTGCATTTGCATGAGGCAAGGTTTGTGTTCACATAAATACAACTACAGCAGCCTGTATATTTTGGCCTTTGGGATGCTTATAAATTCACTTTGCTGTTCTGGATTTCACATGTGTATAAATGTTTTTTTCTGTCACTAGGCTGTGACTCGGTATTATTAATACTGTTGCTGTATGTGTGGCAAAGAGATTCCTTCACCTTTCCTGCTGTGCAATTTTTTTAAGTACCTAAAGTGTATTAAGAGGAAGACTGTCCCAGTGCTGAGCTGCTTTGCTGGCTGCACTGGAAATACACCCTAGGAGAAGGGAAGGCTTAGCAGAAGCTGCAGTCATCTGCTTTGGGCCAGCACTGGGGAAAGCAAGCCAAGAAAATCTGGAGCTGCAATCTGGAGCTGCAGAGGCTGTAGCAGACAGGAGCGTTGTATGTGAAACAGTCTTGATATTGCACCGCATGATTTGGTTCCAGTGATGTGAAAGAGGAGGCGCAGGGCAGAAGGGACATGCTTTTGTGGCTATTTGTTTCCGAAAAGCACATTTAGCTGCCAGCCTGGAGGAGTTGTGGGTGCCTCCTGCAAAGTGCTGAGTGCTGACAATGCCGATAGCCTTCGAGCATCTGAAGGACCGGTTCCCTGCCTCACATCAGGGCTGCTTCCTGTTAAAAGTTTCAAAGAGGTAAAACACAGTGCAGCTGCTCTGCTTTCCGCTTACTGTACCCAAGCATTTCTCCGATTGCTCTGCCCTATATCAGCTTCATCAGCCTGCGGAAGGTGGTAGTGCCTTCACTGGCACTATTTTAGGATGAAACTTTTTTTTTTTCTTCTTTTTTTTTTTCTTTTACACTTCACATTTTTTTTCTTATATAACCAGTGCATCACAGCAGTGTCACAGGGCAAATATCAACCCACCCAGCATTTTATAAACAGAGTTGTGTAAAAAAAGAAAAAAAAAAAAAAAAAAAAAAACTCCATAAAGAGTTGCATACAGAAACAGGAACAGTTGCAAAAGACAGGTGTGAAAAAATTGTGAGGTTTGTTTCATTCCTTCCCTTCTTTTCTTATTTTTTCACAAGTGTTCAAATTTCAAAGCTCCAAACAAACCTTTATCTTTAGTTTAAAAATGTGACTTTATAAAAAAGGGGGGAGCTTCTATTTTAATTTTTACTGACAACTGAAACCTCAGTGATATTTTATAGATATTCTGGAGCTTAAAAAATACAAAGTCCATTTAAATTTATTTTACTACTTTTCTCACTGATCCAACATTACATACCAGTATTATGTAGCAGTACATGACTTCATATGATAGTGTATCATGCAATGTTGCTGTCATAGCCTACTTTTAAGAAACTAAATACATGCAAGCTTACAAGAATACAAGCTTACAAGAATTGCTTCCTTTATTGACTCATGTCCATGCATTGTGGTTTAGGCTTATATCTTCTCAAAGGAAATGTGTATATTCATGAACTATAACTAAAAAATTTGCAGAAGGTTGTCCTGGGTAACTGTGTTAACTTCCTTTAAAAGTGAGTTAAATTCTCTTTGAAAGAAAGCAAAAAAATACTATACTCAGCTGACTTATCATAAAGTCATTGCAATGCAGTTAAATTTTAAAAAAATAAAATAAAATAAAAAGTTGCATTTACCTTTTCAGATTAAGAAAAGTGATATGAACATCAGCTGTATGCCAGTCATATGGCTGGCCATACCTAAGATGGTGTTGAGCTTTGCGTGGCAGAACTTTTTACATGATAGATAGCAAATGAAGTTAGCTGAAGTAGTTCTCAGTCATAATGAAATTGCTAGCAGGGCTCTCAGGTGCTAGATGGCAGAGGAATCTGTAGCAGCCCAAGGTGCTGCAAGTGATGAAAAGCAGCAGTGGCAGAGGCCTTGGCAGAAACACTATGAAAACTTCCTATGTTCAACATGAAAAAAAAGGGGTTTGGAAGTGAATTTCCAATGGCACTAAATTGTTTGCAAAGGAAGTATGCAGAATCACACCTGAGTGTGGTCTTTCATCCTTTTAAGGAACTGATTGTATGAAATTTCTTGCTTTGTTGTTATAACTAGACTGCAAATGTGTTTACAGGATGAAATAAAAGGAAACCATCGCCTGTTTTCTTTAACATGTCCATCTTTTTTACCTTTCTAGGTGCCTCAGGGGCTATCAGTACCAATTGCTGCTGTTTTGGAAAATGCAAATGTCTGGAATGCAAAATGAACTGAAATACAGAAATAGAAATAAATCCAAGTGTATTATTTCAGTTTATGTAAATGGTATTCAGTCTTTCTAATTAGACCAACTTACCACTCTGGTAGATGCCTCTGAATCCCTCCTGCCAGTTGGACAGAAGCTGTAGAAAGCTGATACCCAGCACCTGCATGTAACCTCCATTCTCCTTCAAGTGTCCTTAGAGAAGGTCTCTCATTGCTGACAGGGTCTAACAACATTGTGTGAGAATATGTTCATCTGGGCATTTACAACATTATTCTGAAGGGTTTTGTTTGTTGGTCACCATATCTTAGAATTCCTTCCTCTAGCTTAAGGTACATAAAAATTCAGAATCAAAAATGTGATTATAGCTTCGACTACCTAGTCTAAAAGCCTGCATTCCCATAGAGTCATGGCAACAAGCCAGGCATATCTAGAAGGCAGTGAGAGACAATTATTTCAGGATAAGCTAAGATTGGTTTGAATCAGTCTATCTCCACAAAACTGAGGGGTACATACATATTGAATTAATTCCCTAAATTTTAAATTACTTGAATCTGGGAATATACAATAGGAGGACTCCTTTGTTGTACATCCTAAGATAACTGGGATGTAAAAAAAATCCTAATTTCCAATAACAGCAACAAAACTTTCTGGATGATGTCAAGAATTTCAGAGGAATATACCCGCCATCAAAAAGAATCTTTCTGAATTGTGGCTTAAAAGTAATACTTAATCACATTTCTGGTTTTGTTTTCCCACTTTTGGCTTGTAAACCTTTCCATTTTCTCTTTGAGAACTTCTCTTTAAATATTTGGTGAACCACAAGAAGTACCCAAAACCCAAGAAAAAAAAAAAAAAAGTTTTCTAGTTAATTTTTTAGTTTTTTGGCATAGTGGTGGTTACCTATCATCATCAGTGGTAGTTTCCTATTATCAGGTTTTTTTATTTTTAATTTTTTTTATTTTTTTATTTATTTTATCTAAAATATATGTGTCACAGAAGTCCTGACTATCCCTTGAAGTTAGAAGGTATTTTTGTCAGGCCTGCAACTGCACTTCAGGTCCATGAAGCTTTTTTCTTCAAAAGGCAAATGACTTGGGACTTTTCTTTCCTCATTAACATAGTGTGCATTGCAATTAAATATATGGATATGGTTTAGACACCAGACTATAGTAAATAAGACTATGACTGTACAATTTTATTATTTATTTATTTGTAATTATTTTAATTATTTTTCCAAGCAAAGCAAATGGAAAGCATATGCATTGGACTGCTAGCTAAAGGCATGATGTAGGGGAATATTAATTATTTCTTCTTTGCCATTCTGTTTCTGTCTTGCACTCTTGAATTGTCACTGATCAATTCTGATCCAAAATTCAAAAATACTTGTGACTATTATTTTTATAGATTTTTCAGCTCTGGAAGTTGCAACATTGATCCATGACCTTTACTTGGGCCAACAGTTGAAACTGGAATTATAAGTTTCTAACCAATAAAAGCAGATTGGATTAGTTTTGTGTTTTCTGCTTGAAGCGATCTAATTACTGCATGTATGTGAATGGCTTTTGGAGAAAACTGTTTATGCAGAAATAAATTAGAAGACGCTTTCCAAGATTGTTACCGTGCTTTTGTACTGTGTGAATCTGGTTTTAGTACCTTCTGATTATTATTTTTTTAAGTTTATCAATTAAGAAATAAAGGAATTAATGGAAGAAGCTAATAAAACATGTTTATGACCCTAAAGTATCATGAGCTTGGATTTACACCTTCTATTTTTTAATCCTCATGCACTTTGAATTCCCAAACAACTAAGTGCAGAGTTGATTACTGTGGGATGTCGCTTAAATTTACTCATCTGAGTTACGCATCTCATCTCTGTTAGCAATCCAACCATCACCTGGGAGACAGGTACCTTCACAAAATGACTCACTTTCATTTTCTTAACCAGACAGATTTGTTAGAATTGACTAGCCTGAGCTATGAGGTACCTGACTTCTGTCTAAGATGTGTCAAAATCTTAAAATGGACAAAGGAAATAGGGAATTCCTTGAAGATACTGATCCTCCAAATGTACAAATCATGCCAGCAGTATTGGACCTGTCACAAAGTGCATTCTTTCCCAAAGACAGTACAATCTATCTCTTAAGGAGAACTCTAAACTATAAATAGTGAACCAAAATTCTCTTTGGGACCCATAAGCCTCTTCTTGGCCACTGTCACTGCTCAGCAAGTCATTGCAGTGCTTAAGTTATTATCCCAGGATAAGGCCTTTGGAAGTTTGGCTTTTGAAGTGGTCTAAGAAAGGCCAACAGATCACTTTTGTCATGTTTTATTTGGGATGCAATGTGCAGTCATGTAATCATCCCATACTCTTCTGGACTAGGTTGATGCTGAGTAAATGCTGGATATGTGCAAGATTTGTCTCCAACCCTTTGAAATGCAGGGTACTAAAGAGTGCTGAGGGAGATACATGTTTTGTGGGATATGTGATTAAAGACTCTGGATGCTCGAGACAGGTAGCTTTCCAAATCTGGAGTGGTCCAAAAAGGCACATTAAGACATACCAGAGGATGCTATGAAGGCCAAGAGCTCCTAAAGTTCCCCTTCATGGCATGCAAGCAAGACTATACACAATGGTGTCCCCAGGGTATCCCAAACCCAGACCAGTGCAGTCAGAATATTTAGCATTGTAGGGCCCATGGGAGCACTGCAAAAGAAGAAGATTAATAAACCTTTTAAGAACAAAAGTTTCATTAATAAAGGCCTTTAATGTCCATAGTCCTCAAACTTCACTGTCCAAAGTCCACCACACTCAGAAAGAATGTGCTGAGGGAAACATTAAATTCTGTTTTTCAATGAGCCGGAACTGCAGCAGCAATGTCTTTCCGAGACTGTATGCTCTGGGTCCCATCAAGCCACGAGGCACACATTGCGTCTGCTGAAATCCAGAGTTCTCCAAGTCAGTACTTGAAATACAGGCAGACCATATTCTCTCCTAATTTAACATTAAACCATCTGCTTTTGTTACGTTTTTCATGGTATAATGTTCAGAGAGTTCAAACTTCACCACTCTCCTGTTACATACTATCCTGTGGAAAAGAAGGAAGGGGGGGGATATATACATAAGCTTGCATAACTTCAGAATGGAGTTTAATGAGAGAGCATAACACTTAATTCAAAACCGAAGCATCCATTAGTACTTACCTTTTCACCGTATCAGTGTAATACATTTCATTCCCTTTTCCAAATCCCATTTAACACAAACCATTTATTTTTTCAACTTTTCCCACAAGTGTTTTATTGCAGGATTTGGACACCTTTCAGAAGAATCCTGTGATGTAATGCATTTGAGAGACATAACAATATACGTGGAGTTTGGAAAATCTTTTGCAATGTGAATAAAAATTGCTTGTTTCAAAAGGCAAAATCTGACTTGTTGCCAGAGGTTGTGAGGAACGTGGGGACAATGGAAAATGCCTTCATAATTAGTATTGTTCGATTATCATATACAACCAGCTATGTATACACATATAGCACAGTGCTAGGTTGGGTACTAAAAGGAACAGAGCTCCATGCACTTGTGTTCTTTCTCAGTAGGGTCAAGAGTCCCACATGGACAAAGGAACACTGCTCCCAGAACACAAGCAATTAACGGTATTTCCATACATTTTCACACTGTGCTGTGTAGCTCTACCTAAAAATAAAAATGATTTCAACCAGTGAGATTCATCTGAATTAAATGAGCAGCTGACCCCATGTGATTCCTCTCACCTTGAGACATTTTTCAATGTCTATATGGTAGCCCAAGGACACTGGGCTCAGTTGCTCCTGTCACCTTTTGTCAGGTACAGATTCCTCAGCAGCCTTTATACCACTCCCTTCCAACTCCAAATTGTTGCCATTAAGTATCATAGCCCTTCCCGGGGGGGTTTCTCAGCTACTCATGAGCGGCATACTGTTCCAAAGCCATTAGTTGGCCTAAGAGAGGACCTTTCTCTGGTCACAGCCCTGCTCTGAGCTTTAGGAGAATGAAATTGAAATGTTGGCCTTTGTGGTCTCAAGTGAAGTACCTCACATCTAAAATTTACTGTTTCTCATGCAGTAGTATGAGATGATTTCTGTTATTTAGTGCGTCAGAGTTCATGGGATTTTGCATAAATATAGCCCACAGCCCAGCCTGACCTATACTGCCACAATCCATAAATGGGTTTTGAGCTTTTTGGCTTGTTTCCCTAACTCAAGAAAGGCCTGATTTGACCTTTTATAACTAGTCACAAATATTCATCAATCGTTGCTCATCCTTATGCATTCGTTTAAAAGCAGGGTACGCAGACTGTTCACTGATCAACATTTGCCACCTGTGTGGTCACTGTCACTGGCAAATCCTTTAAGCAATTAAAACGAAATGGTCTACTATGCATATACATGTAAGTAATATTTAAATTCGCAAGGACATTTCATTGAAGACAATTATATTTAACTGGAGTCAAATGAATGAGATGCAACTGAGTGTGATGTTATTAAAAACAAAGGAGGAAGGCTATCACAATTGTTCATGATAATTTTTATCAGCCAATTTAGTTCCATCTACTCACTTTTCAGAGTCATAAATCACAATGATTTGACCTGAAGTAAATTAATGTAATGAAATTAAACTTTAGACTCAAATAATATCTTCAATACTTAAAAATTCTTAAGAAATAATTGTAATGTCTTAACAAGAAAAAAAAAAAAAAAAAAAAACTTTTTTTTAATTTAAAAAAAAAAAAAAAAAAGGTGCTACAATTGACCAAAGGAAGACAAACATACAGCTAGAAAAGGATGCACTTTTAAAAATATTTTTCCCCTGTATCCGGATTCATCTTTATCAGCTCAATAAAAATTATAATAACGGGGTGTGCCCATGAGACAGATAACTATCTGGAAAACACTGAAGTTATGCACACTGAATTGCTAAAGCCCTAGAGATTAATTTTTAACAGGATGCCTGATATTCTTCCCACCCCCAAAATCTCTTCAAACACCATCTACAGCTTCCTTGCTTGCACTTTCTTAGCTAAGCTTGTATCCTTAGCTAAGCCTTAGCTAGTGGCTGTATCAAGGACACTGTCATTAACTGAGCAGAAAAAATTGGTCTCAGTATTTCAGATAAAAGCGTCTTATCCAGGACCAGCTAATGGTAGATCAGTGAAACAAAACCAGCAGATCTTTCACACCACCCATCAGTCTATGCCCTTCCCTCTCATTGTGCCACTGATACCTGGGGTTAGGCTGAATGATTGCATCTTACTATCCCCTTTGCTGGGGAAGCACAGTTTTCTTCAGCCAATGTTTATCCTGAAGGAAAATCCTTATGGTTGGTTACCAGATGTACTCCCATTTGTTCAGGACACGGGTTAGATAAGGAGCATTGATATTGCGGTGAGATGGGGAAGGTTCTGTTTTCCCCATAAGCCAAAAGATCTTGTGCTCAGCACAAAAGTAGTCCAAGAAGAGCAGCTGGGTCCTTGCCTGGGTGAATCTGGAGGTGAGATGTTGACTGTTACCACCACAACAACTACAGAATAAAAGGCATGTGGGCTCTGACTTATCCCTGAGCTAATGTTGGGACAATATCATTGGAAGTGAAGTAGATGGCCACAAAAGAATCACCACAAGAATTTATTTGGGAGTGCCCTTTTCTTTAACCAGCTCAATAAAACATCATATTATTCTATTGTCTTTTATAAATGAAGTTGAAGCCACTAGCAACACAATTCTTTTGTATACGTGTATGTGCGTTAAAAAGTCCCTTCTCTGAATGGTGGCTTACAGGAGTAGAGAGAGGAAACCTGTTGCTGGTTACATCTTCCAGGTTATCCTATAAATATATGGGATTGAATCGCAGGGGAAAAGGATCTCTCCCTTGGAAGCGTATTTTCTTGAAACAATGATCAACAACATCAACTAAAGGAGGTCCTGATCTCACAAAAAAAATATTTAAACCTGGTGATATTCCATCTCTGGCACATTTTTCTCCAGCACGACTTTGATGAGGGAGACAAAGTTTATCACCATGAGATGCTGGAATGGCCTTCCTACCTATTGTCACCAAGGTGTTCATCCAGCACCAGCATTTTTCTAGCCCCGGTTGTCCATACTACAGAAATCTACTGAAATCTTGGATATAAAGTCTTACTTCCACTGTATGTGGAAAGAAAGAAATTCCCTGAACAACAGATTTTCTCATGAAATAACAAGGTAAGATTTTGCTTATTTGGCCACGTCCCAGATGTGGCATTAGGTCAAACAGGGGGGAAGACAACAGCACCTGCACCTTGTGTGATTTATGTACCTCTCCACCTTAACCTCTTCCTTAAACTGGCTATTTGACATTCATCTCAGATCCACACTGCAGATGTCCAAATGTGGCTAGATAGGTAAAACCATCTCCCAGAGCCTTCAGTGTTCATAGGCATGTCCAAACCACACAGCTCCAGAACCCCAAAGCAGCCACCCTTCACTGGCAAAGCACAGCACCAAGGAGAAAAAGGGTAGAGATCTGCATGGGTTATTTTTTTCATTGTTTGTTTGGTTTTTGTTTGTTTGTTTTTGTTGTTTGGTTTGTTTTGGTCTTGTATGTTTGGTGTGTTTGTCTGTTTGTTTTTTTCAGGTACAAACATATACATACTTGCAAGGATGTGCTGCAGTGCAAGAACATCCTTTGTCTATAGCTTCCACTCAACATGCAAAGAAGCACCTTGGGGATGAGTTCCTTGCAAGGCACCTCTCATATTGAAGAAAACTTTTCATTTCTCCCAAAAAAGAGAGGAAGGAAGAGCTTGTGGTTAATGCAGCAAATGGAGGCTCAGGATATCTATGTTCATATCCTGGTTCTACCACAGGCTTCCTGTGTGACCCTGGGCAAGTCCCCTAGTCTCCCTCTCCACCTCCCTTCCCTCATGTGTAAAATGGGGAAAAAATGGCTTCCAGTCCTAATGAGACTCAGATCTTAAATTAGCTTGTGATTGCTACTGCACAGTGAATAGTTACATGCATGGACCAATCCTTACTTACTTGTGTGTGATCAGCTAAAAGGAGTCACATCTTCATTGTTCATAAATAATCTTCAATATCTAGTTGCAATAGCTTTCATGCCACCAAACATGTATTAATGGGCATTAACAGGTAATTCTGAAGCTTTAAATGACAAAAGTCTGCTGATCAAAATGGGTTCAATATTTGCTTTGTGCACTTCACCGATCTATTGAGTTGGAGGCTGAGACACTTTTAAACTGTGATTTGTTTGTTGCATAATTCTTCATGATGAGAAACAAGACCTAAACAAAGCTAGGTCCTAATTTATATTTGGAGCAGTACTTTATTGTTTAAAATGAGACATCCTGATTAGTCTATTAGTATCCTAGTGAATTCCCTGTACTGCACTCCTGTAGCTAACCAAAAAAATGTCACACACACTTGTTCCTGAACAAGTGAGGGTTGTCTTCTGCACCCAGCCAGTCCCACTCCACTCACAATCAACCACAAAGGTGCAGTAGGTGTATTAATCTTTTGCATAGCAGATGTCTGGCCATTCAATCATAGATGCTATTTGAGTCAAGTTGACTTCATCACACTATTGATGTGAGAGCAACTCAGGAGGTACCAAAAATCAAAAGTGGTTTTTCATCCAAAGATTTTCCATTTGGAAGTGAGAATGTGACAAACTGGGGCCATAAAAACATAGAGAACAGGTTGACAAGTCCATCAAAACCAGATGTGCTTACTCTTACAAGGTGAAAAAAAGGGCTCTGAGGTTTGATTTAAAACATACATTCTGTTCTCACATCCCTTTGAAGAGATCATGTGGGATAATTTGAAGTCTCCTTCTTACACAAAACATTGCAAACATTTCCTGTTGGTAACTATAAAAGGACAGTCTAGCTAAGTAAACAGTCCTCTTGATAGTTGTGTCTAAGCAGGAAAGCCCTGTATTCTTCACCATTAGTTCCATTGATGACCACAATTGTTCTGGTTATTGTTTGTATTCATCATAACACTGATTATAACAAAAGATGAAAACAGGAACTTCCTTAAACTTATTAAATGCTTGCAATGGGGACCTGAATGTTGCTGGCATGAGGATGGTTGTGTGTTGACATAGTAGAAAAGAGGGAGCCAGGTCATCAGCTTGTGTAAATCACTGTCTTCACCAAATTAAAGCTAAACTGCTGAAAACCTGGCTTCATGGAGACATCTTGTTCTACACTAGAGTTCAAAATGCCCTGCTCTTGTCCTCTAGGTTTTCCCACTCACCATTTTCTTGTGCTATGAATTAAAGGAAACTGAAGTTCAACAAAATGAAATAATGGGACCAAAAGAATATACGGAGTTCATGGCAGAGTTTAGGATAGGACCCAGGTCTCTTGTCTCTCGCCATGCGTGTCCCATTGGAGTGTCCCTGAGGCATTCAATGTACTCAGGCAGCCCATACACTGTCTCCTTTTCTGTGATCTTCTCTTTCATTTATTAATTATTATTTTCTATCATTATTATCTTATTAGTCTGCATGAAAAGTAGGCTACAGATTTCTTACAGAGTTAGCACAGAGGAAACAATCAGCCACGGAGGTATAACAAACTATCTGCCACAGTGAGTGCTAAACACACCATTCACAACATTTTCAGCTTCTACTACACCAACAGTGGCCAACCTCTTCAACATCATGTGAAGAAACATGCCCATGTTGGGTTAGATACTGGAGCTATAGCTTTGAAGTGGATGACATATGTTAACATCTTCCTCTCCCCAACAGAGCCCTATAGTTTGTTTTGACTCTTCAGTCCTATGCTCTAATCATGTGAGTTCTCAGTACCGAGGCAGAGAAGCAGTAGATATATCACTGATAATACCATGCCTTCCAAAATTCTAGTTGGCTTGCTGTTTGTTCTCTCTTCCCTGTAAGACCAAGACTAAACCACAGATCTGACTTAGAACAGTGAATTTCCACCTGTCCAACCAACCAACTTCCCTTTATCTGACTGGGTCTCCCACAGCTTAACAATTTTGATACAGTGCCCAGGAGAACCTAATACCTAGGTAATATATGGTGTTTCAAAATGCCTTTAATCTCTGAAAAAAATTACTTGAATTAGAGACAAAAATGAGATATTTTATCATTTGCTAAATCATGCTCTCAGCATTTTTGTCTGACAGCATTGAAGTAATGGCATGGGGAGGCACTGCTTATGGAGTCAAGGATCTTCTCTCAGCTGCAAAAAGGACAAAAAAATAGCAGTACAGAATGTGAGGTGATGTTGGAAGGACCAGCAAATTCTGCTTCAAACTTTGAACCTGAAATAATTTGGAAAGGAGGCTATTTATCAATGAGGCAGGAAGACCATGGTAATTTTTGGAGTGTTCTGACACAGGCAATGATCTCCTGGGCTTGAGTGGTGAACCTTAGCTTACTGGGTGCAAGCTGATACCCACAAATGCAACAGTTCCCTCTTGGTTTGCCCAGAGATCTCTATGTCCTATAAAGTGTGAAGATGGGATGCTCAGACTTTCTAAACTTCCTTTGTAAATCTCCTTTCTAAATGTCTGTATGCAGACAGTCAGGACCTCCTTTACAAGGAGAAAGATGACCCAGCAGACAGCCCCAGTGACAGGGAGACAACTTTCCTGCAAGTACCTTGAAGTGACAGGATGAGAATCAGCCTTTATATTTTTCCTGCCTAGGTCCCCAGATATTATCATCATGATTTCTTAAAACCTTGATACACACAGCGTTGCATTCACAAATAAATAAATAAATAAATGAAAATCAGGGACCCTTTTGTTCAGCTTGTAAAATGATTTGTGTTGCTTGTGTATACAAGAGGTTTTACATGGAGTCGGGTGGACTGACACCATTTAACATATGGGACTTGCTAAGGAAAGTTGTGTTCTTCTCCCAGCTGACCTACATTGGTTTTATTTTTCTCTATAGCCTCAAGGAAATCCCTTGTGATTTCCTGCAGTTCCCCATCTGTAACAAGTCAGTCACAACTCTCCTGTTTCCCATGTGGGTTGCAGACCCTCAGACTCAGGAGCAGTCCTTTACACACATGTACAGCAGCACCTGGTACCACAGCAACCCAAGGGGTCACCCGTATACCAAAGGGGCCCACCACAAAGAGAAAACCAGGGTATTGTTTTCTATCATGGAAAGAACCTTCATGGAAAGAACTCCCTAGCTGATTTCATGTAACAGAGAAATTGTTGGGAATTTAAAGCCCAGTATGAGAACTGTGAAATTCTCAGCCCCCCTCCACCCTCTGCCCTATAGCAAATCCACAGGACTCAGCTGCCCAGCTTGAATGTTAAGTGCTCACCGTTGCAGCTGACAGCTCTGTTATCTTCCTCCATAAACAACCCATAGTAAAACCAGGGTAGTCAATGGCATGGCCAAGAAACCCTAATGCTTCTCCACCATTTACCTGGGATTTGCTCCCACTACACGCCATCTCAACCAGTTAAGTGGCTTGCCATTACTGATTTGCCCCAAATGACATCACTGTTTGGCTTTATGAGCATACCTCTTTGGCTCTAACTCCCCCCCTTGGCTCTTTTCCCTGTAAACAGGGCCTGATTAATGTTGCAGAAGAAGGGCTGTGAATCACGTATTCCGTTCTCTTATGGGAAGTCAGAATGTCAATTTTTCCTAGTTTTGAGTGCAGAAAACTGGGATATTTAATGCAGAATCCCTAGCAACAACACAGAAACTGCAGTCTGAGCCCACAGCTGCAACCTTCCCAACATACTTTCTGTAACAGCAGCTGATGAATCACCCACTAGAAGACATGCAATTGAAAAAAAAAAATGAAACAGCATTCACTGATGCTGCCTATTATTACGCAGCCCCAAACACATTATAAGGATATTCTTTGATAAGGAAAAAGCCCTGACACACACATCCACAAATCTCTGCAGGGCTGTTTAAAGGCTGAATGGAAATAGTCCGACAGCCACAGATGTTCCCTCTTCAATCCTGGGTGGCAGCATTTTATTGCCCATGGTACCCATCACTACTAATGTTTCCAGCTGGTGGTGAAAAGCTGACTCTTGTTCTGAGCTTTTGCTTTGCAAATGCAAGGAAATTAAAAACACGAGTCTGCAGAGTGGCTCAGGGACTCCACTGCAGTCTCTTTCCCTTCCCTTTTTCACGTCAATCTTTCTCTGCTTTTCAAAACAAAATGGAAAAAAAAAAAAAAAAAAAAAAAAAAGCATGATTTGAACCAATCTTTTAAAGGGGTTGGGTGCATAGTGAACTTGGACAATATGAGAGAGTTCCAGAAGGATGTTGTATAGGAAAGGCTTAGGGAAATGATTGGAGTGCCATACTGTTCCTAAAAAACACCTACCTGACAAGTGGTACAACTAACTCTCTGACACATTTTATTTCCTACTAGTGCTATGACTAACAATGCAACAAATGAACCAGAAAATCCATCCATGGTTAAAGGAAACAGAGGGGCACTTCTCTGCAGGAAGATTACTTCTATCATATAAAAACATAGCCCATCAAGGTGCTCTGAAAAAGAAGATCCTAAGTTCCATAAATACAGAGGGAATTCTCCCCAAGAATCAACCTTCTCCTTGACAGAAATTAACTGATATCAAATGTTAGATAAATACATGTGACAAATGGAGACATTCACAGATAACAAGGTTAAGAACTTAGAAGTAATCCACATTAACCTCAGTACCATCACTGAGCATTGCCTACTCTGCCTACTCTGTATAATCAGTGTTTACTTGGGATATGACCGTATTGCACCAGGTGCTGCAGAAACACACCAAACATGTCTGACTCGAAGGCACTTCATACATCAGTAGGAATGCAAGGTATTCAGATGTTTGTTTCCTGGCTGTTGCATAAAGATTTTGACTAGGATGTAACTTCAGGAAGACTCTCTTTTTTCTTTTCTTTTCTTTTCTTTTCTTTTCTTTTCTTTTCTTTTCTT